>OY751338.1:10428517-11628517 GCA_963564715.1 Catocala sponsa
ATGTTATCGAGGAACATGCTTTAGAGAAACTGATAATTTGAATCGCTATTTAATCGTGGACAGCAGTTCACTGGTATCTAGCGGCTTTTAAATTCCTTGTGTCACTCGATAGAAACTTAGACAAAAATATTCAATTCCGCTAATTGTTGTCTGCCTACTAGATTTAGACAAAGATGCTAGTAGTGCCTAAGCTCGCATACTAAATGTATATTTAAATAGGTATGGAAATACAGTACAAGATCTAAGAGCTGCTAGATTTACGTCATTTTAGCAATAATATAATTTTACACTTTTGTGTTGCACGGCTTTCTTCAGCTAAAAGGTATGGCGGATCTGGAATCTTATACTATATTATCATACCTAATAAAACATAAATTTTGTATGCGAGTATAGTACCTACTATTTGCATCATTTTCAGAATTAATAATTAAACAATTGTTGAATTAAAAAAAATACACTGAGGAGTTTGGTATGTAAATAAATTTATTTACGTTCCTACCTACGTTTTCCTTTGACATTTATTTTACTTTTAAAAGTATCCAGGTCAGTAGCTAATCTGAATTTTCCGACTACATAATTTTAAAACTAATGCATGTTCATTACGGTGATAATGCTTTTATTACACATAAAATATGTTAATGTAACGTGCAGTCTCACGATCAAGCATACTTTCAGGAACTATTTATATGAAATTTTAATATGTATATTAGTTTAGATTGTGGTTATTTTGTTTGCAAGTAGCGCCTAATTTTATATTCTTTTATTTCCCTACTACTAATGCGGTTGCACTGGTTGAAATTCTGCTGCTATTTAAATAGCGAAACTAAGTAGGCTTGTCCTGGTATGCGTTCTTGTGACAATGCCGCGGGCAAAATCGCAGGCAGAAATTAGTGGAAGTAAGATCTTTAAATTATTATGTACACCTTTGCAACGTATCAATTCTTTAAAATGATTCATTTATTCAAATCACTCACGAAAATAATTGATCAAAACTAATATCGACAAAGGCATGCAAATATTATTTTATAAGTTATTACAGGAAATTACTACAACATATTTTATCGCAGACACATTAATGTTGATGTAATGTGATGACAACTATATGTAATGATGCAATTATACATCCATGTAGTCTTCTGCCCACATCATATTTTGAGCTCACGTAATAGGGAGCGAGCCTAATGCCGTTTGTTGGGCATAATCTCCATCCAGCCTTTGAAAATTTCATGCCATTACATTTTAAAACACATTTGCCACATCAAAACACAACCCGAACCTTATGCACTCTCGCGGCGCCACCGATAGTAGTATTGTAATTATTAAAATTATTTCAAAAAAGATTTTATCGACGTAAAAAGCCATGCTATGCGTTTAAAACTGAGCAGCATTGCTAATTTGTCAAAATACAGCTTTGCGTACGTGGCGGCGAAAGATGGTCATACATCCCGCCCGCAGTACTATACATTTCCACTACAGAATCTGCCACGTACCAATGATAATTTAGCCTTGGAAGCGTCCATACATAGGTCACGGTAAATGCTTACCGTCAGGTGGGCAGTACTTGCTCACTAACTGACTGCACGGTTGGCGTAGTGGTTTCAGAGGTCGCCTCGCCACTGCCACTTGAATACAATACGGGTCAAAAATTTGTGTGAACTACAAATGGTTGTTCTGAGTCTGCATGTTCTTTGTGTCCGTTGTTTGAATGTTTATAAAGTCCCCCGGGACACAGAATTTAATCCAAGTGTGGGAGTAGTCTTTAAAAAAACATATTAGTGGTTTAAAAAAATACTAATCTGCTCAAGGAAATGAAGGATTGAGCTTATTCGATATCGAATTAGAGTATAAGTTTCAAAAAGATATTTAAAGCTTCCGTATTAGTAATCTGCGAAGTTCAATGCCACGGCCTTGGTTATAAGTAGCGCTATTACATCTCCTGCCAGTTGTAATAGACGATTATGGAACATTATATAATGTGAGGTGGGCATCGGCATCACTGGGTGGCGATTTATTACATCTTTGTCTAACAAATATTGAAGAAAAAGGACGAAACATTTTAGAAGTTGGCCATAAGTTTTATTAGTTATTTTAAATTGCTGTTGACTGGTAGTATCAATTATAGTTTCAATCGCAATATATAGTTGAAACTACTCTCTGAGTAGTTTCAACTATATAATGCGAATGTTAATATATTATTTCCGAATTGCAATGTATAAGTATATGATGACGAATGTTTGAAAGAGCTTTCATTCTTTAAGTTGAATTATTTGGAATTGAACAGAAGTTTAAACCCTTTGTGGCAAATTTAGGAATTATATTAGGAGTTTAAATAGTAAAAGGCCTTAACTACTCGACCGATCATCATAAAATTTTGAATACGTCATGTTGTCAAGGGGCAGATTCTACAGAAAAGGATATAAGGTACTTTTTATTCAGAAAAAAGTTCTGTTCCCGAAGGATCGTAATTAATTGACAAAATCTACATTAACGCGAGCGAAGCCGCGGGTAAAATCTAGATTTATATAATTATATACAATTTGGATGACTATTTTAAACCTATTTTGTAAGCAGACAGATCAGTCCGAAAAGACTATAAACTACGAGAAAAATAGGCCTCATTTTCAATTCGTCTAATATGCATATGTAGCTTAATTACCTATATATTACGGATATCATTATTATAAAAAGATCAGCTGTATCAAAAAGACGTAGGCCTAGCGAGTCTGGGAATATGTGCTAAAAAGAATCCAGAAATAGAAAAGCAAACACGCGCCGATCCTGACCTTTCTGGTTCTTCTAAATAAATAACACAGCAGCAAAACTCTTTCATTTCTTAGAGTTTAAAAAGGTTGATATGTGGGCGTCATTCAGAATCAAATCCTTTAAGAATCGGTAGCTATGAATAGTTTGAATGAATGGTATTAGGAACACAATGGTCCGACATTTGTTTGTATCCTAGATCAAAAAGTCGTGAGTCGTGTGGCTAACCTTATGAACTAGTTTGTGAACTTGTTAGCCGATAAATCCTGACGTTAACGGAGGTTTGTTAACATGTGCTTCGAAAGAAAGTAGATTTGTTGGACTCAGCCATTCTGTTAGTAGAAAATCGGATTTAGTGAAAATCTCTTCCAATTAATACGTGTACCATTTTATAATATTTTTCAAAGATATTATATTGAAAGAAAAGAGAAAGATATGATACTAACGCACGAAAAGTAAAGACTCAAAAAGTCTCTATTGTTATCAAAACAAAATCTATCGCAAAACAATTAAAAGGCAATTCTTCAAATGATAGCTAACTCTTTTAAGGTTCTTGTGATGTGTACTTACAAGGTCAAATACCGTTTGATCAGCATCTAGTATTAAAATGCGAAGCGAGCACATCAAGTAAAAATGATTAAATAAAACAAAACTATCTAGTTTAAAAACTTTTTCACTTTACAATCAAAGTTAGGGGTCTCTCTAACTGTGTATGTGAAGTGAAAAAGTTTTATAATTGTGTTGAATAATACATTAATTATCTATATTTTATTTTGTTAAGGAATAAGTAATAGGGTCCGTGGATAAGTTGCTTCGGATTGTAAAACTAATTAAATATCAACAAATAAATGTTTCATTATTGCGTACATTAAATTAAATTTATTTTATTTCGATATCATATACATAAGTACCTAGTTATATCTACGGATTAATATCCTTTTACGTATAAAATGATGCCTGTGTCAGGATACCCCAGGAGGGATACATTGTGTTTAGTATCTGGCTATTCAAATTATATGATGAGTAATTGTATTTTAGTTATATCTGTGTATACCTGAAGTATTATAAACACTATATCATATTGAACAGTACCTACAGTATTTATATTTCGTTATACGCCGACACTTTTGCAAAATACTGCACGGAAGGCGTGGTGATCCCCTTGTCATTGTCACAAGGGACGACAGTATTGTGTATGAAACATACAAACAAACAAATGCTGTATGGATATCTAGTGTATCGTATATCCGGCAGTTTGGATATTAGTTATAGAATATATTGAGTAAACACAAAGGACAAGTTAATTTTATCCTCATTTATAAGCAAAAAACAAAAACATTACCTAATATTCACGATGCGATATGTCCGGTACATTTTCCGGGAAAATCTCGATTCACTCATTTCCGTATTTACCAAACTAGAGGCAGTGTGGGGTGTATCAAAGAGCTAAATCCCGTGTTAACGAAGGTCCGCACTGTAATCGCGGGGCCGGGATACGCCCGGACACAATTAACAGGCGACATTGTTCGCCCTGTATATTAGTAGTTAGAGGATATTAGTGCTACTCACCCAGTAATGCAATACAAATAAGGAATTAAACGGTATTGCGATGTTTGGAGCTTTGATTATGTTAATGAAAGCGTGGTTTGGAATAATTGTGTTTGTATGATAATAATTAGGGCCGAACTTTATTTCTACTACGACTCGCCCAGTTAACGAAATATTGATGTTTTTACACTTTTCTGTACTCTTACTTTATTCTATGCGCTGAGGCGAAACACGTGTCGATGCATACTTTGTGTTCGAAGTGGTATACTGTAAGTAAAAGTACGCCCGGATCCCACGATGCGGCTGTTCCTTACAAGAGGAGTTCGGTATTGTCAACTTTTTTTAAATTGCAATAGTGAGCAATCAGAGGGTGCGTGGCAGGTGCCTCTCTTGCCAATTTTTTATTGTGTCAAATCTGCTTAATGCGTTTACAAAGTTTTGTTTTCACTATTAATGTATAGATAATCATAATATATTATGTCAAAGTGTCAAGCGGTGGCATTGGGAATTTTATCTCAAGCCTAAGAGCCTCATTTGCCACCCCAATAGTATACAAAAAAGAAACATAATTCAAAATTCATTTATTCATTTGCGAATATGGGTATATTTATAGGTTCT
This sequence comes from Catocala sponsa, assembly GCA_963564715.1. Classification (NCBI taxonomy): domain Eukaryota; kingdom Metazoa; phylum Arthropoda; class Insecta; order Lepidoptera; family Erebidae; genus Catocala; species Catocala sponsa. Next base: position 10,433,444 of record OY751338.1, read on the forward strand.
CCACATTTCACCATTAGGCAAGCAAGATCGATTAATTAATTATTACATTTCATTCAACATAATATAGATGCACATAAAGTAGTAAATTTATTTAGAATGTCAGAAAAACTTTTCTGTTTTTTTTAGTTAAAATTTTTTTGAACTAATTCTGAAAAGCATGTTTACATTTTAGAATGACAGTGTGTTAATATTTCTTTTGTGACATGTTGTCATTAAATATATACTTTTTTTATTTATTATTATTTCTTGTCATTACTTACAATATTCTTTGTAATTTAATTAGTTATAATTATTAATATTTTATCTTAGTATTACATTACTGACATAATATATTATTGGTAGGTATTTCTTAATTGAATCATAATTAACTAATTATGAAGTTTGCCAACCCGCACTGCGCCAGCGTGGTGGACTATGGCCTAACCCTTTCCACACTGAGACTCTCACACAGGCAGAGGCCTGTGCCCAGCAGTGGGACAGTTTAAAAAAGGGCTGATAGTATATTATATACTAGCCAAAGTTTCGCAAAATAATTTTAATTGCACTATAAGAAAGCTTACAACGTAAGCTTAGTTCCTAATAAAATCCAATTTAAAACGAGTGCTATTCATTATTGCTAGAGTAATGCAGAAGCAAAATACAATTTGAATAAACCCCATTATAACCTATCGTTAGTTTTATTACATTCAATTTCAGCCATAAGTTTTACAAGCCAAGTTTAAGCGACACAAAGTTATAGAGGTTGTAGCATTGTTAGTATAAATTATCGAATATGTCTAGCATACAGGAACGTGTATAAAACTTCATTTGAATAACTCCGTCCACGAGCCATGTTGCGGTCTATTGAAAGTCGCGGGCCTTTATCACGGAGAGAGCGATTGCGATCGGTTGTTGGTATATGACTCTACGGTTGCTATAGCTTGCATCTTCAAGTTAGCAGTAGATTGCTTTTCTACAACGTCATAAGATTACAGTTCTTAAAGGCTTGATGTATCTAAGTAGATAAAAGCTGCCGTAAAGTAAGTTTATGTTGCGTACTTAGATGTAAATTATTTAATTTGTTAAAGCTGAAGTAATAAGTGTAAATACATATGGATCATTGATTACTTGAGCTCTCACAATAAAAAATGTATAATGCAAACAAAATCTATGGTAAATAAGGCAAGTAAATAAAACAACAGTTTTATTTACTTTGTCGGCCTCTATGGCGTAGTGGTTAGTGTAACCGACTGCCACGCCTGAGGTCGCGGGTTCGATTCCCGCACAAGTCAAACATTTGTGTGCATGAACATGAATGTTTGTCTTGGTCTGGGTGTTTCTATGTATAATATGTATGTATTTACAAAAAAAAAGTATATATGTAGGTATGTTTATCCATTGTCTAGTACCCATAGTACAAGCTCTGCTTAGTTTGGGCTAGATGGTGTAGTGTGTATGTGGTAGAATATTATTATTATTCTCTTTATTTACACATTTTTCAATAGTAATTACATTTTTAAATATATAAAAAAAACACATTTAAAAATATAAAAACTATGAAGACCCACCGGCATCGGGAACTAGGTCCAAGCTACCGGTGGTTAGGGCTCCAGCGAGAGGAACCTCCTCACAATGCGTGCCGTGTCAAGCAATACGGCCTTCTGCATCAGAGACTTAATCCAGCCGTCTAACGCGAGCCTCTTCAGATTGTGATCGAGACTCTTGGCAATCAGTCCATGGACTGATACGACTATCGGTACAATGATCGCCGAATCCACATCCCACATGTCGACAATCTCGTGCGCCAGATCCAGATATTTAACTTAATTATTATTATTATTATTATATTTAAGTTTATCTATAAGTTTAATATATATAATCACATAAATATGTAGTTTTACAAATTTTCAAACGAAAGTTGAAAACAAGATTCACATAATTATATTATAACGATTGGAACTGAAATTTATATGATAAGCATACCGCTGGGGCGGCTACCTTTATACATTTTTTATCCCATTGTATAGGCCTGTTAATGCAGATAGGTAAATTGTATGACAAACATTTAATGAGGTGTTTCTTGCATATAAAGAGAGACAAGAATCGTGTTTTATTCTTTATGTTTTCATATTGATACACCCAGTAATGGCTTGTTGGGGATTGTTTATAATAACGTGAATGGTTTATTTGTTGGGTGCTCGGGACCCTTTAACGTTTAGTCACAATGCATCCGGTCTTTCACTATGGATAAGCAATGAGGACGTGATCAACTTCACTAAATGCCTTTTAGTGGTTTTATGGACATTATGTGTGTCCAATAATTGTTTTAAGTGGTATTACGTAATGTTCTATAGGAGAGATATGTATGTGGATAGGGTTTTTAAAAGTCTACTCTCTCACTCCGAATTATCCCTGTGTCACAGGGTACTTTACAAACATTCAAACAACGGACAGAAAGAACACCTAGACTCTGAACAAAATTAGGGAAATCATCCAAATCTTTGTTCTGCATGAGGACCGAGCCCACAACGCGCGTTCGGGCTCGGCGGCCACTTAAATCACCAACACACCGCCAGTCAAGATATGTAAAAATGAAAGAGTTACTCTCTATAGAATCATTAGACGTTGGTATAAGTAGTTGTATGAATGTTAAAAATCACACGAATAAATGATTTGATTTGAATGTTTGTAAAGCCTCCGTGACACAGGCATACGGGCAAGTAGGAAAGTCAATATTTTAAAAAGAAAATTAATAATAACATATATTCGACAAATTAATTAGATGAAGACTTTAAAACTAAAAGCTAATTAATTTAAAGAAATTTATTAAAACTTATCAATTGGCGCGTCACAATTTTCTGTATTAAGGTATGATCTGAGTAGGATGAGGAGAATACGTCTGTCGCTAAGTTTTGTACCTTTTTTAATTGTTCTTAATCTGGCATTGTTTAGTGGTATTACAGTGAAAACTTCCCTTCACCCTGCATGCCAAACTACACTATGCTGACTTTATTCGTTGAGCAGGAATACTAGGCTATTTGAGAAGTGATGTGATGTCAAAACAGCGCTAGTATGATCTTTGCTCAAGGAAGTATTAACAAATGAATTATTGCCACGACCCTCGTGCATAAAAACAGTTTATTGAAACCAAAACGATTTTTTTATGAAAATAAATACTCTACTGCTACTCTAGGCGTTGATCTTTTTCGATATCGACTTTTATGTTTGGAATTATAAAATTAATATTTATAATTTAACAACATAAATTATTTTGATGTGCCTAGGATTGCGGTTATATTTAGACTAGTGATGACTTTTTAAATAAATAGAAATAAAATTTACGAAACTATTATAAAAGTTTATAATATAATTACGTCGCATAAAAAAAAATATTTTTCATTATAAATTTCGTGTAGCGAATGGGTTTTAAACTAACCAAAATATAGCAAAAATATTTTATTAAAATTTCGGAACTGCCTGATAAGTTTTTAATAAGACCCATAATCGTGACTAAAGGGTGGATGCTTATTGCGTTGCCAAGAACTCAATACATAAGTTTGTCTGAAGTGATCCAATTTTATTTTATTTATTTACTGTCTTTGAACAAACTGTTTAATTTAATAAATTTTGCTTACGTCAGTAGGTATCGGATATAAAATTTAAAAATAATATCAAAAACTAGCTTGGCCACGCGGTTTTTCTTTCTCTGCTCCGAAGTATTATAGTAAAGTTGGATAGTATTTTCTCAACAAATAAGCTATAACATGCAAAATAAAAAGATGATTATCTCTTGAGCTTTGTAATATATATATATTTATAATTGTAATAATATTGTATGTAGATTAACTAGTAAAACATCAAATTAAGCAACAAAATATTGAACCTCGTTAAGTATAAGCTTGTTGTCTTATTTGTTCACCCGGTAGCTAAACTTTCGCTCTCTGGTATTACTTTGTGCTTCTTAGTTATTGGTGTTTGTTATACTGTTGATTACCGTTCAAGAAACCGGGGATTAATATGTACGCAGCCGTAGCGAGCGCCACAGTATGTTGGAGGTTTTACTCGTGAAACATTGCCAAGTTTACAACATAATAATAAGATATTTATTTACGAGTACAGCACTTTATATTGTATCACAACTCCTTAATAATACCAGCCAGCCTGTTCTGTACAACCGACTTAAGAATTTCAAATTAGCCACAGATTATTAAGTATAGATTGTTCTGTTTGCCGTTACTTGAAATTCGAATGTGGATTTTCTTTAATAAATCATGTTACGGTTCGCAGAAGAGATTACATTGTGTTTGCGTAGCCGCTTGGCAGCTTTTACAGCGCATTGTTGGTTGATCATTGCAATATTTCATAAGGCAGTTTGTGAAGGTTCACGACCAACTTATCTGTTGCCGCCAACTTACAAAAAAGAAATGCTCGGAACGATGGAATTCGGGGAATGATGACTAACTTAATGTTTTTTAATATTTTTGCGTACAATGTTCTGTATCTGACAGCGAATATAAATACATTTTAATTATCCGATTTTGACACGGTTATTATTGTGGTTACATTTTTTGTTAGCTTTTTTAGCAATCGTCGTCGCGGGTGACCGCATTCTGCAGTAAAGCGAGGAGTCCATACATTCGTTAATCGCTTTTTTGTTGACTTGTAGGTATTTATTTTTGTAGTACTAGGAATGCCGTGGAACTTCGTTTCGTTGGTTCCACTGTCTGGTGTGCCACAAGGTTTTATTAAATCTGACTGACTAGTTCTGCCAAAAAGATTCCCTTAAGATAGCAAGATATTTGTAGAAGTCTATAAATCTTTTTCTATATGTCTACGGTTGAGCAAATATATACCCGGAGGTTGATTCTACAAAATAAACTTAGACGTCAAAAAAAAAAGTCACTTGACCATTTATTACAATGTTAGAACGGCCACTTTAGTTTTACTTTTTGGCTTCATCCTGTCACCCCTGTCGGCAAATGTACGTTGAAAAGGAAGCTCTTTGTAATGTCAAAGGTCCTTTTAACAACGAGTTTAAAACATTCCCCGTGCCGTACGAACACTTCGACATGGTAAAATGAAATAATTAGATATACAAAACACTAATTAGTATTAATATATTCTGGACACGATGAGGACGACCGACGAGGGCTCTCTTTAAAAAACATAAAAATCCCTAATCCGAGGCACTCGGTAATAGTGAACCTACATACTTTGAATTTAAATTAGCAAGAACTTAAAACTACGCCATATTTCTACTATTACATGACAGACAACCGTATCTAATAAGTAATTTATAGCCTTATTATCATTGTTTTCTATTACGGAACAATAAAACCCAATTTTATCTTGGAAGATGAGTAATTGTTTGAATTAGTTACGATATAGCCTACAGTGTGCCTCCGACAGCGCCTCCATATCAACAAATTGAAGAATTCGGGGGTGACGTCACACTCTATAGGTAATCATAGGTTATTATAAAAACCGGATCCCATAGAGATTCTAGAAATGAAATAGTGTTAAACAACTTTGTATCGCCTAAAATTCCGATGTCGATCGCCGCGCGAAACTTTTATACGGTCCATAATTAATACAAAATAAAGCAAAAAGTATGAGTGTCCATAAATTAAGCGAAGCGGAAAGGGTCCGACGCATATCGAGGGACCTTTTAAGAAACCTGTACACTCGAATTCCATTCCGAGGGCCATAGTTAAAATGCTCAAAGAATAGCTATTCATTAGCGGGTGCGAGAATGAGAATTCTTCAGGCAGTCTGAATATTCCATTGGCCGAGAGGCTTGTATTGTCTTTTAGAAAAATGCCTGAGTGTTTGCCGGGTGCTAAATTATGTCGACGCGATGTTGCCAACACCGTGCTTGACAATCGCCGGAGTCGGCGGCACAAGCAAGAGCATCCTAGTTCATTATTTACCCCTCAATAGATTTTATTTACTATGAACACCACACAATGGCTCCTATAGTTTATTGCTTTTCCATTAGTTATGGTAATTTTACTAACACGCGCCAATGTCTATTCAATTGTGTTCCTCCTTTATTTGTTTTATTATTCACAAAATATAATACCCTTTATTATAATTAAAAGCATTTAAACTTAATTTCGCTTACCGTGTCAACGCGACACCGCAAAGCTGAATTAAAGCGACACGAGAACCATTAAGAGCGTGTAAAATTATTCAGCATCCTGTCGAAAGAGTCCTACAAAGTTTGCACTTTGCATATTTAAAGAAACACTCGCCTTATCTGGCTCATCGCCGATTCAGTTCACAGATATTCTCGGGAGAAAAACGTTGCGAACTAAAGGCCAAGATTCTTATGGCCGGGTGCTCGCATTAGGACAAAATTAAGTGCGGTTATGTGTCCAGCTGTCACATTAAAATACCAACGGCTACTTCACACCGCTTGTGAAAAAATAAAGCCGCGTAAGCTATTGGCAGTACAATTATTCGATGAATCCTTTGCGTTTACTTTGTGTTCGAAATTATGGTCTCCGTTTTAATTCATTGACTGGTCTATTTTAATAATATGGTGCGGTTATGTGTGTCGTTCACTGTTTGCTATTTACTTTATGTTGCATATGTGTGTAATTGTTATGTTCAGCTGCTGTTATTTTGTTAAATATGTGTACTTTTTTAAATTGACCTATTAAACGCTAAACTTTATGGTTTGTATGTTTACATATAGCAAAAAGGGGTTGTGCCGAGCCATCCTGTCAAATGTTTTAAGTGTGATGGTTAGATATCGAAACGTGAATTAAAACCTTTCGTCGTAGAAACTATGCCTTAACTATTTAGCAACCGGCCATTTTTTTCAAATTTATTGCTCATAAATATAAATTTTTCATTTATTGATTATTATGATGTGATTAGAAAAGTGAAATGGAATGGATTCAAACTATGTTCTTTATCAATGTTTAAGATGTTACTGTATTATTATAATTGTATTAAAATTGGTTTTGGCGGTTTATAAATATCTAAGTAACAAACGGACTGTGTTACATTCACGTTCACGATTATATGGCAACTAATGCAGATTCAATTAACATGTTTTTTCTAAGACAATATTATTTTAGTTGAGTGGACGCAGAAGGCAAAAATCTGGACGTTGTGGCTTAATATGGGAGAGGCGTATAACAAGCACTAGAAGGCGATAGGCTGCATAAAATAATCGGTCGTTACGAAATCAATAACAAAGCTACGGTATATAGTTAACTTAAATACAACATGTTTTTTCATATACATACATATGTAGTCTCTCCCACGCCTACACTTGACCGATAGACTCAATAACACAGTGCCTGACCGGACAATCGAACCCGAGACTTCATGCATAGCGACCATAATCACTTCCGCTGCGCCATGGATGCAATTTACCTTTTAGTATTAAAAAAACAACATTTGAATTGGGCACCAGTCTATCAATAAAATTAAACTAAATCATGTAATAACTTGACACCAAAATCCCTAAGATAAGAATTCGACCAAAACAGTTGACTAACCCGTTTTCGGCCACGGTCTACAGTAGTGACTCAATAGTACAAGAAGTCATTTCCGTAGCGAGTCGATTAGTCTCGAGCATTGAGATCAATTAAAATATAGAAACGGTCCAGTGACGTTGTCGCTACGAGAAGGAATCCCGCGGGAAGATCATGCGACACCGACCTAACATTTTTTATGTTGTTAAAAAACTCTGTAAGGTACCTAATGCGTAAGTTATATTCCAAAAAGAGGAGGCGGCTTTTTGTTGAATAGTTGATTGATGGACTGTAGAGGAATAGAATATCTTTTTTGTGAATGAGGTAGTATTTTAAGGATATAAGAAACTTTGTAGATCCTGTCATTAAGTATCAAACTTTAACTCTAAAATTGAATATTGAATAGGTATTCTCGTTTTGTAAGGTAACTGATGGCATTTAAGTCACAATCAAAAGGTTTAAAAAACGTTAACAGATTGTAGACGTGTTGTTTTTGTAAGTGTATTTCAAAAGAGATAGCGTGATTTTGAATGACTTTTGGAAACCCTGGCATATGCTTGCGTGTGGTTGTGAGGCCACGGATGTGATTCCTGGACAGGTAAACCAGCACGAAGTTTGAAATGTGCTTGATAGTTCACAATATTAGTGCCTAAACTTCACGAAAAATAATTTAAAATATTTACAGACAGGCTGTTAAGACGATAGGTAATTGTTTGTCATCAAGCATCTTAGTGATATAAAAAAGTGGGAAAACTGATAGATGATCATTTCTGTTACCAAAAGAGTAGACAGATTTTATTTTTAAAGTTAAATAAATATTCTCTCTATTGTTAACACTGTGCAGTGACTAAAGTTTATCCTCTCTGTCATTCGTTCGAAGTCAAAAGTAAAAGAAAAGAAGTAATATCAATATCTAACCGTACCTGTATGCTCACTAAACTATCGATAGAGGTATTTCACATACATTCTGATAGATATTTTAGCTCCTACATAAAAGGCTGACTCGCGTATTGTCTGTATTCTACCGGTCGTGGCACCAGAGTTCCTACTGCTATTATTAATAAAGTAATTAAAAATACTCGTGTGATGCTGTATTTGGTGAAGAGCTTTCATACTCTGTGGACAATGCTTTAATAGCTCATGCCTCTTTTCAGTTGTCCATCAGAAGTTAATACACTACAACAAATAAAAATCCTTATTCGTTGGATAAAACATTTTACGTAATCCATTTTTGGTAAGCCGATACGAGATAATCAATACTGTGAAATTAAATTTCTTCTTAAGTTTATAGGCATCCACTACTGATGGTATACGAATTCTTTGAGATACCATGCCTGTAATCGATTAAGACATATCGATACTTGGAGTATTCATTAATAACTATAATATACTTAATGAAGTTATAAATCTACAGTGAAATATGGCAGGTGCAGCAATCGTAAAGTTTTCCAATGAAGCGAAATAATTGCGTAATCAAGTAAATCTATTTATTGGTTAATTATTCGATATTATACTGATGGAACTATGATTACCTATGGAGAAAACTTTGATTTGGATGTTTATAACGAGGTTCGCGTGCTATTTCGTCACGCATATAACATTTTGCATGGGCAGTTCTTGTATTGTACCAATTATGTGATTGCCAGATCAAACTAAACAAGCGTGCTACGGTCGTTAACGTGGCCAATAGATGAACTTTTGCCGACCCGAGTAATTAAAAAATAAATAATATAATAAAGAAATCTCTAAAAAAATTAAATACCGAGTAGAATCCGTGAAATGAGGTTCCGTATTATACGTAAAGCTTAATAATCCTAAATAGTATTATAAATGCGAACGTTTGTTTGCTTGTTTGTTTTTAAGGTTTTTACGTCTTAATTACTCGAGCGATTGATCATGAAATTTTGCATACACGTTGTTACGAGTACAGAAAAGGACATAGGGTACCTTTCATCCAGAAAAAAGTACTGTTCCCAAGTGGAGACGCGTGTTAAAACTTATCAATTCTATGTTTGTACGGATGACGTAGTGATTTATGTGGTTATATTACGACTGCCAATCTCTATATAATCAGAGAATCGGGTCCTGGGAATTCGCCAATTTCTTGCTACGCATACACACAGGTTCGTCGTGTAAAAATAAATGAGCGCATATTTTCGCACGCTTGTAAATCAAGAAAATATCGAGGATACATAGCCTAGATAAAAATACATCTGGGGTTTGATGAGGTCAGTCAATACCAAGATGTCTTTGAAAGGCCATTTAATTTTATTACACTTAATTATAGGCTGACTTTTTATAGAGCCATAAAACCGTAAGCAGTATTTGGTATTGGTTTAAATTTGATCTGTAACCATGACTCTGTTGACAGACAGTCTACTATAGCTGTTCGGGTTTTCAATGTAGGTGACAAACGCAACGCGATGTTGCGAACGCAACGAACTCAATCAAAAGAACGGCATTCCCCGCTGGCGGCTTACGTAGCAGGCTGTGGCGAGACGAGACAGATCGCGTACATGTTTTTTAATAATAATAATAATAATAAGTTTATTACTTTATAAGAAATACACTTAATCTAAGTACAAAACTAGGGCTTAAGGAATACATGAACAAACTGGAGACCCTGACTTCTAAACTAGGTATAGACCTGTATCTTAGAAGCCAGTGATACCTTCTGATAGTAACATTAATATAAGCCTCACAAATGGTTACAATCATTGATATTCTCATAAATAGTGAGAAAATACTAAGTACAAAAATAGGGTTAGGGAAGATGGAGAAAACTATCTTTCTTTATTGTATGAAGGAATACAAAATCTGCAAGTGTCTGCTTAATAAGTGTGAGATTTATAATTAATTGTTGTGTGTCGTGTGTGTGTATGTGTGTGTGTGTTTATGTGTGTTGGTGGATGTTTAAAAGGATGTTTGAATGTGTATGAGTGTATATATAAATAAATATGACTGTGTGAGAGTATTTTTTGTTTGCAATGAGACACGGATAGGGTCTAGGATCATAAAATGGTTGATTCAGAAGCTTTAATTATGGTTTAGCCAGTGAAGCGATTCGACAAAAGTTTAAACTTCAAAAAAACTTTGTATAAAATAAGTTCGTAGCTTAGAAAGGTTTCATTATTTTTTAACACAATTAATAAGATTGTGATAAATAAATAAATAAATAAATAAGATTGTGCTCTTTTTGTCCATTCGAGCAAAAGTAGACTGTAAGTACTTCTTTATAGATCTAGAAATAATGATGTGGGACATTAGTCACCATTTGTCGCGTCGCATCGCGTTTTTGTATAAGCTGGACGCTCTGTTTAAGAATTCAGTGGTACACTTCACAGGTACGGCACCCTAAAACATATAAAATATTTAGTTTATTGTAGAACTGATTAACATAAGGAAGACATATTTTTATATTTTACTAGCATTTTCCCGCGGCTTCGCTCGCGTTAATTTAGAATTTGACAATCAATTCGGGTTGTACTCTGCTTGTAATAATATAATTCAATCATGATTCGAAAGACACATGGCGCCATCTATTATCATAAGAACGTTATTGTTGTTTTCCTCGGGAACAGTAATCTTTTTCGGGGTGAAACGTATCCTACGTCCGTTTCGGTATACCTGACAACGTATATGCAAAATTTCAGAATGATCGGTTCGGGCGTGAAAAGGTAACAAACAAACAAACAAACTCATTTTCGCTTTTATAATATTAGTTAGGAAGGATTAGGATTGTTTATTTGTTCGAATTGCAATCATTCTTCTGAACAGATTTTGATGCTTTACTGTAGCATAAGGGAAGTAGAAGAAAAAGACCGATAGGCAGATTAATTAAGTTGTTTCGAAGGTAATGTTTAACATACAAACATATCACATCTTACACCACACATCGCTTGTTTCACCGTTGCACATCGGTAACGCAAACAAAAATAGAATTTTCATTATGGTGTATTAGATTTTAGCCACGGCTACGCCTGCGTTAATGTAGATTTTTTATTTATATCCCTCGGGAACAATACGGGTTTTTGGAGGAAAGGCGTATACAAAATTTCATGATGATTTGTTGAGTAGTTACGGCGTGATAGCCTTACAAACAAACTCACATTCGCATTTATAATATTAGTTAAGATTAGGATGTGATGAAATATTCTGTTCTTGTTTTAGTTTTAAGTTAATAAACATTGTAGGAGTTACGAGCTTAGTTTGCAAACTTGAAGATGCGGTAATAAGACCACATGTTAGCGTTCAATGGCGATCGAGCGACAGCTACCGTTCCGCCTGCGAATTAATTACAATACCGTTATGGCGTAGAGTAAATAAAACTTGTTTAGCCTTAGGCTGATTATGAGTTATATGTCCACTTTGAATGATGGGTATAGCAAAATTATAAGTACAGTAGAAGGATAGGTTAGTCAGTCATGTTATTATTAATGGCCTCGATGGCGTAGTGGTTAGTGTAACTGACTGCCAGGCCTGAGGTCACGGGTTCGATTCCCGCACAAGTCAAACATTTGTGTGCATGAACATGGATGTTTGTCTTGGTCTGGGTGTTTCTATGTATAATATGTATGTATTTACAAAAAAAAAGTATATATGTATGTTTATCCATTGTCTAGTACCCAGTACAAGCTCTGCTTAGTTTGGGCTAGATGGTGTTGTGTGTATGTGGTAGAATATTATATTATAAAAAGAAATTTTTGCTGTATGGCTGCTGAAAAGCAACCGAAACGTTGGGGAAAGTGTAAAAATAAATATAAATATTATAAATAGTTTTAATAGTTTCAATAATTTAATTACCTTAAAAATTTGTAAAGTTTAATAGTAATAGTATTGTAACAGTTTTCAATTTTTTTTAATAAAGTGTCAAATAAACAACGTGATACAATCTGTATATAGTAGTTTAATTTCAATGTATGGTTGTGTTTATGAGTTATACGTTTTTTAATAAAAATATAATAAGATTAAGTTAGTTAGTTATAAAAATATAAGCAATTAGTAATATATCAGGTTTACTAAATCTTTAACATTAATTGTAGTTTTAGCTTAAATTTTGTAAAGTTAAATAATGTAAGTAGGTTTACATTCTTATTGTCACCAGTAGATTTTTACCTAGTGATTGACTACCTGTTAAACTGGAAGGTTGCTGGTACTTATAGCACAGGATATATCCTACTTTGGGTCCGGCCGTTAGGGTCCCATTCGGGTACGCCCGGGTCCCCTATTTTAAGTACCAGCAAAACATTATAATTAAGAAGTTTTGTACCTAGATTAAGTTTTCTACTACTATGTATCTACTTGTATGTTTGTGTCCATAAAGAAGTTTATTATTATGTTTCTCATATCACGGGTATTTTCTAACATATTATATTAGAAAATACCTGGCCCTTTGGGAGGCTTCCACGGAGACATGGGTCCTACGTGAAGAGGCCTTTCGAGGGTTTTAATCAAAAGTGGGATGGAATACCGACAGCGGCACTAGCCGCAGCAGGCGTAGGACTATCGCTACGTATGGATTCTAATATAATAATATTGGCTATGGGTATAGCCAATATTATTATATTAGAATCCATACGTATATTGGTAACTATGGATGCAAAACGGCGTCTGCCCTGAATATTCTAATAACATCAATGCAATGGGCGGACGGTGACTCGCCAACTCACTAGATGGGCCCCCTGAATAGCCACCATAGGCTTACAAGCCAGCAGCAGAGGGCAACACCTGTGCGAGTGGCTAGGGCTGTCGAGCGGTGCGGCGGCGCCGGTTTCACCATCACGGGTCTCGTGACAACGGAGACCCGGAGCGGGTTTCCCCGTAGTAATGACACTTCCACCCCCAAGCATATAGCTCTAGCGGCCCTCCTCTGACCGGCCGACCAAGGCAAGTTGACAGTCCTACGGGCGCTCTTGAAGTTCCACCCCAGCCAGTCAGTAACGGCAAGCCGGGGACAAGGCTCTAATCGACTCTCTGAGGCATTCGGGACCGCAGTGTCGCCACTCAGATTCAGCTCGCCACAAGCTGCACAGCGGTTTGTACGGTTTTATTTATCCTGGTGATACATTTTTTGTTTTTATCATAAGGCGAAGGTAGTAGTTTAAAAGCTAGTATACTCTGCCCTCCGATATCGCGTTAGTCTCATGATGAGATAACGACTGTTACAGAGGGATTTATTATTATGTTCTTAACACTTAACTTAGTGTAGAGTATCATACATATCAGATAAATTACCATGACACGAAAATGTAATATTGTTTTAATATATAGCACAACTAAATAACTAAAATTAAATATTAAAAACACAAAGACAAAGCCGATTTTATACAGAAAACACGAAGCGATACTTCCTTGATATTGAGGCAATTCTTTGAATTAAACAATATCATTGTTTTGGTAATAGTATAATTAAATGAATAATTAAAATACATAGGTACCTACTTATTTTAATTATTTATTGTATGTGCGTGTGTATATGGTTAATTGTTTCCATTTATGTATTCACACCATCAAATAAAATATAATAGAATGAAGAAATAAACAAAAAATATTTAAATTACGTCTGACAAATATTTTATCAAATATATTTTACGATTCTTAAATTTGACGACATTTGTCGGTTACACGCTATAGATGAAAGACATCAAAACCTGTAATGAAAATTATGTATTTGTTGATTATAAACGTTTTTGTATTAATACAAAGAATTCTAACCAAAAATAATTTCAAATCAACAAACAGAAGATAAATAATTCGTTAAATAATTAAATATATACATTTAATTACCCATTACATTGATCAAAATAGCTTCACTACAGGTTTTCCATCTTGCAGATTGATGCAATTAATTTTTCAATATTTTACTTAAGCTAATAACTGGAGGCCGTACAGTAAACATCTCGAAGAACCGGTACCATCTGCATAAATACCTGTTTATGAAATGATATCTCTAGTAGTTTCATTATTTTTTGCTAATCCGGCCAATACGCGGCGTTGTGGATTATCGCAAGTGGTTATTATGGCAAGGATTGACATCGTCTTACGAGCTTGCAAAAAGTCAACATGTTATTACAAGTAACGTTTAGATACATCTCACAATGCAGCATTCCTATTTTTATTGATTTTATTACAAAAAGCAAAATTAGAATAGATTGTTTTGCGTAATTGATTTGAGTTGCGCTCAATTTTATTCTTAGAAACTCTAACAGAGGCTTTTCGTAGTTTTGTTACTTGAACATTAATGATTCGTTTTCAATCTGTTGTTTTACATGGCTATTCTACTGTCATGTTATCAAGCACGTTCACTTCTTTAATAGTATCTGAACGAACACTTTGTTTCTGCACCGCGTGATCGCCTATTTTTGTTCGTACGTTTTTTATACGACTAAGCTATATTGATTTTTTGCTACCAGAATTCCTTCACTTTAATATGCTTCATCAATTCACTCAACTCCTTATAAAGGAGCCGGCTATTGTCTTTTGTTTCAGTACATTGCGTTTTGTTGCCGTGTATTGTTGATAAAACGCTTTGTCATTCTTCAATGTACAAGTTTTTTTTATTAGCTTACGCACCAACAATATTGGTAATGGCAACTGTTGCGAGAGCCATTAAATCATTTTTATAATTGGAATCACCAATTTTCGTTTTACCTACAGCCGTGCCTTAAGAAAACTTCAATTTCTCTATGTGGTTTACCGTTAGCTAAATAGTAGTATCAATCATAATCTTCATTGGTGAGATTCGCTCAAGTATTTTTAGATGATTGTTATTAGCAGTTTTGAGTTATGAACATGAGTAGTGCGTCCAACGAGCATCGTCTAATGGAATTTTAAGAGCCAATTTGATTAATTTCGGACGTGAATCTCTATTATAATGTCCAACGTTGATTGGGCAGCTGTATTGTTTCATTGTAATATTAGAATTTGAAGCAAAAAACACCAAAGAACAACACGAATAGAATATATGTATTATAAATAAACATTAATTTAGACACAAATCATTAATTTATACCTAACTGCGTAATTATAGATTTGTAACGTCTGATCCAGTCCTAATAATTTTATTTTTGTTATTTGATTATTTAATTAATGTGTAAATATTAATTTACACATTAATTGATCTCAGAGACTATTTACTTTTTATTTTATGTTCAAGAATTCTTGACAAAATTTATTTTATAGTTGCATAAATTGAAAATTAATCTTCACTATACGTCACATTGATTAATTCACAAACTCACACAGAGTATATAGCGTTGCATATTTAATGCTTTCAAGTGATCATTTTCGATGCAAATAATAATGATAAAAGGCTCAATAAATTCCCATTAATAAGGAAGCAATTTCTTTGCACTTCTAAATGAAATATGAACAGAGGCGGGAGTAGCAATTATTTTTTTAAAAGTCCTGCCTGCGCGCACTAAGTTTTAAAATCGACAAGATATTTGTCTTGAGAGGCTTTAATGTCCATTTTCATACCGTTTACAATCAATAATGGTCCATAAAATGCAGACACGCAATCTTCGTGTATTTTACAGAATGGCTTTCAATAATTATAGAGAACAGATTTAACTCGCGTTGTACATTGTAGACTAGTATTGTCCATAAATTGGCTCACTAAAACTAGCAGTGTTAACAGAGAACAATGTTTATGAGGCTTGTCTTATTAAGTGGCTGGGGCAAAAAGAATAGAGCCTTTGTTATATATAAAAGCTATGTTTAGTTTAACAAGCTCAGGATATATTTTAACGCATATAACTTTTAAAGGCAATTACAACACTAATCCTATTTCTCTCTCACATTGTAGAAAATTGCGTTAAATTATCTAACGTTGCAGTAAAATGTTGTGTATTCTCACATTGCAGAAATGGCGCCAAATTATTTAACACAGCAGTAAAGAGTCTCGTCTTGTACGAGTTGTTGAAGTTTTAAGCGAACACGACTTGAATGTCGAAGAGGATATATCAGAGACGTATACTTGTTTTGTTCATGGCTGGTTGCTTAACCAATCACTCAATAAATTACTCGTCTAAATGCAGCATGTCGGTGTAGCCGACTAGATCGTACGACGCATCATACCTATAACATTTGTCTGGTACGTCAATTCGTATTTATCTTTCTAAGTGATACAAAACTCAGCGACTATCGAATTAACTCGTCATTCTCTTGCGACGTTATCGTCGAACGACATCGGTAGCCGACAAGTCAGCTATCTGTCGTATGTCGACTGCGTTTTATTTTACGCGGTGTGTGACATGCGCCCGCTGTCACCCGGACTCCTTCGCGTTAATTTAAAACGAACAAACGTCATGTTATTAGGTATGATCGCATAGCTGATAATGTACGTACGTGTATAATAGTCTTTTGAAATTCGATTCGAAATAAACTCGGCTCGCGTCGTTGATCGAGCGAGAGCGTATATGCAGCTACTGATTACGAGAATCCAAATTTTACTATTCGGTTGGATATCATTTTATTGGAACTTTCAATCTGAATATATTTAGTAGGTGCAGTCATCTCTGCCCAGAAGATGATATTAAGGGCTTGTACTACCACCTCCTGATAGAATTTATCTATAAGATAAAAGTCTCGCCATCTCTCTTCTTTAACCTAACATGAGTGAGACAGCATGCTATTTATCTTTCGAATAACTTTGGTAGGAGTGGCCGTAAATATTATCTATTTGTTAAAACAGCGTAGAAATTAATGTAATATGCACAAGTAATATCAACACCCATTTCGTCAGACATGTTTGGCCCTAAGTTTCAAAGAGACTTCTGTTTAAAACTTGAGATTAAATGAGCGTGATGATATGCTAAGTAAATCTAATCGTTTAATTTAGTATTCTAAAAAATATGGTATGTTTTTTTTTTATACGAATTCAGTACAACTTACGACTACCTAAAGACAAACAGCCTAACTTATGATAATACTTAGTTATCTAACTACCGATTAGCTTTTCTTCTTGATGAATGATTAACTTTTGATTAACGGCCCGCCGCTCTTACTTAACCTAATATTATTTAACAAACACTTAAAGCCGAGTAACGTTTATAGGTGAGATTTTTATTGATTAGTTGCTGGTTAATGCTTAGCTATCCATCTTATTAAAATATTTGAGAGTTGTATATCATTATTTGATGCTTAATTCATATAATCTATGTTGTAAAAATACCTTATTAATTAAATAAGTTACTTTACGGCAAATTATGAGTATTCATTTTCGAGTACCGGATCAAGCAAAGAGTTGTTGTTTCTTTGCGTTTGGTACGGAGTATTTATGTAATTGTTTATTGTCCGCGTAGGCAATATACTGCTTGGTCGGCAACATTTTATAGTTGGTGATGTTTAAGTGTAGTACATTTTTGCTTTACACTTTGTGAATATATAGACATAATTATGGAAGTATGAAAAGGCCAGTGATCCCATCCAAAATGTTTATGCAATAGGTAAACGTGAGAGCACATCAAAGTAGAACCACGTGTTAAAATAAATTATATGACCGTAAAATTCTAATGAAGAAATTAAAATCGATATAATTTACAACACTCAGATATTTGCATAATTTCTGTATTAGTGAACTATTTTTTCGCTAATATAATTATAAAATACGCGAAGCAAATTATTCACCGATCTTAGAATATTCAGAAGCTTTATAAGGTGGCTGGCTGACTTTAATTAATATAATGATTTTACGTATTTTAAACGACATGACGTCTCGAAATGACGTAGGAATACTCCTACCTAACTACTACATACGTAAATAGTCTCACGCCTTTATCTCTACAGGAGTCCACAAAAATATATTACAACAATATTTCACCAGATAAGGTTTTAGTATCCTACGTAATAGGTGACGAGCCTACCAGACTCCGTGCTGCTGAAAATTTCTTGATAGAAAAACCAAAAACAATTCACCTGAGCCGAGAATCGGATCCAAGACCGCTGCACAACTTAAGATTTGTCAGCTTAGTTTTGGTTTCATGAAATTAGTGACGAGCCTATACGAACATAAATGATGTCAATATATCAAGGCAACCAGGCCGATTTACATAATATTGTCTTATGTTTACGCGAATGTTATACATTGAAATTAAATTCGCATTCAATCTGTCTTAGCCATCTTCTTTAGGTTGATGGTTTACCTAGCCTGGGAGATGATATATGAGGCCGATTTTTAAAAAGTTGCGCTGTTGTTATTGACGTATGTATTGACAAACTTAATTCGTTTTTATCTCATGATAAGATTAGGAGATAAGAATAGTTTTTAAATAAAAAACTGGATTAGTTGATTTAATTAAAAATGGCACTTCTGATTATTCAGAATTATAATATATTCCATGAAAAAAATATTGTATGTTTTATTCTCCGACTTCCGTTGACTGCTCCAATGGCGCAGCAGAATATCATCTTGCTGTTGCGTTGTGAGTCTGAATTCCACACGGGACAGTGTGATAGCTATCCCACATAGATATGTGATCCACAACTAATTTTATTGTTGTAAATCTAGGTTTACTTTGTGTCTGTTAATTGTATATTTGTAAAATGATCTGCTATACAGGGCTTGGTCCCTATGCGGCAATTGGCTTTTTTACACAGATGTAGACAGGTATGTATGCTTTCTGTATGCTCTGGTAGTGCAATGGCTTAAGTAGTCATCTCGCCGCTATAACACACCGAGTGACTGGGCCTCAATCTACACTCAAGACAAAAATTCTGTGATCCATAAGTAGTAGGTCCAGAATCTTGGTCCAATATTTGCAAAATCCTTAGTGATACAAGATTTATTTTTAGATTTCGTTACAGAAGAAATGATAAACATTTTTTATATATACATATATATAATATAGATAAATAATTATTTATGCCTAAAAAGAACATTAATTTAAATTAAATGTAATTGATTTCACCTTGAGCTGTAAACTACCATTTAAATTTGCAAATAAATGTATTAAACCACCGGTGGCTGATATATTACGACTACACGAGTAGTTAACGATGATTATGCATTATTATAATATTACTTATAGCGGCGTGGGCGGGACTAAGGACATTTATTGTGTTATTAGTCATCACCACACACGCAATATCAGCAATACCATCACCACTGTTACCATAGAGGATATAATAAGCGTGATACTATGCACGGGTAGCGCAGTAACTGTGATCTCGCCACGTCCAGTGCAATTAGTGCTTTGGAACAACATATAAACCACTATCACACGGGTCGAAAAATTCGCAAACAGGCACAATAGAATTTCTTTTTTAAATTTTGCCCGCGGCTCCACTTGTTTAAATATAGAAAACTAGATTTTGCACGCGGTTTCGCTCGCGTAAATGTAAGTTAGGCTAGGTTTGTAACAGTACTTTTTCCTGGATGAAAGGTACTCTATCTCCTATTATGTACACCTGATAACGTGTATGTGAAGTTTCATAATTATCGGTCGAGTAGTTAAGGCGTGAAACCGTAACAAACTCACATTCGCATTTATAATACCTATTAGTTAGGATTATTAAAGCAGTTTACTCCTTTTAAATTTATAAATTAAGCAATCTATGATATGTTTTAGAGATCTAAGACACAGCAGTAGGTCTAGTCCGTTAAAACCGGCCACAGTCAGTCTGCTTAGTCCGTTTGCTAGTTGTGTTTTTTTTTTTTTTTTTTTTTTTTTTTTATTTTGCTCGTCAAAGTGACCACGCTCCACCTGATGGTAAGCAGTCGTGTGATCTAAGAGCAGTGGCCTCCACATCGCCCCCACAGTAGCCGAGGCGATGTTGAGGTCTCTACTTTGACGGCCTGAGAAGATGCTTTTTCACGCCCCGCTTAAAGAACCCAGGATTGAATTGTGTGGATCCGTGATTGTTTGTAAATAGTCCTGAGCTAAAATTGTAACCCATTTGTCAGCGACGGAATCTGCGCGCTCATTCTGATCTCTTTTCTATTCTTATTTCAAATGTCTGTACTCTAAAAGTTCTTCGTTCTTCTAAAAACTTTTTCTTCTCTGGATCGGTTCATTATTCCTTCTTCGATTATGTCGTTCTACTCTGGAATCTCTCTCGATAATTATGAGGATGTCCGCAGAACGTATATGATTACTGTCAAATTCGCTTTAACTCTATATAAATAAAAATATGTAGTACTACTTGATTGATATATTCTTTATAAGTAATTTTAAATGGGCATTTAATTTATTTTCACTCTATTTCACGTTGAGGTTGACTATTAGAAAATGAATTTACGCAAATGTATACCTATACATATAGTTTAAAATAAAGAAATGGTTAGAAATGTTGTTTCGTATTGATATTATATTCAAGAAAAGAAAATAACGTTACTTCATTTCTCTCTTCACGTATTAAATAGCTACCTTATACAAATCCACCGATAACAAAATGGTCCGAACCATCGACTGTTATAGTGCAAAGTTGTGATATACATATCTATATCTATCAAGTAGCTAACAGTAGTGTACCTTATTTCAATATTCACTAAGATAATAATCTGACAAAACAATAGTTAAGAAACAGCCAAGATGATGAAGCTCATTTGCATCATTCCCCAACGGCGACGGTTATGTTGTCTGTTCATAAAAGATATCACTTAATAATACGCTGCGCTAACCGAATGCGAATACTATTTTTATAAACGTGGGTGGCGCTCTATACATTTATATTAAAATATTTGACTAGCTCCGGGCTACTACGCCTATCTAATTAACATCGATCGACACTGAAAATACCATTAAATTGTCATACAACAAATAAATTCAGACCATGCAGTAAATTGATCTCAAACGTCCAGATGCCCGATAGACCAACGATCTTATCGTTACCTCTAATATATAGCTTTAAATGAATATACCATCCCGATACACAAGATATATTTCAATTTTTTTAATCTTAATTAACGCTACTCTACTCTAACAAAAAACTAATTAAGAATGCGCAATAATCTCCGTCCTGTCATTATGAGGCTATAAAACATTGATTTAAAATATCAGCTTTTTTGTTTAATCTAAGACGAAATTTATATGCGTTTTATATTCGAAAATTGGGTAACAATTTCTATTTGGAATATACAATGTGACAGTTTCTTAAATGGTTTCTTTTGTGTGTGAATAAATATGTGTATTTATGAACATGTATATTGACTGTAAAGTGTAATATCGGGTATAACTCGTAAGTGCAATGATAATCGCGGCGATTTAGTTTCAAGTATATAAACATAAGCCGATCTTTTATTATTCTATTGCTTTGATCGAAGGGTATGTGTCTTGTCCGTTGTGACCGTTTGGAGCTCGATGCGTGTACGTATTTTATGGGGGCATAAATATCAGTGGATGGCCGTCGAAACGGGCCGAAGCGCGGGCGCAGGCCGCGGGCGCACAAACCGGTCGTAATTTTTATTCGCCGCTCAGTGAACAATTTCGGTAAATTTGTTTGCATGTACCGGGTTTTGTTTGAGCATTAGCAACGGCCGAGTTATGGATGCGATCTTAAATAACAATAATTGTGGACGTCCGAATGTATGAGCGAGATGCCCATGTTTTATTGGTTTTGTATTTTTTACAACGACGTTGTTTGGTTTATATTATTTATTTCCTTTAAGGCGGACATAAATTTTGCCAAACTAACAAATCGAACGTATAATTAACGTGAAGGCATAAAGACATCATATAAAAAATATACCTCAAGCATATTATTACTCTTTATTCTCCGAAATGTTAATTGAGTATGTTTACTTATTTCTTACCCATCAACAATATTACTTTAAAGACAATAGTAATATGAATTACAGGAAATCATATACGCCGGAAGAGCTGAAAAATCCTGACTTTGTTATAATAACAATAGTACCCGGTAATTTTTAGTTCATTACTAAAGACATCTGTCAAAATAAGGTTTATTCTGATAGATGTCTTTAAAAGAGTATAAAAAAAGGAAATTTTGACGCTTATGACTTATTATGGAGATAAATTTTATTGGGATCAGCGCAGGTTTAAGTTTAATATGTAGATATATTATGGTTGAGCATTTAGTCTATGTCACTATGTCATATCATAACAGTTTTGGGCAAGTAACGTATTGGAACTATACTTGGTACAACTTTTGACCACATTTTACAATAATGTCTTGTAAGTTTATATACATAGCCTGTCGTTTCCATATCGCAGATACAGTTCCCATAAGAATCGATAAATGATTGTGTAGTAACGGTGTTGCATCATTTCCTGAGTATCAGCACATCGATCCTTCGATATAGCGTAGGTAAATTTAAAATGATGCATTGTGCTTTCTGTCCCACGCATCTTTATACTAATATAATCAGATAGGGTTTAAGAATTAACTATCCATCATTGACGATAATGATATTTGACGGGCTCTTACGATTGTGCTCTCGATAAATTTATAAATACCACAAGTTTGATTGATACGATGCGATGCCAAATTTGTATGCGAAGTTGAGTAATCTGATGACTTTTTGTTTTGTTAGTTTTGCCTTGAGTGTGGTTGACAAATCATCTGTCACAACATTTTGCTCATTCATCATACTATTTTAATAAACTGGAAGTTGGGCTTGAGACTTAGTCAAGGATAGTTTTCGATCAAACTTTATTTCTTAAATCTTATAACTATTCTGCAAATAATTATTCTGACGCTAGATGTACCTTACGTTCAATTGTATGTTTGTAAAGATCCCGCAATATAGGGTTTGATCCGTAATTAACGAGTTGCTTTTTGAATACAAATATTATGAAGATCAAGAACAAATAGCAAAGCTATGGGACATAAAGAATGCTGCTTATTAATATCGTTCATTAAATGATAAACTTTTAGTACCCATACATCTTCGAAAAGTCAGACGTATTGCGGTTCATTTGCAAGACTTTTGAAATGGCGGTCCAGCGGTCTCTTTACTAGGCTATCGCTACTATCGGCTATGGCTGCTACCGTATTAATTAAACTTAACTCTTAAATCGATCTTGATAACGTCTAACATAATGATTGCTTTACAGTTTCAGTTGACTGTTTTAGTATTACAATCCAATGCCGAAATGCCCTAAAACCTTTCATAGCTTTACGGACGAACATGATTTAACTAAATTGATAACAATATCTTTTATCAATTTAGAAATCATGTTCAATTTAGAAATCGCTTTCTGTAAACTTTACAAACGAACGTTAGGCGTTTAAAATAAGTGGCGCGGAGTGTTGTGGGTTCGATCGTCATACAGGACAAAAAATTGTGGGATCCACAAATAGTTGTTTCCAGCCTTTGTGTCTATTGTATGAACGTTTTAAAGGCCCACCGCGATACGTGATGTATACCTAGTGCAGGAGATACATTTAAAATAAAGTAATGCAAAAGAAAACGTTTAGTATTTAAACTAAAGGAGTAAATGTTCTAAACTTCAAAATGTACGTAGAGTGTGCGTAAAAGGCGTTTAGTTACTTTCTACGACATTTCAATTACGTTCGTTGATTGGTTGTTTAAGTAGGTAGCGCTAGTCAGGTAAGGCTGTGGGCTTGTGATCGAATGGGTGCTAATTTGCATCCTGTAAACTGTAAAATGAAGATGAGCCCATTCTTAGCACGGCATTTCTATTTGCGAATGCTTGTCAATAGCTAAGCAGATATTTTGCTTTTAGTTTCAGTAATTATATGTCATGCTGTTGTTATTTCGAAAATAATACGCTAAAATATAAATAGTAGTAATCATTTAGTTTACCTTCTTTATAATATTCTTGCTCACCTAAGCCTAAGCTAATAATAAAAGAAGCCAAATAAAATAAAACATTTAGTTTATTTGCGTTCGCTTTTGTGTATAAGTAGTTTAGGGAATAGTATAAGTAGATTAGAGATATATGTACCTATAAGTATGCACAACATGTAATATAATAAACGCACATCCTAAAAGTAGTTTGTTCAAAATCGGCTACTGAATCAATGCCAGCAATTTTTAATATAGGTATTTTTTATCCTTAAAATAATTAAAACGAATTAAATTATAGTCACCCATTTATTAAACAGCTGAAATAAACGAAAATGTATCACAATTCAAGGCAATAAAGTTTTTGATGCAATAAAGCCAATAATGTTAGATTTATTGTAATATGCCCATAATATCCGCGCACAATAAGGATAACTAATTCGTTAAATTAAAATATTTAAGTACATAAAAGTAACATTTTACTGATTATATTATTATTACGATTTAATAATGTAATTGGGGTGTTTGAGGTTGTGTGACATGTTGTATATGCCTATATATGTATGTTTATTATTCTTATATATACATCACTATGTTACTAATTTATTCCCAAAAGAATAGGCAGAGGTGTATTACACCTATATTTCGCGAAGTATGGCTTTAGGTCCAACGTAATAAGAGGCGAGCTTATTACCGTCTACTTGAC
Source organism: Catocala sponsa (assembly GCA_963564715.1). Classification (NCBI taxonomy): domain Eukaryota; kingdom Metazoa; phylum Arthropoda; class Insecta; order Lepidoptera; family Erebidae; genus Catocala; species Catocala sponsa. The sequence goes on from OY751338.1 coordinate 10,458,330, forward strand.
TACATAGTTCTAGATAAACCACAAAAAAATTATTGATGGAAAATCTATATATGATGTTGTCGGACTCGGATATCGAACCCGAGACCCTACGAACAGCTATTACATTCACTACTGCTGCGTCACGGAGGCAGTAGCAAGACAATGGCATCTTATATCTATGACAACTAATATTTCTGCCATGTTTTCGTGATAAACAGGAGCTTTAAGTCTTGTACATCGGGCTAGAAAAACAACACATTAATTATCAATATAGAGACAGGATGTCGTCGTGGGGAAAAACCATGGGAAGTGTAGCGATCGAAGCCTGTTAATATTGCAGACTGCATCACTAATACGAATAACTGCGTCTACACATGTTTTTTTACACGGATGTTCAATGTCACCTCATTTGAGAGAAGGAAACTAGCTACCCTTGCATTTTGATGTTATAATTCCACCAGTATTACAGATTTAGTAATACGGCTATGGTGACTGGTAACGGTAGATGATTGGATAAAAAAAATATCCATTATTTTTCTTATAGGTAATTATTATATACCTAATGTCTTTAGCTGCAGCTTTTTTAATTATAATTTACAGGTTGAAAATAATAAATTTGATGATGTAAAACATCTTTTGGTTCAGGCGTTGAGGTTTCTTTTCTAGCAAGGCCTCAATATAAAACATTATCTATTTTTTATATTAACATCTAACTGTATATATGTATATACCTGTAGATACTCTAGATCTACACAGCATGGGGCCTTAGTCAACATTAAAGAATGACTCCTGATGTAAATCAACTGAGGAAAGCCTTATTTAGCTAAGACACTTCCCATAAATTAGTATTAGTAGTAGAAAATCTTACGCGTTGCTTTATAAAAGTGTGAAATGCTTAAATCACAATCGTATTTCCTGTTTGTGCCTGCAACTAATATTTTAAACCATATACTTAGTTACATATTAGTTATCATTTGAAAAATCGCATTATATTTTACTAGCTTTTGCCCGCGGCTTCGCTCGCGTTAATTTAGAATTTGAAAATCAATTCGGGTTGTACTCTGCTTGTAATAATATAATTCAATTGTGATTCGAAAGACACGTGGCGCCATCTATTATCATAAGAACGTTATTATTGTTTTCCTCGGAAACAGTCTTTTTTTCGGGATGAAAGGTAGCCTATGTCCGTTTCTGTACACCTGTCAACCTATGTGCAAAATTTCAGGATGATCGGTTCAGTGGTTTAGGCATGAAAAGGTAACAAACAAACAAACTCATTTTCTTTTATAATATTAAGTTAGGTTTACGACGTACTAAGTAGCCACTTAAGTACTATTAACAATCTGTAATGACGTTGTTAACGAGATGTTTGCAGATAAAAACAGCTCAATAAAATTAGTTATTTCCGTGCAAGACAACACTACATCTAGGTATCGATAAATACATCTGCTTGATGATAAAAGCAAGACAATTGAACATGCTATAAAAGCTAAGCTATCAGGGTTTCTTAAGCTAGTGTGTAGTAAATGTGATCAAATATTCCTAGCCGTGATCATATGGTCACGGCTATACACGGTCACAATAATAACGTTCTTATGATAATAGATGGCGCCACGTGTCTTTCGAATCACCATATGGTTAGAGGACATAAAAACTCATCAGTTATAGCATCGGACTTGCAATCCATAAATGGCGATTGGCATGCTCCCTATCTAACGAGAACTATAGTTACTCGTATATATAATTAACTTTAGTGAAGGCCAATCGTGAACTATGTCGTTAAAAAGAAATAACCATTAAATTGCTCGCAATTTCGAATGTTCAATCTAAAATAATTATACTCATGTTTCGATGGAGAAAGTAAAACACTGCAATGATTTAAAGGGACCTATTTTGGCGGTGGTCTATTGGTTTTTTGTATTACTATTATCAAAAGGAAAGTTATTTTCGCTTGTTTTGGCTACTAAATAGTCTATTTAAAAGCTAAAATACCTATTGAATGGTTATACGACCATCAATATATTGATTTTTTGAAGTTCTAAGCTTTTTATGAAGACAAATACTTTCAAGTCTTGACTTATATGTACATATTATATACTACTAGGGAAAAAAGCTCGTGGCTTCGCTCGCTCGGGAACATAAATTTTTTATGGATGAAAGGTACCCAGCGTTCTGAGCTGAACTTCTGACAATGAGTATGCGAAATTTCATGACGATTGGTAAGTATTTCAGGTGTGAATGCTTAAAAGACTCACGTTCACATTTAAAATATTTAAAGTAAGTTTTGTATAGACGTAAGCCGCATTGAAAATATACGTATTGCTGCAAAATTACACTACAAGAGAATAAGTCGTTGCTTTCTATATCTCATAAAGTAAGATAATATTTATACTGCAATAAGAGATGTTAGTACAAAAGCCTTCAGAAGGCTTAAAATTCTAAAATAGATTATTGAATTGGAACTACATTTTACGGTCTGTATCGCGCTTTAAACCGTGTGGCGGCTTTAATTTTAATGTAAAACATTCGCGTAATTCGCGTTATCTTAGTCCGGGACAAACCTTTTATGAAGAAGAAGATGTTATCTTCGTAATCACTTCATTGATATCTTACGACGCGCAGTCGCACGTATGTTCACACTAATCATATGTGGCGGCCCCTGATTGTATACATCGAGGGCACTCGTGATCTCAGATTTGTACGCCCTGATTCTTGTAATTTTACTTAAATTGCTTCACGTTCAAGTCATTCTTTCGAACGCATTTCGTGATTAGCATACTTCTTATATTGTTTTGCCAAATATTTTGCATGATTTAAGGCTGTAATTATGCCGTGTAATAGAATAGGTCATGTTTAAATATTGGAACGACTTCCTGATATGTACATATATTCTGCAAACATAACATAGCATTATTGATATAAGCCGAAAGTTAAAATAGAGGTATATGTAACACTTTTGCTTGCAATTCTCTCTTTTTTTCACGTACGAACATGCCTTCTGGCTAAATAATGGGACTATAATTAAATAAAATATCTAGCTTCATGCATGGCCCGATAAACTGGGATAGCATTATTACACCATAGCACTATTACTACCGAACAATTAAGCAAGTCGTCAAGTTCTTTTTAGATTCTTCGTTCAATATTGCCGGTTTCTGCAGAAACATATCGGCCTCGTTGGCGTAGTGGTTAGTGTAACCGACTGCCACGCCTGAGGTCGCGGGTTCGATTCCCGCACAAGTCAAACATTTGTGTGCATGAACATGGATGTTTGGCTTAGTCTGGGTGTTTCTATGTATAATATGTATGTATTTACAAAAAAAAAAAGTATATATGTATGTTTATCCATTGTCTAGTACCCATAGTTCAAGCTCTGCTTAGTTTGGGCTAGATGGTGTTGTGTGTATGTGATAGAATATTATTATTATATAAGATTTTTACTCTGCGGCTTCTTTTATATTATTTCTCATTTATCTAGTGTATAAAAATATGCTTTGAAAAGGAAGTAGCCTGAAAAACAAACGGTCATGCCTTAGAGAGGTGATTGCGGAAACCTTGGTTAACCGCACAAATCTATCTATCTGCACAGTAGCTATTTAGCCACGGGCTTCTGAGAAATCACTATAATTTATCTATAACAAACAAAAGGGGCAGAAGAAAAGTGACAGCAAAAATAATAAAAATGTTAACTATTGTGGTGGCTTAACAAGACATCGCATATAAACGATAAAACAGTTTTAACGCTTTTCCGCTTTATCAGTGTATTATTAAGTATTTAAAAGGTTTTTTTTTTCTATTGCCCTGGTAGCAGACGAGCAAGTGGCCCCCTGATGGAAAGTGGTAACCGCTGCTCATGGACTTCAGCAATGTCAGGGCACAGCCGCTGCCTACCGTTAAAGAAGAACTTTCATAGCGCTTGGGAAACACCGAAGTAGGCAGTTAATTCCAGAGCTTGCTCGTACGTGGGAGAAATGATCGCTGAAAGCTTCGATTTGAATGCTTCCAGGTGATATCGATGAACCCTGCTTCTGTGCTGTGTGTAGTTATACAATATTATAATGTATGTAGTATGTAAAAATATAATCAAGTGTAATCGAGCTAATAAACTCAGTCTTGTATCAACTCTTAACGCGTTTCATTTACAAAAGACTCCCGACTTTACACTTCGTTGTCGAGTGGTACGGTGATAGAAAGGGGCCGCTGGTACCAAATCAAACAGTTCTTCAAAGCATTCCCCGTGAAAGAGTCGGTAGTACACGCAGAGAGACCCAAAGTCTCTCCGTTGCTCCAACGACTCCAATCTATCCGTGAGATTGGGATCATCGACGATTCGAACTGCCCGTTTTTGTAGGGAGTCAAGTATGTCGAGCTTGCATTTGGGGGCCCCTGCCCAGAAATGTGAGCAGTACTCCACGTGCGGCCGTCCCTGAGCTTTGTAAAGCACAAGACGTTGGCCTGGTGTGAAGTACCGCCACGCCCTGTTCAGTACACCCACCTTTTTGCTCGCTAATTTAGCTTTGTCCTCCAAGTGACTCCCAAACTGGACTTTATTCGAGATTTCCACGCCGAGGATTCCTAATTCCCAATGTTCTCAGAGATACGAAGAGTAACTCCTTGGAACTGTAGCGCCATGATAAAAGGGTCTTTCTTGGCAGTAAACGCGCACACTTGTGTCTTCGAAGGGTTGAACCGAACTAAGTTCTGTTCACCCCATTCGGAGGCCCGCTCAAGAGAGTCCTCGACTTCAGACACAAGTTGTGTTCGACTTTCCTGTATCATGCTCTGAGGGATATTCTGATAGCTGGTATAACGCGCATCACCCGTGCTGTCATCCGCATAGCAATGTATATTCTCGACTGACAACAAATCATTGATATGCAGGATGAACAGTGTTGGGGAGAGCACCGAGCCTTGAGGAACAGCAGCGTTAATGGTTTTGGTTTCGGAGCTACAGCCATCAAAGCTGAAGGACGTCTTCCAAGGCGCTCGCCCGTTCTGGCAATGTGTTCCGCATTAGCCTTGGCAATAACCTTCTTGCTGGATCTAGCGGCATTAAATTGACGCTTTTTCTCCTTGACATCAGGAACCCAACACGTCCTAGCCCTATTCCAGGCTAAGTATGCCGACTGCTTCTGGTGTGCAGCATCCCTGCTGGCGTTATTGAACCATTATTTTGGCAGAAGGGATGAATAATTCCATCCCTTGGTGGAGCACATCTGTGATGCAGTCAGCACAAGTGCCAGGATTCCCGGATGAGAAGCAAAGCCGCTTCCATAGGTAGGATGCAAGAAATTCTCGAAGTCCATCCCAATCTGCTGATTTGTATCGCCGGACTCTACGGTAGCCAGTCACCGAAGAGCGATCTGGTCGCGTAACAGGAGCTGCACTGTGGATAAGGCAGTGATCCGATGATCCCAGAGAGCATCGACCTCCACCCTGTATCCTAGTGGATTTGTAGTCAGCAGAAGATCCAGCGAAGTAGGTTCGTGGCTCTCGTTGTCTGGCATACGGGAGGGATGTAACGCCAGTTGTGACAAGCCATAGGCCGAGGCCATATTGAAGAAAGCCCGATCCACGGAATCGGTAGTCCGGGATCCCAACCACTCATTGTGGTGAGCGTTAAAATCGCCAAGGACCACCAACTCCGCGGATGGGTACCTTTCCAATATTTGGTCGGTTCCTTCTTGGACGTTCTCAAGTAGCTGCATTGACTCCGAATCACTGGCATGGGACTTGTAAAGGCATGCATAAACTCGGGTATGACCCCCATGGTCTACGCGTAGCCATAAAATTGACAGGTCCCGATGCTCGAGGCCCCGAAGGCGGCGGTAACAGATATCGCCCCAGACGAATATGCACACCTCGGCTTTACGACGCAAAGTATACTCCAACTCGTAGTCCGGGTATTTTAAGTACGAAATGTACATTTCGTACTTAAAATCTCTCTCTCTGTTAAAAAGAGCAGGGCAGGCCGCACCGTATCGGCACCGCACGGCATCGAGGTTACTGTGTAGACCCCTGACATTGCAGAAATCCACGAGAAATGTGGACGGGATGTCCGCCGTATAAAAATTTGCTCTTTTTCTTACCTTTCATCTATAAAATTTGTAAGAGAGGGGATATGGATTGATGCATGGTTTGAGGTAGAGGCGGTGCCCAAAGAAAGGGCAAAGTCTTAGTGCGAGGTAGGCCCACGGGTTAAGCAAGAAGCCGATACGAAGCACGGAAGCGCCCCCTGTGTCTCCCCGCATATAGCCGCCGGGTCCACTCCGGTCTCCCAATCCGGCACGACGACTACGTGACGAGATTTTCGCCGTTGGCGGGACAGCCTCCCGAGCAGGATGTACCCAGGTTCGGGTTCCCTAATAACTGGCAGGTGGCCGACGGAAACCATTCCCACCGGGTATCCCTGTACCCCGTATCGGCCTCCTCGGCTTTGGCCCTACCAGGCATCACACTTCGCTAGCCTCGAGCCCCGCACCGGCCCCGAACCACACTTAGGAAAGGAAGAAAAGAAAAAGGACGTGGGAAGGAGAAAGAGCGGGAAGAGGGGAAGAGGGAAAGAGGGTGATTAGGCCTCCGGCACTCTCACTCACCGAACGAAACACAACAGTAGCAATTATTTTATGGCCTATCGCATTCTAAATAACTGAAAGCTTTTTAGAAGGCTTCTTGTACAAGTACCCTAATTTACAGACCTTAGGATTTTTTTATAAACGGTATACATACATATGTATATTCTTTGGCCATATACTGAGTGGAATATGGTCTGTTATTATCCATTTTGTATGTCAAACTTGAAATCCTAGGCCATACGTTACCTACGTGTTCTCGGCCTTAAAAATTATTACTATCAATCACAGTGTTCGAATACTTACCAAGAAGAACTTTGGCAAGTAATATAATCGCATGCGTATCCACATGTCTTACTTTTCAAATAGTGCTTGTGTGACTCGGTACAACATTGTGTTTACACGGAGGGACTCGTGATTTTAGATTTGGACGCCCTACTTCCGACGTTGGAATGCTATCGGTGCAGTTAATGTACGAAGTTTTGGATGCGCTATACGTGCACTACGAAAGTATTGTTTTAGGGTGTATTGATACAAGGTTATTTTTAGAGCATACCTATATTTTCATAGAGGATAGGAATTAATAACACGATTGATCTATAAAAAATAGGCTATTTATTTTCAAAACCGAATCTATTCTGTCCGCTACGCGAATCATCTTAAGTGTGTACCTATGTCATAAATTAAAATAGTAAAATAAACAAAATTGAATCTAGGTATACTAATATTATAAAGCTGAAAAGTTTGTTTGTTTATTTGTTTGTTAGTTTGGTTGAACGCGCTATTCTCAGGAACTACTGGTTCGAATTGAAAAAATCTTTTTGTGTTGGATAGTCTATTTATCAAGGAAGGTTATAGGCTATATAACATCACGCTACGACTCACGGGAGCGCGGGTATAAACGCGGGTGAAACCGCGGTTACAACTAGTTAAATAATATTATATATTTAGTAGAAAATAGTAAACTACTTGTGTGGTGATATCCGGCTTAAAAAGTAATTATCCATTACGTACTTTTTCGTCACAAAAAAGCCACAATTCACTGGCTATGCTTGTATGTACTTGTATCTCTCCACATCATATATCAATATCATGTCATATCATATCAATATCATATGTGATATAAAAATTAAAAGTGTTATTCATACTATTTTTATTATATGCAGACTAATAAATAAAATATAATAGCTACTTAAGTAGCCGTGGTATTTTAATGAAAGGAATGAAAAAGTTATTGATACACACGAACACAAAGGATATTAAATCTATCCAATTACAACTCACATTACTTTGAGCAATTTCTAAATTCTTTAGCTTCACCGGATCCAATCAAATTTATACGGTACATATTTCACAACACATTTGTCAAGACTAGACTCATTGTAATTACTCATCTTGTTCGGCAAATTGGTATTATAACCGGTAATATTATTAGAAAGCGGACTTTTCCATATCAGTGTGAGGCCATACTAGGCCATACTAGTGGAGATTAATGTAGGAGATTTTATCTTTATTTTGATGTTAAATTAGCAACCGTATTAACATAAATTAGGTTTCAACTTTAGTGAGCTATCATACTAAACTCAATAAAAATTCAAATGAGGTGTTAGGTAGATATAAAGTCGATTTACATATATAAAACAATCATTTTATACACATAAAATATATAGAAAGGCTTTACATTAAAAAAAAAACTATTTTTAATTATATAAAAGTAAATGTATATTACTATGCCTTAAAGATAGAATAAGAAATAGTGTAATTAGAGAGAGATGCGGCATGAAAGTGGATATAGTTACAAGAATAGAAAAGGGTATGTTAAGCTGGTTTGGACTGAGAATGGACGAGGAAAGACTGACTAAGAAAGTTTATAAGGCTAGTGTGAATGGAACAGTCGCAAGAGGAAAACCTAGGCGAACGTTTCTCGATCAGATCGAAGGCGTTCTGGACAAAGGCCAGGTTAAGAGCTCCTTGAACCGACGGGCGTGTATGAGGAATGTGATGAAAGTGAATGAAGTTAGAGAAGTGGGTCAGGATCGTAGTAAATGGAAATCCGTAGTCTCTGCCTACCCCTCTGGGAAACAGACGTGAATCTATGTATGTATGTACTATGCCTTATTAAATAATACTTCCTTTTATTTTTATATAAAACGTACACCACCGAATTTTGATACCTAAAAATATATGTTTGATTTAAAGTAAATATCCATCCTACATTAATAGATATCTTTACTGCTGTATCTAGTGATATTTGCTGATGTTGCCATAGTCTGAGATATTAACTGACCCACAACGCGATGGAAAACATTCACATACGATACGAATCTATTATAAATATAATATGACAATGGGATATTAACAATGAAGTAGATGAGACGGGAACGATATAGATCAGCGAGGTTCATTCATCATTCAGTATTAGAACGGTGGGAGTAAGAATATTAATATGATAAACAAACTTCTTGATACTATCGATGTTTAGACTAGCTATTAATAGTTTATGGCGGTTGTGAATGCATAAGGTCAATGTCTTAGTACTTTATCTTGATATGTATGTTACTAAGGATAGTTTTGCCTGTACTTTGCTCTGATTGGTAATATCGTGACCAATGTAACACTTGTTCGGGCTTCTCGTGCGGAGGAAGTACTTTTGTGTGATACAATGTTGCTGATTTGATAATGTTTAGGAATAATATAGTGATTAAATCTGCATATCTAAGTCACGTAATAGACATAGAAAATGTATGGGATTTCCCAACTCGCGGCTGAGTCAATTAGCCGGAATCCAGATACAATAAAAAATTAAGCATTGCATCTGGACCTCATGGTCCGCACGTTAGCCAAGCGTATGGAGGCTATGGCACATGGACAACTACTATTAACTGCTGTACTGAATAAAGTATTGATCCTCGTACAATGCAAAATTCGCATGTTAGTATGTCTTGTGTTCTTCAATTTCATTTAATGTTTCTTATAGAGAACAGACACAGAAGCCGGTATCAGAGAGCACGGAACACGCTTGCTACTAGAGAGGCTCAGCTTGTCATATTCTACACAATCGCTTTGATTGTCAGTGACAATTACATAATATGCGATTTAAATGTGACATTTATATTGTCGAACTGATGGTGTTGCACTCGGCGCTGTATGTCATCCGGCATAAATATTATTATTACTAGTGTGGCGTGCAGTGTACCGAGTTTTGTGAAGACAACACTAACACCGTAAATCTATTGTTATAAAGAAAGTAAATCTATATATAAGTATTATAAGTAATTTTTACTAACGAGGGGAATGCAAGATCTTGGATATGGACGACTACTGCGGGAGTTTCGGGGGATAGATATGTTATCTATGGTTTCCTTGTTTCCGCATAGTTTCCGGACGATCCGTTTTCCTTTAGCTATTGAAGTGCACATATATGCGATTCGGTAATACGGAATGACTATAAGGAAAATAAGGATAGGTTCTCTATGGCCACTTCTCTAATATATACGCAAATTAAGGGCAATACTGTTGAAGACAGCCTTGGTGCAGCATTGAACACTTGGCTGGAAAGAAAAAGTTATTAATAAGAAACTATCGCATCGCTGGATACGGACCTTCTCTCAAAAGGCAAAAGCTAAACATAATGCAATATTAATTGCGGTTGGCACATTTCTTATGCTCTCGTAAACGTTATCCATATAGAACTGACTAATATACAGGTTTCTGCATAATATTTCTATTTTATTAATACATTCTAGTACACTTGTTTACACTCATCTGAAACCACTGGTATGTCATTTACATCAATTTGTGTTTAAGTAGTTGTTGTGTTTTAAAATAAATAATTAGATAGCCATAATTAACCGTAAAAGCCACATTCAGCTTGTTAGTAATACCTAAAAGAGTTAGAAAGTCTTATAGAAATCTCGTAGGCCATCACTGTTGCCGTAAAGCGTCATTTTATTTATTTTATATAGTTCCTGCTACTCGATAGAGGTAAACTAACATACGGTTTACGGGCACTAAGCATTTCTCCAAGTTCCTTCTTATTTATGTGTACGGATCCATGTCTAGTACATAAATCAATGTAGGTAAAAAGTCCCCACGTTAAAACGCGTTGAGAAGACCATAAATTACGCGATAGTGAGTGAATTAGTCTGTTTTGGGATTTGATTTTTATTTGTGTTCGATGTTTGAAATTTGAGACTTTCACTTTTATTTTTACTCGGTGTTTATTACGGTTAGGGTTGATAAAAGTCTTTTTTTAAAGTTCTAGTTTTAATTTTCAAAGTTGGAATAAATAGATAGATAGTAGTTTGATAGTAAGTAGTGCATTTGATGACTGATAATGATATTGCTTGGTAATTTTTCGTGATATCATAGTAGTATGATATCACGAAAAATTACCAAGCATATTATATAATTAAATTACATATTTTAATATATTTTATAACCATAGGAATGTGTTCTGGTTATAGTTAATGACCAATTCTTAATAGGGCTAGCCAGGCGACCAACAAATCTAAACTTGAAACAAATAAAACCCAACTGACGTAAACAAGTCTTACTGTTACCTATAAATCGTTAACCCTTCGATGCTTAAAAAACTTAAAGCACTATACTTGTAGTGAATAAAAAATGGACATCTAAACCTCCCATTGTGTAACCCTATCGCCGCCGAGATTATCGAAGCTCGCCCTTAAGCAAACTATTCATTAAGACCCGTTTGATTGATGCGCCCGATTATAAAGTTAAGTGAGCGCCATACGAACGCGCGGTTTCGTTTCCACACGTTATTTGTCTAAATAAACGCGGCAATGAATTAATGACAGCTCTGTGTTTGGACTTTAAGGTAATGTGGTAAAAGAGTAATTTTGAACGTTTATTTTTAACGATCCTTTTGTTTTTGTTTAAAGGCAAATTAGTTAAAATAATAGTTTGTTAATGGCTTTTGCATAATTTATACTTTTAGTGTAACTTTTCACCATTAGACAATAATTTTGTGGAACCAGATATATATTTTTCATAAAATCGTAAGCAGCTGCCACTGTCAGTTAAATTATATAATAAGCTACCAAATGACATAAAAATTAAAAAATAAATTCAATACCTTTGTTAGAAAGTTAAAAAAACTTCTAATAAATAAAAACTATTACAGTATCAAAGAATACCTATAGGATAATTAATAAATTCTAAACAGCTAAAGCACCTACATAATAATAATTAACTAAATATTACAAACATACACAGGTATACATAAAATAAAATAATATAAATATAGGACATAGGTAGAAGCCACTTGACATGTCTACCTCCACTTATTCATATTACCAGTTATTAATTACTTATAGCAATTAATAACTATGTAATAAAATAATATATAATAAATCGTAAACAAATTTTGTAATAACATTGTGCATTAATAAATGCAATAGACATAAATTTTATCAATAAACATTATACATATGTATCATAATAATATATCCTGCAATTTTAATTTTAATATTAAGTTTATTTATTTATTCATCTTTTCAAAAGCTGATAAAATTTTGTCAAAACTAAATTTTAAAAAATAGCATTACTAAACAACTTCTCCTTTCTCCTAATAGTGCTGTGCCCGACAGCTGTAAATGTATATTATGGAATACAATCAATTGAATATATCAATGCCGTTCATAAAAACTCGGTATGCGTGAAATGTTCTGTTATACTTGCGACAATATATCATTATTCTGGAGTATAAAGCTACTTAAAAACAGACCAGACTGTTAATAATCATTAAAAAGTTCAGTTATATGAATCATGCACGCGTTGTATAATTTATATAATTTATAAGTATAAAATAAATTATAGTAATTGCAAACTTGAAACCGATTCTATTGGCACAGATTTAGGCTACACTCTGTTACTTAAAGATTTACAAAAATAACTTACCCTAATGCCATATTCATTTTCTAAAACTTAATATTGAAATGTTATTCACAGTCCTTTTCCCTTTCGGTGTGGGAGGGCTTTATAACTGTTATACCATTACATGCACCCTTCCGTACAGGGAACCTCATGAAATACTAATTAGTATCACTACAAAGACATCAAAAGAATAGAAAAACAACAATACTATAACATTTTGATTTGTGCAGGTGAAAACACATCTGCCAGTAAATTATAGATCAAACATCTCTACAAATTATCTGAGACAGAACTACGAATTGGATTGTAGATAATAACAGTATTATGGTAATTCATTGAATTGATGTTGCGGGTTTATCTTAAAGAATGTTCTATGATATTCCACTTTAATATTCTATGAAAAATAAAAATTATAGTTGAACGTATAAGGTCACTTTATATTACGCGCTGAATTGTCTGTCGTTTAAGAATAATCGGTTTTAACAAGAGTGATTTAAGTAAAATAGTTAATGAATTTGTGGCGGTCGTAATCCAATGGATAAGCCATCTAGCTATTGAATGGTCGTAGATTTGAATCCCACTCATTGAATTACCGACTTGAACTCAGATGAGCATATTAGTTTAGCTGGCGGCATAAACGAGAATACCAGTTATTTGTAACCTAAATTGCTTGTAATCTTCAAATTAAGATTGTATTTAAATCTATGTTATAGTAAATAAAGAATTTATTATTATTTTTGGTCTTCGTTACTTATGAAAATGTATCGCATCATGTATGAAGAGTTAAGCCACCATATACCGTTATAAACATGTTGAATAGATTTGATGGCATTTGGTTTGGAAACAATTTAAGGATCGGATACGTACTAGTTGCGTGCATACAGCTGTTCTGGGAAGCACATTCAGAGATTACTTTAACAGACACGAGCGCAATGTCTACTGAAGTTAGACAGCTAATATTCTTCAAATAAATATAAGAACAAAATTTATGTCGCTCGATTTTTGTTTATTATTTCACAGATACTTCAAACCTTATCGTTTCTAGTTATAGCATAGTAGCTATATCACCTTGTGTCCACTAACGATCACAGAGGTGCTCGTGCTTCAAGTAGCGTTCGCTCAGAATAATTAATGGATGGATGGCCATATAAGGAGCATGGTAGACCGCGATACTAATGATTTAACGTTACCTATATGGTAAATATCATTTGTATGGATTTTACTACTTTAACGGCGCAGCAGAAGTGTGAGAAACTGATGTGCATGAGATCACAAGTTTTATTCCTGGCCAAACTAAATAGGTATTATTGGCTTTTTTATCGTAAAAAGGGAATGCCCACTACCCATAGTGACTTTGGCCACGAGTGCCCATATTTAAATGATAGTGTGCAATGTAATTAAATGATTAATCAAGGAATTTAATTAAATAAAAGTTTTGAGATAAAATATTTTTTATTTTTACCGATGGCAAAATTTTTATATACATGTTTTACACTCACACTCTCGTCACACATCATCATTATTATCATACACAATTAAAAAAATGTCTATAAACTGAGCATTATCAAGCTTGATTGTAAATAAAATAACAAAATCACAACGAAAGAAACACAATCACGCAAAGAGTAAGCAAGGAGGCCAATTTGTGTTATGACAGTTGGTTTCGATGTTGCAAGTAAAACAAAAAGTCATAGATCAACATCTAATCGATATTATTATTTTGCTTATTACTTGCATAATAACATAAAATAATATATTTGCTTTATTATTTGTGGACAATACATACATATAATAATACTACTATGCTATTTCTTTATCACTTCTAATATTTTTATTCAATAATATTAGTCTCTTTTTACGTTGAAATTATAACGTGGCAGCACTGGTAATTATAATAAGACTTAGTTCCGTTACGATACTTTTTTATTATATAGATTTTCCTATCTTCTTTTGGTAAATGAATGGTACGAAAAATTATTAGAAATTATAATATATATTTTTATCATATATGTAATCTTGGGCGGCTATAAATTAGACGTTAGCCAAAAATGGGCATTCCCTTTTCAGCAGCAACATAAAGCCTGGAACTTATTCTCAGTAGACGACTTTAGGAATGCCTCTCTATTATGCTGGACTAAAAACTAAAGTTGGCGAAATGTGAAAGTAATATACATACATCTGCTTACGTTGTCGGACAAATAGTCTAGGTTAGTACCTACATATTACAAATTAAATGTTATTGTTACCCTTTACGCCATTTGTAGTTTGTATCTATTCAAATGTAGTGGCTGGACTATATAGCTAGGGTAGACTATACAATTTTTCTACGATTATTAATTAAATTATTATAAAACATGATAACTTTTACATACATACACGGCCCATTTTCAACCCAGGAAGAATAGGTGGGAAACGCTAACAGCTTATTTTTAGATGTTTCGGCATTTTTAGAAAACATGTCATTTTCCCAGAATATCTTATGGCCATAAAATCTGATGGAAATATTTACATAAAATGTATCAAAATAAATGCACACAAATGAAAGGGAAAGGAGGTTAAATTTCTACTGGGATAGTATTAATTTCGGAATGGCGGAAACGATAACTTTACAAGGCACATCCTTATGATTCCTCATAAATATATTATTATTTCGTTCCAATGAATGGTATCCATTGAAAACCGTCCGTCAACAACTTCCGACAACTTCCAGGGTAAACTGTGTCCGATATATTTTAGTGTGGACATCCATTCATCTTAAAACGGAATGTACTGAGCTGATTCGCAACGGGCGTGGGAGCAATGTCACCATAAAACATTCTTGTGGGATAGAAACTGTACCGCCTGCAAACATGATTGAATTTTATTGTGTGCTTAGCGCTTACTAGGACTATTTTACTAATATTTTATAGGCGGGATCAAAACGGTAGCGATACTTTATCGCTGTAAGCGGGTAGCTCAGCTGTTTATAGACTTGCGCCTACGTCTGCGAACGTAAGATGATTGTGGATCATGTAGTAATATTGGTTTTAATATTTTCCTTAAGACAGCTTAAATAAATTATATAGAAGCTCTATGTTGTCTGCTGAGATTATATCTTCGTATTAATGTCTTCCGCCTTCATTTTAAACAAATTACACCTGAGTGAAATGCAAACTTAATTAAAATACTAACCTTTTAACGAATTCTGTTATTTGGGTTTTAGAAAGTATTCAGAACACATTTAAAGCTATTAAAACATCGATACATAAAAACTCAAAAATGCTTTTGATTATTCGATGCATAAGAATGAGATGAAGTTGTCGTATTAAACACATTAAAAGTCGCAAATATGTATAACTAAAGCTATTCAAGTCGAAATTCATTACGCTGGTTTAACGAAGGTGTGTATATGTAGTTTAAAATGTTGTTTTCAATATAATATACTTCATTGACACCGATGAGACCGAATACATTATCTTCCTTTTACATTCTTGTTCATTGATATATGTATAAATAGTGAAATCGATGTGTACATACCTATCTACATAAAACCTGGTGTTTCAACAATAAGGCTTGCCATTTAATCACAATATGTTTGCCGAGGCCTTGTTCTTTAAACTAGAACATTTAATTTATTCGATGCGGTGTAAGAGTAAATACGAAAACCGTAATAAATAATAATTTGAGTTTTAGATCGTTATCCGTCGTTTCCCTTTCGTCTGACCATAACCGATATACTGGAGAAGGGCTAGATTAGTAGTTCTTTAATCCATAAGAACTATGATGCAAGTGAATGAAGCAAGATTAATAAGCCAGTTGCTGTATCTGCTAGCTTCCCCCCAAGCAAGTTGTAAATCTACGTATGTTTAATAGGAAGGAAAGGAATAATATAATATACATCTTTTGACAGCCTCCGTGGCGCAGCTAGAGTGTATGCGAATGTTATGCACTAGGTCTTGGGTTCTGGCGTGCTGGATCGCGTAAAGTATTATTGGGTTTTTCTGTTAGTTAGAAACTGTGCCCGGCAATCCTAATCCTAACTAATATTATAAATGCGAAAATGAGTTTGTTTGTTTGTTTGTTTGTTACGCTTACACGCCTTAACTACTCAACCGATCAACATGAAATTTTGCATACACGTTGTCAGGGGTACAGAATAGGACATAGAGTACCTTTCATCCAGAAAAAATATCTGTTGCAAACCAAACCTAACCTAACCTACATTTACGCGAGCGAAGCCGCGGGTGAAAACTAGTCAGTACTAGATTCGACCTTAATAAGTGAAATCTTAGCTGACGGAGTCTGCCCAGCACTTCGGGGATATAGGCATAACATTATATGTAGTAGTTATGTATGTAGGTATGTATTATTATTAAGGTAACATTTTTTTATTGAAGTTTATTTAATATGCGCGTGTTTTGTAGAGTTTCACAGCTCCCTGATGTTTGTTTTCAGTTAAAAACCACACCTCGTGCGGACGTTGACCGCATCTGAATTTTACTATTGACACTTCACCCAATAAAAGCGACCCTATAAACGGAACCCCCGGGACAAATAAACTACCGCAGCGTCCATATGATGATACTATAATATGCATAGACTCCATTTTATTTGTGGTTTACTTCGAAATCTGCAGTAAATAGTTGTATCTACCCACCTTCCATTGACAATTCGGCGGTGGCTGGATTCGTTTTTACGTATCTATGAATAATATATCGCGTTCGGAGTACAGGGTAGGATTTATGAAGGGTGGCCTGGGGTTTTAATCTTGTTGAACGACCATAACAAGACGTATGGGCAAATTACTGAATCCGTTATAAGGCGACTGAAGCAATTTAATAGCTACTTGAATTTTGGGAGAGAACCCTTTTAATATTTTAATTTAATAGATCAAGGTGGGATTAGGAGTCACGATTTATGGTACGTTTTGTATTTTCATTTGTTGATTACATATTGCTTTTGAATAATAATGTAGATAAATAAATGGTTAAGGTGAGTTAATTTAATCTTTTGATGAAAACGGAACAACAAATTGTAGGCTTTACTGGTAGTTGATCCGAGTCCGGGTATTATTTATGGACCCTGTTTCTGCTTGCTACCCTTTGCTGTGTATGCCTATGGGATACGTGAATTTCTTTTCTATTTTATAAAAGTAGTCAAGGAAGCCTCCTTCTTGAATCCTTCAATAACAAGTCATTACTTTTCTCGAGAGGTAAGAAATATATTGTCGCAAGTATTATTTTAAGGTTTATATTTTTAATTGGTAAACAATAACTGCCTGTCAATGATAGTATTTGTATAATGTCTTTAGTATTATTGCAGATGCAATGCTAAACAGTGGCAGACCGCAGCTTACCTTAAAGACGGCAAGGAACTACGAGTATGTTGATTTCAATTTGAATGTCAAGCTTGGTCACTTGGGGTACTCCAATTGATACAGGATCTACAAGTTAAATAAGCATACGATACCTTATATCCTTACTATTATTATAAATGCGAATATAGGTTTGTTTATTTGTTTGTTTCTTATACTTTCACGCTTTATATCATCATGAAATTTCGCATATACGTTGTCAGGGGTACAGTTCTTTTTTTCTGGATGAAGAAACACTATCCAGTTTTTTCATCCAAAAAAAAAATAACTGTTGTCTAAGGTACAAAATTTACATAACGTATATTTAAGCGAGCGAAGCCGCGGGCAAAATCTTGTATTTTATAATCTTTAAAAACTCATTACATTTTTGATTATTTAATTAGGTATGTTGCAAGGTCATTGTAAATATTTATATACAACTTAAACAACACAGACACGGCACAACAAATAGTCAATTACGCATATTTTATCCTATGCGGGCAATGTACGCACAATACTTGGTAAGTAAGTAAGTAAGATGATGAGGTAGAAGGCTAAGTAGATGATTTTAATATCTATATTAAAAAAATTAGGTACTAACTTTAGTAATTGAATTACAAACATTGTAATACCCTACACCAAGGGTATTGCATATAAAATGCACTTACTTGAACATGCACAAGGTAACTATGTAGCCAAAACGATAAATACATTTTACGTGCTTTAGAAATTCGGAAGATATGTTTGGCTTGGCTTAAGCATACGTATATAAGTATACATAGTATCATGCCTAAATCTTATGCAGAGGTATTTTGCACTTACATTTCGCCAGCTTTGATTTTAGGTAGGTACCACTTAATAAGTGCGACCCTATTGCCGTCTATCGAGCATAGCCTCCGTGCTGTTGACAAGGATATCTTGACGGAAAATCCCAATAACACTTAGCTGGATCCGAAAATCGAGACCGAGACCTCATCACAAACAACGCATTCACTATCGCGGAACAATCGTATCGTAAAGTGAAAAAAACATATCTTTGAATAATTACTAGTAGTGATGGCCAACTAAATGCGCAATTTTTTTTGCCAGCCTTGAAAACATAAAAAACAGTGCTCATTTTGAATTTAATTATATCACCAACGATGACAAAAATAATATCATAAAGCTTAAAAAATGAAGCTAGCCATATTCATTTTTTTCATATTCCCAGAACCATTTTCGTGTTATAAAATATTTTAGCACGTTGATATTCATCTCGCAATTTTAAGATTAGGCGATAGACTCTTGACCCTGCGACACATCACAGGCTTTAGGATTAATATAATTTTATTTTTTGCTATCCAAATGTTAAAATTTACGACTAAATTTATGACAATAATCTGAGTTAAGCTGCTTCTGCTGAGTAAAATCTTTAACTTTTATGTACTGGTCGACTAAACTCTGATTTCTCTTTGAAAGAAAATCTTCTGCGATTTTAGAATACATGCCTCACTTATTCAAATATGTGGCAGTTTATAAATCATAATCTGAACCGTCTACGTCTTTTTTCACTCTGAGGTTTTACTGAGTGCGGTGTTGGTTCGTGTAGCTATGGTTACTCTAAGAGACTTTATTTATACAAGTCCACTTGAAAATATAGGTAGGATTCTATTTTTGCTTTTGTTAAGCTTTTGTCGTTCGCATCGCTCACTTGAAATTATATTGTGAAACGGTTTATTATTGGATATCTTGTGATATTAATTATTATTATTTCTTGCTGTCTTAAAAACAACACTTTCCTTGGTATAAAGCTTGTAAGCGTAAACTACTTATGGCTAAATTAGATTTTTCCTTTGCTAATTTCATTTTGTGGAGTACTATTTCCACTTTTGGAATATTATGTATTATCCTGAATTTGTCGCTGTCAACAATTTATCTCCATAAAATATATTTTATTTAGATACAAGGGTTGCCCAATGACCGTGTTTTGTAGGTTTGAAAGCAGCCGATGCATCACCATAATTTAAGTAACAGTTACGCCCACAACTGCCGAAGGGAGTTTGGAAGGGTTACATAAATGTCTTCCGCCTACAATTTGTAGGTAACTATCTTGATCCTATTGTCAATAGCCGAGTCAAAGGTTTCAAGCTAGTTTGAACAATTTTGACTTGGGTTAAAAATTTGATCGTGAAAAGACTCGGCAAAGACAAGCTGATATAAAAAAGTAAGTAATTTTCTCGCAACCATTAGGAAAATCTACTTGTTTGGACATCGTAATAGCAGAAATACGACGACGACCAAATATAAATTTAATAAATAATTGTCTACTTTTAGAAAGTCTAATGGTAGCTTAGGTATTTTAGTAGAGTTGACACCTTGGCTTGCATTCATGCAAATACCTACTTAAAAAATCAACATTAGATTTACTTTACCCATTGGTAAGTTACAAAGACATAAATTAATAACATTATTGTCTTAGGTTAGTCTTTTTAAATTCTATTATAAGAGTAGGTATAGTTGAATTTAAAAAGGCTAACTTAAGTCCAATGTTCCTTTTTCAAAAACCTCACTCCATAATCTTAAGAATAACAAAAATGTACAAAAGATCAGCGCTCTATAACATGCCAGTCCGTAAATTTACTATTTTATTACTAAACTAAAAAGAAATATATTTGAACATAATGAATAAAACTAAGCCAGTACGTCTATCAAGATTAACGTCATTCAAAGCAGATTTATATGAACACGCATAAAAACATTTTTGTACCTGTTCGAACATTAGATTATGGAGAAACGTTTTGGAAATGTGGTCAAGTGTGAATGTCAAATATGCTAAGTTGGCAGGTAGTGGCGAGGTCTCATTTACTTTTAAATTATTATGTTTCACATCAAAGCTTTAATCCCCAAAGGGGAGAGTGCAGGTCTGCTTTCGTTCATTGGTATTGAATAAGAGAATGAGGTTACATTAATGACTTTTTATTTATTCGACTGCCGAGTTTATGGTTTGTCACCTTACAGTACCCAACATCGATAACATTGACGCTTGATCACAAATAGAGATTTTAAAGTTGCGATGGTTCTTTATTGTGGTTATTATACAAAATAGCATCAAATTTGTTCAAGCCAAGGCCTGACTAAGTTAGGAAATTTATCCATTATTTAACTCGTGATGACTTACCTATCATGGACGTTTATAGG
Source organism: Catocala sponsa (assembly GCA_963564715.1). Lineage (NCBI taxonomy): Eukaryota > Metazoa > Arthropoda > Insecta > Lepidoptera > Erebidae > Catocala > Catocala sponsa. Next base: position 10,479,288 of record OY751338.1, read on the forward strand.
GACAGCAACTTATCTCGTTAGACTCACATGCCCTTTGAGACTTAGGATATCTACTGCCCTCTTAAACTGTAAACAAAACTGCTTATCAAAACTAAATATTGTTACGGTGGAACATTCTTAAATACATAGGTAGCTAAAATAATAACCCTAACTTATGATTTTGTCGTAGTCAAATAAAAAATGTTATTAATGAACTGCTACTATATTAATGTACTAGCTATGCCCGCGGCTTCGTCCGCATGGAAATCGGTGTATAATGTCCTTTTCTTTACCTGACTACGTGCATGCAAAGTCACACGAAGATCGCTTGAAGAAATTCACATTGCACAGTGTAAATGCGTCCGATTACTTGTTCCTTAAAAATCCTAGGCACATATTCTAAAGGAACGCCTCTTCGACGACGATTGGCACTCCTTACGTTGTATTGCTGTTTCCAAAGCGCGACAATTGGAGTGACGTTCTCGATCAGCCATCATTCGAATTTCACGCTGTGTAATCGTTTCTGAAGTCCAGGACTCTCTGTGCCGTTCTCTGTCCATCATGCTGAGCTTCATAATGAGAAATCGTTTCAGAAGCGCAGGACTCTGTATGGCGTTCTCGGTGAGCCGACAGTCGCGTTTCATATTGAGTAAATGTCTCCGAAGCGCGAGACTGCGCATGCCACTCTCGGTCAGACGTGAGCCGCATGTCATGTTGCGTAAATGTCTCTGAAGCGCGAGACTGCGCATGCTGCTCTCGGTCAGCCGTGAGCCGCATTTCTTGTTGCGTAAATGTCTCCGAAGCCCGAGATGCTGTACGGCGATCCCGATCACCTGTTAGTCGTGCCTCGCTTTGACTAATTGTTTCAGCGGCACATGATGGGGGCTGTCGCTCCCGGGCAACCCTCAGTCGGTTTTCGCGTTGAGTAAGAATTTCAGTGGAGCGAGATGCTGAGCCTCTTTCCCGCCCAGCAGTTAAGCGAGCCTCACGCTCATCATCGGTCTCTTGGGACCTTTGTAGTCTCATTTTTTTAGCACTTCTAGATACTTCTAGAAATAGATCCTTTTATTAGCACTTCTAGATACTTCTAGTAGTATACTTGCTATAAATTTGTTTTTTTTCGAGAAGGCGTTTTAATCCTTAAGTATTTATATACCTAGGATCAATATTACCTTATTCTAATTCCCAATTGCCTTAGATAACATAGGTATCGATTCTTTATAATCAACTGAACAGTTAATAATATGGAACTAATTTATTAAACAATAATGCAACAAAGTTAGTAAGATGATGGCAGAAACTATAAGGTATCTTATCTTATCTTATGTGTGGGGGTCAGTCAGTGCAGACCGGCGACACTTCGACCCAGTGGGATCTTTTGTGTCGTCCCCAAGATTTAACCCTTAGCTATCTCCTTATGAATGTACTGCATAAGCCGCAGTGTACGATTCAGAGGGAGAAGCCTGAAGTCTTCAGGGCTTGGATATGCCACCCCCATCAGACCCGTCCTCAGTCCAGCCAACGCGTCGCATTCACACAATAGGTGCGATATGGACTCGTCCTGTTCACCACAGGCCCTGCAGATCAAATTGTGTGCCAATCTCAATCTGCACAGGAAGTCGTTGGTGCCAAAATGGCCAGTGAACGCTCCTGTGAGCAGGCGCATTTGGCTCTTGCTATATCCACAGAACTTCCGGGTGAAGCCTGTGGCTCCCTTTGCAATGAACTTCTTGGAGTGTTCCAGACCCCTAAGGGTCATCCACTCCAACCTGTGTTTGTCATTGCCATGTGCATTAAAAGCTGCCTTGACGGTGCTCTCAGAGAGTCCCACGAATGGCTCGGGGCCCACAAACAGCTGCTCCGAGCCCTTTCTGGCCAACTCATCAGCCTCCTCATTGCCCTGCACCCCTGCATGTCCCGGAACCCAGACCAGTCTGACCGTGTTCTTCCTGCCTAGTTTGTTGAGGATCTTAACACAGTTCAGGACCAATCTGGAGTCCACCCTACACGAGTCCAGAGCCTTGAGAGCAGCTTGACTGTCACTGAGAATATACACAGTCTTGTCAGTGACACCACTGTTGATATTCTCCTGAGCACAGGCAATTATAGCGTAGGTTTCCGCTTGGAAGACCGTTGCATATTTGCCCATGCTTTGGCTCACCTTACAGTCACTGGCATAGATACCAGCGTCTGATCCTGTTTCCATTTTGGAACCATCGGTGTACCAGATGAGACAACCCTCGTCAGGGGATTGTAGACCTTGTCTCCATTCATCCCTCGTGGGGACCTTTATTTTAAAATTCTTTTTGAATATGTGCAATGGTTCCATTTTGTCGCATTCCATGCTTATAATCCTTTTGAGATCCTTTGAAGTCTCCAGTTTTGTGTGTCGAGTTACCGGCATGTTGACGCTCCACAGCCCATGCACAGATAGTCTATGTAGCGCCTTTACCGCCTCTGACTCCACAACAATGTGTAGCGGCGTTAGATCCAGCAGGACCTCTAACGCTGCCGTTGGCGTAGTCGGGAACGCCCCTGTTATAGCCATGCAGGCCAATCGCTGTACCTTCGACAGCGCGTTCCTGCATGCAGCTAGCTTGGTTCTTGGCCACCAGACAATGCGCCCATACGTGAGTATGAGTTTTATCATCATCGTGTATAGCCACTTGATGACCTTGGGCTTTAGCCCCCAGGTCTTCCCATAAGTAGAGCGAATCATGCCGAAGACCCGCTGGGCCTTCACTATGACTTTTTCTACATGAGGTTTCCACGTTAGTTTACTATCTAAGGTCATGCCTAGATACTTCACCTACGTGGACCATTGTAACTGCGTACCATACATGGAGAGACCTCCCAAACCTGTGAGATCCCTCTTCCTAGTAAATGGCACGACAGTAGTTTTCCCTGGGTTGATAGATAAATGATTGCTACTGCACCATTTTTCCACCATAGCCAGGGCCTTCTGCATGAGACTGGATACTGTACTCGGAAACTTTCCATTGACAAGTATCACCAAGTCATCCGCATATCCGACCGTTAAGTACGGACCTTTGTTGAGTTGTTCTAGGAGTGAATTGACTACCAAGCACCATAAGAGTGGTGAGAGTACTCCACCCTGAGGGCAGCCCTTGGTTGTCGTTGCATACATTTCATCACCTAACAACTCAGACCTTATAATTCTACCCCTGAGCATACAATCGATCCACTTGCAAATGGTTGGCTCTATGCCGTGATTTGCCGATGCCACACTAATGGCATCAAAGGTGGTCCGATCGAAGGCTCCCTCAATATCCAGGAATGCAGCAATGCACACTTCCCGGTTATCTAATGCATGTTCTGCCTTATTTACTACAAAATGTAGTGCCGTCTCAGTGGATTTACCCGACTGGTAGGCACATTGTAGCCTGTGGAGGGGGAATTTCCATAATGCTCCCTCCCTGACATGTCTATCTACTAACTTCTCCAGGGCTTTCAGGAAGAACGACTCAAGACTAATAGGTGTGTATGCCTTGGCCTCTTCATAGTCTTCCTTGCCCGGTTTCGGTATGTAGATGACTTTAACACGCCTCCATATCTTTGGAATGTATCCAAAAGCTATGCAGGCTCTGTATAATCTGCACAAATGCGGAACCAAGAGTGCAGCTCCCTGTTGTAGGATGATGGGATAAACCATGTCTGGACCAGGTGACTTAAATGGTTGAAAACCATTTAGAGCCCAGCCGACCTTCCCTTCATCCACTACCTTCCTAGCAGTGTCCCAATCTGCTTTGGTTGTACGATAGCTAAGTTCAACCAAGCTGATAGGGTCCTCCTGCTCCTTTTCTACTATCTTACAGTCTGGAAAGTGTGTGTTTAGCATCATTGCTAATGTCTCCTTACCAGACCCTGTTCGCTGCCCATTGACATCCTTAATGGTTGTCAATGGGTGTGCTCTGACAGTCGATAAAGCTTTGGAGAGCCTCATTCCTTCAGGAATCGTATTGATGTTTTCACAGTGTGCTCTCCAAGCCTTCCGTTTGGCTTTCCGCACAGCTTTGTTGTAGTTGGTCAAACAACGAGCGTAACCGCTGTAGTCCCTACTGGTCCTAGCATTGTTAAACGCTCGTCTGGCTTCTAGCCGCAGCTTGACCAACTCTGGCGTCCACCACGGTACCCTCTTGGGCTTAACTTCCCTCTCAGGTCAATTACTTGTCCAGGCCGTATTCACAGTCTGGACTAATTCGTCTCTATTAGGTAAGTTCCTAGTATGTCTATCGGCATGAAAATGATGAAATTCCGTAGAGCAAGAGCTTTCGATAGTGGTCTGTGAAGACCTCGAATTCCCTTACTCCACGACGACAGCCGACTTCAACAAACAACAACAACGTAATCAAAGACAACACACGAAATCATTAATCTCAAATCAGATCGAAACAACCAAGACATCCAATCCACCTAATCGACGCCGAGTAACTGTTGTCATAAAATTTATACTGCTCTTTAAAAATCTTAACATCGACTTTTAAAAACTGACAACATTTAGTGAGCGACATCTAGTGTAGCGAATATAATTCAAAGCATATATGGACGAATTTAAATTATTACCGTTAGATGGCAGTGACCAAATAACGTCATTTTTAAAAGCCGAAGTTAAGATTCTTCGCAAAGAATATAATTATGGCAAAAATATTTAGCTTTATTTTTCGGTTTTTTTAATACTTGATATTATAAACAGTGATTATTATCACCAATATAAAAAAATTGGGGCAGTCTTTGGGGACTGCTCATAGAAGTGTTAGCTTTATTTTTCGGTTTTTTTAATACTTGATATTATAAACAGTGATTATTATCACCAATATAAAAAAATTGGGGCAGTCTTTGGGGACTGCTCATAGAAGTGAACATTTTTATCCTTGATCATACACACTACTTTATAAAAAAAAAGATTACGGTGTTATTACAGGGGCAAAATTTCGTTATTTTTGCGTAGGATGCACCATTTCTGAGATATTGTTAATATACTAAAATAATTCTAAAATGGAAAGCGGAAGCGTGACGATGACTTGAGTTCTATGATTTTTGTTCACCCAAGAAGTGCTCAACGCGCCTAAAGTACTTTTCACTTCAAGAAGACACACGCTATGCTTGTGCTCATCAATTTAACAATTAAATGTGATGCTAGTATTCATGTATATTAAGTTTGACAAATAGCACTGCTCGTCTCTTATAGGTCATAGCGTCATGATTGTTATCTAAGATTATGGTCGGGCCTTCAGGTAACATATTGGCGAAAACCCGATCAAAATCCGTTTACGGGTTTTTGCGTGATAGTATAACACATAAACAGACAGAAAGACAGACAAAAATTCCATAAAAATATATTTTGTGTTCTATATCGATACTATGATACATTCCCATTGAAATTTTCCGTAAATATTCCATCTACGGACAAAGTGCTCTTTGAATTTTATTATAGTATTATGTAGATACAAATTGCGAAAGCTTATTATTACGATATTCAGTTGATAAGTATAGAAGTCGCAAAAGGTTAAACATGTTTTTAATAGTGGAACCGCAGCCCACAGCACAGAATACGTAAATGTAGTCGACATCTCATTCCCTCTAATACCAACACTGTTTAAACATATTTTTGAAGCCAAGCGTTATGTGGTCTGCAGTCAAATATTAAGTTAGGCTCATACTAGAGATCTCATATAGTTTCATCAAATTTTAAATTACAACGAAGTACATTCGGAGGCAGCTTACCTAATTCCATTTTTCTACGAATTACTTAATTTAACTCGACATGTGGCTGCATTTGAGTTTTGGCTAAATGAGAAAATTTTGTAAGTCTATCTGCAGTAGATCTTTTGAGTTAACTACATTTTTTGCAGAAATTTCTGATGAAAGTAGAACGAATTATTCATTTATTTAAAACATTCTACAACTATTGCGTCTTTTAATCTCAGTACCTATCCTTTTAAGTTTTCATACTTTATTGTATGGTTTAAGATTTAATAAGTCAAGTAATATGTAAGAATCAGTCTATTAGTCTTTAAAATGTCAAATATACATAATGTAGTGACTAGATGTGCCCGCGGTTTCACCCGCGTTTATGATTACTGCTGCGCCCCCGTGGCTCGTAGCGTGATGTTATATCACACCTATAGCCTTCCTCGATAAATGAGCTATCCAACACTAAAATAATTTTTCAATTCGGACCAGTAGTTTCTGAGATTAGCGCGTTCAAACAAACAAACAAACCCTTCAGCTTTATAATATTAGTATAGATATCCAATTGGTACAAAAAAAATACATTCAAGAATATGAATGTTCTATGGATTCTGCATCCAAATGTTAACGATTCGTTTTTACATATTCTTTTTGACTATCGAGTGTTACGGGTTTGATCCCCACACAAGAATTTGTGTGATCCATAAATGGGTGTTCACTGGGATTTTACAAACATTTAAACATCGAACAACATTTCAATGTTTGTAAAGTCCCCCTGGGCACAAAAATGATTAATAATGCGGTAGATATTAAAAAGAAAAAATGTTAACATTACAATTTCTTTATGTTTTGTTATACTCATTTTCGCTCGCTTCCGCTCGACTGTAGATTCGTGTTTTGTAAATTTCAACGCTAAGAACTTAGTCACTCGATTACCAATAACTGTCGATACATCCGAATAATACCCATATTCTGAAAAATTCGAATCACTTGAAAACTTTACTGATTTGGTTTTAGTTGATAATCGCACATCGCTGACTATGCAGAGACTAACGCCATTAGGGATACTGCTATATTTGTAGTAAATTATGATTTATAATTACGTTTTATTGAAATGATTTCTACATTATCTTTCTATAAGTACGCATTTTCAATACCTTAGGCAATTATCATATGCCATTATAATTAAAACCACAATCAAACCTATCGGTTTATGAGAAAAGTTAATCAAACAACTATAATTAGAATAAAATTGACTTCTGCAATGCTTATACCCATCCTTATCATCAAACGGATATGAAATATAAATCACAATTTAACATTTATTGATCTGGAGGTTTTATATACAATATAATATTATGCACGTATTTTAGTAAAAAAACTATGGCTTGCTCGAGGCCTGTGTACTGATATTATTGTTATTATTTCGGAAAATGCCGATCCAGTTATCGAACGCCTCACATCTGCTGTTGTACATAGGTATACTGACATGTAATACTCGCTGGCATAATAAGACAACATTTTAATACAAAATACTATTAGTACTACACATGCATCTTAGTAGTTTTAAAGCTCAAACACGTCCATTACCAAGTGTAGGCTCCTTAAAAAGGTTCTCCTAAATAGGCTAGACATTCCAAGACTTTCCATCACGACTGTACGTAATTAATTGCCACACCCAACCATCCCCGGTATCCGTCTTGCAGATTCCCTTTGTAGCGGGTACTAATAGGTCTAATTTGCTTTCTCTCGAGTCATGATGCCATGATCTCGCGGACTCATGACACTCATGACACGGTGATCCTGTGTCGTGCTCGGCTTAATTAGCCTGTAAGCGTGATTCACACGCAGCATTTAACAATAAACAAGCTTCGAGCTCTTTCGTAAAGCTCTTTTAATTAGCAAATTCCCTTCATCAGGTTTTAAGCTTAATCTGAAGATTGAAATACTGACACAAGTACATTTTGAAAATGCCGAATATTTTGATTTTGCGCTTTAGCTGTTAAAAGGTAATGTTCCTTTCGTATTTAAAATATGGTATGAGAAGGGCGTGATTGCAGTCAAACTGAGGTTGTAGATTGTTCATTAGCGCCCTACAATGTCGTTATAGGGTTATGCTATCGTGACGTACCTACATGTACGTATGTAGTACAAACGAGAATAGCAGTGGCGTAGACACAAAGCACTAGAACGTCTACTACTCTGTCTTTTATATCTCATGGACGGGCAAGCCGCTGCCCCACCGCTGCTGCTATGCCGAGTGTGCGAATCTTAATTAGGACAATTCTTTGTGTTGTTTCAAGTACACCCAAGTAACATGAATTTACTCGATTGGTCTGACTTGGCACAAAATAGGAAGGAATGGCGTACTTTAATGTCAAGATCCTCTTTGGGTCACTGAGCCAGCGAAGTAAGTAAGTATTTCGAGTCTGGGTGAAGTTTGTGTCCATTAATTGTATATTTGTAAATCTCCCGTGACGTGAATCCACCTTGCGATTCAAGCCCTCGCTTGGAGCTTCAAGGCGAACAGTTAATGCTGCGTAATTAGAACAAAACGTGAAACAAAACAAAACAAAACATTATTATGTCTTCTAAAAATTGGTATTGAAGTACGAGTACTACGTTTCGACTACGAGTAACGTATTAAAGAAACTAGGTTTAAATTCATGATTGGTAGCCACATGTTAATAGAGGACGTGTCATAAATATTTTAGTGATAGATAATATTTCTTATTGCGACTGACATAGAAATCGATAACAACGTATTCAATGTATGTAAGCGATAAGGTAAGCGTTTTGTTAAGGTTTCGATGTATACTTGTTGCATTTATCTATCAGCCGGGAACAGTACTTTCTTCTGAATAAAAGGCACTCTCCTTTTCTGTACTCCTGACAACGTTTAAACGAAATTTTATGATGATCGGTCGAGTAGTAAAGGCATGAAAGCGTAACAAACAAACTCCCATTCGCGTTTATAGTATTAGTTAGTAAGTAAGTGGTACGTATGAGTGAAGTCTTAACTCGTGACAATCGACTCGCGTGTGCACATTTGAATAATATCTAGTGTAGGTATAAAGTTAGCACCGTGTCGTTAGTTGGAAAACATTTAGCTGGTGTTCTTGTGTCTGAACATAATTTTTGATTCATAAGGGAATGTTTTATGGAAATGGTTCATGTCTCACGCACCGGATGTTTTGAATGAATAATTTGAATGTAATAACCAGACAGTTTTATAAAAACTTACGTTGGATGCTACATGTCATTCTTACTTTAAAATGATTGGGATTTTAACTGTAGTTTTACATTAGTACTTATCGCAGCAAATGATCATTTAGTATATTAAATAATAAGACAGTGAGTGATCAGAAACCCATTTGGTTTATACATGATTACGTCACTGACGCCATTATGACATATAAGTAACTTTCATTAACCTACCCATCACCGCAGTGGAATTTCAAAACACGTTTATATGTATGATAGCATCACATGAGTATACTTGTGTAAATACCAATAAAAGAACATTATAATTACGATAACATCTCTCCGTCGTTGTTTGGGCTCTAATATCGGCGCGGTCTGAACAATGTCCACCGACGCTCTGCCCACGCTGCCTATGCGCAAGTCACGCCCATAACAGATCTCACATTATTGTTTTTATACTGCGTGTATCGACAATATCTCACCATCAATGTGTATTAAAGAATGCCCAAATTGATAGCCATCGGACACTCTAACACGTTATATTAGGACGAAACGTGATGAGTATTTCACATTGTAATTTGTATGCACTCGCACCATATGATTACGAACAACGTTACATTGTTCTGAATAAACACAGACGTTTCGATATAAATTGTTAGTCATAAAATCGTAAGTTACCTAGTTTTCCAGTCACTGAACATTTTAGTTTAGATAAGGGTACTTGAAAGATCTCTATCTCAGAATATAAAGTATTTTTTTTTCGTTTTGCTATTCTTGCTCGTCGAATCGAAGAAAATGAAACACATAAGTCCGCAATTTGTTAAGCTTTGGACGAATACGAACTAGTAAGAAATGTTAAAGGAGATTTACAAAAAAACAGAATTAATATCGGGATCATTTCGTATTCGACTCATGCTCAAAAAGGAGTTCCAATTATGCGTAAACGCAGCGTCCACTTAAGCCGAACATTCGCTTCGTTCTTTATCGAAATAAATTGACTGCAAAAATTGTTAGCAGACGCAAAAAATACCTATGTACAATGTAATGCGAAAAACTGTGGAAAGCGCACTGACGTTCTTACAAAGTTTGTAATATTTTTAAATTCCTGTGTCCCTAACGTCAAACAAAAGTTAGTCCATATGTCATTGTGTCAAGCCGATTCAATGCATAATGCATTGTTTCCATTACACTACGAATTTTAACATAAGGCCGATGTTGAAGTTTCTTCCATGAATAAAATACATTTTTTTAGTTGTCAAGCAACTCGGCCTAAGGTATGTAGAAGTGGGACAGTGACAGGACTACTTTTTGTCTCTTACCGCAATTGATAATAGCATTCATTTTAGAAGTGATTTCATGGCCAATGCGTTGTAAGCGAGAGTTTTTTGTTTTTATATTATGTAATTGTCCGATAAGAACAAATAAGGAAATCGATGCATTTATGAAAAGTACTCAATATCCAAATATTTTATTACGTACAGCTGTGTTAATATAAGAATACAAGTATTTAAATTTTAATACATCTGTATTAAAATTTAAATACTTGTTGCATCTGCACAAAATATATTCTAGGCTTCAGACTTTTATATGAAGTTGGTTGCGTTTTCATTTTCCACACACATAATATATTAGTATTCATACAGAGTAAACACAAAAAATAAGGTTGATTTTGATAGCGACATTCCACTGTCATTGGCAGCTAACTGTATTGAACATCCACTGCTCTGTTTACAAATACAACCTGCTTCAAAGTACGCTTCTTATACAAATACTCTGTGATTTGCTATTCCGTATCGTTGCTTGTTCGTGTCTAATATTTGTGTTTGTCGCTCAAGACAAACTGAGCATGCCTCGTATCTTGTTCTCGACCGAACCATAAAGCGACTCATATTATTAACCATAAAGGCATAAAATACATGACATAATAATATACACTAAAACGCTGCGTTTAAATTCAACATACTACGCTGTAGAAGTGTAACATTTTTATTATGATCGCGCCTGTTCTATTTCTTGTTTGTTTAATAAATAGAAAATGGAGTCTGAGAACGAGTAGAGACCACCGGCGCTGAATCTAGACATGCAGCGACATTATAATTATTACAAGCCGCTTTACTCAACGGCTAAGTTCCCACCGTATAATAAATTGTGGCGTGTCTCTTGATTATACCTCGCTGACGTTTCAATTTGATAGTTTCCCATTGGTCTTATCACTTTCTAGGATTATTGATCGGTTTAGAGGGGCGTATCGTTGCGATCTCTGAGCATCGTATAAATTACTGGCTAGTATCGGCCGGTCGCCGGCCGGTCCGAGTCCGGCCGCGACTATTGTCAAAGGATGTGCATCGGTTATTGTTCCCGTCGCTTTACGTTTTATCTGCGCCGCGCGATCGCGATTCCAACGCGCCGAGGACTACAATTTATCTCGCCCTCTATTTGATCATATTATTTTAGTATTGGAAATTGTCTCGGAAAATTGACGCATCATTATCAGTTTTGAATATCGCATTTGCATTTCGCGATGTGTCATTTAATTCATAATAAAATTGATGCTCCGCGTTCGAGTTTGCGTGTGCGCCTTTATTAAGTGTCAGGTTGCAGTTCGCCTGTTAGTGGATGCTGAATGAATTAATACAGTGATTCATCGATTTCATGCAACTTAATTCTTAAATTGCTTATATCCTGATTTATTGCATTAAGTTTAATTGTTTTATCCGAAGAATGACTTCAATATCAATAATCTTACAAGCCGATCTTTGTGTGTCCCTAATTATTTTTACTAGAGGAAGTGCGTACTTATTCTCGTAACATCGATTAAGTACCGCTCGATAAAATCGGAGCATCGATATCTTATTCATAAATCCGTAGCATCGATTGTGTGCATGTCATATTGAGTGACTCTCGATCAGCATAATCGGTTTACAAGCTTCCTGTCCCAATTGTTATTGTAATATTCATTGTACTACCAGTTATTAATGTCTTGTTATAAATAGAAACGATTATAGATTAAAAAAAATATATGTTAATAATATAAGCAAAATTGGTTTGACTGGCCATATTTCCTTATATGCCGATGACACGTGCCTTTTTTATTATGGAAAAGATATACAAACCTTGATTTCTGAAGCGCAAGATGATTTATTTAAATATAACACCTGGTGTAAATGTAACTTACTTACAGTTAATACAAAAAAAAACATCCTTCATGATATTCAGTGCAAAAAATAAAAGGTTTTCTAAATTTACACCTTTAACAATTGATAACGATGTACTTAATAGATCTCATCAGGAAAAATACTTAGGATTACTTTAAGATGATAAGCTTACGTGGAAACAACATATAGATAATTTAAAAAAGAAAATAATTCGTATTATTAGTAGTCTATTACGTAAAATGTCTTATGGTGTTCCACATAAAACGAGACAAATGATTTACAATGCACTCGTCAAATCTAACATAGATTATTTAATTGAGGTATGGGGCTGCGCTCTAAAAACTAGTTTAATGCCGTTACAAACCGCTCAAAATAAATAAATTAAGGTATTGTTCCAATATGATAGATTTACACATACACCAATATTATATAAACAAACAAAAATATTCAACTTAAAGCAAACATAAGTATACTACATGCATTCTAATTAAAAAAATATTATCGGGACTCATTCACACTTAATCAGTCTTAACTAAAAGAACCTTCACTCACAACTTAAGAAATACATATAAAATTACACAATATTTACCTAGAACTGAATATGGGAAGAAATTTATTTTACATGCTGGTACAAAAATATTTAATAACTTACCAAACGAAATAAAAGTTTGTAAAAGTATGTCTCTTTTTAAAATAAAACTAAAGACATTCATAAGAGAAAACGTTTAGAAATAAAAATAAAAGAAATCCTTGACATTTCGTTTCTTCTTTGGGTCATTGCCACTGTCTTAAATGTAATTTGTAAGATAGTTTATAAGATCGAACTACGTCCTAATTACTTAATATATAAAAATGTATTGCTCAATATTTAAGTAAACTGTAAAGTTTGTTTTTGAGTAATAAACTTCTCTAAACCGAAAAAAAGAATTTATTAACAATTAACAATTTCAAATAACCAACAAAATATACAAATTCGGGCAGAGCTTCCGCACGCTACGATGGCTGACGAAAAAGTGAACGAGCGCGGCGAGCGCTGTTTCTTTTATAGGCCGACACAGTGTTGCCTTTCGGGGTTTGAATTATTTCCAACACGGCCTTCTTCTGACGGGGCTACGTCCTCGAAGCAGCAGGAAGTCGCGGATGGACCGGCAGCTGCCTCTGTGTGCAGCGTATCTTGCTCCTCATCGCCATCTGCGAATATACACATTTAAAAAAAAACATAATCAATGACATTTACCAGAGGTTTTATAAATTCAGCAGGCGTATATAGGTGTCATATTATGTACCAATTAGCCAAACAAATCGACAAAAGAAGCAATCAAAGCTTTAAGTCACATAGGCTTCACACAGGTCTGTTCCTACGCAACCGAATACCCCACACGGACTAGGGTCACAGGATTTACATCAGTCTCTTGTAGGTCACCCCAGATACCTATAGCTAAGGGTCGGATTTAAACAGGTCTGTTGTCAGCGGCGCTACTGACTCACCCCCGATACCTTCCCAACAGTGTCAGGGTCAACCCAATGCTATGCGCACTCAGGACTTACGCTGGTCTCTTCCACTGAACACACAACAGTTTACGTGGCTAAGGTCAACAAATAATGCTAGTGTGTCTAATAATTTATCTGAAGAATGGGGAAAGCCTAGTATGCAAGCTAACAAAGCTAACAGTGCTACAAATATACACCAAAATCGTACAATAAGTACCTTCAAAAAATGCAACGCAGGTTTCAGGTGTCCATTCACCTTTCCACAATACCATATATCCAGCAGCTGCTTGACTAGTCTTTCCTTAGGCACCCGCTAAGAGCTGGAGCTCATATCTATCGTTAGGAAGAAGCTTGGTAACCTTATAGGGACCTCTCATACAGCTATCGAGCTTTTCAGCACTCTGAGAGCTCTTGATCACATAGACCAACTCATCAACATTAAACTTTTTAGGCGGTTTCCTATTTTTATTTATATAAGAGTCTTGGTTATTTATGCTTATTTTCACGAATAAGTTCTTCGAAAATATCCCGTTAAGCCAAGAAATTGGTGAACCTGTTTGACATTACTCGGTCGCGGTGACTTAACTAACGCGTCTATTTACGGATTATGATTAGAAGACTTGTTTAATCGATTTGAAACATTAGAGTATACCCTCCTATTATAACTGGTAGCGTTTGAAGGTTTAACAAAGCTTGATAAAACTTCACTATGGAATCAGAAGATAGTTTAGCATTTATAGTCATAGCACGAATCTGTGGATCTGTAATTCCACGTATAATAATAGCAGTCAGCAACTCGTCACTAAGCCCTTTAACTATGCATAATTTTAAAAGCGATTTACGAGCACACGCAGCGTATGTGGGGTATTTATCAGACTCGGTTTGCATTACAGCTTCCCCCTTTAGACAATGTCCGACGCGAGCAAGACATTCTCGATCATCCCAATGGTTTAAAATACGGGCTTTTTCTACTTCACCACACCACGTGTCGAAGTCATAAACACTTGGATCAAAATCTGAGACAAAATAATGGTTGGATCTGACCTGAGCACGGCTTATAGTGGTTAATAGACGCTCTGCAGCGTGTGTCAGCACGTCCTAGGGCTGAGTTGATCCAACGTTGCTGGTGACTGACGTCGGTGGCGGTGTTCCCATTTCTGCGGACACGAGCTCATGTAGTGGAGTACGCGCCTCTGACACCGATGCCGGTGGCAGTGGCGTCGCGTCAGGCAGCGCGATGACATGGTCGGGATCGGCGCTGGCCGTCGAAGTAGCTCGCGTTTCCACGGGAGCACGTGACTGGTCCTCCAACGCGCGCAACCTTCTCAGAATCTCCTCCATCGGGTTTGGAGAAGAGTTTTGCTTACCGCGGGTAGTTCTGCGTTTACCACGCTGAGCGTTGCCAAACATCACGTAGCTAAACTCCGTTCGAATTTTTCAAACAACTAAACTAGGCTTTAAGAAAAGCTATGATTCCTCTATAAAACCAGATCCGGCCCAACGACTTTTTAGCCTTCGAATCCCACTTCTGATGTTATAAATAGAAACGATTATAGATAAAAAAAAGAATTTATTAACAATTTAAAATAACCAACAAAATATACAAATTCAGGCAGAGCTTCCGCACGCTACGATGGCTGATGAAAAAGTGAACGAGTGCGGCGAGCACTGCTTCTTTTATAAGCCGACGCAGTGTTGCCTTTCGGGGTTTGAATTATTTCCAACAGTCTCATATTATGATATGCGAACCGTCACGGCTAATTTATTTATACGACTTGGTACCAAATAATGAAGAATAGTGGTCTCAAGATAATGATTTGAGTAAAGTTTGTGCATTAATTAAGGCTTTCATTAGGAGGGTAAGATGCTAAGTTTGGCGTTTAGTGTGTCTCTAGACGAATCAGTGAAGAGTCACGTAGGAGACAACACGTGAATTTACTCTGATGATGACGTTAAGAAGTTATGGGGAGTGGCATTAGGTGATACATTTGCAGTGGTACGCATAAGAACTTTCATTATGGCCATTTGTGCTGAACGAAGTGATTCCTCTTGTGAAGATTTAATTAAAGTCTCTTATCTGGTTAACATTTAAGCTATAATGTTTGTTAGTTTGGTTTTTAGTTACAACTAGTTTTTTCTAGTGGTCTTTAAAAGCTTTTATTACTATAAACTTTCTGTTATTTTTATAATTTTACTTATCTTTGTTTACAGATCATATGATCGTTTTCCTGATTATTAAAAGCGATGGAACAACTTTTTTCCTCCGTGAGTTTTGAGTTTAATCAAAACGGTTGGTGCGTTTTATATGCTTATTTGAAGCCTATAATAAAAAAAAAGATGATTGAATGTAATTTTATCAAATAAAGCACAAGAATTGTAAATGTGAAGAAAATATAAAATACAATTATGTATATTGACTTTCACAAAACATCACAGCCATGTAAATATCTATTTGAATAATATATATCCACCTGGACCACACGTGATTTAAATAATTTGACAATTTATCGATGCCAGATATGATTTGATGTTCTTGCACCTACTTTAATGGTGCCTGATAGCCAAAATGTAACCGAACACGAGATTGTAGATATTAGTTTTTATTTGCGATTGCGATGAAGAATTTTTATAATGATTAATGACGATCATTATAACTGTTGATTTGTTTTGATCGAAACTATTTAGTTTTATTGCGCCGGTATTAAGCCATGGTTAATTAAAAATCTTTTTTCTCGTTTCGAGATTTTGATGATATGAAAGTGTACTGGAGACTCCTAATGGGAGTCTAGGGACTCGAGCAATAACAGCCCCCATTTCACTTATGATTTATAGCGGTTTCCGATCACCTATAAGCTGTAAAACCGATTTATAATCTGGGTGATTTATTGACACGGTAAAACTTTTTACATCTCCGGAATATCTTGTTTGTGATCTTTTTTATCGTTGGAAGTCGTGAAAATATTATTACAGATTTTCGAATTGCCGGCAAGCGGGTTGGAATAAACGGCGCGAAGCATGCGATACCCAATTGCAGATTCTGCAGATTGCTGACATGGGGTCCCATTGAGAAGGCTGTTTAACCTGCACAAGCTATTATTAACCGTTCATTGCTGGTGGATTTATACCGTCGTCGGCGTCACGGACTGTTCCCGTACGCAATTATCCGACTCGCGATCTCCCCATTGTTGTCGAAATTTAAAACAAATTTCCTGTACAAGGGGGGTCGCGTTTTTCTGCCCTGCCAAATTGGATAAGCACTGTAATTACTCGTTTAAGTGCCGAACGCTGGTCGGTTTGTGGGTATTTCGGCGGCATGTATACTTAGGAGAAGTTTATGAGCCAGAACGCGTTCATGACCGAGGTGAAGGAGCTTGAATCTGAATACTGTATCTCTTCTTGATTTCTTGATCTTAATACAGATGTACCATATTCTCCCTAAACTGAAATGCAATGCGTAAAAATAGTTTTAATGAAATTTCAAACGTACGGATAGTGCGTCTCTTTCAGTTACAGATAAGACGATGAACAATGAAGATCAGGTGGCATTATCAAGACAATCGTTAAGGATTGAGTACCCTCTGATAAAAGGGGACGTTATATGACAAATGGAGGGACTCTTACTAGATTTATAGCTAGTGAGCCTTCTGAACGTTTGTTATCTTAATCTGTTTTGTGAATAGATTTTATAACATACTATTGCCGGCATAGTTAATTTGCAATATTATTAGGATAATCGTGTGTATCTTTAAAATCGGTGATTCGGTGGTATAAGTTTGTGCTTATATTGCTTATGATTCTAAGGTCTCAAGATCGATTCTCGGGTCGAGCAGAGATGAATTATATTTTCTGTTAGGGATTTCTCAGTCACAACTCGGAGCCTCGAAATGTGTTCAGTCACAACTCAGAGCCTCGAAATGTGTGTGTCTTAGGTAAAAGGAGGTCCACGATTATCGTGAAACATAAAACGGAGAAACTGTGGGTGAAATACATCTTCATCGACGGCTTCGGAAACATATAATTGTCATTTCGTCAATCTTGAGAATCGTGGTAATTACAGATAATTGCATACCTACTCTTTAATTTGTCTAGACAATCACCTACCCGTGTACTCCTTCATTCTTCATTATCTTTTTATCTATACTAATATTATAAAGCTGAAGAGTTTATTTGTTTGTTCGTTTGTTTGAACGCGCTAATCTCAGGAACTACTGGTTCGAATTAAGAAATTATTTTAGTTTTAGATAGCTCATTTATCGAGTAAGGCTATAGGCTATATAACATCACGCTATGACTAATAGGAGCGGAGCAGCAATGAAAATGTTGCAAAAACGGGGAAAATTCTCTTATATGAAGCAGACTAAGTTGCGCGGGTCTGCTAGTTTTTGTAATAAAATTGGTTATACATATATTACTCTGACGAAAAATAAGGAATCTTAAAAATTAAGTCAAGTATAATGAAGTTACAGTACATAGCTGTCCCACGCAGTTTCACCCACGTTTGTGATTACTCTCCACTCCCGAGGTACATATCATGATAATATTGAGCCTATGTTACGACCGGATAAAAAGCTTTGTACTGCTGAAATCTATACTAATATTATAAAGCTGAAGAGTTTGTAGTAGAGTAGGAAGGCTATAGGCTATAGGCCGCGGGAATATCAAGTAATTTATAATATCCGTTCAGTAGTTTTTGAGTTTATTTATAACATGCAGAAATAAAAAAAATATTTCTTTATAATATTACTACACTAGATGTTCCCGCGGTTTCACCAACGTTTATCGTTACTGCGCCGCCCCCGTGGGTCGTAGCGTGATGTTATATAGCATATAGCCTTCCTCGATAAATAGGCTATCCAACACAAAAATAATTTTTCAAATCGAACCAGTAGTTTCTGAGATTAGCGCGTTCAAACAAACATAAAAACAAACAAACTCTTTAGCTTTATAATATTAGTATAGATTATTTATAGATGGAAAAGATGTCTCTGTCGTGTAGATTTTACTTTAAAGATTTTAAGCAAATGTATGTGCTCATATATAGTATTATCTCCGTCACAACATAACCAGTATCCTTTCATTGGCACACATATAACTTAGCAGAATGGTAGTTTTAATATTTGGTATTCGCGTACAAGAAACAATTTCATCTATTATTATTTCGGTACCGAGTGAGGTACGGTTATCGCTTTCTCAAGTGTATTGCAGGTTATCGCTTAGAAACTTTTATAACACCCTCCGCTTACATTTTGACAGATGAGTTGTCAGCAGAAAATTGGATTTCACAAAATAAACATGTCTTACTTCTTTGGATTGCACTTACATAAGCTATCAAAATTGGACTTTATATACAAGCACTAGAACTTAATTTGCAATGTTGCGGCGTAGGAAGTGATTTTGTTGCAGGACTTTTGAACGGTGTTTCCTTTGTAACTGTTCCGGTCAAAAGATTGGCTCCACAGCTAACAGCTGTTGACCGAATAAGGCGAGGCATTTTATTTGCTTAAGGCAGATTGACGTATCGCATTCATATGCAAAGTGTTGTGAGATACCATCTTGATGGCGATTTGATGAGTTTATTAAATTGCAAAGAAATGAATTATTAACTGTGTCCGAGGATTGGAAACGAGAACCGTGAAATATTTATTTAGCAAAATATGAGAAACTCATACATACATATTTATATCGTTAATTGGCTTGAACTATAAAAATTAAACGATTTTAGAGATAATATCCAGCTAAACGACTATGTTAAAATTGAAAGCAGTTTTTTATTATAAAATAAAAAAAAAATATATAATATTATACATTCGTTATGCAGAATGACATCATCCTCTCATCGGACAACATAATATGATGTTGAAACAAGAATTGTTCATTACCAGAAACATGAATTCTCCACCTGTCTCCCAGTAAGCTCCTGACACGTTGGAAGTCAAACATCACGGCAGTATGACGTGCAATCGACGTCTGACTGCCACGTCATGTTTGAAGAGTGACGGGCGCCCGACAATCGGACAATGCACTATGGCGTCACAGGGCATGAAATTTTGACAGTTCAACCGAATATAAAATATTATTGCTGCATGTTAATTTATTTCTAGTGCTTGCCCTGTAAAACGATGTTTTTGCTATATATCCCACGCATCTTGTAAGAATCTGTTGGCGTTGCTAATACCTATAGAGTAGTAGTATCTTTGATGTGTAAGATCATAGATATCGATGCACCTTCCGTTCCATGGCGATCAAGGGAGAATAAATTAAAGATAAATAAAATATTTTTTTATTATGTGAATCCGTATCAAAAATAGTTTCATCACTAAGTAAAAGCCCTTTTACGAGTGTTAGTTTTCAAAACAAATTATTAATTTAACTACGTAAACGACCCGGACGAGATTATAGTTTCATTTTATGTTTGGGTTGTTAAGTTTCGTAACGTATCTAGTATCTTTTTACGAATTTACAGATAGTTCCCGGCCAGTTCGGACTCGACCTCAACTTATTTCTTGTCATAGTTACAAAGTCGTAAAACTTAAAATCGTACCCATCATTATCGGCTATAAAGTTCGATAAATAGTTGAAGTGTTATATCGTATGCTCACCTATTCGGTGGAGTATATCAAATGACGATAAAATAAAAATGCAATTGGAATTTGGATTATATATCTATATAGAACATAGTTTTTATATCTAACTATAAAAGTGCAACTCCCTTAAAGCATAGCGTTGTATTGTTAATTGGTTATATAAATATCGACATGATTATGCTATAAATTATAGTTTTATGGCAAAATATTAATGAACAATTTCTTTATATGTAGCGTGTTGAGCCGTAGAGGTACTATATTAGCGGATATTTGTCTATAACGTCGCGTTGTCATAATGATATCATGATTAGTCGGTCAGTATAGTGCTTGAGGTTAATATACTGAAGCGTTGTATTAATATAGACATACCATAAAAATATCATTTACTACCATCGCGCCACTGATAATTCTTCTCGACCTCGAGACTTCATGCACTGCAGTTTGTGCATAAGGTCTCAAGTTCGAGTTCCGGGTCGGGCAAAATGTTATTGGGATTTTCTGTCAAAAAATTATATTCAATAGCAAGGAGTTGAGGAAACTTGCCTGGTAGATGACAATAGTCTCGCCGCCTATTACGTGAGACGTTTATCGAGCGAAGTGTATTATTTTAATTACAGCAGTATATGGACGTAGTTATGCAAAATGGATCCAACTCACAAAACACTTTGTTTTTAGGTATAGTTATAAATGGTATTAAAATATATATATATATATATATATTTTAATACCATTTATAACTCCATCCATATATCGATAATTATAAAAATAGCTCTTTCTTTTAATACTAATCCTTTAAAGGATACTTTATCAATACTACTCGACTGATGATTATGAAAGTTAGCATACATGTCAGGGGAACAAAAAAGGACATATGGCACCTTTCATCTAGAAAAAGTTATGTTACTATTCTAAACTAACCTAACCTATATTTACGCGGGCGATGTCGCGGGCAAAATTTAATAATAAATATTTTTTTTTTAAAACAAGCAGTCACGTGCATTATAACGCGATCGCTAGCACTACAAAATCACGTCCATGTTAAGTTATCGAATGACAGTCCGCTAAAATAGCATTAGCTATGTCCGAGCACTGATCATCATACTACCACTAATAGAGATCTATCTGTATTTGTGGGTTGGCGGTACACAGACGCACAATTTGTCTCATCCACCAATATAAATTGATTGTGAGCGCAGCATGCCGTCTATCTGATCAGCTAGCTATTAATGATTTTGATAATACAAGACTCACCTACTTCTTCGGGTGAGTCAAATACGATATTAATAATAGTGTAGCATCGTGATGTATTGTTGTGACGTACTTCTGTGCAATCGTGTGGAACATACATTAAGAAAGTTGATTGTTGCTTTACATGTAGTTAAACGTAATGCATTTTACTACGGACATGTTTATGTGTGTGTGAATATAATCGTTTTGTAGTTGTAATGTTACTTTCAGTATCTATTAGTTGTTGTATGAAGCTATAGCTACAGCCAAGTCTCATATTCGGCTATATCTGGAGATATTATTTGTGGTACTATTTGATTGTGCACGGATGATGTGAAAGTTATATGTGTACCTTATTGAGGTGTCGACTAAATCCCCAAACGGTACAAAATGTATGTGATTCATAACACTTGTTTGTTTGAATTAGAGTTTGAAATTTTATAAGGACTATGGTGATACAAGGAAAACGTACTGTTTTATTATTTATCTGATAAATTAAATGTTACTATAGTCTGCACGGATGGTGTAGTGGTTTGGTACTCGTCTCGCCACAGCACCGCGCCGAGAGTTGCGAGTTCGATGCCCACACGGGGCAAAAATTTGTATCAAAAATGTATGGTTCCGAGTCTGGATGTTCTTTGTAACGAAAAATACATACATATATAATAGTACATACAATATACATATAATATAAATTTACGCCTGTATATTTCCGAAGGAGTATGTAGATGTGTTATACGATAAGTGTAATATAAAACTACAGTAATACAATCACATTTCGCTTACAAGTTTTAGATTTCACTTAATAAGGGGCAAACCTATTAGCATCTACTAAGCAGATTTTCAGGCTCTGTGCTGTCACTAAGAAATTACTTAAATGTATGGTTATCTGTTATACATAGAAACAATTTAAGTGGGTTTTTTTACATCGGTTTAATACTGTTCTTTACATTTGTGTGTAAATATTTCCCAATCTGTACTTCTATCATTATTTCCAAAAATGTGTAGCAGTAATGGACTAGCATATAATTTAAATTTTATTTTAGTATCAATAGGTTAATGAAAAGGACCAAAATTCAGAATTAAATGTCCCCTTACAATTATATTGATTTTTAACCTTTTAGCCTGTAAAAGTCAATATACTACTTAACCTATTTATTTACATATTTAATTAAAAGCAAAATGTAGATTTTTAATGAGTACTCCATAAGTAATTTCCTAAAACGTGCATTTGATATAAATATTCATGAGATTTCAATAATTATGGCTCATTGACCAAAAGAATAATAAGCTCGGCTAGTTTCTAATTTTGAATATCAGGTTCATGACAGAGGCTCCGTGAGGCTTCAATTAAAATCTATTAGGTTATTGTAAAAATCGTGGCATTCTATTTTTACCGACTTCAAAAAAAGGAGGAGGTATTCAATTCGTCTGTATTTTTTTTAATTTTTTTATGTTTGTTACCTCGTTTCTTTCGACTGGATGAACCGATTTTGATGATTCTTTTTTTATTTGAAGGCTGGTGCTTCCCGTGCGGTCCCATTTAATTTTGATCAAGATTTGACCATTCGTTTTCGAGTTATACTTAATAATGCGTATTTGGCTACATTGATGATGTTCTCATATTTGCCAAGGTTCACTAAAAACCGAGAAATAAACAAAATTTTAACAAAAAAGAAAACCGACTTCAAATAAGAATATTCTAAAACTTAAAATGCACTAAAAAGTTAATAAATAATTGTATATTCTTGTGAATAATTAAATTATTGTTATTATTGGAGTCGGTGTCAGCCAAGGTAGGTTTGTAACTAATTAAACATGAGATGTCTTACTATAATCATAACATAACATTGGCATGCACAATTACACACATAGACGCAGCACGCGGCGCGGGCGGCTGACACCGACTCCAAAAATAACAATAATTTAATTATTCACAAGAATATGCAATTATTTATTAACTTTTTAGTGCATTTTAAGTTTTAGAATATTCTTATTTGAAGTCGGTTTTCTTTTTTGTTAAAATTTTGTTTATTATTAGTGATTTTGCAATTGCATAGCTTTTTTATCAATTATCAAGTCCCTATATTAGATCAATTTAATTTTAGTGTCGAAACGTCTTTCCTATATTTAAGGTTATATCGAGCTTTCCCGGTCTCTTCTCTGTGTCTGCCAACTAAAACCCTAAGTGTGCAGAAGCACACGCATAAGCTATAATATACGCATAGTAGAAACTCTGCATTAGAAAAGTTGTATTGCACTTTTTATTTGCACCAATTTGATTCGGTAATCAACCTAGTGAACTAACCCCTAGCACAGATATTCAGGTGACGATTATGCCCTAATGTTAGACTAATTGTGTTCAATATGCCTTTGTGTCAATAAAGAAAAGTAACTGTGGCATGACATGACATGACAAGTCATCAGAAAAATATGACCACATGCTACAGTTACTTTTCTTCTTACTACTCGATGAGGACAATAATTAATCAATCGTCGAAATCATCATCAACAAGTCACTAAAGATCAACACTAAAGGTCTTGGCTCAGTAACTAAGCTGAGGTAATATTCAACACTAAAGGTCTTGGCTCAGTAACTAAGCTGAGGTAATATATATGCCAATATATTGTCAAAAGATTCGATGTTATTGACTTATTATATTGCCTGTTTTAGATAATTAGGGTTGGGGCGACCCTCCGCGGTTCGTAGAGGTACGATTTTAAGATTGAGTCCCGCGGCAATTACTCCTAAGGATATACAGCGTGTCGTAGAAAAGTGATAATCTTTCGAAGACCCTGTGTGGATAACGTTAGCCAGAATTTGTATCAAATTATATTATTGACCAAACCTAAACATTTAGAAATTCTTAATGTATCGTCATTCGTCGTTAGTATCTTAATGTATCGTCCCAATTTCCTTGTATTTTTTTATTATGTTACGTAATGGTCAAAGGACTTGATATTTTTCTTCAACTTAAGTTTATTAGCTAATGATAAATTTATTTAAGTCAATTCTTTTTTTAAACAACTTCACTCTGAATTGTACAAAACTTTTAAAAAGACACAAATAACACCCAGGCTCAGAACATAGGTAACTGCTACTACTGACTGTACGGATGTCGGTTTAAGTGGTCGCCACGCCCTTGCCGCCGCGCCTAGTGTTATGGGTTCGATCCCCACGCGGGACAAAAATTTGTTTGTTCCAAGTTTGATTGCTCTTTATGTCCGTTGCTTAAATGTTTGTAAAGTTCCCCATGACCCAAGAATTATTCCGAATGCGCAAGATAAAAATAAATAAAATAACACTGGCAGTAGCAAGACCGTCAAATTTGACCATTGCGCTATTCACACTGTTTATTGTGTCGAAAGACAATCCGCATTACAATTAAACGTTTTATTTCATAAATACCACTACTACGTGACTCCTAAATATAACTACACATTTTTGAATCAGACTGTATATACAAAGTACAAAAGTGCCAACCTTGTTCCAATAATATCGATAAATCGAGTGTTGGTAACACTCAATACCATTTGTGGCCTTTGCCATTGCCAATAACGTATACGGTTTAACGATCGCAATTGCACACGTGTGTGTTTTGAATGTTTCTATTTTGAAAGTTATTGCTGGAAAAAAATGTGTTTTAAAATGGAACGGCACAGACCGTATTTCAATAGCCTTAAAATCAAATAGAAAATATACTTAGGGTCGATTTTTCAATCATCGAATAAGGCTTAACTGCGGCA
Source organism: Catocala sponsa (assembly GCA_963564715.1). Taxonomy (NCBI): domain Eukaryota; kingdom Metazoa; phylum Arthropoda; class Insecta; order Lepidoptera; family Erebidae; genus Catocala; species Catocala sponsa. Next base: position 10,504,387 of record OY751338.1, read on the forward strand.
TAAATTTAGCACTTCAACAGATTTTAGTAATCCAATGCGACTCGTTTCTAACAAAATACACTAGCAATATGTAGATTAAAAAAGTTGTCACCTAATAGTAAATCTGTCATCACAATTTTCGTAATTAATGAAATACAAACAAAGACATGTACCGTTAGTGATGTTTTTATGAATATGCTCCAGTATTGATTACCCAGATTATTATTATTATTTTAGTCAGTTATAGGATCTTTTATTTATAATTACTTACTTCTTAAAAATACAAGACTTTCATTGGTTTACATTATTATAAGTTAGACTTTGATGAACAAGATATGTTATTCAATGTTCTGGAAATAATAATATAAAGTCTGATTTAAGTCTAAAAAATTACAGACAAAGTTGCAGACATTCGTCTAATTAAAAATATAATTTTAAACAGATGGTCTTTGATTGAAATCCTAAATATTATAAAAATATTATAGTTTCGATCAGCTCGATTGTGAAATTTGCATTTGCGCTAACTCCGATCAGCTTTTTATGTGCGTATTTTAATATATATTTTCTTTTCTGATTCACTTAAATCTTTCTCGTTCACCGACCGATCAAGAGATCACAGGTTTGAATTTTACATCGGGCAGGGTTCAGGATAATAATAATATGATGTTAGGAAATTCTCAAAAGCAGCCCAAGTCTGGAAATGTAAATGGCTAGCGGTAGTAGACTCACCTATTATGTAGGAATAAATAAATCTGTTAAAATATGTGTGCTTAAATGTAGTATAGACTTCTGTAAATATTAGGTAGCCAAAGTCTATGGGCATGTACGCGTGTAGATTCCTTAATTGAATAACTTCGCTTAGTAAATTAAACAGTAATAACACAACATTATCTGGCTAAAACAAACTGCTTTTTGGAAAATCTCGTTTGTTGTTTGCCACACTCTAAAACGTAATTGCATTTCATTAAAATTCTTGTCACCCTTTGGTTGGGGGCTGTTCGATTCAATTAAACTCGGTTATTTCTATTAGAGGATAGTGGAGTTGGTGTTCGTGTACAAATAAAAGGGAATTGGTATGAAAGGGTATCGGCCAATTGGTGTATTCGGGTTTTATTCGTGTTTGCGTCTATGATCTTATCTGTTGTGGGCTGAAGGGTATACGGGCGCCCGCTCTTTTATTAAACTGCCATGTTAAACGACTGACAGTGGAAACTGTCGACTTGCTGTTACGTTATGGTGTACATTTTCGAGTGATATACTCCCAATATAAGTCAGGTTGGTATTTTGGAAACGGCGCGCGGCGCTTCGAGGCTTTTGTAGTATTATGATAAAACGCAGAAATTTATTGCTCTTACTTCGTTTTAAAAAAGGTTTGCTTTTTGTGAATAGTATGGAAAATTTTGTAGTTTTAAAAACATTGCTGTCTCCTTTCCTTTCTGGTAATAAATATAGTATTTTATGTTTATAGTAATATATTTATATTAATGTATGCATTTATAGGTAACTTAATTGGTGTTGAAGTAGCATAACGATCTACAACAAGTTTTATATAATGACGGTGTTAATATCGCGGCGAATCATTAGTAAGCCCAGCGTGTCACAAGCTTAATATTTTAAAAAGGCAAAATCTTAGAATAAAATAAATTAAATGGTGTCTTATATCGAGTAACTATGCGGGCTACAGATAAGATATTTAAAAAATAAGTACTGTTACTAACATAACCTGACCTACTTTTACGCGAGCGAAACCGCGGGCAAAAGCTAGTTAGTTACATTATTAGCATGGTGTCGGTGTGAAAGACTTTTTACAAATACCTACTTAGGTATTTGTAAAAACTATCAGACAGAGTCTGTGAGCTGGGTAATTTTTATTATCTTTTTCTTTTCTATAGTGATGTTAATATATATTTAGCACCTTGTTAACATAAAGGTATTTTGTAAGCGTACATTTCGCTCGTTTCATTTGTTTTATATTATGCTTCTACCAGTGAAATCTTATTAGTGGCTTAATAATACTCCCATGTAATTACACGCATATATATAAGTCAATAGTTGTAAGCTTTTCAAAACCAAAATACCTATTATAAATAAATAAATATGTATATTTGTGCCTTTATGGTTCAGTATATAGTAAAAGTAAAATTGAGTATGTGTTATTTGTTGACAAAATTAAGTTAACAGTTATATATCATTTAAATAAAGAGGAAAAACATTACATATTATAAAATATTTTATTGCCGACATTATTTTAAAATAACATTAAAAATAAATGTTTAACGCAATCTATAATCCTTTTATTTCTTATAACACTTATTTTTTATATTTATTGTACTGTAATTGATGACTCGTATTGAGCTATAATTATTTAAGCAAGTAAATACTCCAATAAGTACCAGAAAATCTTGCAACCTAAGATTTGATCAAGAAACAACGGAATGTTTACCATAATTATCTATTACTACTTATTGGATACGATCATTCGTCGTCTCTATACCTTTCCTTATTCTATTAGCATGAGAGGGTGTGTGTTTAATGAAAACAGGACAAGAATCTGAATTTAATGTGTTCCTCTCGGCCATCACAATATCGTTATTCGATAAGTTTATTAAATTGCCTAGGGTGGGTGAAATTTCATGCCGATGATTTTTAAGACAAAATAATAGGGGATACATGTCGTAACGAGATATTGAAACGTGTCTATTGATGTTAAGATGCTGTTTTACATCAAAACGCAGTTTAGTTAAAGGTAATAGTTAAACTTTCCTTTAAAATTTGTATATTATTTCGTGTGTTGGTCGCGGGACGTGAGAAAATCATTAAATAACGGCTTCCCTTGCTAGATTATTCGGTGGCTGTAGTTTTTATATAATCGCATTACATACACGGTGGTCCGAGTAATATTAGTCATATATAAACAAATTGGCATAATTCTGTTATTTCTCGGTATTAAAAGTCAAAACACTGGATTCAGTATGTATGTGGTATTTTTATAGCAGTATTATTCAGTAATGGCTATGAGAAACATGTTGGTGAGATTTCTACGTTATTTGTTATGACGTTTCAGATCACTTAAATTTATTTATGTAGCAATTTTTTTATGTGAAATATCTTATAAATAGCATGTATAAAAATATTATGTTTAACCTAACCTAGTTATTGATACTATAAATGATGATATTGAAAAATGTACATACTAACCGTACATAAGTAGTGAAATAATTACCCAAACAGCTCTACTAATAAACTCAACATAACTTTCATAGAAAACAAAGGTTAAACAGGTAGTAACAACATTTTCCAGTCGTGAGGTCGTTGACCTCCGAACCATAATGGCCGCCACGTCACTCCGCTGTCGCGGCCCGTCACTGCAAGAGGAGTTAATTTTCCCCGTGCATTTAATTTATTTATTAAAAAACAGCGAATGAACGACCTGTGGGTTCCGTTGAGACTTGTTGTTGAGTACAGTTCACGTCAGTAACGTAATTGTCTTAAAAGGCATTTAATTCTGGCAATGGCGAGTTTTACCGTCTACGTTATAATACGAGTCCATAATGCGGTATGTCAGAAAATTTTATAGTGGATTTTTTCATTTGGTTAAAGGTGGAAAATAGGCGGCCTTTCAGGTTTATGATAGAGGCCAGTATTTGTATTTAGTGAACTAAAGGATGGACATTACAACAGTCACCATAGCAGATATATCATTGTATGTTTCTTTGCATCTTTTATGTTACCTACACGTATGGATAAATAATCCTTATTCATTTTTGGGAATTGTGGTTATATTTGTCCATAAATTGCAAAAAAATAATTGTGTAATCCAGAGATGACGTTTCATACCTTAAAAATTCTTTTCATAAATAAATGTTTACTAGCGGTCGCCAAGTGGTCGAAATTCGCCCATAATTTATTAAAATTTTATTGTCTATAACTATACTCTTACAATCATATTACATTTAGTCACCTACTCCACTTACATTTGTATGTAACCATAGTTACGAAGTATTGTACGAAGTCAACCGAACAATGCCGAAATACTACGAACGCGATTCGACTGCTTGTGTCAAATGCATGGTTGTGTGCGTGTAGTATTTTTTCATTAATTTAATGTATTTGTAATGCATATTTTATAAAAGTATTAGGATTCGGCCTTCCTTCTCCATATAAACTTTAACTCCTCCATCCGTGCAATTTTCGTAAAAAGGGGTACAAAGTTTTTGCTTCACGTATTAATATATTTTCTTGAATGTCTAGTGGAAATACATAAATAATAATTAAAAATTAATTGTGCAAATAATACACAAACGGACAAATGTATGTGCGCTCGACACTTGACTCATTAACGAGTCAAGTGTGCAGCGGACATAAATTTGTCGTATTTTTTTTTTTATTTTGATGACTCATTTTTGCGGACAGCGTATGTCCGCTCGACACTTGACGGGATATAGATATCTTTCAAATCTGATATTTAAGAAGAGAAAAAGTAAGATTTTTCTACTACAACCATTATTTGCTTAAAAGAAGATGCCGAAAACAATTTTCTGTAACAAATTATTTGACAATATAAATTTTATTTTATTTTTAAGTTTATTAAGATAAAATATCAAATTGATGGATAAAGCAGTTGTTGCAGGACCCTTGTTCAATTATTATCTACAGATGTTATTCATAACCAACTTTGATAAGGCAATGATTGTTTGTACATAGAGCACGAAATTCTATGCGCTTCGTATCTACTAGTAATGGAAGTAATAATGACCTTCGCGCCGAGTATCCGACGGCACTGAGCGGAGGCAGCACTGTCAGTTCGACAAGATAAGTGTCGTATTTGTGTTGCCTGAGTAGTAGCCACTGACGTACTTGGATTGTATAGAATACGACAAGCGTCTTTAGAAAGAGACTACAAGTTCTATGTGATCCATATATCTATTATGAAACTCAGGATATTCAATCTCTGTATACTAATAATAATAATATCAGCACCTTATATAAATTGTTACACTGCTGAGAACGGGCCTAATCTCAGTGTGAGAAGGGTTAGGCCATAGTCCACTATGCTGGCCCACTGCTGTTTGGCAGACTTCACATATTATCATCGAGAACATTATGGAAATCTCTCAGATATGCAGGTGACACAACTATGTTTTTTCACTACACTCTGAATATTAAATTCTTAATTAGGACAGGTCATGCGCTTATATAAAATTTTGTGTCGTGGTGGACTTTACAAACATTCACACTCAAACTCGGACTTCGGACTTAAAGAACATGCAGACTCGGAACAACCATTTGTGAATCACACAAGTTTTTTCCTTGTGGTGGATGCACTGGTGGCGTACTGGTTTACGTAGCAAGGTGACCACTGAAACCACTACCATCAGTGCATTATGCAGTACAAATCATTGTTAATACAAGGACCCCTAAGCCATTCGTAAAATCTCCATATTGAACAGACACATCGAGTTGTTTATCTTTAATTAGTTGGAAATAGCTGATTCATTGTGCACGATAACGTCCACCTACAGGTTTTGTTCCGGAGGTCTATCACAACATTCATAGCGCTGGAGACGTCCCGATGAGTGGGAACCGCTTTATATTGTCGGGAAGGAAATGTAGTGTTTGTTTATCTGTAAGCGTATTTAAAGAACTGTCGCTTAATTGATATAGTTGAAGGGAACCTACATGACTAAGAGTTCTTCAGAATGCTCTCAGACAATCTAAATGAAATTGTTTTGATATTTATTAAACTAATGTAAATGTTCATCTATGATAAATTCGGTACACTGTCAAAATGTTGACGGTTTAATTCTAAAATCCTTATTTTATCTTTTTGGTTAAACCTTTTATTTTCTAATCTAAAGTAATTTTGACTTTTTGATATTGAATCTAATAACTGCTCTATCAATCGCCTCTATTACGTAGGTATCTAATTAATTATCGACTGAATAGCTGGTAGATATGGGTATTATAAAATTAATATATAAAATTAATATAACTAAAATATAGTATGTTATTACTATAACACACAATTATGCAGTCTCACATCTGTGTGGGGTACTCAGACGTGAGACTTAGACAAAGGGTCACGTAGTTGTGTTTCAGATCTCATGCAAGCTAATTACCGATCTTTGTGCACGAATCCTTACTACGACTGAAAATTTTCTAATAGAAAAACCTCATAAGGAATGGATCCCGGGCCCTAACGATCGTGCACTTACAAAGGGGCATTTTCTACCACAAGACCAACGCATGGTGGAATTTACTAACTGAATTTCACTCGCTTCGCTAACTAAAATTTAGCTGCTAAGTACTTCACCTAATTATACGTAGTCTTATTCAGTAATCAGAATAAAATTATTCATAGCATAAAATGTAATTGAAACAAATTAAAATGAGAGTGATCTAAAAATAACTGACCAATTGTTTCACCATTTATTCAGTAAGATTTAGGGATAACTTTTATCTGATTACATCATAAAGCCAATTCCACAAGAATGACATAAATGTTAACTGAAATATGCTGTATTGGTCTTATTAGGTCAAATAAAAGGCCAGACATTTTTGAAATGAAAACTTCTTTAGCAGCGTTGTGCATTTTTTTTGTGATGGGTAAAAAATGTTAAACTCGCGTCAGGACATGTGACCTGATCGAAAATTCGTAAGACGGAGGGAGAATTGTCAAACTCGTGTCAAGACACATGACCTGATCAGAAATTCGTAAGACGGAGGGAGAATTGTCATGTTTGTGTACGATAGCGCAATAAATGAATATTGTATTTTACCACATAAATGATAGTACTTTTATACTGATAATTAAAGCAATTCGTGCAAAATTATTCCCTAACCATTCCAAATTATCAAAAATGCACTACGTTAATATTCAAGTTTTCACTTCTGCCGGCACTCCCGGAGTGCAACCCGTTGTTTTTTTTAAATTACAAATTCATCTCGGAGTCTGCGAAATAGCACCCTTAACAAATAACACACAAAAGAAATATAATTTAAGATAGTGAAAATTAAAGTAAACACTGTAATATTGTTTCGGCACACCCCTATGCGACAATTTCACAATGTTCTCCGTGTATGGATAGTTTCTAACAGTGCAAAAGTAGTAGCCGAATGCGGGCGTATGAATTAAAAGACAATTAAACTTAGTTACACCCTCATGTTTACTTAAAGCTTGCTCGAGGAGATAAGAGGCCGAACCGCTCAATGTTTTTCTTTAATTTTCAAATCTTTAAATCCTCTAGTCCATTTAAATTCAAATACTATTGTTTTAATATTAAACTTTAACTTTCTCAGATCTGTTAAGAATTAGGTTTTGTTCCTCTAAGCCTTATTATTTAAAAACGTAATGGAATTGGGTTTAAGTTTTTATACGGAAGTACATTCTTTTTTTAACGACTTCCGTGTTTCTGCCTTAAAGAGACAACAACATGCTAAATCCAGAACACGTTTAAATATTGATATTGATGTTGTAGCCATACAGACTACTATCAATGTTATCCCAACAGTTATGGCTAAATGCATATAATACCTATCATTCTAAGATTTAGAGTACATATACATACTACACTCTCGAAGAGGTTGACGGAAGCCGCCGTGCTAAGGGGAGCGCCTTTTGTCATCTACCGGGCTCAATACCAGACTCCGTGAATATTTTGCCACAATATCTAATACTTTGCTCGACCGGAAACCGAACCCGAGACTTCATTAGACCCTTCAATAATTTAAGACTCTTTACTTTTTAAAGCATCATATTATGTGTCGTTAAAATTTTTTATTTAATTTTTTTATGTATATGCATGTAAAATGATGATAAATATATATTACCTAACGTTCGACAATATAAGTTATAATTAACCCACTGGTTATGCTATAAAGTTAGTGAAGTGTAGTTTAACGTTACTCAATAGAATATCCTATGACATACACACTTAATATTTGCTCCTTACTAAACTTCAGGTGAGTATGAAACGGGAGCTTCGTGCAGTTACAATATGCCAAGACTAGCTTTTGCCCGCGACATCACTCGCGTTAATTTAGAATTTGACCATCAATTCGGGTTTTACTCTGCTTGTAATAATATAATTTAATCATGATTCGAAAGACACGTGGCGCCATCTATTATCATAAGAACGTTATTATTGTTTTCCTCGGGAACAGTAATTTTTTTCCGGATGAAAGGTAGCCTATGTCCGTTTCTATACACCTGTCAACGTATACGCAAAATTTTAGGATGATCGGTTCAGTGGTTTAGGCGTGAAAAGGTAACAAACAAATAAAAAAACAAATTCATTTTCGCTTTTATATTAGTTAGGATTAGGATTAGTATAACGCTGATATAATATGGCTTTTGAGGATATAAGTGAAAATGTCCATTGTTAGATTTATTATATAATACTAACTATATAATAAAGAACAGACAAAATTAATTAATAGATATTTGATTTGATGCAGAATTGCGACACTCATGCAAAATCGTGTGATACCCAGATTGTGTTTTTATGATGATAAACATTTCTCTGTTAAAATATAAACCTCTTATGATAAACATGTAGGTATATGACATTGTTGTTATGTTGATAAAGGCTGTCTTCACTCCTTTCGCCAGTTATGTTTAAACCCTATGCTATATAAGGAAGCTATTGTAATCTACCCTACACAATAGACTACAAAAGATTCCTTATATTACATTAAGGGTGTTAGATATCTGGCTGCTAGTAAGAATTTTCTGATAACAAACTAAAATGATCCTTTGCCTAATCGAATCTGGCGAACATAATTACCAGTTAAGAAAGGAATTCCATCAGACTGAGATGAGATACTATTAAAATTGCTGTAAAAATAACAAAGTATAAATATTTAATATCTTCGATACTAGAATAAAAACAAACCTACAGGAATAACAAGTGACACCAGTTAGAAATGAACAGTAAGTTAGTCAGAATACATTCGAATGGATCACACATTCATATGCAAATATCTTTGGGAGACTGTAGCACAAACTACTGTTACGTTATTTGTTACAACATACCCATTATGTTTTGCAGTCACGAGTTCATTATTGACGGCAATCTATATGATTCATTACTGGTGTTTCCTGAAGCAGTTCTGTTGTTCAAATTGCAGGATGTATTACAATGTGTCTAAGCAGGTTGCAGTTACAATAGAGACGGCTGAAGACAGTAGCAGTCAATGACTGCTAATTAGATATTATTTGGTTTGCATGGATAGTTCTCAGTGGGATTTCGTCACTAGGGAATGTAGGTATTCGTATGATGAACGTGTGGATTATACAATGTGAAGATTTATATTGCTGCAATAATTAGGTGGTGACTATTTTTAATGGCTTATTCAGAACACGAATCAATGAAAACCATATCTTATTTTTACATTGATACCTTACATAAAAATAGCTTGTATGTACCTAATGATTATTTGACGCTCGCTGACAAGCGTCGCCGAGCTACAATAGAAAGGACTACATGGCATTGCGCATGGACGCGGTTTTTCTTATATACTACCTAAAAACATTAATTAAAATAGTGGCGACCGCTTGGTCGCCTAGCAACTGCCACTGACTCGAGTGTTGTTAGTTCAAGTAGTGTTTGGTTCAAAAATGGTTGCTCTGATTCTAGGTATTCTTCGTGTCTGCTGTATGAATGTTTGTAAAGTCCCACGTGATTAAGGAATTATATATATCTTGTGCTGGAGTCGTCTTATAAAAAATAAAATAATAACAGTAGAAAAGTAAAAATTACTTGTATAATAATAATAATCTTTATTTGCTAGATTATGGTTCAGGTATACAGGTGGTCATTTTTTAAATTTGTACTGCATATTCTGCCACATGTGGCGTGCAAAATTTAATTAATTAAATTACATTGGTACAATTTTAAAATTACATGCATATTATTTAAATGACATATTGATATTTATTAATGAATTGTATATAATCCAGGAAAAATAAGATAATAAAATGAATATACAGCACGTTAAACATTCATTTAAAATATTAATTAGAAAAAAAAAAATGTGTGTGTTCCAGAGTACACAGGTAAGAAGTGAAATTTCTTTACGACATATCATTTTTCTACTATTTGCAACTTCACGAAAATGGGGTAGATAAGGCTTAAGCCTTAAGAAAAAAAATTTTTCCGTATTAAATTAAAGCTATTTTATTATTATAGACATGCATACAATTAATGAGTAATTTATTTTATCATTGTTCTTATTATAATATCATTGCTATTGTTGTATTTCATCAATAATTATAGCATCATTATTACTATTGTTGTCATTATTAAATATTTTTGTAATTAATGGCTTGTGGTAGCTAAAATATGAAATATATGAAATATAAAATCATGCTCATACGTGTTGAATTTATAAAACGAAATATATAATCACTCTCACTTTTCTTGTAAATTCACTTAAATTTGAATAAGTCTTTTTATTTTATCACTTTCAAATTAATATATTGTTATTCTTATTTCAAACCAAACTTCAAAACTAATATATTGTTGTTATTATTATAAATATATTACATTATATTCTTTACGTTACTATACTAAACTTTGATAAAAAAAGCAACATGGCGCGTAACCGAAAAACGTGACGATTTTTTTTACACTGCTACAAAATTTCTCCCATACGTCGATAAAGAAGTTTCACTTCAAAAAGAAAATCTGACAAACACATATCTTAATCTAGAATTGAAAATATTTTAATAACAGTAATGTATTTATAATTATATTAATAATATCATCTAGATTATGAATTTATCATTAAAATATTCACTTACCGAATAATATATTTTATCAAGTAATAAATTAAACAATTTACGCTTAAACAATGTCATTGGTAACCTAGTGAGATCATTGGGTAGATGGTTATATACCCTATGGCCATACAGTATACATTTTTTCTAAAGACTTCGACTCTAATTTATGATTAATTGTATCCTGTCATTATATATTCCTATAACTTGGCGAGTATGTAGATAAACATGTTATTTACATTATTGTTTACAATGTATTCTAAAAAGAAAATTGCATATTCCTATATATAGCCAGAAGGTTATACTGATTGTGACCAGTCTGATTGCAATACAGGTGAAACAGGTATGCAATCACAATTCCCGAGCCATCGACCGTGCATACCCTGTCCCATTAATGCACCCCGTCTCCAGAGAAACGGACAAATAACTAAACATATAAAAACGTCAAACTTATTACGTACACTAACAATTTATTGAAGTTGCAGTCTTCATAAAGCCTCGTCCATCCACTAGGCAACAGTTGACGCTCAACACGTGACGCTCAACAAGATCGGCAACGTTGCACAACAACGCGCGACGTTGCCAGCTGACGCGCAATGACGCGCGGCTTGTTCTTTGTTTCCGTGCCACATGCAGTTGAACATCAAATGTTGTCAAGAGGAGACGTGCAAAAGCCGCTGAAATCAATACTAGTTCTTCTGGCGACATGTTGCCTACGACTGGTCATGCGTGGACGTTGCTAAACAAAGTTCCGCGTTGCCGTGAGCAACAATGTTGTGCAGCACGTCGCACGTCCAATGTTGCCTAATGGATACGAGGCTTTAGAGTCACATTGCGTCTGCTAGGTATGATTTAAGGTCTCACGTAATTTGGGACGATTCTTCTGATGTCTACTAGGTGCATCACCAAAGCCTATGCTCCTATTGAAAATATTCCTACCAAAAAGAAAACCCATAAACGCTGTGCCCGACTCGAGATACAAAAATAGAAATTAGGACCTCACAATGTCTGCAAACCCAGGTTCAGATTCATTCCAGGTTTTCATCGAGGGTTAAATATATAAAATATGTGTAAAATTTATTATAAAGAAATTATTTGCCTTTTGGTAGATTGTTAAGAAAACTGATACGATTAATAAAATACTAACACCCGCCGAAGTAAAAGGACATCATTAAAATTACAGGCTTTTATAGATACAATTAATAGGCAATCATATTATTGTGACTTATCATATAAAATTACAGAGTTCGCTAGTTAGACATTTTAAGAGCGTGCATATTTGAAGATTTCATGAAAAATTGTTTGCGGGCGATTGTGAGGGATTCGTTTATCGGGTCAGATAAACTATTATTTCTTATAGAAAATCATCGATAGTAGCACGCCGTTTAAGTACTGAATAATGTTGACAAGATGTTAACCAAATAACGTTTTTCGCAATGTGGATATACATACGAATAGTCTTTCTTATGTCACTAAGCAAACAATATAAACTATATAAAATACATCGTATATTATTACTCTTGTGATAGCTCGAATATTAAAATACATACCAAAAATTTATAATATCAAGTCAATTTCACCCCATTCCTAGATGAGGGTAGAATAAAAGTTATGAATTTTCAAAAGCATTTCATGTAGTGCAAACTGCGTTCTACCATGCTAGATGAAGTCCGCATCTCGAGGCTTGAGAATATTAAAATTCTTCGTGGGGACTACCCGGTCTAAGGCACAATGCACATTGTCGACGCATATAAACATACAGTGTTGCCTTACGCCGCTATTGTGTGCACCCCTTGCACTTTCTTTGCTGTTTTCACGGCGTATTCTGCTATTTTATTATTCATAACAACTGCCTTATGCGCAACTCCTATAATGTTAATAATTGAAGACGGCCGTGACGTAGAAATGTTGTTGCTCCGGACATGTGAAGCTTGAAACTCCCTTCTACGTAAATACAGAGTATAGTAATATTTTAGAGAAATATTTCTTTTATTTACCTTTAAGGCTTTGCTGCGAAACCAACATGACGTTAATACGTGCGTATTTTCGGTATTTTATAAACGGTTGTACTTATATTAAACAAAGAATGATATTAAAAAATATCAAACATACAAAAGAGACAATAAAATTTTAGTGTAGGTACCATCCGAAACTAAATTTTAGGGCATTTAATTTATACAAACGACTAATGTTAATTCTTTCTGAATAGCACTGCTTTACATGAATATTATATTTCAACAGTCATAATAAGCTCTGCACATGCCGAAAAGATCGATAGAAATTGCCAAACTAAATCAGTCCATACATACAATAAGAAACGAACATATTGACACATCAACTTAAGAGCAAGCGCTATCGATAGTCGTATTCGCATGAGCAGGAACAAATTCAAGTCCCATTTCTGTAACACATTGTATGTTACCAACTCCCATTTTCCGCCGAGGTCTACAATTTAATCGGTCCATACGATATTTTTACCTCACGACTATAACATTAAAATGTATAAATTCCGATTAAACTGTTATTTTAATCCAGTCGTGCGCGAAATGATTCGTGTAACTCTACACCGAAGCTTTCTGTGCATATTGTTGAAATAAAGAAAAACCCATTTCTCCGGTATGGGATAGCATTATGCGTTGATATGAGCGCATGTTTATTGCTCATTGTTCTCCTTCGATATTATACTTAACACCGCATAAAATATTTCATTGAGTTATGTTCGCCCTGATAGAATTCTACACGAAAGGTCAAGTGTATGTTAATATATTTTAAATATACTTCGTGGGCGGTGCGATTTATTACACCATGATATGTATAGTTTTAAGCTATGCAAATAAATTACGAAGATGGATGAGTGGCTTTCTATGTCAGTTAGAGGGTTACAGCTGTTATTATAGAGACGGTTTGCAAAAGTGAAGCGTCGTAGAAAGCGATTGCAGAAAGTTATCGAAGATTACCTTGGGAATATTACTGTTATTTGTTCTTTACATATCTGTTAAGTATCATTTTTGAGTCTATATTTTCTGTGTACTCTTTGTTAGTTTTTAAACTATTATTTATTTTATCATTTTAATGATAAATAGAAATTGTTACATTTGTTCCACCACGATGCAAAAGTAAAGCAAGCATTAATAAAATTTGTAAAGTACTTCTTCTCCCTAGCCTTTATTATTCCCAAGTCACTTGGGGTGGGCTTTCTAGTCTAACCGGATTTGACTGGATATCAATTTTTACACAGAGCGACTGCCATCTAACCTCCGCAACCCGAAGGCTAACGATATCCTAAAGCTAGACCAGTGTCAGGATATTAAAGGGCACTGACTTGTCAATAACGACTGCCATAGATGTTCATGGCAGCCGGGACCGACGGCTTAACGTGCTTTCCGAGGCATGGAGCAGGCGATAATTGTCAATCAATACGCACATAATTTCGAAAAGTCATATAACTTCCGAAAGTCAGAGGTGCGCGACGTGGGTTCGAACCCGAGACCCTCTGCATTGCAGTCTGTTGGTCTCCCCACTGAGCTATGGCTGCTTAAAATTTTACTTTAAGTACTTATAGTTTATAATCACTTCCATACTTTCGCAATGCATTTCTATTATGGATACTACTAAAAGATTAACTAAATATTTATTTAAACAGATTTACTGCTATGTAGCTTTATATATTACAACTAACACGAAAACATCCCTTCAAACTGAAATATGCACATGTACGAGTATATATGTAACATAACATTTAATTTGGTACGTTCTGCAGTTGAATCTGCTGCTCCGATCGCGAGTATATATTATTATGACCTATAGTAGGTTTTTGCCAGCGACATATACATAAAATCATTGTTTGTCCTGCCAATATCAGTTCAAATATCTTGTAGCTAAATATACCATTTCTATTTTTCGCCAAATTATATAACTTTAAAATGGGAACCTAAATCCGAAGCGAGTATGCTATGTCTAGCTTTGACGTTTCAAGGCTTTTTGTATTTTTTGTACTTCAGCTTTTATTCGATACTAAAAATACTTTTTTTTCGACATCAAATGTATATGCAATTACGTAACTACGCGATAAGTGTTTTATAACAACCTCTTCAAGTCAATCATACAGAGTTGTATAAACTTGTATTTTAATAATAGAACATTAAATATAAAATAAAATAATGTACAAAGGCTTTAAAATCTTTACATACAACTAAACTCTCGGCCTCGATGGCGTAGTGGTTAATGTAACCGATTGCCACGCCTGAGGTCGCGGGTTCGATTCCCGCACAAGTCAAAAATTTGTGTGCATGAACATGGATGTTTGTCTTGGTTTGGGTGTTTCTATCTATAATATGTAGGTATTTACAAAAAAAAGGTATATATGTATGTTTATCGATTGTCTTAGTACCCATAGTACAAGCTCTGCTTAGTTTGGGCTAGATGGTGTTGTGTGTATGTGATAGAATATTATTATTTGTTTCTCTTTCACAGGTATTTCCCTAATACGTTAGGAAAATACCCAGCCCTTTGGAAGGCTTACAAGGAGACGTGGGTCCAACGTGAAGAGGCCTTTCGAGAGTTTTAATCAAAGGTGGGATGGAACACCTACAGCGGCACTAGCCGCAGCAGGCGTAGGACAATTGCTACGTATGGATTCTAGTATATGGGCTATGGATATGGGTCTTTGATGGACTAGTATATTGGTAACTATGGATGATAAAACGGCGTCTGCTCTGAATACTCTAATAGCATCAATCGAATGGGCAGACGGTGACTCGCCAACTCACTAGATGGGCCCCCTGAATAGCCACCATTGGCATGGCATACAAGCCAGCAGCAGAGGGCAACACCGGTGCGAGCGGCTAGGGGTGTCGAGCGGTGCGGCGCCGGTTTCACAATCGCGGGTCTCGTGTCAACGGAGAGCCGGAGCGGGTTTCCCCGTATGCGTCCCCAAGCATGTAGCTCTAGCGGCCCCCCTCTGACCGGCCGACTGAGGTTAGACAGAGTTGAGAGTCCTACGGGCGCTCTTGAAGTTCTACCCCAGCCAACCAGTAACGGCAAGCCGGGGACGAGACCCTAATCGACTCTCTGAGGCATTCAGGACCGCAGTGTCACCACTCACATTCAGCTCGCCACAAGCTGCCCTGCGATTTGTGCGCTTTAATTTAACCTGGTGATAATTTTTTTGTTTATATCACAAGGCGAAGGTGGTAGTTTAAAAGCTAGTGTACTGTGCCCTCCGATTTAACGTTAGTCTCATGATGAGATAACGACTGTGCCAGGGCGTACTTATTAAACTATAAATTATTTTCATAACTAAGTTTTATAAATAATTACAGAAGAATTAAAATTACGACAAAGCGTCGTTTTCCATATAATAGAACTAAAGCACTGAAGCAGCAATTGAAAAGTTGCGTGTCTGGTATTAAACACATTGCATTATCGACATGAAACTTACCCATTATGTTAGTTAGAGAGGTTAACAGGAACACTACTAATATGCAACCTATTTTGCTCATAATTTGCTGTACCTACATAATATTAAATTGCCAAAGCAGTTATTAGTCTGTTCAAATACAAGGCTGATATGTATTACATTATTGTGAACTAGTTTTAGTTCGAAACTTTGTAAGTAAGTGTGGCATTTGAACTTTTAAATAATAGGTACTTTTCTTTATTTTCTTTCTTTCCATGTAGGAAGAAGCTGATTTATACACATAATCCTCAAATTTTTTTGGGTGATGCGTGTACAGACGTAGGTACAGACAAATTCTAAAAAAAGTTTCCTTTGGTTTCTATAGCTCATAAATTATTCCTTAACATTTCCTATGTACACCCATCGACTAGTTACAATATTATTATATGTGTAGATAAGCCAGAAAGTTTTTTACGCTAGATACTAATAAAACATCATAATTAATGATGTCGGTTTTTATATTTAATCACGTTTCTCGAAAAAACGTAAGTGATAAGCACTGAACTCTTTTGATATTTAAAATATAAATTATTATATCACTATTATCGTGATAATAATAGTTGCTACTGCAGTACATAAATAAAAATAAGTTTGATTTATAACTTAACTGCAAACCTTAACCGACCACTGCATCGAAATTAATTCACCGCTAATTGGGTGTTATGTGACTATTCAAATATTTATCTACCCCATTAATCTTATTGGCATTATATAATTATTTTTAAATCCACAAACCAGTTACTGTCAGGAAAATAATAGCTCAAGATTTGAAACGAGACAAGGAATTTGAATAGATAACGATCTATTGATTTAAATAGGCTATTTAATTTGAAAAACCAACAAATGTATTGCAAAGATTGTATTTATATTTGTCATTAACCATTTTGATGTCCCAAGAGATGTGAATCATGTATATTTTTTACAATAATAGAAGCCAAAAAAGGCATTGGCGATGTAATCACAATAAATTGCAGCTAATGAGACATAAAACGACTTGTTCGTCCAAATATAAATACAGACTCTTTAATTACTGATTAATATAATTATATGCCTTTTGTAGATCGTGTTGATAATCTTGAAAACCTTCAAAATTTAAGCATCAATGCTACCTTAGTCATAATTTCAATGTTATACATGGCTCTTCTTTTGTCTTCCTAGCTTACTAATAATGTGATTGTGATGTTTGCCACTCAATCATACGTATTGAATATAATTACATATATACCTTAGTCAACATGTAGGACACTTATGTTTCAGTACGCCGCGAGCAGAAGCAAATTTTCTATGTCCTATTAAAGAAAAATAAACTACACTATAAGCACAGACTACTTCTTAAAAAGCTCTCTGATGAATCGATATAACCATATCCTAGACAATGAAAACTGGGCGCCGGCATCCCAACGTCACCGCGTCGCTGCAGCAACAACACTGCAGCGTTAGTGATTAACAGAAAAAGCTCCTGAACAATCCTAATACAAAGAAACATATAGGTAATAAGTAATATCAGTGCTGAACTGTCTCTCTAGATATTGCCGAAAGCTACAAAAGATCGCCTGGCCACTGTTATTGCACCATTATCGGTTCGAACTGCACACAGGTCACAATATTATGTTTACCACAAATAATTGTTTCAAGTCGGGGCTTTCACTGTGTTTTTCATTAAATAAGATCAAGTGCGAAAGTAATATTTTAAAATATGTGAGTACGAGCGTACAACTGCAAATTAAGAGCTTAAGTCGATCAAATATACCATAGATGCACTATCGTCGCTCGAAAAACGGCCCCAACAAAACTGTGCATAAATCAGTCGTATGCGCTATATTATGCACCTGTTCCACTCACTCTTGCGTGCGCTGCCCGTAAGTGAGAGCGAGTCGACATCACTACTACGGTGGAGACCGTACCATATACTTAGTACGCTTGCGTATTGCGAGTAACACACTTAGGACGCTTTACATTGACGCGTTTTAACTAAACTATTACAAAATGTTTCTCAGTGGGCGTTTGATGGTTATTCCGGTTTATTTCCTGGATTGCATAATAAATGCAGACACTTATAAGTAAGTAGTACTGGTCAGTGCCACATATTGACGCGGTTTTTACATGACAATGTGCATCTATGGTATATTTGATCGAAGGAACTTATTCCTAACTATTTAGCTATATTATATATTATTAGTAGCATATATTATTAAGTATAGCCAGAGACATCCCGGAGGCTTGAGAACTCTGACCTAATACGATAATCATGATTCAAATGAGACGCATAAGCTGTTAATTTTATATATATCCATCTGAATCTAATAAATTTATCAATTCCGTAGACGCGCTTTGAACGATGATAGGTATCGATCAGTATTGATTAAGAATTTTTGTAAAACATATTTCCATATACTGGCCCTCATTTTTTATTTCACGGGATTCACATAATTGGTTTCACTCTAATATATGCTATTTTGAACTAATCGCCTATTTATCAAAATCGGTTACGCCGTCAGATGAATAATTAAAAAATATCACCAAAGTCGTATAAATTCCTTTAAGTTCTATTTTAAGACAATTTATGCATTAGGCATTGCATACTAAGAAACATAAGTTTAAAAAGCATTATGGAATTCAGTCTACTTGATTATAAACGATCACTGTAACTTATCGCTCATCGTAACTTATCGGTTGCTTTCAATATTGCTACTTACTACCGGTACTTGCCGCACTAAAAAGCATTAAGAACCTAAAAGAGCTTCTTTGCCAGATGGACTAGGTTAAACGGGGTTTGTGACCGGGACACGGTGCAGCACACACTGGAGGAGTGCCCAGCGTGGGCCGTCGTCGTCAGCGTCGCCGTGATTGGCCCCGACCTTTCGTTGCCGACCGTCGTATCCAAGATGGTCGGCGACGACAGGTGCTGGGACGCAATGAGGTCCTTCTGCGAGTCTGTCATCGCGCAGAAGGAGGCGGCGGAGTGGGGGCGTGAGGAAAATCCTTACGCCCCGGAAATCCACCGCCGGAGGAGGGAGCGCAGGAGACGCGCTTATGTCACTCTCCTGCCCCCCACTTAAGGGTTCCGGGTGGCAAGGCCTCAGGGAGGCCTGCCACCTGTAAATTAAGAACCCCGAGAGGGCGCGCGCGGTGTTCCCGCGCGCCTTCCAATGTCGAAAGGAGAGAGCGGTGAGGCTCTCCCCTGGGGACGAGAGGTGGTCGGGTCCGTTTGACCCGGCCCGCACCCACACGGGGGGCCTGCTATGGATGACTCAATTCTTTTAAGAGTTCCCAACAGGCCCCTCCCATTGGGTGAGAGAGGGAACACCCCAGGTTTTTTAGTGGGTATACCAGCGCTCTTCATGCTGGGGAGTCCCACACACCTCGCCGGTGCTGTCCCCTTGCCGGTGGATAGTGCATCAAGCATTTTTCCTGGGTACCAAAAAAAAAAGGTTAAACGGGGTTCGGGCACGCCACGATCGTGGTGGTAAGTCCCGTGTTTGAGGAGTGGCTGTAGAGGCGGCATGGCGCCATCACCTTCCGGCTGACACAGGTAATGACTGGCCACGGTGGTTTTGGCCAGTTCCTGTGTCGTATACGCTGGCAAGAGACGTCCGGTTGTCATCATTGCGGCGACTGCCGCGATGTTGTTGAGGACAGGGTGCTGCACACTTTGGCGGTTTGCCCCGTCTGGGCATCGCAGCGCCGTGAGTTGGTCGCGGCAGTCGGATTGGTTGGCCTCTCGCTCCCAGTCGTAGTTCAGTCTATGTTCCGGAATGAGAGGTCGTGGAACACCGTCGCCTCCTTCTGTGAGGAAGTGTTTTCCATCAAAGAGGCGGCGGAGCGGGATAGGGAGCGATTAAACCCTTTTTCCAACCGCAGAGCCGGGCGCCGGAGGGCGCGAGATGACCTCCAGCCACCCTGAGGTTTTACCTGGGGGTGGTGGGCTTCGTGGGCCTGCCCACCACCCGTGCAGCACCAGGTCCGAGAGGTGGCGTGCGTGTTCCCACGCGCGCCTCTGTGTCGTGTGTCCGTCTCCCTTCAAGGGGACAGTAGGGTTAAATGACCAAAGTGTCTTTCGTGAGTGGCCTGCCGTTTCATACGGCGGGCCGGAACCTCGGCGGGGTTGCGATTGCATGTGAAAGTGATTCGCACGACCCCGCCGACTATGGTTATGTCGAGGAATACCGTGGTAGGTTTAGTCGGTATTCCGGCAGGTCCATTCTCATCGTTTCAACATCTTTCTTTTACCCCGATGAGTCCGACATAGCCTGCCTAGCCGCCTGCCTCCGCGGAAGGGTGCATACCCAATGCATTCCATCAAGTACAAAAAAAAAGGTTATACGAGGTTTGTTGCTCTTATAAATAAGTTTAACTTAACTCTAACTTTTACTTGTTAGGTGTGTGACTGGCCGTAAGAAATGTATAGGTACAATAAAGTAACTTTTTGAAGCGGTGGCATGCCAGTAAATATGGCATAGTGTTTGCGATCGAGGTCGTGGATTCGATTACCATGTATTGCACTACTATGTCAAAATGTAGTAATGTAGAACCTAAATTGTTAGTTATCTCTCAAATCCTCATTTTTCTTTCTTTCATTTTCTAATATTGAATAAAAGACAGCATGTTATTCATATTAGTAATGTATGTTGAAATAGTGCCGATTATTTGTTCAAAAATTAAATGCTTATAGTTGGTTGGTGTTACAAAGTATATCATCACACGCTCCGTCCATCATTTGACATCTTGTTTTACGCCGATTCCTTAATCGTGTTGATTAATAAAATATTATCTAAATTATAAATCGAACGGTCACGCAACAGGACCTCTAACCTTTGCCGAGATTGAAATAACATCTAGAGACGCTAAGCAGATTAAAAAAAATAACTTGTGAGGTAAAATTATGAGTAGTTTAGATGGTAAATCGGTGGCCTAAGGTCACGTATTCCAGTTCAGTTCCACGTTTGTCTCATTCCGATAATTTAAACTTAGCTTAGCATTACTTAATGTGCTAGGAATTCTTAAACTTATAGTAAAATATTTGCTCGTACGATATTATTAATGTCTGGCTGGTGACAATTTATTTATCCAATCAAAATGCCATTAAATTTCCATTTCAACGAGCAACATCCTTCAACATTTGCTATTTTTATTTCTAATAAATATTGAAATGTTACTTTGATGTAATAAAATATGCCACTCTATTAAGAAACGTTTAATATAAAATACTTAAAATTGTAATACCATTATTTATGTTTGAATAACAATATAATATACTAATCCTAAGCAACGGTCGTAAAATTTGCGTAACATGTTGCGTTCTGAACAAAAGCCGTGTCATTATTTACTAAAAATATTTTAAACTCAGTGGTATTGCTACATCATCACTATATATATGCGTAGGTACGTGAAATATTAGGCAGAGGCATAATATATCATACCTAGACTTTGCATTATCATTTAAGTTCCAAGTTAAAAAGTTATCTATCCGAAACGAATCCAGACTTGATGCTTATAAATTTTAAAATAAAATACTATTTAAATAACCGTAATATATTACTTGATCCGGCAATCGGAACCGGGCCCCATGAATAGTAGAGCTCACATTTAGGCTATTGAATGGATGAGACAGTTACATTGTTTTGCTAAAGACCGTTCCAATCTCAACCCGACAGCTTTAAAGATTATTTGAAGAAATAAAATCTCACTTATCGCCCGATATCGCTATAGAATTACCAAAAGCTTCATGTACTGAGCGACGAATTTCGCGTGACCGAAAATGGGGTAAAGCTATAACATTTTTCTTCTGTAAGTGAAAATAATAAAAGTTCAAAGTAAACAGGCTCAGTACAGCGGCATATAAAATGCAAAGTAATGGAGTTGCGAAGTAGGGTATCGCCACTTAACAGGTCTAGAAGTTTTCCTTTATCCGTTACACTTTTATTCCATTTTCACAGGGAAACCGCTGAACTTTTTTGCTCTTAGGAAAAAAGTTAATGCTATTGTGCCGTATTCATAATTAGACCACACGCGATCGCGTAAGGAGCCACAAGAATTTAAATTCCTGACGTTCGGGGAAAAAATTCATGCGATCCTCGTTGTTAATACTTTCTACGTTTCGTTTTGAGCAAAAAAATGTCTTTGAACTGTACGCTATGCGCTGGATTTTGTTCGTGGAAAAGTTTAGGTCTGTGGGCACGCGAGACAAACCATAGCAATTTACGATGTGTTACATAAAACTCACGTTCCCAAATTCATCTACTTGGGTGGCCCAGTTTGATAACCATTAGCTTTTTGTTAGAGTTTAATGATCACTCTTAAAAGAGAGTAATAGGTGCGTCGTTTCTTTGTTTTAGCAGTTGTGGGGCAAGATGCTCTAGCTACCCGACTGAACGTGCTACGATTTAAGTGGTTTGATAACAACCATTTTGGGAGTAATGTGAAAAATGGTTGACCGCTTTTCATGGTGTTGTCGAAACGCGATGTCGTTTTTATTTGGTCGTTTTTTTTAGTTCTAAAGTATTTGTGATCATTATTGAAGTTGCGAGGTGATGGTCATTAGTTAAGTGTGTCATCATTTTTTACAAGCGATTTTTACCAAAGCAAAAGAAAGCAATGTTACCCCAAACTAATATAATTATATGTTTATAAGAATTGGTCATCATTGTGGCATATAGTAAAACTATAAATATTGGTTTTAATTAAATACAATCAAATAGAAGGAGACCGACTTCCAAAGAAGATCGCATCTTGTTCTAAACAGAAAGCCTAAAGAACGTTAGTAACAACAAAGACATGTTTATCTGAAAAATATCTAACCTACTGAAATTTTATATAGACACAATCAATGTTCTTAATTTAACCATTCAAACCAGACAAAACTATAAAACAATAGAATCAACTAGCACTTAAAATAACAGCACTCGGGGACTCGGAGCAAAGAACGCAGTAAACGTGATGTCACACGATCTAGAGTTGCAACTGTCTACAATTGTCTGAAACTCGAGACTCAACCAGAATGTGTCTGGTGCATTCTTTGGTTTCAACGACACATTGGTTTTAAAACGACAACTCATGACAGATGCTGTTGTACGTGACTCCAATGTAAAACAACACCGTTGTTGGAATATAAAAATAGATCGAAGTGTTTTTGAGAGGTGGGTACGGTTTTAGTGACCCGAAGTGCACTTACATTACCATATAGAGCTTTATTCGTTTACAGTGCCGTATCGTTCTGTAAGAATTGTACAATATAGATGTTTTAATGGATTTGCGGTGTGGTCTCGAATAAACCTTATGTCATTTCTTGTAAATCTCGTAACTGAAGAGTTGTTAATATAGCTGAATTTAATAGCACTTCCATGATTGTTTTCCTTGTGTTTAATGAATTATAAGAGCGTTTTATGTTCAGAGTATATTAATTTTCATTTTATGAAGGGGCTAATTCAGTTTCCGCCAACAACACTGGAGGTCAATTTTGCACAGTTCTAGCTGCGTCAACTTTAGATTGCCCTCTATCATAAATATTTTGAACTAGGATTTGGACTTGTGCGCACTATAACTATTTAGAATGTCACGCTATGTTCATAAAAGATAAATTGCTGAATATACAAGAAGAATCACACTGACATTTTCATACTATAAGTACGCCTGTATAGTGCAAAGCCTCGCTTTGCACTTTACAAACATTCGAACAACGCACAAAAAACATACAGACTCGGAACAACCAATAGACTTCATGATACTTTGAGTTCATTCTGCGTAAATAGAAACACCCATGATTAAATTATGTTCGGGTACTTTGAAATAACTACACTGGAACATTGAGACAACTACCATCTTAGTCTCCCCGTGACCATGGCTGCTGAAAAGCAAAGCAACCGAAACGTCGGGGAAAGTGTAAAAATAAATATAAATAGTATAATAGTATAAATAGTTTTAATTGTTTCAATAATTTAATTAGCTTAAAAATTAGTAAAGTTTAATAGTGATTATAGTAGTGTAACAGTTTTTCAAAATTTTGTAATAGTGTCAAATAAACAACGCGATAAAATCTGTATATAGTAGTTTAATTTCAATGAATAACATTCGCGTAAACAGAAGACAATATTATGTAAACCATTTGTGGATCCTACATCCGACTTTATAGGGCATTTGGTTCTGTTCTCCCATCATCCTCTACATAGTACGTATTAGTAAGGTTAAAATTTATCAAACTTTCTTTTGTTGTATAAGTTTATCCAATGGCTTTAAAATGCAGCTTATTATTATAAGCTGCCGGTTTTTAACATTGAAACAGTAATATTAAAAACAGATGTTGCACTGATTTAAGTAGTTATCTCAACGCAGGATTTCTGTGAATATTAGTAGTCTGGGTGTTTCAATCGCAAATCGCTTTGCGGTCAGATGTCCTGAAAATCCAGGCTCTAGCCTAGGCTTAGACTATATCTGGAAGATACAGTTGGCTAAAGCTGTGAATAAATATGTAAAACAAATCCCGTATTTCTAATCATGCATTTGCTATAACGTTGTAAATGTGAACATTTCAATTTATCAATGCACATTGTGGCCACAACGTTAATACAGCAAATTACTATATTCACAGAACCGTTATCGTTTCTTAGAAATCTGACTAAATAGATGTAGGCAATAGGTTTGACACAAGCGCTGTCTATCTGGGCACATTACAATTGTCCCTAATAATGACGGACGTCGTTCGTCGACTATAAAGAACCTCTTATCGTAATAGAAGGCAACTGTAGTATAATCTACACGGGTTTAAGCATTCCCACTCAGTTTATTACCTTGATTTGAGCGCTATGTTTGTAAGTAGATTTATGTGAACATAAAAATTAAGTTTCTTTGTTAATGTGCGTTACTTGAAGTGGGATTTAAAAAACTGTTACAATTTTGTACAATAAAACGACCTAAGTACATATATAATATACATAATAATAGTTTTTTTTTTGTGTTTATATTGCAGCTATGTCATAAATAATTACAGATTTGCATAACTTATCTGCAATATGTAATTGTGTATCTGTGTAACAACTACTTTTGGGTTTGGCACTTATATACACTAAATAGTGCCTAATATTATCTTCATCATCATCATCATCATGTCAGCCAAAAGACGTCCAATATTATCTTACCGGTAATTAATTAGACTGTAAGTTTCTTGTCATGCATGCCTGTCATTTGTATGATTACTGTTTTAATGTTATAATACGCACTTTATATATTTAAGAATTTGTAATTGTATATTTGATGTGCTTAATAAAATAAAATAAAATAACAAAAAAAAAAGAAGGTGATTAATTCACCGAACATTCCCTAAAACTTAAAGGCTTTCCAATACTGTTAGACAAACGCACTTAGTACCTAATGAGAGCATTTATTTAACACTAGCTTTTGTGTGCCACTTCGCTAGAGAAAAGTACTTTGTCTGTGTAAATATACCCTATATCCTTTATGTCCTTTTTTACCTCTGTCAACGTGTATGCGGTATTTATGATGATTGGTTGGGTAGTTCAGACGTGAAAGCGTAACAAACTTACATTTGCATTTATACATTTAAGATAAATAAATTAAGTAATAAAAAAATTAAGTACAACTCAATTTAAAAATGTATAAAAAATTTCTTAATTACCAAATGCTATTATACAATTAATGATTATTTATTAGACACAATTAATATGAGTAATTTCAAATTCTGATCATATTGTAACATAATTGCTATGCATCGATGGATTTATTATCATAGACATTGTTTGAAAATTGACATTATTGTATGAAATTTTGATTTAATTTAATTTATTTTTATTATTATACCTATTGAATATTTGCACGCCTAGTGTGGCAATATGTAGAGGTGCTTCATTTTGTATAATAAGAACATTTTATACCTATATTATTGCAAATAAACTGATTTGATTTGATTTGATATGATTATGCTTTCTATGCGATTTATCTGCGATGTATTGGCACGTGTTGATACGGTGTTTGTTTTCGTAAATGAGGTAAGATCTAGCTTTCTGGGGCCACAAAGATATTGCACCAAGAACGAAGATAAATATTATTTTTCACAATAAAATATAACCGTTTACATAGAACAGAACAAGTTTAGTACATACATAGTTTAAATCCTATATCCCATGAATGTCAATCTATATTTCGGCAGCTAAGATTTTAGTTACCACGTAATTATTGGCGAGCCTTTAGTCATCAATCAAGCATAGTTCTTCCCTCTGTGGCTCTACTGAGTTTATTTTAGTGGCAATGGCGAGGCAGCCACTCAAACTAGTATGCCATCCGTAGTGTCAGTTTTCATATAGAATAACAGAAAAGCCCGATAAAGGGTTGCCTAACCGAGGCATCAAACTGAAGACCTCATTTCAGTTAGTTGCATTCATTACTTACTGCTGCGCTACAGCAATTCAAATAATTAGTATTCTAAGTTAACAACAAAGAAGAGAAGAAGAGCTAAATAATTTAAAAAATGCTGGCTAACTTATAAATACTTTAAAGCATAATACAAATAAAATAAAATGCATATAATTAAAATAATATATTAATTTACTTAATGCTATGCTGCGTACATAAAAATTATTTTTAATTATGTCCCTTAAGTTAACAGCGGCATCGTAAAATCAAAAGAATTACCATAAAAATATTTTCGTTCACAAAATAAATGTTGCTTTCACAAAAACAATTAAAGCACTTACAAAACAATGCAAAACTTAAATTTTCCTTGTACAATGTGCTCTCGTTAAACTCAAACTGTTGTTCGAATAAAAAGCGCAATAAAATAGTTCAATTTGACAGCGCTACACGCAACTTCGCTTAGGTGCGCGGGAGTGGCGTGTCGGACCATCCGCGGCATTCGACGCCTCGAATATTCCGCGCACAGGTATTTATTACCTTTTGTGATTATTTATGTTACATAAAAGTCTTTTAAGGTTTTTAAGCTAAGCAAGAATGTAAATTAAAAATCAGGATTAAAATCAACCATGCAGGACTTAAATCCGCAACCTCAGTAAAGCGTATCATCATTTAACTGAGACAAAATACGCAATCAGACTAACTGTATTTAAAAAAATCCAAATATTGAAATGTTTCCATATCAATTTAATTTCAGGTTGCTATATAATTTCTATCGCATACATATGTCTAGCTTAACAAGCAGACGTCTTTTCTAGAATTTTCAGGTATAAATGTAAATAATTTTACATTTGACTGACACACAGTATTTGAAGTGGTCACTCCGACATTGCCGATTCACCTATAGTCGTGGATTTGATACCTAAACGAGACCATAATTTTTTTGATCCACAATCAATTGTCATGTGCATGTTCGTAAACTCCCTCTCGACATAGGAATTGAGTTTAGTGCATTGCGTTCGTAAATCTCTTACAATAGTCACCTATCAAATCATTAAGATACGTTAAATGAAATTTGCATCTTAAGAGGTAGCTAAACTTCAAAATGGTTGTATAATTCATTTAAAACAATCCCACTGAGTATCTTATCATAGTAAGAAAATAACACCAAGATAATTATTTAGAACTAAAAAACTTATTTACTAGTTAGTGTCTGTCTATGTTTAACACGTTACTAAACTACGTTAAATATCAATGCCCAACTGATTCCAACTGACTAAACCCCAGCGATCGTTGTTGTGCTCATTGCAATAACGTGACGACAGCACCACCAATCGGAGGAAGC
The DNA here is from genome assembly GCA_963564715.1 of Catocala sponsa. NCBI lineage: Eukaryota > Metazoa > Arthropoda > Insecta > Lepidoptera > Erebidae > Catocala > Catocala sponsa. The sequence goes on from OY751338.1 coordinate 10,532,308, forward strand.
TAGCTAGCTCACCTGCCTTTAAAGTACATATGTAGCTTATAGAATCAACAATGGGTCTCTAAATACTGTCTTTTAAATATTGCCTCTAAAAACCAACTAAAAGACTACTTAACTACGTCACAGAGAACCCACGTCCTTTAAATGTAGTACGTAAAGAACCATTGTTTTAAAATAATAAAAGTAATTAATTATTTTAGACTTCAAGCGGTCATGACGTTCAAAAGTCTCCATTTACTCTACTGGCAAGAAACCTAAATATAAAATTCTGGCATCATACTATATCAATAGGAATCACACAGCTTCATAATATTATCATATACAAGTATTTATAGATCCACCAAGCGCACTTTGTCTTTAAAGTTTCAAACAGAACCAATGATCGGTCTCTTAACACTGAATTGTCTCCAAAAACTCACACGTTACACTTAATTACATCACAGAGGACCCACCTCCATTAAATTTACATGACACGTAAAAAACCATCGTTTCATTAAAACGAATATAAAACCCAAGACTTCAATCGGTCATGTCGTTCTAGTCTCCAAAATGTTATAGTAAATATAATTTATCATATGCAAGTATATATAGTTATCTTTTTCGTATGGGGTCTATAAGTAAATACATATCGTAAGTAAATACATGACGCACATATATTTATTTACGACGCTTACGACCCTTAACCCAGATTTTTGTGTTCGATACAAAAATATATCGTAAAGAAGAGCAATCAATCACGTAAGAGTATTTCGCTGTCTGAGTCATAGAACTCTGTATCTACCAGCGCAACTTCCCCAATCCTTTAAGATTTAATGTAAGAGCGATGTTACACCGTAGTGTACCTAAGGAGGCAAAAAGTTCTGAGTTTTTACTCATACTTATAATTTTTTAAGCTAGCCGTTACCAATTATTTGTCAATTGCGTGTCCAGGCTAACTATCACCTTTTACTGGAAACCGTTGTAAAAGTACCTTCTAGCGTTTTTCGCGGCAAGAAAAAGGCTGACATGTACTTGCCGCTACCATTCCATTACTATTGTTCCTTCTCTTGTTTTCTATTGCCTATGATCGCAACGCGCGTGCGGCACCTTTGGTATTGGACGCTTTAATAGACTGATATAGGCTAGCCGAAAATTTGTATGCCATCTTTGTTGCCAAAAGTAAACTTATAATTATATTGATATAAATAATCCACGTCTGATCTTTCTGAGAAAAGCTGGGATTGAGTAATACACGAACCTTGTACGCATATAATATTATCATTACCACCCTCTTGTATTTATATATCTATCCTCTTGTAATATTGTTTGTCTAAAACGCTATACAAATAAATTAAATCATTTATACCAAAAGATCAAATTAGATTGCCTTACCCCAAACAAGGTTGCGCGGCGGTGTGAACGCCACTTGTTTATATCCGGGCAAAGCTAACAAATCCGGATCCTAGGAGCATTTGGCAGAGTGCTGCGAGCGTCGTGCGCGACTCCCCGCTGCCGAACGCCATTTTGTCCTCCCGATACAGCATTTTGCACTCCCTGATCCAACCGGCCGCTAGATTAACTGAAAAGAATAAAACTCATTAGCTTCGTAACAAAGCTGAATTGTGGAGAACATTTAAAGGGGAAGCAGTTAAGCTTATTTGTCTCACATTCAAACAGTTTCAAAATGTAGGTAGTCATTAGAGGAGATTGAGTAACGGTAGCCGAAGTTGTAATATATGTCGAAATAATCTTTTTGATTACTTATAATTAATACCTTTGTTTTGTTATTACGAGGATGCGCGCTCTTACTATAATAAACCACCAAAATAATGATGATTGCAAATCAATTCACGAAAAGTTATCTATCAGATGCTTAGACAATAATAATCAAGCAGCAATAAACTTAAAACTCCTAACTAAAAGCCACAGTGTAATTTAAAGAGATTAAAACGAAGTCGCCGTGAAAGTTATTAGCACTAAAAAATAAACGTTCGACCGCAACGGATATTTTCTTTTCAAAAATCCAAACAATTTGATCAAATCTGTACCATTCCAAACAAAGAATCCCGGTCATTAAACAAATGGCCAGATTATGTAGGTTACATATATAAAACAAAATATACTAGTAGGTATTTAGTTCAAACGGAAAAGGATAGGAAGGAATCGTTTACAAATTGATATAAATCGTTCCATCTCGATCTATCTTATTTAGGTCCATCGACCGTACGTGGGTAATAGACGAATGACATCCATCTTTATCCGACACCGAATAAATATTTAAATTAGATGTCTTCGAAAAACATTTTAGGATTTCTAAGTTAGAGAAATACGGCCGGTAGCCGACTATTAATTTGAATTTAAAAGTGTTTTAAAAATAAATGTTGGTCCCATTTAAATTGGACGTAGTTGGAGCCCACATAAGGTGACTAATGTCTGTTTTATCACGGTAGGTGTTAATTAATATGCAAATGATATTATTTTCTATAGTGTTTAGTCTAAATAGTTATGCTTTAGGTAGCTTTATGAAACCTAAAAGATTCCAAATCTTATCTGTGCATGTACGAACATTTAACCTATGACATAAGCCATAATTTAGAATCCTGCTGTTATTAAATGGGTGTTCAAGAATTCGTCCAGTGCCGTTGACCGAGGGAACTACCTAGGGTAAACTAGTTATGCAGAAGTGTTCATCGTTCAAATTGTGTAGACACACCTTCCCTTGCTAATCTAGACACGTGGTAGCGTGTCAAGCCAAGTTCAAGCAAAGGAACTGGCTAGCCAGCGCCGAGTGTAATATTACACGAACCTTGGCCAGTTTTCATTACATCAGTCATTTTATAAAGTTTTTTAATTCTGATGAAAACTGGCCAAGTCAAATTTAACCTACTTTAAGATCTCACATTTTTAAATAACAGCAATTGTTATAGGTATCCAATAAAGCAAAGAAATAGAGTTTAATACTTGTTCATAATGTTATTTTGTTCCTATAAATACATATTTAGATTTTGCATAGAACTTGGCACTCATTTAGATCTCCATTCTTTTTGCGGCGAAGCCCACAGCCAAGCATAATTTTTGTATTGAACTTGGCTCTCCTTTTTTACATTTATGTTTTTGGTGGGATAGTAATTACTAAGACTTGTATTTGCAAGGCACTTGTTCTATTTTTGTAATTAGAAATATAACTAAATTTCGTCAAAATGCAAATACACAATGTTCATGCAACGTACCAACAGCTTTACTTAAATTTTATTTTTAGGTTATAGATCAGTTAAAATCTTTTTAGTGATTCCTGCATAATATTAACAAAATGTGTTGTTTGCCTAGCAATGAAACGCAACGAATGAGTGGTCATTGTGGATGTTTCCGTAAGGATATGCTGATAAAATCAAACCAGAATTGCAGTGACTTAAGCGGTAACCTTATTATTGCTGTATATAAATGTTATAAGTTCAATCTCGTCACGTAGAACAAAATGTTTTATGATTCACAAATAGGTGTCGAATAATATCAGAAGGTAAGATATACATATTTTATTTCCGCCATATTTTGAATCTACTGCTGAGATTTCATGTTCTGTAAGAATGTAAGCAATGATGTCTTAGTACCACGCTGATACAATATGTAGGTTTGAGAGACTTCGTAACCTTTAAGATTTTAAGGGTTAGTAGCATATTTATTATTGCTATTCGGTGACTAATGAAGCGTTATAATATGTATGTATGTGTATTTGAGCAACTAATATAACCCATACAAGATTTAGTTTGCACCATAAATTGTAACCCAATTAATATTGCAACGAAAAGGAAATCCAATATCTACTAGTATATTTATCTATATCAATCCAACCCTTCAATTGTATTGAATAAATGCTTATGACTTATGAATTATTGAGCATGGAGATTCAATAGAATTTAGGTCAATCAGTCGCTCATTCATCAGAGGCGCAGCATTAATCAAAATGTACAAAAACAGACATTGTACACACGTCATCGATTATCCAATATATTTACGCAATATATAGATGTTGAATGAATGATATGAATCGCAATTTCGACGAATTTATATAGCTAATTCTGGCCGCCTGGGATTGAGAATATATGTTCCTTCTAAATATATTTAAAGGTAGCTTTTGCCCACGACTTCGTACGTGGGGAATTTGGTGGTAGGTACTACCTATTAGTATATTCTTTCATGATACTCGACTTCAAGGCGGCATATCAAGATAAAATATGTACCGGTTTTTTAGTTAGAGCTTCAGCAATAAAATTTTTAAAACACCATTCAATAATTTTTGCGTCTGTCTACAAGTAAACAGAGAGAGACAGTAAAAATCTAAGATTGAGAAGTTTTGGTTTCTAGGTTTTATAATATTTTTTTTTAATATCGCATAATATATGTGCAGGCATCATTAATAGTTACAATTAACCCTTTGCTTTTGTGTTCTGCCTTCTGCGAGTTACACAAAATCAAACCTTGCGTAATCTTTGTACTGACCCTAAATATGTCTTTTAAATATTATCTCTTATTATAGGAGCATTCCTTGCAGTAAAATGTGAATTTAGTTGTCGAATGCAATAGTGGAACCAATAAAATATAATTTAAAGCCTTTCAAAACGCAGTAAGCTAAATATGTTTAACATTATTGATTTTCAGTATCAATAATAAAATATTTAACGTAATTAATTTTGCTTATAAACGTGATCGTAAATGGTTTAAATTATTGCATTTTTATCATGTTTAACTGGCGCTGTCGTTGAGTTTTAATTAGATGGTCTTTAATGTCCGTTTTACTGCCAGCTTTACTGCGACGTATAATTATGTGTCTTATTTATAAGCCAACTTATTCATTTTTGTACTTTTATTCCGTTTAATTTAAATAGTTACAATAGAAATAAAGTTTAATAATTTAGGAGAACCAGTCGCATTGAAAAAAGATCTAGATACATATTTGACTATTATAAACTAGGCCACTGCTGGTTTCTTTGCAGCAGAGAATGGTTAGGTTATAATCTGTCACACTGGTCTCGTGCGGGTTGCCAGACATCACACATCTTTGAGAATGTTATGTTAACCCATTCACAGTCCCGTGTTAGACACAATAGAAAATCAATTGTTATGTACCATATGTGGTTCATCGGACAGGGAACGTGTTAACGACTCTCAGATATGTAAACTGCCACACAATATTTTTATTCATGGTTAAGGCAAGCTACGTAAAATTCAATTTGCACAGATATGAAAATTCAAAGATGTTGTACTCAATACCTCTGCTGAAATGAAAAGATTTTTTATGAGATACCTAGACTGAGAACTATACATCGATTTTCGAAGAGATAGGCAAGTATGGATTAAGCCAACATATCGCCAGCTGTATTTTAGATCCCACGGAATAGAAGGCGAGTCTAAGAGCCTGAAAGCGATTTAATAAATAAAATATAAATTAATTAAATTACTACACATTCATTAATTTAATCAAAATATTAAAACAGATTAATCATTTTTTTAAAACAACTAATACATAAATTACAAAAAATAGCAAATTATATCCGCATTTCTACTGCATGAGGCTTTAACATTCTCATTACATCTATCGTCTAATTATTTTATGTGTTTTATCCAGCGTCAATTATTTTGTGGTTTTCATGAAAAATACACTACCTAACATTACATCGCCATAAAGCCGTAATATTACGCGCCGCCTTTTAAAATGTCTGTACGTTTTACCTTTAATCTTCTTTTAAATATACACATTCACTTTAACAACGTTATCGGACTGTTTCTTAACCTGTCATTCGGGTGTTAAAACAACGCATAATTAAATATTTGAGTTACTTTATTTATCTCAGAACAAAATGTACGGCAAAGTGCACCGCTTACATCGGATTAACTCAGCGGTTTACCAGTGAATGAACTCTAGAAGTGTGTTAATCGTATGTAAGTTGATTTACGTGTTAACTAGAAGTTTTAGTACTGTATGATGTTTTAATGTGGCAAATTAATAGAGAAGTTTTTGTGTTAATTAATGCATATTTTTAAAAGAAATGTATTATTCTTGAATTTTCAGACGTACGACTATGTGTACTAGGCGATATAGAACTAGATAGATATGGCGTAGTGGTTAGTGTAACCGACTGCCACGCCTGAGGTCGCGGGTTCGATTCCCGCACAAGTCAAACATTTGTGTGCATGAACATGAATGTTTGTCTTGGTCTGGGTGTTTCTATGTATAATATGTATGTATTTACAAAAAAAAAGTATATATGTATGTTTATCCATTGTCTAGTATCCATAGTACAAGCTCTGCTTAGTTTGGGCTAGATGGTGTTGTGTGTATGTGGTAGAATATTATATTATTATTATATTATATATTGCACCAATAGCAGCCCCAAATAATATAACACAAACTTGTTGCCTTTTACCAAGTATATCTTTAATCTTCGTACTAATAGTTTCTGAGAGATAGAAGATCGAGAACAAAACGATGCTTCATGCACATGTTAAACAATATTTTAAGAAATGGTGGTAAAGTGCTTGGTATCTATTATGCGCAATGGTAAACAAGATGGTAATTTTTAATAGGGTTCTAGAACAAACCAAACATTAGGCAATAAAAATAACACAAAATCCTGGCTGCATCGATTGCATGAATGGTGTAGTTGTTTAAGTGCCCCCTGTCATTGCCACTGTGCCAAGTCTTCTTCTTCTTCTCCCTAGCTTTTATCATTCCCAAGTCACTCGGGGTCGGCTTTCTAGTCTAACCGGATTTGACTGGATATCAGTTTTTACACGGAGCGGCTGCCACCTGACCTCCGCAACCCGAAGGCTAACGATACCCTAAGGTGCCACTGCGCCAAGAGTTTTGTGTTCTTTCGTGTTCAAATGTTTGTAAAATCCCCTGCGACTATGGAGTTATTCTTAGTGCGGGCGAAGTAATTTTAAATTAAAAAAAAAATAATCATAATTATTTTAGATTTATTTTACTTCGCCAGCTAAACTTATGAATTATACACCGCATCTCATCTGTTTTTATAGAAATTATGTTTTTAAAAGAATGTCACATAATACTGACCCGGGAATCGAATCTAAGGCCTCATGCACAAAATTCGCACAACCATTGCCACAGAGTTAGTACAATACAGTAATGCCTGGGAGTGCAGAGTGTCACAATCTACTGCTCCGTTCTGGAACAGGACGACTCGTGGTCAGTTAAGGCTTATAGTGGATGGCAAATACCTTGACTTCTATTTTTTGATGAACAATGTTTTTTTTAATGTTAAGTGATGTTGTAATACATAACGTACAAAGTCACGACAATAAATCTTTTCTATTCTTACTCTTTAAAAAATAGCACCGGCACTAAATTCCTAGTGCGGGTTCTATGATTTCAAAAGTGCTTTTTGTACGAACGCTACTATTTTACAATTAAATAGTGATTTAAGTATGTACCTTCATAATATGTTAGGTCCTATAGTCTGTTATAGGTACTGTCAATTATTGGAATGTTAGATATAATTGAAAACCTATTTTATCTGGCCGCCTGTGAGCGGCTGCGACTCAATAGTTTAATTACGTAAATACTACTTTGTTAGCATGTAATGCACCACGTAAGATATAAAACATACGTCTTTTTTGTACCGTTTACTAAGTAACTAAATAACTTAATTTTTTGAAGCCTGATTCTAAAGAATTTTCTTTATCGCTTAATATCTTTATTAGGCACGTAAAATTGTAAGTAAATAAGTAATTTAACAAATAAGATTCTAAGTGGCGTTACCATGGTAAAGTGTAATCTTTGTTCTGATCAAATTATGTTCGCTTCCAACAGTTTATTTGAGAATAATGAAAGGTAATATGTAACTAGAGATGTAAGGTCAGCATGCCAATTTAATTTATAAAGCTTTTGAGACGCACTTTTAATCGCTTGACTCTTGGCGTTTTTATTTCTTCTTCTCGTTAGCTATTTATATATTTTGTTTTATTTTTAATAGACATCGCCTGCACCAGCAATAATTTCTGTATCGCAGGCAACTTTACTAACATTCATATAACAATCACAAAGAACACCCAAACTCGAAACAACTATTTGTATCTACAAATAGTTGTTTCGAGTCTGGTACTAAAACTAAAGGTGTGATCTCACACAGCGGCAACGGCGAGGCGACTACTTAAACGACTACGTCATCCGCGCAGTTCTAGTAGAACTTAAATTGAATTTGACGTTTATTACACTAGATCAGAACTCTATTTTGAACATACTTTATCACGAGAATTGTTCTACTGAGCTTGTAAAAATATGAACATGGGTTTACATTCATTTAGCTAAATAGCTATAATAATTAAAAGCCTTGTTGTTAAGTAACTCTATTAGCATTTTTTTAATGTTTAAGCTTTAAACGTATCCATCCTGTTTCCTCTCGTTAGTATTTAAGCGACGGAAAGTATTGGTAGTTTAAATTAACTTAATTAATTTAAATAGAGGGAGATTTATTTTTGTATTTAGAGAATTTATATTTGTTCTTTTTTATTCACATATACATTAATCTGAACATGAATGGGCAAATTAAATTATAATAAGGAAGTTATTTATTATAGCCTATGATAAATAAATCCTTTTGTATATATGTATAGTGTGAGAAAAAAATCAATTATTAAGATTAGTATTGATAAAGACCGAGCAATTAATCACACATAGCCTTATTTGAAAAACTAAATGAATACAATCGTCACTTATAAAATTTATATTTTCCGATGAGAAAATGTAGGTATTGTGGATTCTTTACGTTGTGTCCACACTTTTGTTATTTCACGTGCGTATACGTGTATTTTAAGAAGAATTTGGCCGTGATATTTTGCTAAAAATGATCTTGAACACTAAAAATATAACAGCCGTCTTGGATGTAAGTTAAGATTTATTAGATTGCACAGCATCATACTTTTGTTTTACTTTATATGCACGGATGACGTAGTAGTTTAAGGGGTTGCTTCGCCAGTGCTAATGCGCCGAGTATTTTGAGTTAAAATCGACACATTTTTGTCGTGTGCAGATATGGAAAAAAGTTTGTATGGTCCACAAATATTTATTCCAAGTACAAAATTTGTCTTTTCTAAATTTAAGAATTTAAGTTGTATTAGCATTCTGATTACTGAAACTATAAAGATATAAATGCACAAGGGGTTGTGTCATTAGTGCATCATAGTAAAAAAATAACGCTCAAAATCCACTCCCTTGCGTTTACACTAAATTAAAAATAAACAGTTACACTAATAAAAACTTGAATTTTCTTCGTGTAGCACCATGTTTGCATCTTTGGCACTCGTAAAACTTTATTCTGCTATCTGTACGTATGTAACGTGTGATTAAATTTTAAATTGCGAGGCCCACACAGGCCGCTTTTAACCTTACTCACGACTCGATTTGACTTCCTATGGAGTCAACACAGTCGGATTCTGACAAATTCGTTTGAAACTAACTAAACTAACTTAGCTTTTCATATGACAATTGATTAATATCAGAAATCAACCGCTAATGCAGCACAATAGTTTACGCTTTGTTGAAATAACTTTAATTCTCTTTCAAATATTGGTATATGAAATAACATGGCTCATGAGATTGTTCTTGAATTCGAACAGAAATTTTCAAAAACTAATTTGAACAATTTATTTCGGTTAAAATACAGAAAAAAACGTTTAAAACCTGGAGGGGTTCCTCTTGGTATGTACTACTATCTAGGAAAAACCATTCAGTATTACTATAAGGAGGTGCTGTACTTTTCACTCGTGAGTTGTTTGTCTTTGTCCCTTGCTTTGACAATTCAGTACCTATACGCACGTATGTATACATATATAAGACATATATAAGAAAGTAAAGATATAGATAGTTGAATTACTGGATCCCAAGCTGATGGTACATTCCAACTATCTTCTCTATTGTATATCTTCTCTATAGTAGTTTAATTTCAATGAATAACATTCGCGTAAACAGAAGACAATATTGTGTATATAATGTTCGTGAAGATGCCTAAAGACTGCCAACTTGTACTACGCCCGTTGACTTGCCTTAATCCTCCCATTCGGCGGCAGCTCTCTACTAAATGACAGTTTAAAAATGGGCCGGTATAATTGTTACAATCAATTAACTGAATAAATCTTGGTATCGATAAACGTAAATCGTATTGAATAATTTCTACCGTACTTAGTTACGAGCACTTTATATTGGAGCAATTATCGAATCCCAATAACAAATTGACAGCAATTAGAAACCAATTATTGTGGTTGGTATCGCAGTAATTATGCAAATCAGTTCTTTGATTGTACGCAGAACCAATTTCACACGTATATAGGTACCAGTGTTGTGATAAATGTCGCGATTAATTATCCAGACAATCCGTTTATCTGATAATTTAGACGGCCCTGTCTGGTAGGCGTTGTCGCTTATAATTTCAATTAATATTGTTTGAACCTGAAAAACTGGCTGCTTTATGGTTTCCACTAACCAGTTTAGTATAAGTTTGTTATTGGTTTATAGTTATTCAAAGGATTTATTGCTGCTACTGTTACTATATAAAAAAATATTATCCTATGATTTATTTAAATTGTCGTTTCATTTAATTTATGGGTTGGTTTACAACCGTTGGGTATTTACACAATCAATTGATAGTTGTTTATGCTAAGCAAATATAATTCCTTAATAACTTTATCTGTAACATACATGGTCAACAGCGCATTTAGATAGGGAATTCGGTTATCTTCATATAGTTCAGCGAGTGAAATAACTGAGTCTAAAGAGCCTCGGTCACTGGAGTGCACTTACATTACTAATGATACTCGTCATTAAGACGAGTAACATATGTAAACTTATTTCGCCAAAATAGAAATAAATGATCAAATTTACACACATATAATAAAAATGAGTTCAACTTTATCGGTTTACTACATTTACATGCGTTTTCACTCCAAGTAAGACTTGATATTAAAATTGAAGATAGTTTGAATATTTAGCAGCGATACAAGCATACGGCCTGTCTAACAGTAGGTAAGCGTTTCCGTAGTCTAGTTTTTTTCGTATCGGTCACTTACGCACATTGGTCCAATTATGAGGCTGAAACGCTGCTAAGTGCTAGGGATAATACTCAAGCCTCGTTGAATTTTCATGTACAGTCGCTTCGCTGCCATCATATTAATGCAGAATTTATCGTCCTCTCTGATACTATACTACAACTTTTTTCTACACAGCACCATAGTAACATAACTTTGTTGGGCTGTAGGCATAAATTAGAATTACACTGTTTTATTATGTATTCGGATTAGTACTAATACGAAATGTTAGGCAATATTTATATTGTATTGAATAGAATTGTATTTAAGCAGGTGGGCGTAACGGCGACTTAATTACTTTTCCATGTCATTCCTTTTTTGGTTACTTATCGTATTACAAATATTTAAATTAAACACTTTATACAGATTGTATCGCAGTTTTTTTCATTAAGAATATTTTAACTACATATTTATTAACTTTATATATATATTATGTACATTTTACCCGAAATTTCGGTTTCTTTACTGTAGCCGAATTTAAATTTAAATATGTTATATTCAGGACATTATTACACCGTGACATAACAATTTGCGAAATTAGGCAAGCCCGGAATCTCGGTATACTCGTATGCCGAGGTTCGAAATCAACTTATTCTACTGCAACAAATGTCAAAAAGCTCTCATAAAAGTTTTGTGGTCATATTCACACCAGTAGCACGATATAACAAAATGAGCTATACTGAGGATTTGATTCAAGGGTGTATTTAATTAGAATTCAGGCATACAGGGCCTTCAATGTTTTAAAACTTTACAAGCTTTAGACTTTGGGTCTCTCTGCGTGTTCTACCGACTCTTTCATGGGGAGTGCTCTGAAGAACTGTTTGATTTGGTACCAGCGGCCCCTTTCTATCACCGTACCACTCGACACCGAAGCAGGGTTCATCCATATCACCTGGAAGCGTTCAATTCTAAGACGGTACGCTTTCAGCGATCATTTCTCCCACGTACGTGCAAGCTCTGGAATGAACTGCCAGCTTCGGTGTTTCCCGAGCGCTATGATATGTCCTTCTTCAAACGAGGTTTAAAGAGAGTTCTTCTTTTTTGCTGTGTCCTGACATTGCTGAAGTCCATGAGCAGTGGTTACCACTTTCCATCAGGTGGGCCACTTGACTGCCACGAAAGGCAATAAAAAAAAAAAAGCTTTAAATATTTTTCAACCTCTTGATTTCTAAAGAGAATTTTCCTAACAGTTAATGGTGTGTACTGAATGTTATTGCATATTTTTTACTCACCATGCAAACTTATAAATTCGTATGTAACTACGTTATGCAATTTAAGTGTGAATCATTCGTATGATGTAAACCTTCTAGGACTATTAATTATTATGAATTAATAGACAGTCGACAGTTTAATTATATTGAATAGTTATCCGTATTGGTTGTTGCCTAAGGTTTCTATAGAAGGCCTAGATTGTCGTAATTGATGTAGAGATCCCATTTGATAAATGATGAAGTGGATAGTTCAGACAAAATGTTGCGAGAACTGTTATGAGCTTAATGCTTCAAAAATCGGTTCATAAATATATATTAGGTATGCCCCTTTTTACACTGGGTAAGCTTTCAAACATTGATGATTGTTTAACAGTTGGCTTTATGTATTGATTTCAATGACAACGATGTTGCATATATTCTTAAACAAACGGTAATCTAGGCACATAATGTAGCCGGTATTCTTTCACCGAACAAACCTAAAAAACATCCTCCAGAGAATTAAAGCGTTAACCAAAACGATCAGTATACAGCGATTCTGTTGGCAGTAATATTTCATTATCTCAGACAAAAGACGTCCACCGCAGGACATAGGTCTCCGCCAAGGTTTTCCACACAGACCGATCTTAGGCCATCTGCATCAAACCGCTTGCCGCGACGCTTACCAGGTCGTCGGTCTACACTGTGGGGCAGGACCCCTAGAACCTTTGGTGCAGTAAACATAAGATACACTTTATTTAGACATACATTTACATACGCGCTCAAGCTATTAGTAAATAAAAAAATCTCAATAATCTCCACTACTTCAAATAATTTTAGACAACGGTTATAATAGAAATTTTAGGTGCCATTCAAAATAAAATCACTCAGTACAAATACTACTTTGTAATCTTTCGCGTTGTTGAGAGACTGCTTGCTTGAAATCTTATCGACCAACTTTTGACAATAGTTTATTACCGAAGACCCAAAGCGCGTTTATTATCGCTTAGGAATGGATAACCACACCCAAGTTTAACCAGTTATATACTATTCCCACATCCTGAGCGAGCTTATTGCAGTCTTCTCGGCATAGTTTTCGACTAGTCAGATATTTGAGCTGTATTTGCAAGACAATAGTACTTCAGATTCCAGTCTGGATAGTTTCAACACGTCTTTGACTGAGTATGAGGAAATAGCAACATTTCTAATAGAAGAACGACCTAATTTATATATATTTCGAAACAGGTATTATAGCAATGAAGCATATTGTTTACCTTATTGACGCTTAACGTATCGACCAGATGACAAGGTAATTTTTTTGTCAGTGAGGGTGGATCAAGATTTTCTTCTGCCACTTACGACATGACATCGCCAAAACTGTCAGCTTGTGGCCACGGCCGATGTAACCTAGTTGAAAAGTTAAACATCGATAAGCTAAACGCTATGCATGATTGTGTTAATACCCGTTGCAAACTATATACATACATACATACATAGATTCACGCCTGTTTCCCAGAGGGGTAGGCAGAGACCACGGATTTCCATTTACTACGATCCTGACACACTTGAAAAAAATGCAATCTATGTATGTACATATATACCATGCAACGCGAAAGTTTAAAGTTATTAACGACCTAATTTGTTTGTCTGCCTTACATTCAAAGAACGATATAGAATATGTAACATAAAACTGCAGTGTTTGTTATTTCGCCTACTGGCACGCGTTCAATTTCCAGTCTCTTACGTCACGGGACTTATTATGAGACGATTACTTATTCGTAGCTACGACTATAAATTAAAATGGTTTTGGAACAAGACAATGATATTAGCGTTAATTAATTAAACTAGGGAAAGTGTGAGTGAGACTTTCGTGCTCTCACGTCTTGGGAGCTACTACGAAAATTTTATAAATTATCTAAATTGGTGTTTTTAGTATGAGATTGTTTAACTTTCGATTACTATAAAGGCCGACGTGTCATTCGATACATTTTAGTAAATATATTACAGTTTCCACCATCAGCTCTGTTGGAGAATGTTTTCAAGCAATTTCCGGCAACATTTACAACACGATGTTGAGAAGTCATAACTTTCGACGATCTCGAGTATGTACTGGTATGTATGATTGACTAATTAATATGTAAGTAGTTGTAAGAAAATAACTTATTTTAATAATGAGTAAAGCCTGAATGTTATCTGTAATAAGTATAAAAAAATTAACGGGTTGCACTCCGGGAATGCCGTCAGAAGTGAAAACTTGAATATTAACGTTGTGCATTTTTGATATTTTGGAATGGTTAGGGAATAATTTTGCAGAAATTGCTTTAATTGTCAGTATAAAAGTACTATCATTTATGTGGTAAAATAGAATATTCATTTATTGCGGTATCGTACACAAACAAGACAATTCTCCCTCCGTTTTACGAATTTTCGATCAGGTCACGTGTCCTGACGCGAGTTTAACATTTTGTACCCATCACAAAAAAAGTGCACAACGCCGCTAAAGAAGTTTCACTTCAAAAATTTGAGGTTGATTTATTATATTAAATTATATCTTTATATTTTTAATAATTTCTGGGTCTTGTTCACAAAGTTGATGACCCAAAGTCAGTTCACCAAAAGAACGATAGTGTGGCTAACATAAAAGACATTTTTAACAATGTGTACTTGATTTATAATAGAAAATATGTTTTTACCTATTCGTTATTAGATCCTTTTTACCTTTCAAAATACGGTACCCTAATATCATGAGCGCAACTATTTGCAATACACGTTGTATTGAAGGGGAGTAAGTCCCGCCACCCACGTGCGACAGTCGGCAGTCGCTGCGATTTGTCAGTTGTCGTCGTCGCTGGCACGCGTCTCTGACTAATTGGCGTTATAAATCGACACACGCTGTGTAATCAACGCTCCGATGCAAGTGTTGAATGGTAGCGGTGCGATTTTATTATGCGGCTTATTGTTGATTTTCGGTATGATTCACATTTGAAGTTGCACTATGATTTGACTAGAGGCCGACCCAATATATTTGGTCATAGCAACAAATATATTCCTCGTTATGTTTTTGTTTATACTGACGGAATTTTATGTATCTAATATTATATACCTTAATTGTATAAAACGAGAAAATATAGTTAAATTAATTTAACATAAGTTTAACATAATATTTTTAGTGATTTTATTTAATTGTAGAAGACCAAGGACACATCGCTCCTTTTGTCAGAAAGAGAAGTGCAGAGTGTTTCTATAACTAAAATTATTAAAACAACCCAACAAAGTACAAGGAAGTATATGCGGCTACTAAATGGTACTGAAAAATTACACATTTTTAAAACTACTAGCGGTCGCTTAGTGGTCAAAATTCGACCAAAATTCCTAAGCTTACTACTTTGTTTTCTTTTTTGTTATTACATATAAATAAGGTATAGGTGATCATAGTTACAAAGAATTGTACGTCGTCATACGAACAATGCAGAAATACTACAAACGCGATTCGACTGCGTGTGTTAAATGTATGCGTGTGTGCGTGTAGTTTATTCATTAATTTAATGTTTTCTAATGCATATTTTATAAATATAAATAAATATTGTATCACATACACACAATGATGATGATCGATCCGACCGTTTCGGCCATGGCGACTGCTTTGACTCCTAGTCGGCTTGACGACGCTGATGCGCCCGAAGATGACTTATATAGCCAATTGTTGCTGTAAACTCTCTGGAACAGTATGGGGACGACAGCATGCCGGATACATAATTATAATTTATGGCAACGGATGGACGGGCCTTTAATTCATCGTGCTTAGTATCAAGATCAGCTCTACACACAATACCATCTAGCCCAAACTAAGCAGAGCTTGTACTATGGGTACTAGACAATGGATAAACATACATATCTATATTTCTTTTTTGTTAATCAATACATAATTATTATACATAGAAACAACCAGACCAATACAAACATCCATGTACAATTGTACATACACACAAATGTTTGACTTGTGCGGGAATCGAACCCGCGACTTCAGGCGTAACAGTCGGTTACACTAACCACTACGCCATCGAGGCTGGCAATTATAAAAATATTACGATTTGCCTCTCGTTCTTCATATTATGCACCTTAACGGTGCCAAATTTCATACTTCTATGTCCGCGCAATTTTAAAAGGGGTACAAAGTTTTTGCTTCACGTATTAATATACACCGTGAATTTGTTGTCGTTTTGGAACCGAAACGTGGTAACTTAGGATAATTAGTAGTATCAATAAAAAATAGTAAAATAATTGTACTGCGTATAATAAAAAAGTTGGAATATAAATAATATTTTTCACTTATTCGAGTTTGATCGTAGTAACGCACGGACAATTCATTCACAAACGCATGCATACGTCACCGGCGCGGCGTCCCCGTTGCCGCGCCGCGCCGCCGCGCACAGTCGAAGTTATGAACGACGCACGATAGGTAACTACGTATATCAGCTGATACCTATCCAGAACCTCGTGTACCACGACCGAGTCCTATGCGTCATTTAAAAACTAGTGAAGCTACACAAGTATTATAAAATTAGGTAAATGCAATAGCGACGAAATTGATAATAGGCTTAGCACAGTTCAGAATCAGCTGATACGAGGCAATACGTTTTCTCTTTTTACTATGTAATTTCTGCATTGTGAAACATCACAATTAATACGTAAATGGATACTCCAATTTCTCCTTCATACTTTACACGGGCTTAGGACCGTCGGAAATACTTTATCTGAACATTACTTTTCGATAAATAGCTAACTTTATTTATTATGTAATAAAATAAACACAGGTGAATGGACTGTGAGTATTTCGGGCGTATTTCAAAAATTGGAGCTATTTACAAAATAATTAACTTACATACCTATGGACAGTTTATTAAAGGCCTCCACTATTGCACTACATAGCTCCTCACGACTTTCACGTTCACGAAAATACACAAGTCTTTTTATTTCCGACATTGATGCTTGTCTGGGCTTCTCGGTGGCCAAGCCACAGGACCGCCGCCGCCGCAGCCTATTGTGTACCTATGTGATAGGTATCACGTATCACCAAACTGATTGTTGAGATAGGCACGTACTGCACTTGCATAATGAGTGGGACAGCCGTTGTGCTAGTAATACATATCGTGTATTGATAATGGCACTTCCTCCAATAGCTCGGATATTAGTTTGTAACATTTCTAAATACGAGCTGCCCGTTAGATGACCTTCAATAAAAACAGGCCCTATTAAATGGTCGTTTATAATATCGGCCTAAACATTCACACTGAACCTCACTTGGAGGTGGTCTTCCTGTATTAAGTGAGGGTTTACAGCGTTGCGATTATAGCGTTTTACAGTCCCACTCGAGTAAACAATGACTCATCTGTCCACAGTATGTTCGCATTCGTATTATTTAACAACCACTGCACTGACATGGCGATCCTTGCTGGTGCATCGTTGTTGTTAATTACGTGAGCCCGACAAAAATGATAAGGGTGTTATCTATTAGTATTTAATGTTTTCCATACAAAGTATTGGCTAATATTAAATTCTCGAGCCGCCATTCTCGTGCTTCGCCGCGGATCCCGCTCTAATATCCTCTTCGATCTCCGGGGGTCATTCAGGAGTCCTCGGCCTTGCGCATGAGTCGGCGTACGGAATTGTCCATGGTCGAGAAGGCGCTGAGTTGCAGCTAAGATGGTGGGAGTGGTCGGAACTTGAAGACTTTCAATCCCTCGTAGCCTCAGCACATTCAAATGCTTCAGCTGGGAGTACAACCGTCTGGCCTCTTCCAAATTGTAATTGGCAACAGCATACAGCTGAACCAAGTAGTCAAAGAGTTTTCGTACTGACGACTATGTAATTTTCGCGTGACAATAAACAATGCATTATGCAACCATTTCGCGCGTCGGTTGCCGCGGTACTGAAGGGCGGGCGGGGGGGTGCGGGGTCGGGAGCGCTCGCCGCCGTGCCTAGGCGCCTCGCGTCTGGGGTACATTAGGGTAGTTAGTGAACGCGGATTGGCGGGCGGCGCGGGCGCGGCGGTTTCTGTGTTGTTATTGGCAAATGTTTTACCGCTTAGTTAAACATGAATGATATCGATCGTAGTGACACGCGTAATCGTAGTACGTGAAATTGAGTGGCGTTACCACGAGTTCTCGTTTATTTTTCGTAAACGACATTAAATTTAATGTTTATAAATAAATATATTTTTATTTTATTAAAATAATCACTTTTATCGATTCTATGATTGATATAGAGTATAGGATTTTCGGTTCCAAAACGACTACAAATTCACGGTGTATAGATAGATACAGAATTCAATTTAAAAATAAGTGTTCTAAAATACAAAACTCCGCAATTTGTTTTATAAATATTGCCTTACGCTTATGCCAATGTACACATTGAAATTATAACTACGAAAACTGCGATAAAATTTGTATAAAAAATTTAATTTAAAATTTAAAGGTTTATTACATATTTTGGATTTGTTTATTTTATAAACATCGTACATAAAACTCTTTTAAATTGTTTTTAACTGACTTCAAAAAAGGAGGAGGTACTCAATACGTCTGTATTTTTTTTTTTCATGTTGGTTACCTCGTTACTTTCGACTGGGTGAACCGATTTTGATGAGTCTTTTTTATTTGAAAGCTGGTACTTCCCGTGTGGACCCATTTAAGTTTGATCAAGATTTGACCATTCGTTTTCGAATTATACTTAATAATGCGTATTTGGCTACATTAATGATGTTCTCATATTTGGCAGGGTTTAATAAAAACCGAGAAATAAAGAAAATTTTAACAAAAAAGAAAACCGTCTTCTTAAAAGAATATTCTAAAACTTAAAATGCACTAAAAAGTTAATAAATAATTGCATATTCTTGTGAATAATTAAATTATTGTTATCATTGGAGTCGGTGTCAGCCAAGGTAGGTTTGTAACTAATTAAACATGAGATGTCTTACTATAATCATAACATAACATTGGCATGCACAATTACACACATAGACGCAGCACGCGGCGCGGGCGGCTGACACCGACTCCAAAAATAACAATAATTTAATTATTCACAAGAATATGCAATTATTTATTAACTTTTTAATGCATTTTAAGTTTTAGAATATTCTTTTTTGAAGTCGGATTTCTTTTTTGTTAATCATAGTTAATATAGTAATATTCTAGATCTTCGTGTGACTGTAGACTAAAAAGTGCCGTTAGAATTGACTCAAGGAATCGGATAGAATTCCTACAACCCCCTTCGGGCACCATAATCCTATTGTAAAGTAAATGATAACAGCTTTAAACTAAGTGTTCATGGTTCTGCACAATTGTCTTAGCGTTTTTCAATTACATGACAAATTATAGTATTACAAAGATATCTACAATATCGGTTCCATACAATTTATTGCTATTAAAATATAGCGATAAGGAGTAACTGGTAGCTAGCCCATTGCCTCAAGTCAAAAACAGTGCTTATTTCACCATGGCTGATTTCTATTTGCAGTTGAAGAGGGCTTAGTTTTACTGCATTTAAAGCCGGTATTTTGTACTGAGAGCGAACGATAGAATTTATATTAGGTTTAACATAATACTATAATAGGATCAACATAAAACAACAAATACAAGAGCAGAGTTTAAGGTAGTTGTACATCCAATTTTGTCAGGTTTATCTCGGTGCAATGTAAGGACGAGTTTATTACCATCCATAGTAAAAATTTCAATGCTCCGGGCTGCTAGCTAGAGATTTCTGACGATTAAAGTTTATGTATCGAAACATCAAAATCACAGTCTTACTTTTAAAATAAACGATTACCTACAGTATTCATTTCAAAATGTGGGTAGTATAATTTAATTTGTGCTCATAATTAAATAAATCTTAAAGTAATTTTTACCTTGGCTATCGTTGATAAAAAAATAAATCACGCTATATAAAGATTTCGGTAAGGCGTCTTATTTCAAAACAGAAAATAGAAGTCCTGTTCTGCGCATGCTAAGCAATAGACATAATTATATATAAATAACGGATACATATTCTTCGTTGGGGCTATTGACAAAGTGCTTGAATTGTTTTATTAAAGGGATTGTAAAATTATTTTTATAATATTAATATATAATAATTCATTTAAGTATATAATTTATTTCAGTAATTAGCTCTTAAGAAAATGATGCCAATAATTTGTCGCTAAACACCTATACCTCGTAACGAAGTCGTTTGATATTGACTTATCACGAGTGGCCATACGCGTAGCGATCGCAAAAATGTAGAGCGTTCTAACTAATTGTGTCACATTAGCAGCACTCGGTGTAAATGGACCTTTAGCGTGTACAAATGAGCCTTGATTGCTTCTGTTTTTACGGCAATGAAATTAATTTAAGTACTGTAAGTGACTAATAATTGGAATTGAAATTCCCGTTACGATACGGATGAAATGTGTATCGACTGGCGCTAGTTTGTTTCAGAGATAAACGAGTGATATAGAGTTACAGTTTGATGTCCATATGCTGTTTATTATCGTAAAGGAATTGCCTCAGATATTGAATGAAATAAATTATGCTATAACTGTCCGTCTGAGGTATATTTATTGTATAAGTTTGTTTTAGCAAATTAAATACAATGAGTGTTTGCCTATATTTTCGTATCAAACTGAACTATATGAAATTCATCATTCAATTAATTTTCTGTACGTTGTTGCTCTTGAGATAATGAGTGCGCATAGATCTTAGTAAGCATGAATATGGAACGTTCTTGAAAATGTTAATAGTACAATTCTTAGAATTCGGTCTATTTCTAAAGTTGATGCAAAGCCACATACATGTTAGAAGAGTAAAAAATATTATATTATTTATTACTATGATTTTTTATATTTCGGTTTACACTATCGTTATTTATTTCATACACATTCCTTTGTTAATGTCATCAATTCAAATACATACAAGTGTTATTGAGATGTTCACCATAAACGTATAATATATTGGACATTATACCGAGTCGTTTCAGTTCGGATTTCAATAGTCTTGCTCAAGCATTTTGATACTCCCATGCAAAGCGAAATCAATCCTTCAGTCTCTATTGAATCTTACGCTATCGGGGTATTCCTTTAGGTGAATCACAAAGGGTTTCGTCAATAGCCGCACAAGGCGTGGTTCACTCATAAATGTCAGTCACAAACGGATTATTGCAAGCGTTCAGGCGGACGAACGCTCGACGATGATCGGCCGAGACACAAAGGCATGCGAAATTAGTATTTGTCGTTCATTAATAAGCGTATATTGCAACATGCAATAAGCCTGTATGTCAAAGATTATGTATGACCATAGATCTGTTTTATAAGTCCCCGTGTCCATTTTATTGTTGATTTGTTTGATTTGTAGTGGATATTCATTAAAGAGAGAGTTAGAGAATAATTGTATTTATATTCTTTTGTATCTCCTATTTTTAAAATTCCGTGATTTCAAACAAATGACGTAATATGTTTCTATAGCTTTGAATATGAACAATAATATGGTTATGTGCAAAAAAAAGATTTTTATATTATAATTAAGAAACGGACCCTTGCTCAGTAGTGACACATTACTTGGTCAGAGTGGCGTATATTAATAATAATAATATAATATATTCTACCACATACACACAACACCATCTAGCCCAAACTAAGCAGAGCTCGTACTATGGGTACTAGACAATGGATAAACATACATATATACTTTTTTTTTGTAAATACATACATATTATACATAAAAACACCCAGACCAAGACAAACACCCATGTTCATGCACACAAATGTTTGACTTGTGCGAGAATCGAACCCGCGACCTCGGGCGTGGCAGTCGGTTACACCAACCACTACGCCATCGAGGCTGACTTATATTATCTTAATAATCTTCACTATTCTGAACAAGAGCGGTTTAACAGAAGCTAAATTAAGTATTTACAAGAAAACTATTAAATAATATCATGGTTTTAACTTGATATTTGAGCAGTAACGATAAGTTGCACATAAGAATAAAATATATGAACATTGTCGACCCACGAAATTGCACAGCTATTGATACCAGATAATATACGTTGTGTATAATTATCATTTGTAACTTTGATTAATATTCTCATTGATATTGTATATTGATTTATTTTAGCGATATATAGGTTTCTAATATTACGCCACGTAGCATGGGCAATGCTTTTCTTTTCAAATAGATTACTGGTAATTTAAGTTATGAATGGCTAGTATTTTTGTTAAGTGCTCCAGTTTAGCTAAATACTTGTATAGGATGTGGTTTTACAACAGAAGTGTAATTAATGGAGGTCGAACCTACAACCTCTAGGTCGGTAGTCCGATGCCTTTACCAATGAAGTATGAATGATTTGTTTTCCTTTTGTTATTTTATTGGCTTTGTAAGATACTCAGAATAAGAAAATAATACCACATTACTATCAACGTTACATTTTTGTATACCGCTATATAACAAATCCTTACTAATATTATAAATTCGAAAGTAACTCTGTCTGTCTATCTGTCCGTCTGTCTGTCTATTACCTGTTCACGGCTAAACCACTCAACCGATATAGATGAAATTTGGCACAGATATAATTTAAAACCTGGGGAAGGACATAGGCTACTTTTTATTGATGTAGGTACCACGCGGGAAGAGCCACGTGCAAAAGCTAGTAATAAAATAATAATAGAATACTAGTAATTTGAAACACAAAAACCTACTAATCCCAAAAAAATCTACCTTAAGAATGTAAGCTCATTTGGAGAATGAAGTCTGCATTTTTAAGAATGAATATCCTAATAGTATGTAACTGCACAGATTGCATTGTAGTTTAAGTCACCACGCGACTGCCACTATGCACGAACCTACAACACTCGGTTGTAGGTTCGAATCCCGCCCTGGACAAAAAAATGTGTGATCTACAAGTTCCTTGTTCCGAAACTGTGTGTTCTTTGTGTCCATTGTTGATAAAGTAAGAAATAATTCCTAGTGCGAGAGTGATCTATTAAGGGTTTGTTCCGCATTCGTCCCTAATGTTTCGTCCCAAATTAATTTCTTAATGCAATATCTGTTTCGTTGTACCGTCAGCTGAAAAACATTTTAAAATACCATGTTCATCCCTCGGCAAAACTTTGAGCTTATGATTGCATTACGTCACGAGCCGGACATCGAACATATTTGAAATAATATTTAACCATGTTTTGTTTTGCATTATAACCATATGCACAAAAATTTAGGACGAAAAAGGAATAATTGAAAAAGAGAGGCGATTGAGGAACATTTTGGAACGTGGGACGTAATGTTGGGACAAATGCGGAACAAACCCTATTAAAAATCAGACTTAAAAAGTTTTGTTAAGCTACGTACTTGTTTTTAACAAGACCCTACAGTTCCTTATAACTCAACACAAACTCTATTGGGAGTAGGCATAAGCCGAGTACCTACTGTGTACGTAATAGTCGTATCTAGTTGTTACCTATGGAATTTCATAATCTATGACAATCATGACGTGCGTGAGTAATTCAATCAAGTTGAGGTATAGTCATCTCGAAAAGGGGTTCTATCAATGTTAGGTACAGTTCAGTGAATCATAGATATATACTCGAGTATGAGTTTCACCCAATATATTAAATTTATTAACAAAATTTAATCGTTCTGTGAGTTTATTGGGGTCTTCCGTTTTTAATTTAAATAATACGATTAAATAAATATATCTGAAATTTGGTGACAATAATTCTTCATACTGATTGTGATGTAGATGTTTAGCTATTAGCCTTTCAATGCTCAGTTATTAGTCCGCAAAATTTCAAATTTATAAAGAGTCACCCGCCCTGCTACTCGATAGAACTATGTTCTTTAGAGGTTTTGTAAACAACACAGGTAGCATGCGCAAATAAAGGCACTTGCGCGATGCTTACCACATTCATCGTATAGTCATTGGTATGATTAACTAGTACAAATAACTCGCACGAGTCGCTTGCGCATGTACGCAGCTGATACAACTACTTGCGTCGTGTACATGCGCCATTATTGTGACCGATCGACGGAAACACATTGTCAGGCATCCTATATGTGGGCAATTTAATTTAGATCTGAACATTTACTTAAATAACAGACTTTTATCAGAAATCAATATATTATACTTGTATTCAAATATTCGTTTTAATGTTTTCTATTTTTTTAAGCATCATATAGCAAATTAATATAAATATGTCGGTAATATAGTTTATGTCTTCTTTATCTTCTCTATATAAGACAGCTGCCCATATGGCGATGTCATAATAAAAATAAATCACATGCAACAAAAATGGCGACTAACGGCGGCTTTATTTATTTTTTGTAACGTATCATGTATGTGTCTCTCCCACGTCAATTTTAACGATTTATTAACATCCATTAATATTTTTAACAACGTAGGAATCAGACATTCATACCTACAGACATACATACATGCGTAAGTTTCAAAGGCTCATATTTCCTTGCTCATTCCTTTGACGTTACCTTTAATTCCTTTTCTCTAGTGTTGGAGATGTTCTAGTAAAATTGAATAAGATCATATGCTATAAACTTCAGTTGAGTAGTTTTATCATAATATGATAAAATTATTATAAAAAAACAAACCTTGTCCATAAACAGTCGGCTAAAAAAGATTTTGAGATTATTAAAGGATATTCATTAAATTAATAAAACAGCACTTCACTCCTCATTTTAAGACCAGCATTGAAGCCAAATGGAATGCAAATAAACTTTAATGGATGTACAATGTACAAACAAAAGTGAATCCCAGAGCAGTCGTCCCTAGAGCTAACGAATGTCCGTACAAGAGATTTTCTTGTTTCCTTGTAAATAAGAAAGAATGAGGTAATGCTATCGGATGGCGCACTACGCTTTCCGACGGACCGTCCGTGCGTAACACACCACTTCTGTGCCAACTGGAATGTATACTGTCCCTCTCTTTCCTGCTGGGAATTCATGGACATATTCTGAGTTTTAGAAGTAACGTTGCGAGTTAGAAGCCATGTCGCTTCTTTAGACCGGGGAGAAAGATTAACAAATTGTATTTGTTGAACTTTACATCAAATGAATTTGATTCGATGATGAAATTCGCATTAACAATGTACGAAACAAATAGACAATCAACATAAATATAATATTTTTGTATAGAATAGACTTAATGCGCGACATCCATATACTCTTACGCATTTTAAAATTGCCACTCCTATTTATTTGTATATGGAGATCTATAATTTAATTAATCTAAATAAGATCTGTCATTGTGGAGATACGCATGCGCAGATTCACTTTTAAAAGATTCATTAAGATTTCACTATATGCATATACAAGATTTACATTTTTAACTATTAATCCAAATGATTGTTTTTTTAACGATAATATATTTGGAAGAATATAGAGTAACAAAATTTGTTGTTATGAAAATAAACAATAACATGAAATAAATTGATAATATCACGGATGGTATTTTAGTATATATATATATATATATTTTAGTATATATCTCAGATAAATTCTTAATAGCAGCCTGTGATCTAATAAATCCATATATAAGTATAAGTAGGGCAATTTGAGTGAAATATTCTCCTATCTAAAACGTTGGGGAACATAATTATGTTATTCACATTGAAAGAGGGATTTCGATTATGCGTGAAATAGGCATATGATGGCATCCTTTGAATAGTTTCATGTTCTTATTGCCACTATAATTATATTACCATCTGCACAGAACATAGGCAAATCCTTTGATGGTTTCGATTTGAACAAATAACTTTAGTCAATCTGTTTTGTTAGTTATTTGTTTTGTGATTGACTTAAATTTGAAGTGTAATCGAGACATTAATGTAAATACATTAAACTATTAGATAGTATCTTTCATAATTCGTAAGTGTTACATTGTGTCCTAAATGAATAAATTATTTGTATCTTAAATAGTAGTACTTTGTAAAGAAGGACGTATGTCGTAATCATCATTATCATCTCAGTCACCAGGCGTCCACTGTAAACATATTTAATAACGTTATAATATAATAATTCGAGATTGATGTACATATCTACATACACCTGTATGTGGCCAAAGGAATAAGTAAAGCCGTACTACACCGCTATTTAGTTAGCTATGTTTTAAAGCCACAGTGTAGGGGTCGAAGCTATTGCCGTTTTATTATACAGTAATACCTCGACTTACGCTACCCTGACGTAAGCGAACTCGGAGTTCTGCGATTTTCAAATCTCGTCGGTTCGTCTTTTATTTGATCATCGCACAACTCTCAAATATCAATTTTAGACTTACTGTCCCTATACTATAGGTTTAAAGAGCTTTATTCTCATAAGGACTTACAGTCCACTTATAATGAGATACAAAAGAAATATATATATAATAAGTACTAAATATTTAGCCTCTGGGGCGTTACATTACATTACATTATTGACTTATTTTGCTCACATAATCTTTGAGTTTCGTTTTGTTCAAGAATTGAGAGAAAATTGCGGAGAAAGAGTCTTTGATTCGTCAAACAACTTTCTTAGATTTTATCAAGCCTTCTACATCACAACAACGGCAGTTGGCGATTTTATATTTGTATAACCCATTATGTATTTATATGTTAAATTATACCCCGACTTGCGCGAACTCGATTTACACGGTTATTGCTCAGTCCCGCCTATGGCGTAAGTTCGGGGTATTACTGTATTTGTTATATTATTCTGTCGACCGCTAACAAAAATGACGTTAAGCCATATACTACGTTTAAATATCACCTAACATTTTTTTAGATAATCAAAGTCAAAAATTATTCATTTAGTTTACAAAGTTACACTTATAAACGTCAAAATATATAGGTTAGTGAGTTTATTAAGTTAGTGGACGGTAGTATTAAAGGTTCTTAAAGGAATACTCCTGCGATATGTCACGATATAACACTGGCTTCTAGAAGGGGTTATGAGGGGTTTCCACATCGTAGAAAGTTGCATAAATTCGGAGACAAGCAAAGTGGGTTCGCGTGTTTCAAGAACGTGACTCAATTCCAACACACCACATGTGTGAGTAAATAAAACCTTTAATGCATACGCTGTAATGCGTCACGTAGATGTCGCCTCTGTCCTAGTTTTAAACTTTAATCGTACTATATTAAATATTTTTACCGGAATTGCTAGCTGTAAGAAGAAGCATTTGAACCTGTGAGGTTTCTTGATACGTACAAACAGTTAAAAATATCAATTTCATCCTGGTTTATGGTAGCTTTAGACACACTGAAAACTAATTTAATACTGCGGATTGTGGGGACGGCTTATCTTATCTTATCTTATGTGGGGGCCAGTCAGTGCAGACCGGCGACACTTCGACCCAGTGGGATCTTTTGTGTCGACACTCTCCCAATAACGACTGCCATAGATGTTCATGGCAGCCAGGACCAACGGCTTAACGTGCTTTCCGAGGCACGGAAGAGGCGATAATTGTCACTCAATACGCACATAATTTCGAAAAATCGTATAACTTCCGAAAATCAGAGGTGCGCGACGTGGGTTCGAACCCGAGACCCTCTGCATTGCAGTCTGTTGGTCTCTCCACTGAGCTATCGCTGCTCTCAACGACGGACGGCTTAAATTTTTAGTTAAAGCGAAGAATTTATCAGTGCTTCTCAGCACTACAGTCTGCAACTGTTCTGGACAAACTGTGTGGAAGAGCCCGCCAATGGCAATTATTTGCTGACAGCAAAAATTAACCAGTTGCCTGTGTAAGTACGTAATACAATACAAGAAAACAGGTGCGGCGTAAGAGAAGTAACTCGGTTACTTCGTCTAAACTAGTAAGTAGTAAGTTCTACGAGCTTACACATAAAAAGAAAGGAATGGAAAAATAAGGTTAGAAAAAGTGAAAAAAGTTCAAACCTTTATTTTCCATACCTTTCTTTTTTATACCATATTTAATTCCTCTTACATGTAGCTTGAATCTTTCGCGCATGTGACAAAAATTTATAATTCCCAGCGGGTACCATACAACATCTATAACGAGTTTTGAAAACCTCATTCATTACCGAAACAAAGTACATAATTTTGTCTGCCTGCAATTTTCTTGTAGATTGGACCTATTGTACCTGCCAGAAGTATGTAACAATCATTTCTAAATGTGAAAAGAAAATCGGACAATTCATATATTTAAAAAAAGAATTTGGTTCATACAATATTACACAGAGAAAAAAGTGATTACATAGAAAGTAAAGTGAGTTAACATATTGGTTCAGACCACAATTGAACGGCGCTCTCTACAGCTGTGAATAATTCGAAGAATCAACTTAAACACACAATGTAAAAGAAAAATCAACATTTAACTTTGCCTAGCTTTAGCTGCATATTGATCAGTTACAACTTACAAGAGAACGTAAAAATCTCTATTAAGTATACAAGAGCGTTTACTCTTTTCACTGAGAAAAATTATACAAGCGGTGTTCATTCTGCGACTATTAAACAAATACCTACTAAAAATCGATCGATTTTGTTCTGCTTGTGTCTATAATCATTGTAATTATAATCAACTTGGCTATCCAAGTTGATTATAATTACAATGATTGATTATTATGTTGGTATTTGTTTCTTTTATTTATTAAGGAGAAAAATTACAAGGCGTTTATATTTAAAACATAATATATATTTATTGTATTTCTTGCACCATAAATTCACTACCTACTTATTCTTATGTTGCTATCTAGTTTGTTTATATTATTATCTTCTTTTACTGACTGTGGCGAACCAACAATAAATAAAATAAATTCCAGCGTGAAGGGCAACCACCGTAAGATAGAAATCGGCGGAACCTGCTGCACAGCCTGGCTGTTGGCAATCTAAACAGTAGGTATGACTATTGGTAAATATTTATTATTATAAAAAATCACAATCAGGATAGACGTCACTTGTAGCATACGATTACACATTTCTGCTACATGTTATTTTAAATAAAAAATAGAAGAGCTTTAAGTATTTATATTTATCTTAAATGTAAATCTCTTCGTGAACTACTCAGAATATTTAAAATAGACTTTCTTTTGTTAAATTAAAACAATAAGATAGTAGTATTATCTTTCTTTATCGTTATTCCAGTGATAATGCTTAATCCCCGTGCGACGTAAGCAAACATAAGTAGGTATAAACGAAAAGTGGGCAAGTTATAAATAAAACAAGTTTTAAGAATTATTGTTTATACTGATGTGAACGATAAAATAAAATGATTTGAAGCAGAATATGATTGTTTGAATTTGTTATATATGTATTCTTGATTTTACGCAATATTAAATGATGTACCTAACTTGCAAGTTTTTGTATTATTCTTAAGCTGGTACCAAATCGTCACCGTTGTTGTCGATAACGGTACGAGACTAGCTAACTTCATAAGAATATTCCTACTTACTCAAATTAATTGGTCATTATCAACTAACCTACTCGTAATTGTAGTAGCGACCGACGTCGATTGCTATGCATTGAAACATCCTTAAGTGGTAAAGAGGCACAGGTACGATTTAACATGTACGCAAGTTAAGCGGTTGGTTAATAGCTTATATCAATGCATAAATCGCTTGTATCAATCGCTAAATGTTAGTATTGCAGACTAAGTGTTACTGCAGAGTTGGCGCAAGCACAGTACATGTGGCGTCAGTATCAAAATCATTGGTGACTCTACTGACAATGCAAGGCAAGAAGTAAAAATCACTGCTTAAAATTTTGGTTGTTGGAACCAAAGGTACTAATTTACATATACAATTCACAGAATAGGCAACTTAAAAGCTCTTTCATAATGAAGAAAACATCACCAGGCACACATTTTACACCGTTTTAATTGTTTAAAAATTAACATAATCCTTCCACATACGAGAGCTCAGCGAATCACAAAACGATTTCCATAAACGCTGGCCAGTTACAGTAAGCCATAATCCGTTCACACATTGACCAGCCTAAATAGGCGATTCCGGTCTCACAACAAATGTAAATGTGGCCTTATCTAAGACAGGAGGCCTCATCAAGGAAAATATTTACTAAACAAAATCATGAACACCGTACACCATAAGACATTCGTAGATAAAAGCGCGATAAAGTCTAATTAACTAGAATTACATTAGCTTATTAAGGTATTAAAGTTAGAAAAAGGTATTGGGACAATGTTTCGGTATCTATGTTAGATCGTTGACTGTTTTCGAATGTATCTGTGGATGTTAGGTGGCATTAATCGTGACGCGTTAATGAATCGATGCAGCTAGAGATGTTACGATTCCACCGAAATCTAAACGATTAATGGACATCGTTATTGGATATACAGAAGCCGTCTCTCATTGGCTAACTTACTAAGTATTCTCATTTACGTTTCTAAATAGGTATTATTTTTAATGACTTTGTTCGTGTGACTTACTTTCATGGCGACCTGGCTACCATTCTAATCAAATGGAATAATAGCAGTGACTTATTCTAGTAATTTTACATTCATGCGTATTCTCATACTACTATATCCCTAAAGGTGTATGCACAGCAGTATTATACGAATATTGTATTAGTTATCTTCTGATATTTTAGATTCCTCGTAATTGAGTCACACGACACAGTTTCAGCCTCCGTGCTAGTACTGAGAATTTCAAAACAAAATTTTACATATCTAGTATATTTTAAGTTTAAAATGGGTTCGACCTCATTTGATAGCGTTGCTCTAGTTAATCCTTTATCTAAATTCGAATAATTAGCAGGTCTGTTTGTATAAACGAGGCTGTCACATAAAAATGTTTCTGCTATAAAATGAAGTTATTTTCTTGTAGAAAATAATAGAAAATAACCATACCAAAGAAATTTTAGAGATCCAAAACCTGGGACGAAACCCAAAGAGCATTTCACCTAGGTTTTAAAGTCTTTTGAAGGATGACTATTAAGGTTACTAAGATTAGGATGAAGATTAGAATGAGGCTACTTAAATCGGATAATAAAAATCTGAAATAGGTATATATCACACGATCAGTTTTGCATCTCGCTATCCCATAACGGGAATTACATGATTTACTACATCAAGTAGTAAATAAATCAAGGTGTCTTCGCGGAACAAACGAGTGAAGCTTTCAACGCAATTACCCAGTGAGGGACTCCACACAGTGTCTACTTTATAACGTGCAAACTCCGTACAAGGGAATAGCTATGCTCCACACTGTTATTATGTAGTATTACTGTATTTTATGTTTCTGGAAAATAGATTTAGTGTTTTTGCATTGTAAAAGGATAAAAGATATATATATGTATATATATATATATATATATATATATATATATATATATATATATATATATATATTTTTTATTTTTATTTGTATTTTTTTTTATTTTGCTGATTAAATATTGTAGTGGTACTAAAAAGGTATTGGATACAGATGGGTATAGTAATCCCTATCTCGTATAAATACATGTTTGTTTTTAAAATTCAACTTCTATATGTTTGTGTCCACATAACTCAAAAAGTTGTCAATGGATTGACTTGAAATGCATTTTTATATAAGAGTGTTTTCATATACTTATTACTTACGGAAACGGATAAATAAAATATCTGCATGAGCCCCGACGCGGCTTTCCAACCGCGTCAACAGGAGCGGGTGTGCGTAAGGCATTCCCCTGCGAAAAAAAAAAGAAAAGCGTAGCCATGTTAAGCTAGTTAGTTATAACCTCCGACATTATAAGCATTATGTTATGTAACATTACTACAATATTTTATATTTCCAGAATGTATTCGCGTATTTTTATACATTTGCATACAGATGAGATTTGGGTGGCTGATTTATTCCTTGCGTGGTAGACAATTTTCTGCGTGTCCCGAAGAAAGTGTTCATATTATTGTTGAAACTGATTATCTTTTTATTTTTATGTACATACATTCATAGACATACGTACATAGTCTAACTCTGTATCCCAAAAGAGGCAGGCAGAAGTTGTATTACACCTACATATTACTGTGTTGTAACTGTAGCTTTGATTATAAGCTGGCCTCTTATTAAGAGCTTATTGCTGTCTAGCAGGCACAGTTCCAGAGCATGTGCTGTTACTTATCTCTACTTGATAGAAAACCCAAATAACTCTGCTCGACCCGAAAATAGTAAAAGGGTATGATGGGGCTGACATACCTTTTAAATGTAATAGCCCCTAAATAAAAATTAGAATAAAAAAAAGAGACTCCAAAATACACTAACGTTGGGACACCGAGACTTTTCCTCCATTTATGTGGGTAAAAGGTACAACGGGCGCAGATACCTATATTTTGCAGACGTAAAACTAGAACTATCATTACACATGCCTTTCTGAAACGTAATAACTGTAAGCCATAACTCGTCCATAAGCGCAGCTAACTTGCTTAACCAATTGTTTGCAAGCGGCCATTAAAATTAACTCGGTACTATAACCTTATATAAACATCACACAGCTCGTAGACAGCAAGTAAGCTAGCCATGTCGACATGAGATAAACGGGAACCGAAATGATCCTTACGAAGAGTAGTACACAAGTTACCATCTGTTATTACTGTTGTAGCTCCGAGCAGTACTTATGTCTATTGCCTCAATACAAGTGGCTTCCTACATGAAAATTGTTTGACTGTGTAAGTAATTGCGGTGTAGTCTACAATTGTTTGTATGTTATAAGTGAAGTAGATTTTATAAAAGATGAGTTGTGCATTGTAAGTTATAGCGTTTTTGTTAGCCAAATGCTGACAAAAAGAACGGAATAATATAATAACTAGCTTTTGCGAGCGGCGCCGCCCGCGTGGTACCTACATCAATAAAAAGTAGCCTATGTCCTTCCCCAGGTTTTAAACTATACTTGTACCAAATTTCATCTAAATCGGTTGAGTGGTTTAGCCGTGAAAAGGTAACAGACAGACAGATAGACAGACAGATAGACAGACAGATAGACAGACAGATAGACAGACAGATAGACAGACAGATAGACAGACAGATAGACAGACAGATAGACAGACAGATAGACAGACAGATAGACAGACAGATAGACAGACAGATAGACAGACAGATAGACAGACAGATAGACAGACAGATAGACAGACAGATAGACAGACAGATAGACAGACAGATAGACAGACAGATAGACAGACAGATAGACAGACAGATAGACAGACAGATAGACAGACAGATAGACAGACAGATAGACAGACAGATAGACAGACAGATAGACAGACAGATAGACAGACAGATAGACAGACAGATAGACAGACAGATAGACAGACAGATAGACAGACAGATAGACAGACAGATAGACAGACAGATAGACAGACAGATAGACAGACAGATAGACAGACAGATAGACAGACAGATAGACAGACAGATAGACAGACAGATAGACAGACAGATAGACAGACAGATAGACAGACAGATAGACAGACAGATAGACAGACAGATAGACAGACAGATAGACAGACAGATAGACAGACAGATAGACAGACAGATAGACAGACAGATAGACAGACAGATAGACAGACAGATAGACAGACAGATAGACAGACAG
The DNA here is from genome assembly GCA_963564715.1 of Catocala sponsa. Classification (NCBI taxonomy): domain Eukaryota; kingdom Metazoa; phylum Arthropoda; class Insecta; order Lepidoptera; family Erebidae; genus Catocala; species Catocala sponsa. The sequence continues at coordinate 10,566,110 of OY751338.1, forward strand.
ATAGACAGACAGATAGACAGACAGATAGACAGACAGATAGACAGACAGATAGACAGACAGATAGACAGACAGATAGACAGACAGATAGACAGACAGATAGACAGACAGATAGACAGACAGATAGACAGACAGATAGACAGACAGATAGACAGACAGATAGACAGACAGATAGACAGACAGATAGACAGACCGATAGACAGGCAGATAGACAGGCAGATAGACAGGCAGATAGACAGACAGATAGACAGACAGATAGACAGACAGATAGACAGACAGATAGACAGACAGATAGACAGACAGATAGACAGACAGATAGACAGACAGATAGACAGACAGATAGACAGACAGATAGACAGACAGATAGACAGACAGATAGACAGACAGATAGACAGACAGATAGACAGACAGATAGACAGACAGATAGACAGACAGATAGACAGACAGATAGACAGACAGATAGACAGACAGATAGACAGACAGATAGACAGACAGATAGACAGACAGATAGACAGACAGATAGACAGACAGATAGACAGACAGATAGACAGACAGATAGACAGACAGAGTTACTTTCGAATTTATAATATTAGTAAGGATTATAGTAAGGATAAGTAATGCCGCGGTGGTACACTGATGGCCGAACAATGAATTTACAAAATTTTTGGTATCCTAAGTCATGATAACGTATGTATATAAATTGGCTCATTGACGGCTCGGTTCTTTTCTTACTGTGCAATGGGCTAAGTCATAGAATCACGCTCACCCAGTGCTAGTTGGGATATTTCATATAGTTTCCAGAACATTATAAAGAACTTCCAGACGTAAAGGTTTCCTCAGTATGTTTTCCTTTTATGTTAAACTAGCTTTTGCTCGCGGCTCCGCCCGCGTGGTACTTACATCAATAAAAAGTAGCCTATGTCCTTCCCCAGGTTTTAAACTATACCTGTACTAAATTTCATCTAAATCGGTTGAGTGGTTCAGCCGTGAAAAGGTAACAGACAGACAGACAGACAGGGTTACTTTCGAATTTATAATATTAGTAAGGATAGTAAGGATTAAGCGATAATTATGTTTACTATTAATACCTACATAAGTTTTAAAAGTCGTAGGTCGTGCCTTGGGATCGAATTCGAGACATCTGTATGGCAGTCCAACCGTCAACCAAACATTAATTATTATACCTATTATTCTGCACTGATCCAATTAGGCGACTCATAAACACTACTCGTTTCGAGATTTGATTTCAAAACTCACGATTGGTCATAAATGTAAAGGTAAACTTCTGCCTAGGTTCCGAAGAGGCAAATAAGATTTTTCAATAAAACTTATTCGTATGCTTCTAGTAGATAGTACAGCGTAAAAATAAACAAAGTTAATTTAATGGGTAATTACTGTTTGCTTCTTGTGGTAAAAGTTCTAGTTTAATGTCATGATACCTTTTAGTAAAAAAAAATACTTATAGTTTTAATGGGCTTTTAAGGAAATTATAATAGAACTCGTTAGTTTCAAAATCCTATTAGTACTACTAATATTAAAAATATGAAAGTTTGTGAAGATATTTGGTAGTCAATTACACGTAAACCGTTGAGTGGATTTAGATGAAACAAAATTGGCACACAGATAGAATATGCCCTAGATTAACACGCAGAATACTTTTTATCCCGTTATGTGAGATTCACGCGGGCAAAGATGTGTACAGAATCTATCATTAGAAATGTTTGTGAAAATATTTGGATATTCGTTACCTACTCAATCAGATTTAAATCGATTTCTATTAAACTTTGCGTACAAAGGATCGAATGAAGAAATTACCGTACACGTACATAGGTTACTTTTAACCCGGAATGTGTAGGTATCTATGGGATTAATTTGAGTGATTGGTGATAGGTAACTAGCTCTCATTTGCATTATTATTGGCAGCTTCAACAAAACCACGACACGTCTTAATTACGACAATACCTAGCAGAAATTTACGTCGTTATCAAGATAAGAAAATATCAATTTAATCATTTGGTTAAGACATCGACTTTAATGTACGTTAAATGCCGCTTCAGGGCTTAACTAAACTGCATTTGGGATATAGGTAAAGATTAAGCCTTCAGTACTTAAAATCTTTACCTATATCCCAAATGCAGAAAATTAATACAACGTGGCAATGCTGCAAGCTTCTTGCGCGCGTTAAAAGTCGACACTTCGACACCGATACAGACGAAATTTACGACGCCTAAACCAGTCATGTTAATATTACCTTTTTATAATTTATATTTACTTAAGTACTATTATTTACCTCTTTTTTAATAGATGTGTATATATTCAAACTTGTTATTAATTTAGTTCATAATTAATAATGTATAATATTATAATTTAAATAAATTTAATATGTTACATTTTCACAGCTGTATCGATGAAGAAATTCAAATAAAACGATTATATTTGTACAATCACTGTGTCCTTACGGGGAACTTTGCAAACGTTAAAACGACGATGATCTCAAAGAATAACCAGATTTGATTTTGTTTTTATACAACTAAAGTGGCAAACTAGCATACGCCTATCTGAAGGTAAGTGGTCACCGTAGCCTATGGACGTCTACAACACCAGAGGCATCACTTGCGCGTTGTTGACCTTTTAGGAAAGGAAGTAGGAAGGAGAAGGAGCGGAAAGGGGAAAGAGGGTGATTGGGCCTCCGGCACCCTCATTCACCGCACCCTCATTCGGCCCATTCATACTGAAATCAGCGAGGCTTTATTACTCAAATATACCTATCTATTTGTGAATTGAAAATCATTTTATTCCATGTGGGAATCGAATCCACAGCAGCCGGCTTACAAACCGAGTTGAGGTGACTATTTACACTATTGTGTCATTCGTGTAGTCAAGACAATTTTAAATGCAGGTATCAAGTAGCAGTTAATGATCGCCTTAAATGCTATGCCTAGAGCATTACCTACTACGCGATTAAATGTGACGTTTCTAAAATAATTAACAGTATTGTCAAATTTATTGCGTGTACATTTTATCTTCCTTCCGCTACAATTATGTTCGACACCTACTTAGTAATTAATTTTGAGTTAGAATAAATGTAACGATATCTATATCGAAATTTTTCATACCTATACCTACCAACTACGTATAACATCATTTATTACTATTAAGTATCATGTACAACACCCACACGTTGTGCGAAATTTATTACAAAAACTAGTTTACATATCATTATATAAGTATTTAACTTAATTAAGAGAATTAATTAATGTCAAACAATCCTAAGCACGAATATTTAAATCAACACAACATTTTGACTTAATTAACAGGCAATGCGAAGTTCTGTTGTTGTTCAAATATTATTACTGTGGTTTATAGCATGCACAAGAATAGTCGCGATTATATTATGTTCGTTTCATTTAATTAGGGCAGTAAAGAGTTATAAAAAACCTTTCTCCTGATTGTGAAAGAAACACTTGGTGAAGCGGTAACCATTCATACATAAATTGTCTCGGTACGAAATAAAAAAAAACTGAATAGCAGCACTGAGTTAAAAGTGAAGAATTTTACAACAAGGTTGTTGATAATCATAATCTAAATTTTGAATATTATAATTCATTGCTACATGGTTGTAGAGACGAATGGAAATTACTCACACCGTACTGGCTTATAAGTAACAATGGCTATTATGATATTTACAACAATTATTTTGATTAAAAACAATATTTATAAATAGGAAAAGTTACAAGAAACGTAGCAAAAATAAAAAGTTTGATCTATCAGACAAAATTTAAGAGTGAAACTTGATAATTAGTTTCTTAGCCCACGATACCCAATAGAGTTTACTTAGTTAAATTTTGCGAAATAATAATCTTACTTTTGTCTGAGCACGTTTTTTATTGATTAATCGATTTCATAATTTTATGATATTAAATGATCATTTTTCAATTAAGAATAAAAATGCTGTATTATTGAAATAATATGAAATACGCATACTAAAAAAACTTTGTCCTTTATGGATAATTAATCGAATAACCGGTAATACTTTATTTTTAAACAGGCAGAGAGTATTAAGGCTGAAGGGTTTTACAAAAAGCATCACGCAGTATAGAAATACAAGTAAGTATAACTCATAGTACAGAAGCCAATTTCACCATTTTATAGCCACAAACAAATAATTCCCAACTAAAGTAACAGTTTCTCCATACGTAACAGTTACGATAGCCTGCATTGGAATTGACATTCAAACGTCACGCGTTACATTCCAATTCGATGGTACGATCGTACGACCGACCGGCTGGGAGCCATGAATGACGGAATAACCATCCATCGAAGGCGGTAAGCGGTAATTTGCAAACGTCTGGAACTGCTGCGGTGTGTAATCATGTAGACACTGCCTAACATTAACTGCAATAGCTTTTGGAGAAGCTCGAGTTTCGTGATGCAAGTCATGTATTTCTTGAAGTGTTATTGGTTTGTATTTTATTAGCCAGTTCATTAGTCCTCAGTTCAACCGATTTTAAAGAATTTTGGCTGTAGAGATTATGGAAATATGTACACCCACGCATTTATGTCAGTTTCAAGATGGCGTAGGCAGAGACTGCGGATTCCCAGTTGGTAAGATCATGAAAAGCATTATTGATTCTAGTCGTCAGGGCAAGCAATGCATTCTTGGCTTTTTGGTTCTCTAATTGATCACTGCGTTTGAGAAGTTATTGTCTTTCTAAGTAGTAATTAATGCATAGTATGCTATTATTTCAGCGTTCATTTAAATATTTAATTTCTATATATGGTTTCTCTGCGTTATAATAAACCTTACTAAAGTTTGATCGATGATTTCAACATTCGTAGAAAATATTTCGAGACAGTTACATTTCGTAACGAGACAGTTGCCGATGCTAACAAAGGCCACGTTATGTTTCCAGAATTGGCTACATTTCAATGCAAGGTGTGTTAATTTCAAAGCTGTATTTTTCTTCAGAGTAATCTCGTGTAATAATATTGATATACATAAATATAATACGCCATAAAATATCATAGTTAGCATAGCGAACATTCCTTAACAGAAAAACTCAATAACACTTCTTGTTATGCCATCGAGATAGTCTTTATATTATACATTATTTTTTAAATGTTACCTATTAGATTTTTGATGACAGTATGAATAAGCAGTTAGCCTGGGAAAGTACCACCATTCTACAACCGGATAAGACTAGTAACACCATTACTCCCTAGTAAGTACGAGTTTAGGAGTCTTATATACTTCACTCCTCTACTTTTATATCATATTCAAATACCGTTTAATTTAGAGCCAAGTGGTATCCTTGATATGACGTGGTCCTTGATATTTAAGCGCTTATAAGCTACTATGTCCGACGTAAGTTCGTTTGCCACCTTTATTGTATAAAAACATTTATTTGATGTAAGATTCCTATGCTACCATAAATAAATTTCGAGTAAACATACATGCAATAACGAGTCGTGTTATAAAATAACATAACGAACTTAGCGCAACAACAACAAAGTTATAAATATTATACTTTCTACAAGTTGCAAACTTATCCGTTTTCGTGCAATCTTAATTAAATTCAAGCAAATTAGTTGGTACACAAACTCCGTAACAGAGATCACGGTGCAAATCCGAACCACGTACCGGCGACTCTTTCACAAAGCGAAACAATTCCCAGGAACAAACTAACGAAGCCCGTTAGCATAACAATATTCGTGTATCGCGTATACATACGTGTATATACCGGATTGTTCTTAAATAACTACGTGGCTTTTATGTAAATAACCCTTTCCTGCCTCGGGGTGTGTGTTGATATTAAAAAGCTTTTGTTGGTTTCGCGAACGGTCCGGCAATCTTGTCTCAACGGTTTCGTCAACCTACTGATGTTGATGCACATTTTATTATACCCATTCTTCTTTTAAATAGAATACAGAGCATTTCGCCGAGCCTTCTCAAATTAAACTTGTTCCATAACAACTGAGGCAATTTGTTTCGTATGTATTACGTTTATTTATGAGAAAAATGCTGTCAGATCTACAATAGAATTTGTACTTTGTGATTCTCGAGACTTGCAGACCGTACAAACATGTTTATAAAGAGAGTCTGCAATAAAAATGGAAAATACGTGTTAAAACTTGCTGATATTGATATGCTGATATTGTTCACAAGATTCTATTACGTGTTAGAAAGTAATTTATTGTAAACACCATTAAAATCTTTGACACTAAGAGTCATAAAACTGAAACTTTATGCTGCCGTACAATATTAAAGGATAAAGATATTAAACCAAACAAAGCAAGAAAACAACACGACAGAGCTTAATTTACATTTTGTATATTTAGTAGACAGACTCCGTCATTTACTCAATGACTCGAGGAGACAATATTGACAAAAGACTTTTGCTCAGTAATGCAGAAAATATGCAAAACAAGATGCGGCGGACTACCAATTTCGTCCTTGTGTGGTCCGCTACTGGAACAAATATTTCCATATTGAATATGGGAAGACGCCCGAAATGAAATATTCTTTAATGAGAAGGAAGAGATTGTTTAAAATAAGGTGCACTCGTAAGACGGGGATGTCAATTTTATTGCTACTTTCCTTGTTTTATGGAGGCTGTTAATGTGGTATTCACTTTTGCCATTAGCGCTGCTTTTGTCGGTATAACAGGACAAACAATTTGCAGCATTTTGTTTGCAGACGCTAATTTTAAAATTAACATCGTGAAATACAACAAACGTGCCTTGCACTCAGACCACCATAGTCGAGTCGCTTAACGCCGGCGCATGCGTATTGCGAAAACTATTCATTATATAGCAAAACACTCACTTGCGAAAGGATGTTTTTGAATTCAAAATAAGTTAGTTCACTATAACGATAATAACTTGTGCACACCTATCAGGAAATAATATTTATTATTATTTTTGGTATTGTAGTACAAATAAAAAAGTTTAGTGGGAAACCGTTGGACAGCCACGCAGAGGTCTCGAGTTCGATCGCAAGGCGTGCATCTCTGACTTCGAAGTTATGTGCGTATTAAATAGTTAAATATCGCTTACTTGATCGGCGAAGGAAAACATCGTGAGGAAACCTGCATATCTGAGAGTTCGCCAAAATGTTCTCGAAGATATATCAGGGTGATGGACTATGGTCTAACTCTTCTCACACTGAGAAAAGGCACATGCCAAGCAGTGGGACAGTTTAATACAGGGCTGATATTATTACTATATAGTACAATCAATAATTTTTAATTATATTCTTCTGCAGCGTGTATAATAATTATACATTTCATGGAGCATACGTTATCAAAAATATAAAACTGTTTATTTATTTATATTTATTTATTCAGAAAACTTACAGTTTCTTACAGCTAATTACATACATACTTTAATAACTAATAACCATTTAGACGTTTTCACATTTACATTTATAGTACTTGATCTTTAAATTTTATAGGATATATTAATTTTTTTTATATTACACAATACATAATAATAAACATACATATCAATGAACCGATTCTATAATAATAATAATAAAAGAAAATACCATTTCCACACATTTACTGATGCTAAACGAAGTCACTATAGATAACCTATGTACATACATACATACATACATAGATTCACGCCTGTTTCCCAGAGGGGTAAGCAGAGACTACGGATTTCCACTTGCTACGATCCTGACACACTTCTCTGGCTTCGTTCACTTTCATCACATTCCTCATACACGCCCGTCGGTTCAAGGAGCTCTTAACCTGTCCTTTGTCCAGAACGCCTCCGATCCGATCGAGAAACGTTCGCCTAGGTTTTCCTCTTGCGACTGTTCCATTCACACTAGCCTTATAAACTTTCTTAGTCAGTCTTTCCTCGTCCATTCTTTCTACATGTCCATACCAGTTTAACATACCCTTTTCTATTCTTGTCACTATATCCACTTTCATGCCGATAACCTATCTAGAGTTTTCTTAATTCCATTAAATATACCGACTGAAACCATAGAGGCAGTTTTCACTTATTTTCATATTATCATAAATTATGTATCTATATGAAATCTAATGCGATTAGTGTCAAATTAGCATTATTATCTATAGTATTGCCCTGGTTACAACTGTACTAAGAGATTAGGCGTAAGTTTACGTTCCTACGTAAACATTACTTCATTTTATAGATTCAAATTATTTTATTGTTAGTTTCCTTCTATTAAGCAGCAAACAAAAGATTTTTGGCTTATTATACAACCTATTTTTTGTCTCGATGAAATGTACGATACTTTTGATACAGACCTTTTGAACCAACGGAGCGACGACGTCAGGAGTCAAAACTAGTATTATTTATACAAATAAGCTATAGAACCTGCATACGTTATACACGTATTTATAAAAACGCTAGCCCTGTAACTATTCTCGTATTAAGTTATCTATACAAATAAATAATTGAAGTGTCTGTTTGTAATGTCAAAATAACAGCTTTTTATCTAATGCATATGAAAGTATATAATTTTTGTCTGTCTGTCTGTTTGTTCCGGGTAATCTCCGAAGCAACTGAACCGATTTTGACGGGACTTTCACTGGCAGATAGCTGATGTTATAAGGAGTAACATAGGCTACTTTGATTTTAGAAAAAAATAGGGTTCCGCGGAGACAAACACTTTTTAGTTAAAATGTACGCGGACGAAGTCGCAGGTAACAGCTAGTTAAAAATATTTATTCGCACAGAATTTTTCAAACGTACAATGCTTAGCAGTTTTATAATCAAATATAACAAGCTTTGGTACGTTTATTCGAGTTATACGTGCTGATATTATCCACGTCTAAGTTGGAATCTTAATGTACATAAAATTTAACTTAAAAGTCACGTTCTGTAGTCTATTTCATTTTACTGATTTAACTATACGAAGAGACTGGTTTTTGTTATTCACATTTATACTAATATCATAAAGAGAAAAGATTTGATTTTTTTATTTGTTTCTTTGTAAGAATTTGCCTTAAAAACTACTCAACCAATTTTATAAATTCTTTCACCATTGAAAACCTACTGTTACCAACATAACTTAACCTACTTTTAAGCGAGCGAAGCCGCGGGTAAAAGCTAGTTATCTATAAAATTGTTGTATTAGGAATATCGGTAACGTTGTTTTACACACAGTTACATTATTATATTTTAAAGAGTAATTATTTGTTTTCAAAGAGTGAAAAGTACAAAAGCATAGACCCTAAGAAGATAATAATGGCTAGGTCATCAGCATTACTAAGATTTACAAGGTCTACGTAACAATTTATGTTAGTCCTAAGTCAATAAATGTGAGTGCATTAGCTGAATCATGACGACCTGAAGAACGTTTAATGAATTTCCAAATGATAATGGACTTTGAAATTCCTTGGTTAAGTACGGTGATTTATATAGCAGAATTTAAAATTAAAGAGTTCTAAACCAGTCTATTTGAGATTTTCTTAATTTTTAATACTTATATGTCAATTTCTGTAACTTATTTGATGTATTTTTTTTTGTTTTCGCTGCTATGCAGGCATTTTAATCAACCATTGTTTTTAATTTAATTTTATATTGTTTTAATATTTTTCCAAGCGGCATTTACAGAGGTTATTGAGTGATCACGACAATAATGATCACTGGGTAGGTCAAATAGGATAATTATAAGCATTGAGTATAAAAATGTGTGCCCCACAGTCAGTTATTACAAGTTTCACAGATTCTTAAGTTTCACTTAGTATAAATAAGCTATTGTAACAGATGCTCATATCATAATATATACGTTACTAGCTGTTACATGCGACTTCGTCCGCGTAGATTTCAACTAAAACGTGTTTGTCTCCGCGGAACCATATTTGTTTTCTAAAATCAAACTAGCCTAAGTTACTCCTTATAACATCAGCTATCTGCCAGTGAAAGTCCCATGAAAATCGGTTCAGCCGTTTCGGAGATTAGCCGGAACAAACAGACATACAGACTGACAGACAAAAAAAAAAATATATATGTTTTCGTATAGGTATCTTATATACTTTCATATGCATTAGATAAAAAGCTGTTATTTTGACATTAGAAACAGACACTTCAATTTTATTTATTTGTATAGATGTGTGTGGTATACACATTTATGGCTTTTCTATTTATTTCAATGCATTCGTTATTTTATAAAAGCATTCAAATCATACGCATTACTCTCCTTTAGTAAAATTATTTCTTAAAAGTGTATCATGTACCTAAATTAGACGATTTGAGACAACCGTTAACTTGCTATTCATATAAGTGTAACAGAATGTTATGTTTGAATGTAGACGATTAACCGTTTGAATTTATTTTGCAATCAGTAGCGGCACATATGCTAAGAAATTCATATTATAAGCAGCAATTATCGCGATCGTGACTCTGTACTGTGCATTCAATTAATCCGCTAAGTCAAGATTAATAAAGTAACTGTATTGAAATTACTTATTTTCTGAGATTATTTGATAGTATAATTATAGTGTAACCTTTCATCCGCCGGTATCATTATACCGTAATTTCAGGAAGTGTTTAATTTCGTTGCCTTTTCGAGTTTTAGAGTAATTTGGATTTACGTTTTCTCTGACTTAAGTGTATTTTACGAACTTGCTTGCTATTCAATTGCTTGTAATGAATGTATTTTGTTCTGATGATCTGTTGATTGCAGTAATCATTTTATACAAATGTAAAAATAAATGTTAGTGTACCTAATAACTTCAGAAAATCGAAATTATATTGAACATTTTTTAATGATTTAATTTTCTAAATACTTTCGAGGTTAATAAATTTAAGTCTTCGTAATTTATGTGGATAAATATGATCCAATTATTTACTAACGATACAATTTTTACGATAGGCGCGAGATAAAAGCAAACTAATTAAATTGAATGCACGTTAAAAAGCAACCAGAATACATTTTATATAGACATCAAAATACAAGGTCATTCGTTAAAATTAAATTTAACAATTAAAATGAGTTTAACAATTAAAATGAGTTTGGCAATGTAAACCTTATAATTAGTAATGAATTTGAGAAAAGAGTAAAATAAATTAACATATTTCGAAACATCTGAAGAAAACTTATAATACAATAATTGGTCCGTATTATTTTTGTTAGATGTTTTGAAATATTTTATCACAAGTTACAAGCATCTAAATTATATAAGTATGTATACGTTGTTCAACAATAACGTGAGAGGCTGTCAAGCAATCTCGTGTTACTTAATGGTCAAAACATTCTTATCGCTAAACCGCTACATGCTTCTGAACGATCGCAATTTTAAGCCTTGATTACAGTTAACCAATAGGGTATCTTGCGATACAGGCAATCAATAGGATGGTTATAACGAAACATTAAATGAGATACATAATAGCATATTACGAATAATAGTAAGTTTCCTGTTTATGAACTGTCCTAGTACAGACAGGGCCCTTTTCTCATTGAAGGTTATGTCTAATGGAATAATTATTATTGTTTTCACTAGCTATTGATGTCAGTTGCGATATAAAACATGTCATATTAATATGCTTATAATATAATTATTTTATAACACGATGAGGTCTGATTCGTTGTACATTTATTTGACAGTTGTTTTAAAATAGTAGTGGCAAATATATAAATCGCGTAGGTATAAGATCATAACTAAAAATACAGATAATAAAAATCAGTTTATCTACTTAGAATGTAGTCACTTACAATACTAAATATTGGTTGGTAAGAATCAGCTATCATACATGTTCGTGATAGCCAGCTGCAAAGTACTTTTATAACAGATCAACCTTTGGTAAATAGTCATTCATTTATGACCACGGAAGCAATGTTGGTGACGGATCGATCGATCGATCGTTCAGTATCGTAGCGCAGATCCATTATTCCTAATTCTGAGTGCCTAGTGCGAGTTTGTTTTACGTTAACGCGATTAACACGTTTATGACGTTCGACACTCCGATTGTGCCGCTCCAAGCATTTAACCAATCAGAGAGCGAAACGCGTTAAGCGTTTCGATCGCGTTAAGGTAAAAACAACTCCCATTAGGCACCAATGGCATTAGGGGACATTACGAACATTCAAACAACGGACATAAAGAACAACCAGAAACAGAACAACATCATGTTTCTTTTTTTGAAAAATATCTGTGCGCCTTCTGAACATTTTCAAACATGCAATTAACCGCCAACTTATAAAATAGATATTGTACGTAACACAAAGGGCAGACGCTGTCTGCGGTCAGGGCGAACTTTAGTAGGTATCTTTGTTTGAGGTGGCCGGGTATCGACACGTGTACACGTGCTAAGGTGTCTAGCTCGAGCCACTTGATCCATATAGAAATATGGGGCAGCGAGCAGCAATTAATAAGTATTTTTATAGACATTCAATGGCTTTTTAAACCTTTAATAAACTGGCGTAGCTTGGAATGCCTTTTTCTTAATAAGTGTGTGTTAGTATAACCGAGATTGGGTAGTGTTTTTAGATTTTACTGTCAAGAATAATTGACTGCACGGATGGTTTAAGTAGTGGCTTCACCACTGCCACTGCGTCAAGTGTCACTTTTCATTCACGCACGGGACAAAAAATTATGTCTTCCACAATATATAGGTAGTTGTTTCAAGACTAGGCGTTCCTTGTGTCCGTTGTCAGAATGTTAGTAAAGTACCCCGTGACACAGAAATCAATCTTGATTTTTGAAGTGAAAACTTCTTTAGCGGCGTTGTGCACTTTTTTGTGATGGTTAAAAAATGTTAAACTCGCGTCAGGACACGTGACCTGATCGAAAATTCGTAAGACGGAGGGAGAATTGTCAAACTCGCGTCAGGACACGTGACCTGATCGAAAATTCGTAAGACGGAGAGAGAATTGTCATGTTTGTGTACGATAGCGCAATAAATAAATATTGTATTTTACCACACAAATTATAGTACTTTTATACTGATAATTAAAGCAATTCGTGCAAAATTATTCCTAAAATATCAAAAATGCACAACGTTAATATTCAAGTTTTCACTTCTGCCGGCACTCCCGGAGTGCAACCCGTTGTTTTTTTACTATCTATCTAGTAACAGTAGCGAGACTAGAGTTGTGCCCAAATAAGCCATAGACTCGTTGTTTATTTCGAGGATTAAACCATAGCGGAAACCAAAACTTACGTGTACCTCGGCCAACCCATTCTGGTATATAGGTGTGTCACTATGCATTGACGAAGCGATGATAACAAAAAAATTGTGATTTAAGGGAATTATACGATTTCAAATCAATTTAAGTATATGTGTGATAATGATAATACGCCGATATGATAAACATGTGATACAAATAAGTAACAGGCGTAAGTCACGCCTGTTACTTAAAGTGGTATATGAAGACTGCTGAATTTAAGCTTGGTACAATCCTGGCGGATAATGACGTCATCGACATATAACCGCCTCTATAATTATTATCTTCTAATGATCTAATCTCATACGGTAAAGACATTTTCATATCAAAACGCAGTTTAATTACTACACAACTGTTTTACTGATACAACATCTTTATAGCCATCGTACAAATCGCATCAAAGATTATATTGTTGAGGTCTAACGCTCAATTTTCCGAGGCGTTCCATTCACCGTCGAAGAAATCCTCCATTACTGGACCCGTCAATATAGACCGCCTCTCTGTATACGGAAGCTCAATTTAATTACACTCAACCGTTATAACGACAACACAGTGGTAGAGTCTCATCGTATTAATCATTGAGTCGGTTGATTTATGTGATAATTCTATGGGATGGTATCTATCCCCGATGTTATTAAGACGCTATTTTCGCGATGTACTTCAATGGTACAGCTATCCGTCGATAAGCGAATGACTTATTAAGTACCAGGAAGCTTTGTACAGAAAATGTGTTTATTTGTTACTGTAATTAATACTTCATCATATCGGCTCGTAAATGCTGGATGCACACTTATTTTCAATCTCAGTCTTGCATCTAAGATTTAGGTGCGGCACTGCCATAATTCATTTCGTTGTAAAACCGAAATATTTTCAATATCGAATAAAATGCATATTTTCTGCTTATGAGAATATATCCTACTAATATTATGATTAAAAAGATCGGTGAAGATGTTTGGGTGTTAAGGTATTTGTTATTTAATCACGCGTAAACTGTTGAACTCATTTGAATGAAATATAGCATAGACCATAATTATTCTGAATATTCTCATAAGACACTTTCGATCGCGGTATGCATTTCTCTAAATTTGTCCGCGGCTTTGCCCGTGTGATTTCCACGATTCTCGCAGGAAAACCCGCAAAAATGACTAGTTATATTATAAAACTGCAAAAATTATAGGTATATGAAACTAAAACTATTTTTCTTTATGTCTGTGTGTCTGTTAGAATTGTAGGTACGTAAAAACTAATAAACGGGTTATATTGTGGCCGGTTTTCAGTGGATGGCTGAAAGTTGGCATAAAACTAAGGTACGTTTTATTTAATGCCGTTCAGTAGAATTCGAATTATGGTGCATAGTCCGATTCGCGTAAATGACGTTACGGGCGAACTTACGCGAACAACGCCGCGGGCGTAATCTAGTATAATATGTACTCAGAAACGGTGATTAAAACGAAAGAGAAACTTAGTTCTAATCTACGTTTATATTGATTCTCGAAGTCTAGTTTCAAAATTGAGGAAGAGTTAATTAAAGTCGCATCACATTTAAGTCGTCGTAGTGGCGATAATTCTTCATTGATGCGCAGTAAATATCGTTCCATCGCTCCCCTTTAGAGCGACGCCGGTTAATTTTAATTGAATCCGAGTAAAACCCACTATTGCCACTAAATGCTTTATTGCTAATTGATGTGGAGCTCAGTGGAAATGAGCTATTGTATGTCGGTTTAACAATTCGAGGCTTGAATTTAATAAGCTTAGACTAAATAGAATTTGTTGTACGAGATTCTAACTATGTGCGGGATTAGTTCGTTGAATGAAGATAACTTTTAGTTCCTTCGCTTTCAAGTTTAGTTAGTCTAAAGGTTTTAAGCCTCAGAATTTATTGAACAAGAATACAAACTGACTATATTTTATTAATTGTCTATCCAAATTGATAACAAACAAATTTATTTTGCAGTTGAATTTGCTGTTGTTTAATATTTGATTTAAAAAAAAAATGCCTGCTCTAGGAATAAATGTGTCGCGAAGATCTTTATAAAAATTTAAACAACGGACACAAAGAACACCCAGACTCGTAATAACTATCTGTGGCTCCGACGAACTTTTGTCCCTTGTGGGGATTGAACCCACAACACTCGGCGGAATGGCGAGGCGATCACTTAAACCACTACGCCGCCCATGCAGTATTATGCTAGTGCAGAGACAGACAACAGAGACCGCAACTGACCTTCTAACTGACAAATCCGTATATCTAATAATATAACTAACGGAATTGGCTGACGGAGGCCCTGTTTAAATCTGTCATCCCACTGACCAAATAACCACCTCACAGCAAATTCAACCAAATATACTTATAGTAAGTAATATTTCCAAAACTTATACTTACTTAGAAAACAGTAATAGGCTCGCCCACTGACTACATGCCTACATATGTGGAACCTAGAACCATAGCAGCACACAAAATAAGGATGCAATGCCCTTCTACCTATCCCTTCGTGATATAGTATGTAAAATAATAATAATGTCCTCCAGACCGAATTTCGATCACGGCGGCCAATCTTAACGGAGACTGGTCATCGCACAGGAGATATTATAGTGCACAAGTATGTGCACAAACTCAAGTTCACTCTCTGTTCCCTAACCATAATGATCCGATGGGATGGATAATCCGACACGACCGCAGAGAGATCAGGCGCAGGACCAACGGCTTTACGTGCTTACCGAGGCACGGGGGTGTTTAACACCGCCAACTTCCTAACTCCGGACTCGTGTCGAGATTTCTTAAGAGAAAAACTCAATAACATTTTGTTGGCACGACCCGGGATTCGAACCCGAGACCTCATGCACAGCAGTCGCATTCACTACCGCTGCACCACGGAGGCAGTATGTAAAATAGCTATCTGCTGATACATTAATCAGCGCATTTGACATGTACCTAAGTTGACACGTTTGTGACTCAAAAAGGCGGAGCCTGCATACTTCTGCAAGCTTAGGGCCATGTCGCCTTTAGTTGAAATCCACATCAATTGTATCCGTCTTAAACTGTAGGAGTCACAAACATTTAGAGACAAAGGAAAATCAAGATATTTAATAGCCGCAGCGCCGCGCGCCGCGCCGCAAGCGATCGGCTAACACAATCTATGTCAATGTGGGCGGGTATTGTAGCAAATAAACAATCAGCGATAACTAGGTGCTTGTTGAAGTTGACAGATCTTGTACTGGAGTGTTGCTACTTCAAGATTTGGTAACGATTCGTGTTAAACGAGAAATAGCTATATAATTATTTTATTTATCATGGGAGGCTGTTGGACTGTCACGGAGAGGTTTCGAGTTCAATTTCAGGGCGACTCTTAGTAATGCTTGAAATAAATAATCGCTTTAACGGTAAAGGAAAACATCGAGAGAAAATCTGCATGCCTGACAGTTTTCCATAATGTTCGCGAAGATATGTGAAGTTTGCCAATAAGCACTGGACCAGCGTGAGAGGAGGCCCGTGTCCAGCAGTGGAACCGTTTTTATATGCTAGATATGCTCGCTAACTGATATTATGCATTTTGGTTATTAGATATAGTTATACATACATACAGATATGTATCAGATACATACATAGATTCACGCCTGTTTCCCAGAGGGTTATGTATTAGATATAGTAATATATAGTTATACATAACTATGTTTCAGGTAAAAAGTAACAATACTCACGTTTTTTGTACAGCCGTAGCTTCAATTATCTATAAAGAAATAATACCTACGTTGTTTAGTCGTATTATTATTTTCATCGATTATTTTTTCTGCCTGGTATATCTATTTGCATGATTGTGAGGTTTGATGATGAAGCGCTCGAGTTATATTTACAGATCAAGCAGCGTAATTGGGTTCTTAGTAAAACAAGTCTGAGTAATAAAACGGAGTATGAGCCTGGTCCGATGTAATATGTGAGTAGTAGAGCCCCGCTGATTTCAGCATGAATGGGCCGGCTCGACCGGGGAAAGACTACCTTCTCACAGAATATCGACGTGAAATAGCAAGTATTCCTACTGTTATGTTTCGTTCGGTGAGTGAGAGTGCCGGAGGAACAATCACCCTCTTTCCCCCTTCCCGCTCCTTCTCCCTCCCACTTCCTTTCCTAGAAGGTTGGCAACGCGCAAGTAATGCCTCTGGTGTAGCAGGCGTCCATAGGCTACGGTGACCACTTACCATCAGGTGCATATGCTTGTTTGCCACCTTAGTTATATAAAAGAAAATAATAGGTTAACGGAACCTATTACATCGGACCAGGCTTGGATCTACAAGTAAGTATTCCTATTGAATAGTGATCATGATGTACCTTCACTTAACTCTTTGGGAATATACTGGCGTAATTTTACCTCTTTGATAGTACCTAGCGAGTAGCCTGAGTAGTTTGGCTACCTTATTAAGAAATTGGTTAGTTGTAGCCTATCGTCTTTGGTTATACCCAATAACTATAGGCTTCAACTTGGAACGAAGCACATCAGGTAAAATGTTGGAGTTCATCAACTCTGCTTTAACTTAAGATTTAGTGATAAAACGTATTCTTTGTTATTATTTATTGAGTACTAAATTTGCCTGAGCAACTAACCTGAATGTAGCTCCACTAACGTAGTAAACTCACTAACCCATATATATTTGACGTTCATAAGCGTTACTTGCAGAATTGAACATAATTATTATGTATTACATAGGTACCTATTTTAAAAAGTAATTGTAATGCTTGTGGTAAACATGCAGACAAAATTACTTAAAAATAAAAATGTTTATAGCCTCAACTCTGTTATTCTCATTTTGATACAAACTGTTATTTTTTGAAACTATAAAAACATTTATTTTTGGCACATATAAATTTTATGCCAGTCTTAATTAAACATTTTCATACATTGCTTTATAGTGTTTTACAACAGTTTATATCGCTGTGAATTTTATTGTTGTTTTAGACACCGATAAAAACTTGATTTTGCGAAAATAAGTAAAGCAAAATAACTTTGTATTAATATGAAAATATAGGCTTTGTTTGTTTGAAAATAATTTAAATTATTCTAGAGATAGTATCATAACGCTCAGCACATTGTTCGGCAAGTACGTCGCGCCATCACTGTTTTAAATATTATGTGTGATAGTATTTAACCTTGTTACCATTATAACTAATTCACTTAATCCATATTCATTGATTATTAGGCAAGCGAAACCGCAAACCAAAGTAAGTTATTGCTAAATATTGCACCGGTGCTGTAAATGAATTGGATTATATTGAACTGCAATCAACATTTTTAATATAGGCCATAACCATTTATTGTTAATTAAAATATTTTAACCTTTATAGTGTAGATAAAGTTTTATAATGTGAAATTAAGCTTTTTCGCTTTGTGCTTGCGTTGTTTTTGTTTTAATACTCGAAATGACAGTGACGATGTGGTTGAAGGGCCAAGCAAGTTTTATTGGCCATAATGAAGGCAAATGTGGAAGTAATTACACATTTTATATTATTACGATTGTATTATGGAGTCTTTTGCGTAAGAATTCTACGAAGTATTATCAAAAGTAGTTAGATTAGGAAAATTGCCTATCTTACTATTTTTGATATATAATCGGTATGTAATGAGTTAAGACGGTTTAAGGTACAGAATATTATGATAAAATGTAGAAACTTTAAACGTGCTGGCACTTTCTTGTGTCATACATTCTTAAGAAAAGTGTGTTAAAAAAAGCAGTAGCTTAACACACATTTATTTTTTTTAATGTTTCGAATACAGATATGTACTTAGTAACATATGAGAAGTTTAGTTTTAAAATCCTCTAAAATACTTTTCACCAAATAATGGTAAATCTCAAAAAACCATATAAAGACATAACATAAATAGACTCTTTTAGCGGTATTTGCAAAAAACTGCTACTTTCGTGAGCAGATTTAATAGAATCTTAGTGGGTTTTGTTGAATACTATCAGTGCAATGCGATAGAAGCAACGAAGGAGCTTCATATTCAATCGAAATATTATTTTTGTTTTGATATCGTTTTAGCGGGTTTTGAAACTATACACTCCTCATATCTGTATTCGAAACATAAAAAAAATAATTTAGTAAAGTACTAACTGATTGAAAGTTTAATATGCGTTTGTGTTACATATTAATGTTTGTAAATAAAAGTTACTGCTTTTGAAGAAAATGTGTGGTAGCCCCAAACGAATCATCATCATCATCATCATGTCAGCCAAAAGACGTCCACTGCTGGACATAGGCCTCCCCCAAGGTTTTCCACACAGACCGGTCTTGGGCCACCCGCATCCAACCGCTTCCCACGACCTTTACCCAAACGAATATGATAAGATAATTTAGACATATTTGAAAAAGATAGGTAAAATATTAATATATGTACATACGGAGTTCTGGAAAACCAAGAGGCTACAATCTAGCAGTAACATTCATCAAGAGCCTGACAATATCAGTGAATATCTTCATTAACTATTCGCATAAATATGACATTTTAAATAAAAACATGACACAAAATATCTTACCTACATCATTGTAGATACGCGCCGCTATGTTCAATGAACTACATATTTATTATAACACGACCTGCAAGATGCACGATACAATATCAATTTAAAAAAATACAATCTTCTGAAGTTTTGAACACCTGTCGTCGTAATTATTTATGGAGATTATTATCGTGCGTAATAATTCACTAAGTTTCAATTGAGCATTAAGCTCAGCCGCACTATTATTGATGTTGATTTAGCATTTTTATTTTAATATTACCCTTACTATGCTGTATTTAGAGTTTAAATTGGAGTGGCTGTTTTCAATGTTTCGACAAAGTAAGTAATTGAAATCTGTAAGTCATGCTAAAATTCATTATAGCAGTTTTAAAGATCTAATAAGTCCAATCGATAGAGATAAAATAAGAAGATATGGTTCTATTGTAATTTTGTTTTTGGATGTTGTTTATGTTTATTAAAAAAAGATTGTTTAATGAATCGGAATAATTTATTTTGTCTTTAGGTGACTACAGAATATCTTTATACATTGTGTGGCTGCTTTTTTGCCCCAAAACTGTCTTAGGTTGTAAAGACAGTAATTTAAAAATCTATTTATTTCTCTCCATTTTTATAAACAACTTTTGCACCAGGAAAAAATCCTGTATCGCGTGGGTCTTTACAAACATTCAAGCAGCAGACATAAAGAACAGCCATCAGCATAATAATTTGTGGATCACACAAATTATTGTCCCGTGTGATAATCGAACCCCCCACACTCGCCGCAGTGGCAGTGACGAGCCGACCACTAACACCACTATGCCATCCGTGTAGTCACATACAAAACCACAGCTGCAATAAAGTTATCCTTACATTACAAGAAGCAAATCTATAATTATCTTTCAATAAATGCAACTGACAGCAAAAACATAAGCGTGTTAATATAAACGTGTCTTAGATTTACATTTTAATTAATACAAATAACATCTCTAGACTGTTGTGTAAAGTGTTCTAAGCGATAAAAGAACCACTTGGGCGTATAACTCGTTACAGATAAAGATAGTTCTACATTGCTTGCAGTGTAATAAAGCTTGCGAATAGCACGGTACAGTTTACAATGGTTAGTGAAAGAAAGCATTTATTCAAAAGTGTTGATAAAATATAATTATATATTTAGGGTTTTTGAGATGTTTATAGATTGCAAGAAATTTCATTAATTCGGCCAATTGACGAACGGATGCCGTCATGCAAGCATAATATTGTTACCATTATGTGGCGATATGGTTAAACTGATAGTTTATAAAACATAACTCCCTCAATATTGATAATCCTTATGTCACGAGGTACTTTACAAACATTATAACAATGGACACGTTCTTAACGTTCAGACTTAAAACAACTACATATGGAGACAAGAAAAGGAAAACACAAACATTTGTAGTCGTGTTGATATTGTACTCTTAACATTTGGCCTATTGACAAAGGCAACTCTACTACTTAAACCACATCGGCATTTGTCCAATAATTGCAAGGAATTAAGCTTTGTGGTTTTGTGTTATAATAACAATCTAATGCGCTAATAGTGATGCAGTGATAGCCTATTGGGAAGCCGTTGGTCTGCCACGCAGAGGTCTCGAGCTCGAACCCAAGGCACGCATCTCAGACTTTTCGAAGTTATAAGTATTAAATAGTTAATTATCGCTCGCTTTAACGGCGAAGGAAAACATCGTGAGGAAGCCTGCATGTCTGAGAGTTCTCCATAATGTTCTTGAAGATATGTGAAGTCTGCCAACCCGCTCTAGGCCAGCGTGGTGAACTATGGCCTAACCCTTCTCACACCGAGAAGACGCCCGTGCCCAACGTTGGGGCAGTTTAATACAAGGCTGATATTATTATTATTATGCGTTAGGAATTTATATATTAATGTATCGCAACAAATTTTAATGATACATTGTAAAAAAAAAGAAAACTTATCGTAATGCTTCGTATTCACTGTAAAATGCTTCGTATTCTAATGAATATGAAGCATTACGATAATTGAAGTGAAAACTTATTTAGGCGCGTTGACCACTTCTTGAGTGAACAAAAATCATGGAACTCACGTCATCGTCACCGAACGCTTTCCATTTTTGAATTATTTTTGGTTTATAAAGAAGTGTTTATGATCAAGGATTAAAGTTTTCGCTTCTATCGGCAGTCCCCAAAGACTGCCCCAAAGTTTTTATTTTAAGTGAAAACTTCTTTAGGCGCGTTGAGCACTTCTTGGGTGAACAAAAATCATGGAACTCGCGTCATTGCCATCGAACTCTCCATTTTTGAATTATTTTAATTTTGTAAAGAAGTGTTAATGATCAAGGATTAAAGTTTTCACTTCTATCGGCAGTCCCCAAAGACTGCCACCAATTTTTTTTTGACTAGTATATTACTAGTCTTTCCTTTTTATATAAATAAGACTTCGTACTAGTTAACATTGGTTTAGTCTAAAAATTTTCCACAGGTTGATATAGCTTGGTACCAATATCATAGATAAGTGCACTGAGCTATTCGTGCGGCAATGGCAAATTATTGCAATGTTTATTGCAATTCATGTTCTGTTCCTATTGTGTACGAGTCTTAACATTGCCCTCCACAGAGGATCGTTACTGTCCGAGTGTTTGTTTTGCACTACCTCGGAAACCGTCGATTAAGGCACACAAGATAACAGATGCAAGCCTTCAATGAAGACACGCGTATTATACTTATTAGCGAAATGGCTCGATAAAGAATTAATGTAGGAAGTATCGGAAATATAATTGCACCGCTTTTTATTAATCGATGGTAGTTGTTTAAATTGTATGGTTGGAGGATATGCGTGTAGCTCCCATATTTATGTTTTGTGTGAAATAGGTGATAATTTTTTACCGCTCAGCGGATACTGGCTGTAATAGAGGTAGCAAAAATAGAACATGCACATAAAAGTAAACTTTAACTGCGTGGGTTGTCCTTGTTTATTAATTTCATTATAACAGCCACCCATGGAGATTAAACATACGGTCACCCGATTTCCTCAATGTTACTTAGGCGTTCCGCATACGACGGACAGCGGCGGAACAGACAATTTGACCGGCGTTATAGATCGTATGGAATCCTACGCAGCAACGAAGGACAATGACAGAAAGTCTGTTATTGCCCGGTCGAGTATGGCAGACGTTGGCTGAAACGGAAAACCATGTCTACTGTGGCAATGGTACCCAAAGGCAGTTATGGATGACAACGGATAACGGCGGACTTTACATTCCCTTGGAAAACCACAATCGTCTGCGGAACGCCTTAGTATGTTGTTCTGTGTTGTGCAGATCTATTGAGTCACAGTTACTCTAACCACGATGTTTGTGTAATCAAGATACAAGTAGAACGTTCATGCTAAGTTTACCTGTTCGTGGTCATTAGACAAGCTGTCATCCCTAAAGGTTATGTTCCGTTCGTCGAACTGTTCTTCAACTTGCATTATCACTTCAACTTGCACTGTCACTTCAACTTGCACTGTCACTTCAACTTGCACTGTCACTTCAACTTGCACTGTCACTTCAACTTGCACTGTCACTTCAACTTGCACTGTCACTTCAACTTGCACTGTCACTTCAACTTGCACTGTCACTTCAACTTGCACTGTCACTTCAACTTGCACTGTCACTTCAACTTGCACTGTCACTTCAACTTGCACTGTCACTTCAACTTGCACTGTCACTTCAACAAAAGCTAATTTCTAAACCTTTGTCAGTTCCAATATTTGATTACGTATAATTAGAAAAAAAAAACTGCATTTTGAAGAAGAGTAGAGGGAGGCAAAAAACGAAACAAAGCTTTATACACGAGCATCTCACACTCAAGTTACAAATAAAATAATAACTAGAAACTGCTTATAAATCACGATATGGCAATGATATACATAAAGTATGGATTCCCTGTCACCAACAACCGCGTTTCTACAACGCGAGACTCGAGCGCCGAGATAAAGGTTTTTCGCTTGTACTTCAATCAATTAAGGTATTTTATTTGGTAATTAGTTAATTACCTACTTCAAATATTCAAGTCCAACCTATTACACATAATTATTAGAAAAGAATTGATTTCTCAAGTCTCACATTCAAAATATACCATGTTTAACCAGTTATGCTGTATACTAAGGGTTGTTAATCAATGAGCAAAGAGAGAGAAATATACATAGATTGGTACCTACTTCCAAATCTATGTGTACGTAGTCGCAGGGTAAAAGCTATTCAAAATGAAATAATTGTAATAACTTTTAAACTTTCGCGTTGTATGATTTATACATAATACGTAACGGCTATTTACCTTTTAAAGCTTAACGGTTCGGCCAGGTCAGAAACTGACTGCTGAGGCGATGTTTTTTTAAATATGGTCAACTAGGTAACAACCTTTGGTACTGTTAGGTATATCTAAGAACCGAACAACACTTGCCCAGTCTTAGACATATTTTATCTCAGCATTTCATGATAAGAAGATGCACAAGCGCTCCAACTAACACAGCTAGACGACATTGCAAGGCAAACAAAATAAAATTGGCATAAAATTAAACAAAAGCATCCATTGATCACGTACAATAAAGTAAATTGAATAAGCTTGTTGGCAAATCACACAGTCAATTGTGGATACAGTTATTTTATAAATCATATTATTGTACCGTTTGATTCTATATTGATGATTAATTGTAGTCTCTTGTATCTTTTGTTGGTTTTGGAAAATTTAATTGGTATTAAGTGTCAATGATCCCTTTCTATTGCGCCCAAAGGGCCAGGGCTGGCACCGTCATATCAATTTATTTAATAGTTTTAATTATTTACAAAATAGTCTTGCGTTACCGTTATAATATGTGTAATGCTTGCAATTATCATATTCACTTGAATACTCGTGCTCTACATTTATTTATATTTTACAAAGTAAATATAAATAAAAAATAATATTTGACGGCCTCGATGGCGTAGTGGTTAGTGAAACCGACTGCCACGCCTGAGGTCGCGGGTTCGATTCTCGCACAAGTCAAACTTTGTGTGCATGAACATGGATGTTTGTCTTGGTCTGGGTGTTTCTATGTATAATATGTATGTATTTACAAAAAAAGAAAAGGTTTTGATTGCCATGTGTACACACACATAGACATAACGGAGTATTCCGCTTTCGGCACCAATTTTTTCGGCACCTAAGCTATTCCACTTTCAGCACCAATAGGTATTTTTGCTTGGTGCCGAATGTAGAATAAAATACCTATTGGTGCCGAAAGCGGAATACTCCGACATAACATTTCATTTCCTTTTAATAATATTTTGTTGTTATATACCATTTTCCTCTTTTCATTATATAAATGCCATAAGTATGAGTTACTAATTAGCGTAACAACCGCGATTAATAAATTCAAGTCCGACTGCGTAATTTCTTATTTTCGTCATACCGAGTTCACAGAAATAATTACGCACATAACTGAGCATTCTTAAAACATTAAAATGAAAACGGCGGACACACGCAACCCTAAGTAAATCACTAACAAGAACTCAATTAAAATATAAATTCGTTAAGCATCCATTCATCAAAGTTGATTGGCAGGCAGTAGTATCATACACAATATACACATACAGATTAACGCTACTGGCAAAATTGCATTACCACTCAATTACATTAATTACACGTCTTTTTGTTAGAGAAATAGTCAGTACCATGTGCTTCCGAAAGTATTTTGTTAAAATAAAGGTTAGGAATTGAGTTCAAAGCGCTTGAACTCATGCTTTCGTTCGTATTGTTCGTTGTGAGTATAATGTATATTGATAAATCGGTTGGCATTATAATGAAAATATATACTAGGAGTAAGTAGGCTACGTTATTGAGCTACACACTTAACTGCACGTTTAACAAGCACAATGAATAAGCTTATTATACTAGAATGTTTGAGGGAGTAATAATGAGCTGGCATGTATGACCGAATTCATTCTACATGCATGAGCTGCCGCGTTCGTCTATGTATACAATAAAAATAAAATAATATTTACTCTAGAGTTATACTTGTCGTCGCTTATGTAAACAATACGGTTGATAGGAATTTAAATGTTATAAAGTAGTTGTTAACCTGTTTGGATCATTACACTTACACAAAAATATAGGAAAATAAATACTTATTTGTTAAAATCCGTATTTGAATAATTTTAAAGGTGTATAAAGAAAGTGTGTATGCCAGGATAGCACATGCAAAACCGTATTCTCTACATACCGTTGTGGAAAACAGGCAAAGTTGATATTAGTATGTATTTAGGTTGATCTATTAGAGTAGTAATCGAGAAAATCGAGAGTATAACTGTGATAGACGAGTGTTTCCGAATGGGTTCAATACAGACTTCAATGAAAGAAGCTCAGTTTAGAAATTAGGGGTACAACGAAATTTTTGTGTTCTGTGGAACAAATATTTTTTTATACTCTTAGAGCCTGCAGATATGTTTTACAGACAAGATATTAATCCGCGATTTTTGCATCATTATGAACATTCAATCCAAAAAACATTAATTTTCCGATGAGTATAATCTGGGTGTCTTCAAGTCGCGAGTGAATAGGTATCTTCTAGGCAAGCGTGCTCCGTCGTCGACTGCATCTTCACTTAAGATCACGTGAGATCGCGGTCAAGCGCAAGCCAATTAGAGCATAAAAAATATTTCAAAAAACTTGCAATATGCACCAAATGTACTCGCAGCGGACCAAACAAATTCAGCAAATATATTATCACTGACCTGACGTACCAAACGCTTATAAAAAACGCAAGTTTAGAATGATTGTTATGCAAAGAACAAGTAGCTAAATATTGTAGAAGCGCAGTATTAATATACAAATATCAGACAGCTACCAGTATATTCCAATAACATTGCAAATCAATGCAATCATATACAGAATGAGATAATAAACGGTATTACTTATCAAATGACAACCTATTTCATATAGAGCGACCGAGATAGGTACAACACATTGTCAATATCTTCCTCGTCTTATTATTTCTATGGGTATTGGGGTTGGCATGTAATTTAACCCATACAACATGTATAAGATTTCCCACCAAGTGTCTGCAATCAGATCTTTGCATTCCAGGAACATATCCATGGAATGTTTCGATCCGATTCTCTATATCAAAGTCGCTGTTGTTGGCAACTAAAATGACCGTTTTTTCCTGTTACAAACTCCCTTCACTATGAATAATGCCTGTATTCCGGGGGACTTTGAAAATATTCAAGCAACGGATACCCAGATTCAGAACAACAATTTATGTAGTACACAAAATGTGTGTCTTTTGTGTGGATCGAACTTGATACAATGGAAGGGTCAAGACGACCACTTAAATCACTATGAAGTAGATCTATCTATCTGAAAAACAGAATAATGCGAATGAGCGTCGAAGATGATCCATGCAGACTTTCATCCATCTTTTTAACAGTTACAATGCTATCTCCAAATTGAGAGAAGTCTGTGTAGCCATTAAGTTAAGTGTACCTATGCTAGTCTTTTTTTTAATTCTTTGCAATATTGCAATAAGTAAACTCCAAACCTGCATGCGTTATCCATTATGCTATCACCTGTTTTTACTTTTTATCGTTGTAATATAAGTCAATATTTAGCAATATATTGTAACCTATAAAAACATTGCTGTCGGTACTTCCATAAAAATATTTTAGCGAAGGTTAACGAGTCATATTTTATATAAATGTCTTTAAAAATAAAAGCCATTACTTCGAGCAATTAATAATCACATGAATCAATATTGTATAATTTATGGACGTTCTTGTTACCAGAAGAAATCACTTTGTTATTATAGCCACGGGGCTCTATGTAAGATTCTTCCTTAGATGCCCGTTTATAGATAGGGATGGCAACGCAAACATTTCATATAAAAATTCCTCAGAATATTCAGTTATTTTATGATATTTTCCTTAATTAACTATGAGGCTATTCAGTGACTAAATTTAGTTTACAGAATACGTTTTATGCAGCCAGTTCTGTTATTATGTAAACATTTCTAGAAACTGTTTACTTGGTACTTTTATTGCGTATGTCAACCAGTTATTGTTGCCTGAATAGTGTTCTTAAGTACTGTATTTATATACTAACAATGCAAGTAAATAGTTAGTAGCATTATGTGATTAGCGATTAAAATTTGAATTATTCTAAAAGTATGTAGTCTATGTTATTCGAATAATTTTGATCATTATTCGGTTAGTAGGGATATTTATTAGGGATACGTATGGACGGTCAAATATTGAATTGAATCTGGAGGTGTGGACAGCGAAAATTCCAATAAAATGGTTTTTAAAATCGTGCGGTGGCAGGTTTATTGTATTTCAATGACAAAACAATATATGTATATGTATTTTTTGGTATCAATTGTCGCCCAGTAGTTGAACTGTTCAACTTTTGTTGTATACTTTCACCTGTGCAACATCTTCAACATCTTCATGCGTATACTTAAAAAGGGGTACGAAGACATTTTACTAATTAATATATGGATTATGTTTATTATACATACCAATTTGATAACATATTTCGCATCCAGATATTTTAATGCATAGACGTAGAGAGCCTGAGAATATGATCGATGCTATTACACGGCGTAAGTAGCTGACGCGAGATACGTGCACAAACAAATCACGTGAGCTACACGCGCGAGTTAATCTTTTGTGCTACTTGCACGAGTGGCTGGCGTTTGTCGTTTAAACAATGCATATAAACCGTGCAAGTGTCTTAAACCTGCATGGTATCCACGTCGTCAACAAAAGTTATTATAGACAGTGCAATCATTTAATTAGGCGAACATAATTATGTGCTAAGATATCGATATTCGTTTTATTATCATATTTTTAAATGCCTTCCTTAAATGTATTCTTGCAAATGAATTATTTTAGTTGTAGGTGTTCACACAGCATACATCGGATAGTACTAATCCGAGTAAATAAGTGATAACAGAGGGCCTATTCTCGTAATAAAACCTGCTCAAAATAAAGTTCCGATCTATGTAGTTTAAGTTTAACAAATACCACGAACATTATCACCTGAATTAAAATAAACTACAAATGTGAACAAAAATAACATAAAAATATAATTTAAATAGCTTAAATAGCAGTAAACAGTAACTAGTAAAAGTGTTTAACAGTATATTTATTTAGAAAGCTTACAGACTAATGTACATATAGGTTTAAGACAAAATGTGCAGTAACAATTGCTATTTATAAGCTTCCACAAATATGACATCTACTGTGCTGCAAGTACCATAATAAAGACAATATTTTAGTT
Organism: Catocala sponsa; assembly: GCA_963564715.1. Classification (NCBI taxonomy): domain Eukaryota; kingdom Metazoa; phylum Arthropoda; class Insecta; order Lepidoptera; family Erebidae; genus Catocala; species Catocala sponsa. Next base: position 10,595,055 of record OY751338.1, read on the forward strand.
TGGGACAAAAAAATACATGTTCTATAAACATTGATAATCGTTATTATTTGTGCTTCTATTACTACCAAAAAACTCTCTGCTCAGTATGCGTCGTAGGTTCCTAGTTTGAGTATGAAACATATCAATCTCTAATGTTGGGAGATACTATTAAAACTAGCTGCGTTTCGGGAAAAGATAGTGTTCCGTCTGTAATTGACTGTTGTATGTCCTATATCCAGTAACGGACGCTGTCTCAATCCAGCATGAGGAATTCTAAAACCTATCTTGGATAGCAGTTGCGGTGAATCAATAATACCGTTGGCGATATCTATACTAATATTATAAAGCTGAAGAGTTTGTTTGTTTTTTTGTTTGAACGCGGTAATGTCAGGAACTACTGGTTCGAATTGAAAAATTATTTTAGTGTTGGATAGCCTATTTATCGAGGAAGGCTATAGGATATATAACATCTCGCTACGACTCACGGGAGCGGCGCAGTAACTATAAACGTGGGTGAAACTGCGTCCACATCTAGTCTAGTATTATATAAATACATTGCATTTCTGTTCTCATTTGACGTTTATTAGCCTAGAATGCTATTAATTTTTAACAGTTTGATTACGAGAATTGCTCCTCTTAATGCGCCCTTTAATATAAAAGTGCAGAAATATATCTACCACAAAACTAGAACATTCTAAAATCTGTACTATTAAGCAATAAAAATATTCAATGCGCGCTTACAAACTATTTACATTGTTATCGTAAAAAGAATTTCTATCTCAAAACGTCTCATACAAAAACAAAACGAGGGACCATCCCAAAATATTTGTAGAACATTTTTATTGTGATTTTTAGCGTATTTCAGTAGCGATATGAAGATTTTACCCTCCGTGGACCGTTGTTGTATAAATAGGCTTTTATCCTCTTTATATTGAGCACTATCATAAAAGTGTCACAGGGCTGCCGCAAACGAGAATTTACTGCAGCATCGTGCAAATGAACCATCGATGAAATAAATCGACATCGGATCGGATAGTTGACACGATAACGTTGGTAATTCACGATAACTCGTTTAATTTTCTTTTCATTGTATGCCGATTGTCGTAAATATGTTATTTAATGTGTATGTAAATGGTGCGTGTGGAGATTCAGTATTGATGAACACATAATACCTAGTAGGTATGTGTGTACACTCTGAAGTAATTACGGTCCTGTTTAAATTACGTAGGTATTTATTTAATCTTTTCATTAATTGATGTCGCACACAATTGTTTCTCTTGCAGGTTATTACTGAAAATAGCGTTGTCGCACTTCATTTATGTACTTTAGCAGGATACAGTGCGATGGCTTTTTTACGTAAACATGGGGGGGGCGCATATTCGTTTCCATACTTTGGTTTCTACACCTTTCTATTCTGTTTTTAGTATTATGATCGTGTGCTTGTGCGTGTTTCAAGTGACTAATATAGAAAAGTTCGTTATAAAACTTTGAATTAAAATATGCTCTTTAAACGTCATGGCACGTAGTTGTAATTAAACGTAGCATATGTCGTGTAAGGAAATAAAAAATAGGTAGATGTCTTAATAGGCAGTCAATACTAATGCCGACTTTAGTTATCTAGGCTTCTAAACATTCGGTGACAGGCGTTTTATTCAGGCAAATCGATCTATAATTGTACCAAATAGATATCAGTGCAAGCCCATGCACTGGTAGGCATCATTTACTTTAAAAGGCAACGTATGTTAGTAAACTTTGTAAAATCTAGTAAGCACATTTAGGGACTGGTCGATCATAATGGTTTATTGATGCTACTGGTTGAGCTGATTCATGCTTGGTGTTTTGGTGAAAGTAAATCATTCTAAAATGTATACTCAGATTTTATGGCGATTTATAATATTGTTATCTATTTTGTATATGCCATACATTTTTTTTGTTGCAATTTGAATATGCGCTTCTGCAAAATCTCACACACGTCATCTAGACAAATATATATATATTTTTATTTCAGCTTACAAACATGTTTTTTTGCAGATGACATCTTTTTTTTAATGGTTATTCGCGGCAAATGACAGAGCTGCCCACCTGATGGGAAGTGGTAACCGCTGCTCATGGACTTTAGCAATGTCAGGACACAGAAAAGCCGCTGCCTACCGTGAAACATCTACCTCCACAATATCAATACTACAGTATCGCTAGAATTCAACCCCAACGTTCTTCAGTTTTTAATTTTAGGTACGTACTATAATGTAGCGTCCACACATATACAAGAGAGTATACATATATAGTTCCCCACGGTCAAGAACCGACCAGCCCCTTGAATTACAAGAATTATATTAATAAATGCCTCTGAGTAACTCCGCCCTATTGGTTCCATTTTAGCACTGAAATATAAACTTAAAAGTTTAAATTGTTTTATAACAGTAGCGTTTGGACCACACACCGCACTTCATACATTGTTTCACCCTTATATAAACCGTGGTCCATAAACAGCTGTAATTTTAATGTCCGTTTATAGCGTTATTGTACACCATTGGCGTACCACATACGTTGCAATGTTTAATCTTCCGACAATTATATGCATGCTTCAATGTATTTGGAAACTGTTTATTGCGCTTTATATTGGAGGAAACATTTTAAATTTACCATCTAAAATTAAGATGGGTAATTAGAAAAGGGTTTTGTATTTAGGTTTTACTGAATTCGATAAAAGCTGACGTGTTGTGTTTACGTGAATTGTAATATTCGCAAATACAATGTTATTCTGATTTTATCGATAGACTTTGGACGGATACTGCATTTTTTGTATTACCACTTAAAGGAGAAACTAAATAAATACTCCCTTTTACTCGCAAATAAATAGATTCATCCCACAGGAATTACGATTTCTTTCTTGGCCATAGACTATGTCTATGTAAAACATCATGTAAATTTATGCATAAAAGCAAGATCTTATATTATGTCTGTAGAACAGAATTGACAAATTTCGATGAGTTAGACTTGGCAGTTATTTGGTTTACTATCCCTTCCAGGAACATTGTGAACGACAGGGTCCATCACTCGGCAAAAATACGCAAATACTAAATTCCGGTATTTGGCAATCTACCATAACTTTAAAAGCTAGTTATTTAATACTTGTATTACACATAAGCATAATGTGCTGTACCAGACGTTAAATGACCATAAAGCATACATGTTCTGGCAATATCTGACTATTACGCCTAGTGGTAATCGAGAAATGGCACAACATATTCTAGGTGGTAGTCAACAGCAGGATTTATACAGCCACCTTATGATGGAAATAGCAGACTATAAGCTTCGCTTTTTGGAACGCGGCGAAATGACAATCTCAATTGTCCATTTCGCAGTACAACGATTGTTCAAAGTTATGAACACCCGGACTAATTCAGAAGTCGTCTATATGTATATTTTATATATGTAAGTTATATATTTCAATTCAACCATTGCAATGCGTGTGGTAACTGGCTCAACATTATTACAGGCCATAATATAGTACCTTACAAGAAATATTTTAAACATATTTTGTAACCTTATGGAAGTGAAGTCATTACCGAGGCAGTGTGCATTACGAGTGCATTTAATTACATTCTTAGTAAAAAGGAAACAAATTACTGTATTTCTGTTTCCAAGAATCCTTTGATTGGTACTTTCGCTTCACGTCAACTATTGGTTGTTATACACTATTGTAAAATTATATTCTAAACGTAGCATTTATTTTACAGCCATCTTAGCGTTACGATATCCCTAAGTTGCTGGATAATAAGTAAGCAACTTTGTTCTAGCGCAAAATACTAATAATCTTGTTAAATGTCACTAGGTACAAATTAATAAATTATATTTGACTATAGACAAATATTATTTATTAATTTGTACATTTTTGTAGGAACATACGAAAGACTAGTCTTTCCGTACATTTTTCTGGAATTTTGTATCTTTATTACCCGGCAATTTCAGGTTTTTATTAGCAATCATAATCATGTTAAGCGTAACGTTATTTGCTACCTTATTTTTCTATAGCAATATTTGCAAAAACTTCATTTTAATATAATAAAACAAATCTATATTAAAGTGATACAAAATAGAGAATTCATGTTTCATACACGATACACATGTACATATATTTCAAAGAACACAAGTGACTTGGGTCCACGAAGGCGCAGGGTCGCATACCCTTGTTAATTTAATTTCTACATGCCATCTGTCAGCCGAGCGGCTGAAGGGTTATCCAATTACAAGTGCCGTATGTATGTAAAATGCCTTTGCATAACCCTTTGAATGCACTTGGTATTAGCTGAGGAGTTTGAATAAGCTGACGGAAGTTGAAGTTTTAATACCTACTCACATTTTATACATAGCTACAATTCTTTTTTTTTTATTTTGTACTGAGCGCGCAATTGTTTATGTGGTTATTTCGATCTTACTTTAATGCGACGCGCGTTGCATGTTTGATAGTGGTATAAAACTCGCAAATAAAACTAGAGAAATTATCGACAGATAATAATTTGAAATTTATTTTTCTTTATGTGCATTCATCTTTTGTTGTGAATAATCCCCAATAATGCATTAAAGTGTAATTAAATACACATAATAACAAAATATCAAACATCTTTATAAAAATCAATACTAGAGTATCTACTTTTGTGTGTAAACGTTAAAATTTTGCGATTGTACATCAGTTAACACGCGACAATGATCAATGCAAGTCGGTCGAAATGTTGTGAAATAAATAGGTATTTATTATCTTTAAATAATAACTTAAGCAATTAAGGCCCGTTGTCTAATATTACATAAATAACTGTTTTGAAAACATGTGATACAAATTTAAATGTATGAATTAAAATGTGTGTACTACATGTCTAATATCATAAAACAAATATACATCTATGTTTAATTTCAATATACCTACATACATCTATGACTGAAGCTTTTATTTATATAGGTACATCTGCCCATAGCCTGTAAAATATTATAACAACTGACATTTATTGCGTATAAACCACATCAATAAACCAATCGATAACTTTTTACTATAAGCGATGCCTAGACATAATTAAGTTCAATTGAAAGTCTTATCCCATCAAGGACCACCTTAAAACCAACATTGAAAAATAAATTTTTCTTTGCTCAGACACAGTAATTGCGAACCATCGTTCTGACACAAATTGCAAGCAATTGCACCTGGCTGCGTCGGCGCATCGAGCCTATTTACATTGCGCACTGTACAACAAAGAAAAAAAAACGTATCTTAAATAATAAAGTTGTCTGCTACACGCCGTGTTGTGTTGGGTTATTTAAAAAGGTTTGAGTAGGTATTAATCTTATACAGAGACTTAAATCGTATATCATTTTTTGAGATAAGATGCTTACATATTAATGTGTTGTGCGAAAAAAAGGTAATTTACATATATATACATATACTCATCCTTCAAATCTCTGGAAAAGTAGGGAGAGCGAGAGATTGGGAGAGATTATAATAACATTTTACCAGTAACGTTTTCTGTCTCACTTAGTAGGGCCGTGTCTATTGCCGTCTTCAGACTCCGTGCTTATAATTTTAATCCGAAAATGCAATAATAATTTGTGTAACCTGGATTGTTAACGCGATTGGCTGCAATAATAAGCTTTATGTTATATACATTGTAGTGTAGATGTTTATATTGCTATCATTGAAAAGGTTACATATCTATTTATTTATTAAGGTGTGAAGTTAACCTACCTTTTAATTTTTTTTTATCTATAGTTATTTATTGAAATTAAACTACTATATACGGATTTTATCGCGTTGTTTATTTGACACTTTATTACAAAATTTTGAAAAACTGTTACACTACTATTACTATTAAACTTTACTAATTTTTAAGCTAATTAAATTATTTAAACTATTAAAACTATTTATACTATTACTATACTATTATACTATTTATATTTATGTTTACACTCTTCCCGATGTTTCGGTTGCTTTTCAGCAGCCATGGTCACGGGGAGACTAAGATGGCAGTTGTCTCAATGTTCCAGTGTAGTTATTTCAAAGTACCCGAACATAATTTAATCATGGGTGTTTCTATTTACGCAGAATGAGCTCAAAGTATCATGAAGTCTAGCTGTGGTTTGCTTCTTCTTGGGTTTGACTATTTGAATTACTGGATCCCAAGCTGGTGGATTTCAATGAATAACATTCGCGTAAACAGAAGACAATATTATATAGTTATTTTTTCTATAATGTTCTCGAAGATATGTGAAGTATGCCAACCCGCATTGGACCAGCTAGGCCTTACTGTTTTTACACTAAGAAGAGGCCCGTGTTCAGCAGTGGGACAATATACAGGTCTAATATAATATTTTGCAATTAAAGATCTGCATTGTAATTTAAAGAGTAAACACCAGTGAATTTTGATTATATATGATATAGAGATAACTTGAACCTCAATAAAAGAGGAAGACTACTTCGAAAATACGTGCAAAGTCACGAATAAAAGCTAGTTATTTGCATATCTCTCTACAAAGATAATAACAATACGATATATTTCATAAACATATACATTTTCATTATCTTTAATCACGAAACGCTCGTGAAAATTAAATTACTCAAGTTATTTTTTATGACGTTGCATACTAAGCAAGAGATGCTTTTACTGGCGAGTAGCGGGGACGGTAACGTTTGTCATAAGTTTTTATTTATTCTGAAACTTACTTTTCACTTATAACTAAGGTAATAAAAATTCACGAGAATGCGCGTTAACAAAATTTCTTAACACCCAGGTAAACGCTCACGTTAAATTTTTATGAGTTTTTGAACGTTATGGAGCACAAGAACTATGTATTTATCTTCGAAATCGCTCTCTAAAACTGTTAATGACCCTCGTAATGTGTAGGTATCAGTAACATCTCAGTCACCTTCTGTTAAACACTTGCTGTAGATATTATGTCTTAAAACTACTTAGTAACATACGAAGGACGCCATACTTCTGTTATGGTATGGGTAATTCATTTTGCATTTTAAAGATCATGCATAGGAAACCTATCAAATTAAACCCAAAATAAAAATTATAATGTAAAATTGAGCCAGTACGCTAAGTATTCTTTTTTTTATTTTTATATTTTGCTCGTCAAAATGACCACACTCCACCTGATGTTAAGCAGTCGTGTGGTCTAAGAGCAGTGGCCTCCACATCGCACCCACAGTAGCCGAGGCGATGTTGAGGTCTCTACTTTTACGGCCTGAGAATTTTTTATTTTATTTTTATTTTATTTTAACATTTTAGGAAAACTTACAGCTAAAATACATTATTAACATAATAACAATAAGGTGAAGGCCAATTAAAAGTTTTCACTGATAAAATACATAACCGTGAATATAATTACACGTAGAAGTAGACTTATTGTGATATCACTCTTTATATCTAATTAAAGAACTCGGTACTCAATTGTTTTTTTAATTTAGTGACACTAGTAAAGAATATATCAATATCAACACTTTGGCATGCCGCATTGTACATGCGACTCGCTCTGATTAAGTATGAGTTTTGTCTGTAATTGGAGTCTACAGCAGGAACATATAGCAAGTTAAATCGTCGTAGATGTGCTGACGGGACACTTAAAGCCATTTTGCTTACCAGTTCTGACGAGTCGACCGCTCCTTTCATAATATTAAATAAAAATGACAAGTCCGCTACTCTTCTTCTCTCAACTAATTGAAGAATATGAAATTTTTTGCATCGGCTGATGTAATTAGGTAGGTAGCAACTGCAACGATATTGTATATATCTTAAAAATCTTTTTTGAATGCGCTCTATTCGATCAATATAGATATTATATTTAGGATTCCACACTTGTGAACAGTATTCTAGGTGACTGCGAACGAAGGAACAGTAAAGTATTTTTATTGTTTTAATGTTTTTAAAGTCGTTCGAGATTCGAAATATGAACCCAAGCGCTTTGGAGGCTTTACTTACAATATTGTCAATATGAGTGTCAAATAATAATTTCGAGTCAAAAGTAACTCTAAGGTCTTTGATTTTACTAACTCTCGTCAATGGGGTATCTAATAATTGATAAACCTGATTTATTGGGCTAGGTTTACGTGTAAAGGAGCACACGTAGCACTTATTAACATTTAAATCTAGTTTATTTGTTATGCAGTAGGCCTGAAATCTATCGAGATCTTCTTGTAACTGATTCGCGTCATGAATTGTATTTATCTGCCTCATTATTTTCAAGTCATCAGCATATAAAATAATTTTAGAAGTTATGAAGCAGTTACTTATGTCATTGACGAATATATTAAACAACAAAGGTCCTAACAATGAACCCTGAGGGACGCCCAAAGGAATATTTGTAAGTGTGCCTCTAGATGTGTAACCATTTAGCACAACAGTTTGACATCTGTTTTTCACATACGATGTAAACCACCGGAACAAATTACCACCAACGCCCATACTCATAAGTTTCTGCATCAAGATTGTATGATCTATTCTATCGAAGCATTTACTGTATTCACGTCCCGCTTAAAGAACCCAGGATTGAAGGAAGAAGGAAACACGTGCCTTGGCAGAGAATTCCATGCCTTGGTCGTTCGGCAGAGATATGAGGACCCAAAATTTTTGGCACGCGCTCTAATCGACTCTACCGTGTAAGGATGGCATCTGAGCCCAGCACGCGTTGTTCTGGATAGGAAAGGGGAGGGCGGAATAAGGTGGAATAACTCTTCAGAGCACTCCCCGTGGTATATTCTGTAGAAACATGCCAATGAGGCAATGTCCCTACGGAGTTGCAGAGGTTCCAGTGAACTCGTGACCTCTGGATCTCCGATGATACGGACAGCCCGCCGCTGTAACCGGTCGAGAGCGTCCAGCAAGTACTGCGCGGAGCCATCCCAAAGATGAGAACAGTACTCCACGCAAGGGCGCACTTGTGCCTTATACAATAGGCACAGTTGCCCAGGCGTGAAGAACCGCCTCACCCAGTTCAGAACATTCTTGGTTCCAAGGAACAAAAATTTACTATAACCAATCTTGGTGTTTTTTGTGTCAGTTAATTTAATATTTGTAAATGGGATTGAATATAATGACCACCAAAAATACTAATTACACACTAAAATAAATTCTTACTAAAATATATCATAACGAGGACCTATACGCCTCAACTCACTGCATTCCGTCTCGGAAGAGTTAGGTTATGTTAGGTTCCTTCTTAAACCCACCCAAAATTAGGAGCCCCGCTACGCGGGGCTCCGTCGACTTATTTTAATCTCTTTGCTGTGCCATTAATATTTTTGGTATTAAAATGCGGTTTTAATTTTGGTGATCATTTACTATTTTTGACTGTTATATTTTACTATATATGGTGATAAGTTAAACATAAGCCTTTGTAAATTACCGCGCGTCAGGATTTTAAACTCATAAAGTAAAAAATTTGCTTAGAAAAATATTGCATTATAATATAAAAAATGATAATGGTAAAGTTGATGGTGAGAAGTCACAAAATCTTAACTGCAAAAGCAGTTAAAAGAGTGGGCGCTGCGAAAAATGCTCTTGAAGGTAATCACATTTATTTTAACCCAGTAATAATATATCATGTATATCTCACGCTGTTTGAATAACTAACGACATCTCATTTATTGAATTGCATTAAGCCAAGATGATCTTAGATGTGCCAAAATAGTACATTCATAATGTTTTTTTAGACATACATCCGAAAACATGACTATACTTTTGAAAATCGACCTTAACTTGTAAACTTTTTAAATGCCAGACGTAACTGAAAAGCCGAAGCCTGAAAATAATATTACAAGAAATTACTTAATAGTCTTAACACAAAATCAAATCAAAAATAAATTTATTCAAGTTAGGTTACAAGGTAACACTTATGAATGTCAAAGTTACACTAAATTTTTCTGTGAATTCACATTTACTGCCACGTTCAGCAAAGCAAGGGTGTAGCCCTACACCCTTGCTTTGCTGAACGTGGCAGTGAGCTCACTGTTTTAATCGCCAAGTTTACAATAAAATTTTGTTTACAAATCATAACTGTAAGGTGCTGCAACCTTAAAAAGGACTTATACTGATAAGTCACTTTAAGACTTTTATATAAGCCAAATGTTTTACAGAATACCCATATTATTGATGCAAACTAATAGAATCACGCAAACTAGATCAATATCGTTTCAGTCGTATTAAGGAACATGATTAATAAACACACAATACACTACGCAAAAGGTTTACAACCTCTTAGATTAATCGTGGGTAAAAAAAAAACCAGGTAGTACTATCCATCTATTACATTAGTCGACAGTTATAACACCTGCGGGAGGTGTTGGGGTAGTCCATTAATAAACACAGAACATGTTTCTAAGACCACAGTATACAATTTATTTCAGTATGATGATTACTTCGCCACATTTTTGGTACATGTCGTTCACAATATTATGATCATACGTATTATCATAAAGTACCAACAGCGGGAAGTTTTTTATTAATAGAACTGCTAGATAATAACATAAAATTTTATTGTGTATTATATTTTAATAATGAGATAAGGAAATTTTCTTTCTCACGACATGTAAACGACGATCGAGATTTTATGTGCACGTAAAGGTTTACTGTTAGAATTTGGATATATTACTTAATTTTTTATTCGTAAATAAAAATATATTTTGTGGATGTGTGGCTAGTCTTATTTTGTCAATCATATTATCTCATAATCATATTACTTATTAAGTCCATTAACGATATTATAATACAATAGTACCAATTTTTTGCAGTAAATGACAGTATCCAGTTCCATGGTATCTTTTGGGTAACTCTTATGTTTATATCTGTAAATGTTTGTAAAGCTTCCGTCGCACAGGCTTTGTTATTTAGCGAGAAATATGTTTTTAGAACAAGAATAAGCCAGGAAAAATGTAATATGTATTTTCCAATCAGGCGTAAAACAAAATTAATAGCATTTATGATTACGCCATGATTTCAAAACTGACGCAGTTTCGTGCCTGCGTGAATATATAGCACTTCCTATGGGAATATAACATACTGGTAAAAAAAATACCATGTGAAGAAGCAGGTCATGGTTTATCTGAATGTCAAGTTTAACCCTAATCTATTCCACGATTTACGCACAATTATAACATTTTTACGTTTATAATATTTAGTAGAATTCATGTGTAACTTTTGCATTTTATATAATATGCCATTATTTCAAATAAAAGAAAATATTGGAATAATTATGTGTTGTTGCTATACAATTATTTGTGTTATTTGTGGGCGGGCACTAGTGTAATTGGCTGCAAACTCACCTCTGTATCACCAAAGGGGTTGACACAGGTTTATTATTTAAGCTTAATTTTGTACTTGGGACGTAATATCAGGGAGTACCTATATATAAATTAATAGGGCATAGTTTCAGATATATCTCATTTGCTACTATCGGTTTAAACTTTGGTGCAACTCACTTACTTATTTACCTACCTTATTTTTACCTACAATTTTTATTTTTTATTTTAACATTTATTTTATTTAGAAGTTACCTTTCGACACTCTTTATGTTATTTAGAAAATACGGTTGATTGGCACGTGCTAAATCAGCTGCAGAATAATTTCGTAAAACACTTATTTTAATTATAGTGTATTGCTGTATGCTTGACTACATACCAGCAAAATTGCTCACAACTAAGAAAAAAACTTGCTAAATGAAATTGTTTTACAATTACTGGAAGCCAACATTCCAGATACCGCCCAATTATCAACGCAATTTTTTCGACGGCCTATTTGTTTTAATGTCAGCAAATAATTAACCACAGAATTACAATTTCGAGTTATATTGACTACATGAGATAAGGTTCTTGTTTAACAATTATCCATATTTTATGTATTCAATAAATACAAAATAATTTCACTTTGTCAGAAGCGTTTCTCTTTAAAGCAATAATGCCAATTAGCTTTCTTACATGAGACGACTTAATGACGACATTGTCGATGTCATGTCGACATGGAAGTTGTCAAAAATAAGGAACATTAAGATAAAGATAAGACGTTCCTATTTTTGTATTATTTGACAAAGCTCTTTACAACATAAAAGAAATGTTAAAACGGAATTCGCAGACAATATAATTTTAGCAAATTACATGATTTTGAATTAAGTACCACAAAGGTTACGTTCGTGATCTGAATGTACAATAACTTGCTTTTGTAGAATCCCATGATTTTTTTTATATAAACGTGCAGGCCATCCATTACTTCGCCTGCTTGTTTATCTAAATATAGGAGCTTTAAATGTCAAAGCTTTACTGAGAGAAATTATATTGTTATCTTTTTTTCTTGCGTTATGGATACAAGGCCATGATTATGTTCGGCTTTCAGTCAGGTACTTCAGTTAATAGAATAACGAAAACTATATTTTAAAAACTTGCAGTATTTATATACTACATATAAATACTGCATGTTTTTAAAATATAGTTTTAAATTACTGAATAGTACATTGGTGCCACACTAAAACAAAAAAGTTTAAAGCAATATCATTACTATCATATTTGATTGCGCGAATGGTATACATAATCGCCTGATCACCGCTGCTTTGGAAGAGTTGGGGGTTTGATTTCCACACGGGACAAAAATGTATGTAATCCGTGAATAGTTAGCCGAATTTAGGTGTGCTTTGAGTCCATTGTTTAAACCTTTGAAAAGCACCCTGCGACACAGGAATTAATAAGACTGCAGGAGCTGTATTTTTTAATGAAATGAACAAAATAATAAAACTACTGGTATCAGGTCAGTATTATTCCGTTGAGTAAAAAACTACGAAGTAAAATGTTCTTGGTGACTGTTACGGCTACTGGCCTTTAAGTCTTTTCTCATCCATTAACTTTTTTCACATACATGTTAACGCACGTCGATTATTTCTGCCGCACATATTTTCGTAATCTATATATTAATACGTGAAGCGAAAACTTTGGATCCCTTTTTACGAAAATTGGGCGGACGGAGCAGTATGAAATTTCGCACACTTATAGTTTATACAGAGAAGAAGTGACGAATGCTAATATTTTTATAAATATGCGTTAGAAATACATTAAATTAATGAAAAAACACTACAAGCACACATCTATGCATTTGACACGCGCAGTCGAAGCGCGTAACTATGGTTACATATATCAATATATAATGACATATATATCAGCAACAGCTTACAGGAAAACTGGTCGAATTTCGAGCACTAGGCGACCGCTTGTACTTATAAAATGACTATTGCCATTGTTTTCAAATATAATTGTCGTGTGCTGCTCAAAAGAAGCATTGGAATTAAAACATTTAGAGTGTGCTTTTATTGTTGTAGTAAATGTGTACTTAATTTCCAATCACTTAGAGAATGGTAATTCATTTATTTATTTGGTTAATCAGGCTGCTGTTAGTAAAAGGATTATGAATGTTTTATTAATCCATTAAATAAACAAAGTTGTAATAAACATGATAGGCTTTTAAAAAGCTCGTAGACGATTTCTTTACTGAGCTTTAAAATTGTTTGTACAGATGATACTATTGGTTATTTTATTCTGATTTTTCGTGTAAAGAAATTTTATTATAATGTAATCAGGATGCTGTTTTAATACAAAGGAATGTAGGTATTGATATCACAAGTTACACTTCAGAGATAAATGCCAGTACTTTTTATAAATTCCTTTTTGTTGAAATTAAACTACTTTATACGGATTTTGTAGCGTAGTTTATTTTAAAACAATTTTGTGCTATGACACTATTATTATCGAACTTAACCACAATTTAAGCTATATAAATGATTAAAACTATTAATATTTAACATAACAAAATTATTAAAACTATTTTTAGTTAACACTTTACCCGACGTTTTGACTTTGTATTTTCTAGCGAAGCTGTATCTTCGGATATAATAGCGATTTAACCAATTTCTAGTGTCCAATCTAAGTACCTACGGTATATAGAGCTTTTGGAATATATATGCATCGGATCAGTGTAATTCAAGGGAGTTATATATATAGTATGTTATGTTTAACCGTTCGTCTAAACTTAATATCTAATGCATGTTAATAGATGCGTACATCGCTTAGCTAAGTAAACAATTTCATTAAAATTACGTAAATACAGCCGTGTATTTTAAATTTGTTTTAAATCCAAGTCTACTAACATTCAAACAACAGACACAAATAACACCCAGACTCATGATAACCATTTGGGGTTAACAGACATTTTTGTCCCGCATTTGGATCGAACCCATAACACTCGACGCAGTGTAGTGACAGGTCGATCACTTAAACCACTACGTAAGAGTGAACTAATTAAGATATTATAATATAACGACGAACCAGTACCTAGTAATTGATGCGCTTTATTCATATTCAATACTACAAGTTCAAATCACCAATTACATTTCTCATTACCATCCCTTGAAATTGCTTGTATAATTCGAAGTATAAAGTCAAACTGAGATGATTGCTGCTTGGGTCACCAGCTCGTTTGATGTAGCCCATCATGGCGACCGCAGAACATTATCTAGTAACCGCAACCTCTCTACTGCAGCCTTCTTGTTACCGGGACAATTTGCTCCCGACATTTTTTTGTAGTAAGTAAGGGTTATACTTGAGTTTGAATTTGATTTTAAATGATTCTTTTTTAATGATTTGGAAGTTCATATGAATATGTTCATATACATTTTTAAATTATAAGGTGCGCTTGAAATTATAACATATAAAATTGTTTACTTAAATTCGATATATTTTATGAAAAATAATGTTATTGTTTTAGCTACAGTAAGGTATAGAAAATAAAAACTGACTTATATCAACAGGTAAAATGTCGAATATTATAATATAGTTATTTATGTATTTTATCCATAAAAGTAAATGCAAAGACAATAATTTTAACTATTTTTGGCAAATTTTGTAACAGACTGGTTAATTATAAGTTGTAATTCGTGAGTACTTTACTTCATAGGCTATTATAAAATGTCAGTACAAAAGAAAAATGGTCGTCTTGTATTAATAATTGGCATACCCCACTTAACGCAGGCCGTAAGAGGACTGGCACCAGTGTTTTGCTTTGTTAGGTACAAGGATGTTTGCTTACTGACTGGAGGGCAGGATTATAGCCTTTCCTGTGTCCGCCTCTGTATTACAAGTTTAGTCTTATTCCCTTACAACACAGCCGTTTTCGATTATGCTGGTTGGCTGGCTGCTTATCATCATGGGAGCCACTAGTTCATTTTTCATTAATAACGGTTAAAATATATAAACATCCAAAATTGCATATTTTAATAACAATTATATCAGCCTATATCAAAAATGTATGTAATAAAATATTACAAAATTAATGCTTTCGTTTGGTGCCATTAAAAATTATTTTTTTTTGAGAATGATCAAAATCTAATAAAAAAGATATCTAACGTAGAAGACGTGGTTCATAAGTTTAACAAGCAGTAGGAAAATTATTGACATTATTAATATCGATATGGCCATTGTATTAATTATCAGGGCATCGAGGAACTATAAACTGAAACAACGTATACTTCTTTTGAACAATCCAGTTTATGCCCAGAAATGATAAAAAATTGTCCTGAACTTCTTACTGGTGTGGCTTATAACAATTTCGATCGTTTTGTGGAAACTACAAGTGGGAAGGATACTCTACACGACACCATAGGAATTTTTTACCAGAACATCGAGGCCAATACGACCGAAGAATCAGAGATGAATATTCTGTGAATATTATCACTCTTACGCTGCGCGCCTACTCCCTGTAAGTGACATAAATCGATAAATATTTGTGAGATTTTGAAATTCCTTTATCATATATAATAATGGTAATTATTCATATTCTACTGCAGCTGTTACTGCAAGCACTAAAATAATAGTTATTTCAATTACAATTAATTACTATAGAACAGCAATAAGTAAATTTTCATTAAAAAATACAGTTCCTAATTGCATTCGAATGTTAATTTGTTTGTTTGTTCCGCTTTTAAGACCTAACTACTCGAGCAATCATCATACAATTTTGCATACTCTTTGTAAGGAGTGTAAAAAGGATTGTTCCCGAGGGGTACGACAAAATCTATATTAACTCGAGCAAAGCCGCGGGCAAAAACTAGCAACATATAGAAATCTAAATTATATTACTATTCTGTTGCTGTGTCTAGTCTTTATAAAGGCTGGTAAAAGCACGAGGTGCGTTTAGTTTTTACTCAGCCCCAGCCCAATGGACTGTAAACCGTAAACAGTTATTACGGTCGTACGGTTTTGATCGAAGATAAGTGTCTCCAACTTCTTTAAGAGCTACCTATTTATTTTAATGACTTCATTTATTTTAACTAGACATTTAAAAAAATACTTTTGAGTTAGATTTTTAAAAGATTTAATTTTATTGATAAAGTTTTTGTGTAATCTACAGATTGTTGGGTCTGTGTATCCCTTATTAGGCTATACAATAACCATAACTAACCATAATGACTTTTAAATAGTTTGTTTCAAGTTAATCTATGTATTTCTAATAATGAACTATTTTTTTAGAAACAGCAGTAGCAAGGCCTCCTCAAAAATCAAAGTAGTCGCATAATTTTATTTAATGTGGAATATGTCTTTATTTGTTACAATTAAATATCTATTGCCTTTTCTTCTGGGCACTTTTTCAGTCACTAGCGATACTTAGGAATTTTGCAAGTCTGCTTAAACCAGCCATGTACTATGGTTTTACCTTTTCTATTCTTTTTCATGAATTTAGATTGTACCTTATTTTTATAAATTATTGACCACTTATATTTTTTTTAATTTCGTTTGCTAAAAAGTATAAAAATACTTTGTGCTCTAAAGTATTTTATTCTTTATGTGTAGTTTAGTTAATGGTTATTTCAGGTTTCTTTGAAACGGTGTTTATTGCTCATTTCGATTTCAACTTGGAAAATTATTCTGGACGATCTCTGATTTGGCTGAAAAAATTGTATATTTACTATGATTTCAATTTACTCTATTTTAATAACCGAGCATTAGGTTTAATAATGTTGAATTAATTTCCTCGTTTCTTTTCTATTCCTATATAACTGAACTTCATAAATATAATACTGAGCCTAAAGCAAAACGCAAATGACAACCAGGTGTACATAAGTTTTCCTTATAAATAAAGTATGATTGCGATAACAGTATGTAGACAAATGTAATCGGTACAAACACATTCGTAGTATTCTGTTCGGCTGGTCGCGTATTCCCGCTACGCTGTCACGGCAGCGAAGACACGATATTCATAAGCAGAATCATCAAAGGACTCACGATGCGTTGTTTTCTTAGAAATGTTGGACCTGGATAAGAAATTAACGGAGCAGCTAATTCAATTATACCTTAGCATGAGTTTTCTATACGAGGAGATATAGGGTAGATGAGTGAGTGGATATCCAAAGTCAGGTGATCTATCAATCCAACTAGATACGGGTTGAGCAAGTACTTTCATACGCCAGAAGAAAATGTGTTTTTGTGACAAGTTCTAAGGTTATTGTTATGTATCATGTGTGTGATTAATCAGCGTGCTCATAGTGCAGCCGGCGTAGTGGACTAATATCTCTAATTTTAATATTATTCTTGTACCAATATTCGTATCATGCAATAAAATCTAATCTAACATCTAAAACTTGGAAAGCCATATTTCCTTTTACAAATCAATTGCCACCACGTTAAAGTAGTTAATCAGACAGCGCATTAAAATAAAACGAACATTATTAGTCAATATTTATTACTATCCACAGTCTACCAATCTAAGCAAGACGAACACCCGATGCGTTAGCTGGCTGTGAAATATTGCCATTGGAATCGTCGCGACAGTCTGCCGGCAGCTTTATTTATAACGTGCGAACGTTTCATTTGATAGAACGAATTAAAATAACGGGCTACCGCACACCCAGGACCCGTGACATATGGACATATCGATTTGTCTGTCAGTCGCAATTAATTTTTAGATATATATTTCGGGAAACCACTTTATAGAACTTACTGAAGTGGACTATATATTATAGTTGTTACTTTATTAATGAGCTACTCATCCAAAGGAGTTTTTCGTTAAAGTGCCATTAGTGTAATGGTTATTCACGTCACTTTGTGGTTAATTATGAAAAAAGGATGGTTCCTCAGATCATAGGGTTGGATTGAGGATGCAAAGAATCTTTAGAAGTGTAGTGACTTTAAAGTATATTTATACGAACTTGTTGCTTGGGACTTTCTGTGATTTGTGAGTCTTTGGCAGAACGCGGGTTAAATGCGCAAGTGGAAGCATTTGTTCGGTATGTATTAATATCGATTATACCGACGCGAGGCACCCATGGAAGCAACCCATGTCATTTACTCGCTCCTGTAGCTCGCATCAGCCACTTGAGTCGTACACAAGTTCCGTTAACTGAGTATAGCAATAAAAAAATTAAAAAGACTGCATGATGCGACCTCATAATTAAACATACCTAAACCGCGAAATTTTTAAAATATGTTAACTTCTAGTTGCTTCAAATATATTCTTTATTGAGACTAATATTCTTTTGGGTGCATAATAATATGACCTGAAAATCGACATGGAGAAAGACTTTCATATTACTACACATCACATAACAAACATTATACATAACACTAAACGCTGTTTTCTGAATAGAGAAAAATTTGCAAATCGTAACTGAGTATTCTCAAATATTGTTTAGAGTTTTCAAATCTCATCAAACCGCTATCAACTAAGCAATTTGCTAAAGTGCACCATGTTCCTACCTATTCAAATTTTATTACAGTTTAGGGAACTTGGTATAGAAACACACAAATATTGAAGTAGTGTTTAAGTCGTTCTATATTCAGAAACCGTGGGTAAGAATTATTTGTAAAATTGATACATCTGTTTAATAGTTTAAAATATAGATTAAGGGCAAAGCTAAACATCTTGCGCAAGGTGGAACGATCATAAGAAGAACAAGTTATAAAGCCGTGGGCTAAAATCGCAACATCGCGTTATTTATGCACCATTGTAGTCTTCCAATTCAGTACAACATGTGCTATTTGGTATGTTATACAAGATAGGTGCACATTTGTTGTTGGTTCATTTGTATCATGGTACTGAGCTCTGTGACCTATAGGATTTACGAGGTAAGTCTTCACTAAATGCGAAGAAACTCAGAAATTTTAAGTGTCATATTATCAAATAATTTCATATAAAAGCTACAGAAAAATGTTGCTATTAATTACCTTTACATAATTATTCAAATCTATTAGTTGAAATTTAACTACGTTATACGAATTGTTTCACGTGGCTTATTTTAAAACACTATTATTACATAATTTTGAAACTATTTAATTACTACAGTTACACTTTACTTTTATAAGCTATTTAAATTATTAACTATTTAGATTTAGGTATACCTACACTTTCCCCGATGTTTCGATTGCTTTTCAGCAGTCGTGGTCACGGGTCAACCGAATATGTATAAAGTAGTTTAATTTCAATGTATAACATTCGCGTATACGTAAGTTATTATTATGCACGTCTAATACCTAAATTTTTGCTTTATATTTACTACTAGCTGTTACCTGCGACTTCGTCCGCGTAGATTTTAACTAAAAAGTGTTTGTCTCCGCGGAACCCTATTTTTTTCTAAAATCATAGTAGCCTATGTTACTCCTTATAACATCAGCTATCTGCCAGTGAAAGTCCCGTCAAAATCGGTTCAGCCGTTTCGGAGATTAGCCGGAACAAACAGACAGACAGACAGACGAAAATTTAAAAAATAGATGTTTTCGTATAGATACCTTATATACTGTCATATGCATTAGATAAAAAGCTGTTATTTTGACATTACAAACAGACACTTCAATTTTATTTATTTGTATAGATGGACAAATTATAGGTACGTACATAGTGACGCCTATGTACCCAAGGAGGTAGGCAGAGGTGCACTAGACACCCAGATATTGCCAACTACGGTTTAAAGCCTCACGTAATCGGGGACGAGCTTATTGGCATTTTTTAGGCTCAGACTGCGTGCTGATGAGAATTTCTTGACAGAAAATCCCAAACTTAGTCCCACTCAATTCGGTCTCAGAAAATTCCTTGTAGATCACTCAAATAAATAATTGTCCTGTGTGGGAATCGATCCTACGACACATGGCACGATGCGACCGCTTGCTCTCTACACTTTACATTCAGTCGAACATCAAGGAACGACGAAACAATTTGTTCACAGTTTGTACCTCGTATATTCATACTGCAAAGATTAAGATGTGTTCTGGCTTACATGTCATTTCCACACGGCGCTGCTCGAACGTGTAGACGAGCTAAGTAGCGGATACCTAATGCCTTAAACTTATGTAATCTCACGAACTATTTCGAACTATTCCTGTAAATTATAAAAAACCCCTTCCTGAAGATTGCTGCTAATAAGGTTCAGGGTACAAATATTATTATTTTATACTATTTTAACAGTAAACGGACTGCCGGAAGACTGGCGTAGAGGTAGTAAATGCGACTGATGTAAATAAGGTTTCGATTTCCATTTTCGGGTTGGATAAGTATTATTGAATTTTCCATCCCAAAAAAATCACAGTAACAGTATAGAGTATGATACTGTGCCCAGTAGATAGTAAAAGGCTTGCTTGCCCCTTATAACGTGAGACCCAAAGTCATACTTGGCGGATATGTGGGAATAATAGGTACACCTCTGCGTAAGACTTTTCATTTTTATTTAAAATCTTTTTTTACCATTACACGTAAACATTATAATATAATATATAATATTAATAATAATATAATATTCTATCACATACACACAACACCATCTAGCCCAAACTAAGCAGAGCTTGTACTATGGGTACTAGACAATGGATAAACATACATATATACTTTTTTTTTTTGTAAATACATACATATTATACATAGAAACACCCAGACCAAGACAAACATCCATGTTCATGCACACAAATGTTTGACTTGTGCGGGAATCGAACCCGCGACCTCAGGCGTGGCAGTCGGTTACACTAACCACTACGCCAACGAGGTCGACCATTATCTAAATAAAGTTTTTATTCTAGAACGGGAATAATCTTAGATAGTCAAGTCAAATGAATAAGTATCAGTATGCTAATCTTGTCCAGCTTGTTTAAGCACCGTTGAACCAGTGGGAAATGCTTATTATTTAGACATAGACAGACAGACACAAATTACTCGTGACACTGATTATGGTACAACGGTGTTGTGCGTGGAAGGTACCATTTTGCACGTCAACTACATATTGATATTTAAATAACTATGTATTTATCAAGTCTTAAGGTAGGTAAGTTATTTATCGACAACATGGTACGGTGGCATAAGTGGAAATGTGACAGAGGATCGTGTGGTCTTTATCTTGACGATTAGTCTGTGCATTTATGGTTGCCTGAACTTCAAAACACGCAATATCTGTAATAGTTTAAGCTAAAGTGAGATGGACTATTAAATTATTGTTTTAATTCTTTGTTGAAAATTCTTAATAAATAAAAATAAACAGCCTATATAGTTCGTGAAATATATCTTGTATTCTGTGACAGCTGCTATCCATATCACGCCTATCAAAATCCGTATCCGTGACGGTAAAATGTACGCAAAACATTCATACTTTATTGGTAAAATTGTATGAACAGTAACATTTCTTGCGTCCACTTAAAGTATTCAGTATGAAAATATATAATGCATTGAGATTAAGAGATGAAAAGTTTTATTTATAACGTCGAAAGTAAAAAAAATAACATAAAGCCATAAAAATATTACTTGAATAAAAACATATAATTTTGTATACCTCCTGCGTTATTTCATTGTGATATATTCAGTTACAATATTTATGCAAATGTCAGTGATAATAATAACATTAATTATTATTTATAATTATAATCGTATATACCATTAAAATCGTCCAGCCCCCGGCATGTTATTCTGAGAACTACCACAGGACTCAACATTAATCGTTATCCTTAAAAGTATTTAATCTATCTATTAACCTAAAAAATAACTAAATGTGACATCAGTAAACTCTCTAACCATAGACTTTGACTTTTGTTCATAAATGTTACTTTGTGACCTAATTGAATAATGATTTTCACTTGACTTTGAATTTATAGGAAACGGTTTAAGTTCCAAATCTCTCCATGAAATGTACTATGATTGATATTGTAGATCTGTATCCTATTATTTCAAACATAGTTCTGCTGCAAAGAGAGCTTGAACTATACTATATTTTTGATCTAGGCACAAAGTTTAACGTATGTAGATACATAATTCAAATAGTCACCTATTTGAATTAACAGAAGTTGAAACTCTATTATAAAGAAGTGGAGCATCAAGTAGGTATCTCATAAATCTGATAAATACAAGACATTTTTAATAGTATTATTATATTCATATTCAATTGTATGTTCGAACTGGATGATAAGATTATATTATTTCTAACAACATTATGTTTTCTTTGCGTAAAAGTATCTTATGCTGATAAATATAATAATACCCTTTGCATTTTGTATACATAACATATTATATAGACTAATAGTTAATGTGTCGGACAGGTAATCCAAACATTGAAACAACAATCGAGCACACATAGAACTGAACTACTAATTGTGGATCACCCAAATTTAATCATGCACGTATTAAACTTGCAACACATAAAGCTTTGATAGTGCCGAGATATTGACCACTTACCATTGCGTCATCCGTACTGTCTATTTGGTCGTATTCTATTCAAAGGCTCTATTAATTGTTTACATAACCTAATCATACATACTAAGCTGATAGGTCCGATAAACCTTTTGTTACCATTCAGTTCTCGCAAACAATAGTTATTGATAATTCACAAACAGGAACTTACGAAATATCAATACTCTTTGAATACGGAACGGCCACTTAGAAATTGAACAATTGCTCCTCACAATACAATTCATAGTATTAAATATTACACATCTTGGAAGAGCTACTAGAATTACTTAATTAATCAATCAATCGAGAACAATGTTCCTTCGTTTTTGTTCCTCACAAAGGATTGTAACACAATGGCCCGTACGAACAAAAGACGTTGAACTCTCACCTTAAACTCATCACACTCCTTTTGTATGCACTTGTAAGAAAATGTAGTGTGGACTACTGAAAAGCTTGTTTGTAAAGCGCCCTCAACAAATTATGTGACAAGGTATAAACTTAGTGTAAAATGTTGATGTAAAAGTGTAAGTTGCGACGCTACTTCAACTTATTTAGGTATGTCTCTTACAAAATATTCTGTAGAACTTTGTGCTTACTTTTAGAGCGTACTTTTTTGATAGATTATTAGCAATGCGAAGTACTCCTGTTACCCATGCCAGCTAAGCTAGGGTTAATAGGGGTAGGTTCACGTCGGCAGTAGTAATGGGTGGGATATAAACTAATGACCTCGCAATCGCAAGTTTAATATTTTAATTCGGCTACCCATTATGAGGTCTCGTGACGCAGTAACGACAACGCAGACGGATTAGTCAGCCAGGTAAGTAAACAAATGACATTACCTTACTTATGGATATGTAATCATTTATACAACGATACTCTTCGTAGAGCAAGACAATGGATCTATGATAACATGATCTGGATCTAATAAATCATTATCCCTTTGCGTTACGACAGTCTGGTTATTCTTAGAAAACTAGTATTTAGCCGAATTTGTGTACGCTGAAAATCAAATTTAATATAAGGCGAATAAAAGGTAACAAAGCAAATAAATATAGTTTTCAATTACCCGAATAATCTATTTGATTGTATTATTAACTAAATTATTTAAGTAATCACCGCCATAGTGAAATTTTCATATTGAGGTTTTCTTTAAGTCTGTCTTGATAGTTGATACCTATAAACATTTTAACGACACCGTCGATATTATGATTACCTACCATACAAACTGCCTTTGAAAATTATAATATCTAAAATAAACAAAAAAGAAAAGCGACTTGCACTTTATATTATCCTAATAATTTTGATGTAGACACAAGAATACGGAATATATTTATAATCTTCGTTGAAGTCAGTTTTCTTATTTTTGTTTATTTCTCGATTTTTAGTGAATTTGAAGTTACACCTACTAAACGCGCTGCTCTTATGAGACAACGTCGTTTAAGTGAGACAAACGAAGAAAGGGAGAAACGAATATATCAAATTAGGAAATCTACCTCCAGGGTAATTTCAAAAGAAACTTGTGAATAGCGCTAAAATAGGCTTTCGAAATTACTTGAAAAATGTTTTGAACAGGTAAATAATTTTTGGCCATAGTGCATCTCATGATAATTCGAAATACGGCTAGGATACTATAATTTATTCCGGAGTTCCGGTGCCTAATGGCTTCAGCGTCATATCAAAAGTTGTTTTGTTAAATGTTGAGTTTTACAATTGCACATATCCGTATACTATGAAATCCTATCAAAAACTAATTTGAAATTGTGTAAATAATACACATACATGTGATCGCAGCAATCCCTGTAGATTTGCTGTCATTTATTAAAGAATTCCGTTGTATATCACCAAAGATCTTCATCAGAAGATCACCAAATTATCAAAATCACCTCGAAATACTACGGTGCGCTTCCAAACCATTCTATATAGTTGTTTTTTGTTAATTTTACATCGACAAGTATTAAAATACGCATAAGGATAACTCAAAAACGACTGGTCAGAACTTGATCAAATTTAAATGGCACCACATGAGAAGCACCAGCTTCCAAATAAAAAATAGTCATTAAAATCGGTTCATCCAGAAAAAAGTACTGAGGTAACACATAAAAAATTGTCATAATGTTAATATTATTTGTTTACCCACATCGTTGTTATTATTTTTTCTCGCTTTGTTTTTATTTTATTTACGTACCCATGTGCGCTCTAAAAATATTAATCTTAGTTTTAAACATTGTTTCTCAGTAAGTGAATGATGTATACAATTCTTTATGAGAAATAAAGTTGTTCTTAAACCTTAAATACAGTTACATTGAGAACTTCCTCCTTTTATTGAAGTCAGTTAATAACATGATCACCAAGTGAACCTGTAACAAAATTTTGGAGATAAATTAACGAGCAAGAGATTAATAGTAAACTGCCGGTTTAATTTAATTGTTTAGTCAAAAAGTATAAGAAAGCAGAGTAGTAAGAAATAATAAGAAACATTATAATATCAGTCATTTTTATTACCTATCCTATTGCAGGCACGAACTTATACCGCAATGAAAGAGGTCATCATACTAGGCAAATGTAGGTTAGTAGTCTTCACGAACTTTTGTAAAAATAGTTAAGAACTCTTTATGATGCAAATTTTCTCACGATGTTTGCTTAAAAACTTAAAATAAAAGAGAATATCATACATAGTTTAACTTAAATCCTGCAAGGTATGGGCAAACGTGTATTACACCTTCATTTCGCCAGACTATAACTAGCCACATGTTCCACGCAATAGAGAAGATCTATTCCGATTAACCGGGTACAGGTCCAAACTCCGTACACACTACATACTTATACTACGTAATTCTTGACAGAATTATCCAGTAACACACTGTCAGACTGAGCTGAAACCGACCAAGCCTTTGAAGTACTCTTACAACGAGAAAATTTTAGTATATTATTACCATGGAGATACAAATCTAAGATTAGATCAATTGTAGAATATTTAAGGTTACTGACACCCCCATATAAAGCTGTCGTATAATTACAAATAAGTTATTTAATTCCTGTACACCTGTTATTGTTTATTACCGGTCATAAGTTGGCCACATACTGACGGCTTCCATACATTATCGTTGACACAGAACCATTAAACAATCCTTTATCTGATCCCATACAAAATCCCTATTTACAGCCCATTAAGAATGCATCAAGCACACTAATTTTACATCAAAGTACTCATTCCATTGCTTATTTACAGCAATAAAATTTTATAACTCCTACACAAACACAGTAAACAAACCGTAAAGGCGGAACATTCTCATTTCACCCTTAGTTTAAATTTACATAGCACACCTCGCTTGCACTGAATATCGTTTTTACGGAGAGGTACAATTACGCAAATTGTGTAATACCACAGCTGTCAGCATTGAATGGCTTGAATTCATTAGTTGTATGGGAACAGACGGATAGTTTCCACCTCCTAGCTCATTTTCGCGCTTGTTACACACAGATTTTTGTTGCAGCCATCCTATATTATTATGTCATAACATGCGTTTACATACTTAAATTATGGCGAGGCAGGTATAAATTAGCTTGCACTGAAATCGCATCTTTTTCATTAAGAATTGACTCGTTTAAAATAAATGTTTTCCTTTATAAACTCATTGTTCCCGAGGCTGTTGTTTGTGCTTGCAATTACAGCCGGTCGGGATATATTCGGATTTTGATAGTCCGATTCCCAGGTAGTGTTATTTGGATTTTCTGTTAGGAAATCTTAATACTAGCACATAATTCGGAAATGGAAGCAATAAGATCCGTATCCGTATTATGTGAGACCTGGTAGCTAGTAAATGTGGATGTAATAAATTTTCTTTGGGAATAGATAGTCGGTTGTAAGGATAAAAAAATATTGATAACGTCATTAGGTCTTTAATCAGACGCAAAGTGAATTAAAAAATAGTTAGAAATTTCTAAGTAAAGACTTGATTACTTACTACGTCAACTCTCAATAACGTTAGATTATGCTTACGTTTTTTATCAGTGTGAGATCCTAAAATCTACGCCTGAGCCAGAAAAGTGTTACTCATTTGTATTATTATTATTATTCGTATTGCAAATAAATTGTGATGTTTTAGTAATAAATACATTATTTATTTATTTTAGTATAAATTCTTAGTTTTACAATTGCATCTTAACAATAACATAAAGTGCGCTTATAGATATTTCCCGAACTAGGTTAAACCTGTGTTTCGAGCGACAAACTGCTTACATACTATTATCAGTATAAATAAATTTACATTATAATAACTTTTATAATAAAGTAAAGGTAAAAGTAAAAACAATTAAAATAAGTTTAATATTCTACTTTAACATGATGTGATTATTTAATCATTTATATTCTTTAGTTATAAATTGTGATTATTATAATTTCCAAAGAATATCAACAAAAATTACTCGCTTTATTATTTAGAAAGCATGGATTTGAAATAATCTGTACTTATCAAATCTATATATGAAATGGGTAAAATCTAATATTGTGTCTATAGTTTTACGCAGTGTAACTTAACCTACATTCAAAATTACTTGTGAATTTTTTAAATTAGGTAGCTTATGCAAACAGTGATGTTATATTTAAGCTAAGTGAATGCGACGACGGATATTGTTATTTGTGTTCTCACATAAGTGACGAATTTTCTTAGTAATTATAAAGATTTTTAAATTTAAATGCTTATTAACGTTATAAGGCAAATTTA
This sequence comes from Catocala sponsa, assembly GCA_963564715.1. NCBI lineage: Eukaryota > Metazoa > Arthropoda > Insecta > Lepidoptera > Erebidae > Catocala > Catocala sponsa. The sequence continues at coordinate 10,622,467 of OY751338.1, forward strand.
AAATATTTTAATACAAATACATATGATTACAGTAATGCTGTCCACTGCTGATTAAGAAAGGAACCAGTATGGTATATTATATTATTATTACATCCCACGACTCGTCACTAGATTTTGACTAAGTCACAAGTCTATCGAGTGAGAGGTGTAGTTATCGACCTTCTAATAAATATTTTCAATTTCAATTCACGTTTGTGTATTACTTTGCTTCTGGGCGATTACACATATTGTGATGTTAAGGCAAACTTGATATTTTAACGATACATTGTGTATGCATTCAAGTGAGTGAGCACCAGCAAAATGGTCTGTCACAATTAATTACCTCATCCAACATGCATGACAATCTAATAGTGGTGATCTAGCTGCGACCCGCTTTCCGCTTTCTCTAGCACGAAGTCCTGACTGAGGCCACTGCGGGGCCATGAGAGATGCCGCTTGTCTTAATTACGTTGTCTTATCTGCTAAATTAACATATTCCGTTCTTAGTTTTATAAACAATTATTTTTGAAGGCTATTAGGAATAATACCTATGTCACGGTGAACTTTACAAACATTCAAACAACGGTCACAATGAATTACATAGCTCGGAACAAGTTTTTACTAGTTGTTGTTAATGACTGGGATAAATCTAGTTGTAGATCAATCCCAATCCCAATTTGTACTAGTACTTTAATCTGTATTTTCAAATTTTTATTTTTGTTATTATGACCTTTTTTCGTTCGCCTCATTTTAAATTGTTGTGAGACTCTTTAATTAGCTTAGATTATAGTAAATGTAACCGGTTTGTAGGTCTGATTGCACGTTGATTGTTTTTCATAAAATTCCAGTAAAAAAGCTGTTGAGTTTCCATATATTAATAAAATAAATAAATAAACAACTATTTGTCGATAACAATATACAAGCAGCGCAGCGATAATGGCAAGGTGACCACTTAAACCACAACGCATCCGCTATTTTATTCAATAGCCTTTGAAAAGTCTCCTAATTGCAGCATAAGTAGCAGCACTTAAGATTAAGCACTTAAGATCTTTGATGTGGCAAGAGCTGCTTTAGTCTTTCTCTTAGAAAATTCTCAGTCACCACTTACTCGACAATTTCTTTCTCCAGCAATAGACATACAACCTGTTTTACTAAACTTAACCGCAACTGTCATAATATGGTGTTATCAATTATGATTTGAAACATTTCTTTGAGACTATGCACTAGAAATCCATTGCAAATTACTATTAATATTGTCAAACCTTCTGTATAAGCAACAATTATGAGAGAGAGTATACAAAATACACTTTATTAATATTCAATAAATAAAATATCTCATAATAAAGACTCATTTGTGGGTCGTTTGGATATTCATGTAATGTGTATTAATCTCTTGTGTTTTATGCACACACGGGTGTTCATAAGTGCCAAGGACTTTCCTTTCACTTTATTTTGCCGGACACTCGACTCCTCACAAAAGCCCTGGAGTGAGAATAATGTTTTAAAATTAACAAGATACAATCGTAACTATATATGGAATCATACAGTTGCAAATCATTAAATCGCGAACTTCGCGGCTTCATTGCGAGGTCGTGAGTTGAACTTAATTGGACCCCGGCCGGGTGACACGGAAAGCAGATGCATCGCTTGGCTGTATGGAACGCATAAATTTTGACTTGAGAATTGGACCCCATGGCATTTTGTTTTATAATATTGCAACTGTATATCATCGCGACGGTTTATTAAAATAAATCAAATGTGTTATGTGGTCATTATATCTGACGGTTTGTAGCGGTTGTAAAATATTTTATGTTCGCGGTTTGCACCGACGGTTATAAAAGTCGTAATTATTTTATCTGGAAGATACATCTGAAGACAATCATTTGTTCATCCATATTTTCTCCTACGGCTAAAGAAATGATATCGAGCCGTGGGTACTATATCTCTTGAACGTGAAAAAATAATAAGGAGACATAATTTTTAGACAGTAAAATAACAATCTGCGCTCTGTAAATGGTTAAAGCGCACTGGGTTGCACTGATCGTGCAATGAATTTTAGAAATTTTATGCAACGTTGGACTTTTGTCTGACCCGGATATTAAACAAAGTGCCGAAGTGCCTCGATGGCGTAGTGGTTAGTGTAACTGACTGCCACGCCTGAGGTCGCGGGTTCGATTCCTGCACAAGTCAAACATTTGTGTGCATGAACATGGATGTTTGTCTTGATCTGGGTGTTTCTATATATAATATGTATATATTTACAAAAAAAAAAAAACAGTGTATATGTATGTTTATCCATTGTCTAGTACCCATAGTACAGGCTCTGCTTAGTTTGGGCTAGATGGTGTTGTGTGTATGTGATAGAATAGAATAGATATAGAATATTTCTAGTCTTACACTGCTCTTCGGTGCCTTTTCATACTTTACATTCTTGGAAAAGCGTAGTTAATACTTATCTATACTTATAATAAAATTGTAGAGAGGTCATATTTAATAAATGTATTGTAATTAAAAATATCGTTAAGTATAACTTGCATGTTAATCAGAGGGCTAACTCTCGTTACAAAAGCTGTTTAAAAAAGAGTTTGAATCTAGTCTAATAAACGCACAATATAAACTGAAATACAATAGGTATGTGTTCATATTTGACGTATATTTTATTTTTATCTATCATTTATGATATAAATGACACTGAATCAAGATCGCTGTTTGCTCTATTTTGAAAAAGTTTTATTTAGTAATATTTATTTATTAATAATCGTAGTACTTTATCTATGTGCGTGTTTATTTTGTATGAAATACACTAAGCACATTTTGTCATTCGCATACAGTAGGCAGTATAACATAATATATGCAATAGCAAGATCACCTTATTTGTAGAAGGTACTATAATATTATAGTGATGCAGTACCTAAGAAAATAGTTTCACTTTTCACGTCTGCATCAGATATAATGGAGTTAAAAGTTAATGAAGCAGCTTTCTCCGGTAGAGTATGGAATAGAACATTAAGACCAGAATGTATTTAGAGTATTATAAAGTGAAATGAAAATTTTCTGGGATCGACCTTAAGTTCATTAGGGTTTTCCTACGAATTTTACCAAAAACATCTTTGAGCGCAGACGTTGTTACCTAAAAACAACGAAAGCGACGTTTTATAATGTATGAAAGCTATAAATTATTTTTGATGTATTTATTATAGTTATATTTGTTTAAACTTTAGGTGTTTTTTGCTTCTCCTAATAACGTTACTACCGTCATTGCATCTAATGCAAATGCAATCTTCTTTATAACTTGTCAATTCTCGAAGAATGCCAAACATAATTGAAAACCTATTGTATAATATATAAATTACATACCAAAATATGCAGTCAAAGTCACGCTTAAACATGAATTCGATTTATTAAAACAAATATAAGAAGCCTGATGCGTTGTCTGATTAAAAGTCCGCGCATAAGATGTAGATGCATGCTTTTATTCAGTAGGACACGAAATATAAATAACATAAAATAACAATTGAGGCTTGCCCTTTCATAAAAGTGCACAATAAGTCAAAAAAGTCACAATAGACGGATAGTGCCTAGTAAACGAGAAAGAACGTGAGCTGTTGACACATTTGAAGATAATGTGCGCATACCCCTCTGACAGCGACAGGATCAAGTCACAAGCTTCTATAATTGTTCGACGAACATAATTATTTGGTAGTTTTCTTGAATTAAGGTATACAAAAATATACAAGCTAATATTGATTTGCTTGTATAGTGATTCTCTTGTTTGGTTTTAGGTAAACTGGATGATATTGGATGAAAACATCAGCTTGATTTTTCAATAGACTGTATTTTGGAAGGGCAAATGGAAACAACTTGCACGATTTGAAGGCAAAAAATATTGCAAATTCAATCATAAGTCTTGTCACTGTTATGCGCTAGTATTTAAGGCCGTACATCACTTGCAGAACCTGTTTAAAATGATAGAAGAATACCTTATTCTATCATCTTTAAACAGGTTCTGCAACTGACTTAAATATTTAAAGAAAATCAGCTTGTAAATATTGTCGTTACTATGTTGTCATCATTCCATTTTCAGAAACTAATTTATTATATATTTTAAGGTGATTTTAATTAATTATTGTTGGCAAATCCAAACAATAATAATATAATAATAATATTGTACCACATACACACAGCACCATCTAGCCCAAACTAAGCAGAGCTTGTACTATGGGTACTAGACAATGGATAAACATACATATATACTTTTTTTTTGTAAATACGTACATATTATACATAAAGACACCCAGACCAAGACAAACATCCATGTTCAAGCACATAAATGTGTGACTTGTGCGGGAATCGAACCCGCGACCTCAGGCGTAGCATAATCTGTTTGCATTATTTCAGTGTTATTTTTACCCAAAATCGCTACATCTTGTAATTTGACCCAGGAACATTGGACTCATGAATACGGAGCGGGCGGCGGCGCCGAGTAACGAGTGTGCATTTACATTTCATCTGCTACAAATGATTCGGTACATTGCACAGGTTGTATGAAGCCGCGGCCACAGCGCTTGACACCGTTACGTTCAAACCTAATGTACTCGGACTACCAAATCCACTAAGTCTTTGTCAAGGAACTGAAAATAGTACCATTTGCCTTTAAGTTTGCGAGGTGCAAGAAATGGATTATGTGTGGTTTGTTTGCTTCTAGTCATGGATAATCGAGTTACGACTAAGTATTGCAGTGAAAGCTAGTTCGCAATTGTTGGTAGTATGGTTGGCGCATTGTGGTCTGTTTGGCACTAATGTGCAGCGTTTCGCAGGTTAAGTTCTCGCACGGAACAAATATTCGTATGACCTACTGACTGTTGTTCCTGGTTATTGGGTTTACGAATATAACTTTTTAGCTCTCATGAATACTGTAAGTCGATGAATATATAAGTATTTAAAAATCTAATTAAATATTTTAAGGTACGTTCTCTTTCATTTTCTCCCCCGACCTAGGTAGCGATTTCATTTAAAAATTATAAGCCCACTTTACTTTATATTAGCTATACATTTATGACATTAAACAACACAAAAATAAACCAATGAGGCTTTAGTTGTGTCTCCTAAATAAAAAAGGTTACGCCAAACTAGCAATACTAAAATCTCATATCGTCCATGCCGGTCGCAGTCTTAACGTAGATACATTTATATGTAAATCTGTATAATAAGTGAGAACTACCTAGACAAGATAAAACATGAAACGTAATAGAGACACAAACGCTGTTACATTGTCTCTTTTAGATTATCGCCGCGAACAAACAGCCATTTCGTGTACAATGAGTACTCAACTCTATACATATTAGGAAATAAAGATTATCTAAACGATTGTTCCCGTAAGGAATAATGTCGTAATACCATTGATTTCTACACAAAAGTGTGTTCTAATAGAATCCTGGACGATATTTCAAAAGAAGAAAAAAACGAACGAAGGAAAGAACAGTAAGCGAATGAGAAGTTTATTTGAAAGTGACAAGCCTTCAATCATTCACCAACTTACCATAATTTTCTAGCACTTTCATCAAATAAATATTTAAATCATAAAATAATTTGTTGTCTATCTTTATATACAATCATTAGTTGTAAGTAAACTATTTTATAAAGTATTTATATCATGATTTATTTTGCCGCGTTTCATTTCCATTGCTAGGTTAAAAGTGATATTATTTATTTCTTGTTACATTGCAAAAGACACATGCTATTTTAGTTTTTATTAAAAAAATAACAGAAGCTGTGCCACATTAAGCATTCGAGGAACATGGAAGTGGACTCGCAATGGAATATCGGTCATCTATAACGTCCTGATTGTATGTATATTTTATAGAACTTGATAAACTATATTTTCAAAGAAAATGAAAACTAAACCCAACTATGCACGTCCCTTTACTTAGAACAATACGTTGACACATGAACACTGCAGCCGCGAATCTATCGGATACAAAACAAGCAAAAAACACAAAATGGGAACTGCATAAAGATATCCGTGTCTGTAACAAAGTGAGGGCGAGACTACTCTTAAATAAAATAAGGCAGTTATGTAAATGACCAGCTCGGTTCGTCCCCGAGGTGCACTGGTTACAAAAAAGCTTTTGTTCCTGCATTAGATGGACGGCACAGTGAAATACTACAGCGGACAAAAGGAAAAATCTTACTCTTCGTTATTATGGCGATCTCGATGGCGTAGTAGTTAGTGTAACTGACTGCCACGCCTGAGGTCGCGGGTTCGATTCCCGCACGAGTCAAACATTTATGTGCATGAACATGGATGTTTGTCTTGGTCTGGGTGTTTCTATGTATAATATGTATGTATTTACAACAAAAAAAGTATATATGTATGTTTATCCATTGTCTAGTACCCATAGTACAAGCTCCGCTTAGTTTGGGCTAGATGGTGTTGTGTGTATGTGGTAGAATATTATTATTTATTATTATTATTATATCCCTAGGCAAGTTGACCCTAGATGAGAACTTATACTTAATTTGTGTATTTCCGAATAAACGCCATGACGTAAATTATTGGCAAATACTCGTAATAGCATGTGAATGTTGCCGCCTACCTGTATACTTTCATACCGCTTAAAAAGTTTATCACAAGTCAATAACACCCATAATTATTTTAAAGATAATTATTTATTAAATTAGTGAGTAAATGATGTAGCATTTGTTTATTGGCAATCCTTTAAACTTCGATATGACTGCCGTTTAAAAGATTTTTACCTTTGCCATTAGTTTAGATTTAGTAAGATCTATTACTAGATTAAAACAGTGTTTATAATTATGAATTTGTTGAAATTACTCGTCGGACCATTCAGTAATAAGTGACTAGACTACATAGATTATTTATCCATATTTTCTCTGAGCTATTCGATCTGCCGTCACTAATAAAAAACTGAAATCGCGTCTGCTGCTACTGTATCCGCTTCTCAACTGAAGTGTGGAGTTACAATCCGAGGCGCAGTGCCCGCGAAGCTGATTACAATGCCCGCTCCCCGCCCTATGACAGTCTAATCACGATGTGTCAAGGGACTTATTACTTTCCGCCTCTGTGGACACCGTTCACGCCGGTACTCCCATATTTAAATGTTATAATTACCGGTACGGGTGAATTGATACGTTGGGGCTTCGAAGAACAGAGCTGTGCTTTGGTACAAAATGTGCAATAATAGTTGCTTGTATGTTGACGCTTTCTTGCCTAAGTGTATGTTTGTGTCGTAAGGCTAAATATAGTCATTCTTAATTAATATTTTGAACTGTCGCAGTACGCTGACGGCCAGAAACTATAGTTTTTCAATGATGTCTAGCATTCCAGCGATTGACGGATTAAGACCGGCGTTGCATAAAGCTAGTTGCTTTAGTTACATCCTTAACCGTTGTTCGAATTTCTAGAAAATACCTTAATTTACTACTAATTAATCTTGACTGGGTGCCAGAAAGTCAAGCTTTCTCTAGAGTACGTGTGCCATACTTATCGGCATCACGAATGTGACTTTGCGAGAGTGAACAAGTTGTATACAAGAAACGGGCATGTCTGTTATAAATATTATTATAAGTATTTATAAAATAAGCAATCGTACATACATACGTCTGGTTTTTATGCAATATATAAAACCTCTTGTATATTGAGGAATACGATGAGCGAAATATTGTGTGCTAATAGGTATATTTGTTTTTTGTAGTTAGATAAAAATACGCGACAGCATAGTGAACCCTACGACTCCGCGTTACTGTGAAGTAAGATTGTAATTAAAGGTGTATATATTGTTTACTTATATTCGATACTAGCTTATAATTATATAATTACATACTAACATGAACCTGTGCAATTTCAACGCATCGAGAAAATACATTTAGAATTGGTTCAAGGATAGGTATTTTTTATAAATAACTACGAAAGATGTCATGATGACAAGTTTACATGTACATTATAGTTACCTGCTTTAAAATTATAGATCTCTAGTTTTTATGTCAATATATTTTATTTACAACCTTACCCTGAGTATAAAATAAAGGATTTTCAAAAGTAATTGTTCCGCTTCGCTGGTATAGGACGCTCTTGGTCGCTTAAATTATACATAATTTCACTGTCATGTGGTGCAAACAGTACGCCCGGTATTTAGTGTTTTTGATTTCGGTTTATACGTGTTTATAAGTGACTTTATAAATATTGATCTTGTATTGCATGTAGTTTAAAACTTGTTGAAGGAATTGGCCGTTAAAAAGCAAATAAACACTGCTCTAGCTGCACTCTATCTTACATATTAATAGAAGACATCGATTCGTTTCTTTCACACACCAAAAAGTTTAAAATATAAAGTATGATAGATGTCTATTTTGAACTGTGATTTCGCTCATACGGGGACAGTCAGAGTCCAAGTAGCTACAGAAGATAGTAACCTTGCAACCATGTATTGTGTATCTTCAGTGATAAGGTTGCCAGGCTCCGTAAGATCACGAGCGGAAATAAAGAAGAAATACGATTGCACAATTAAGTGCACGACATTACACATAATAAAAATTTCACGCCCAGTTTAATGTCTCTAATTAGAAAAAAGACAACTAAGAAAATCACGACTCAGATAAAAGCGAAAGAAATTAACTCGGCAAGATATAGGAGGGTCGTACCGATCGAACGGAGAGCACATTAATCTATTGCGGAGGTAATGCAATTACATTGAATACTTAATTACTAATGTCCTTGTTGGCTTTAACTGGACCATAAACTACGCTAACGACTACTTTAGTATTACTCTTAGAAATTACTTATCTGATAGAGATGTTAAAGTAAACAAGCTGTTTAAACTTAACAAGTGGTACATTCATTAACCAGAGAGATTTGCAAATACTTAGTGCTAGAAACAGCAGTTTACGTTAAACGCAAATCGAAACTATCTCTTCGCATTCAGCGGTGACGATGGATATATTTTTTGCGAATGCGAATCCGAAAGAAGAAAACGCAAATAGTAGTAAAGAAATAAAAAACGCAATATCAGACCGTAGTCGCGTAACGTTCAACGGTGACGATCATTACTAATTGTTCTATTAGTGACTTATAAGCCTTGTCAGCCGATCAGAATACAAAACAAAAAACGCACATGGAAGTTTGAAAGTAATAAAAATATCCAGTTCGCGCTCAGGAATGACGAGGATTATTATTATTATATTACCGACTTCTAGACTTCTTAGCGTATCTGAATCCTAATTATATATGATTTTGTTTGTTTGTTTTTAAATCAACATTATATTTTGCACACACTCTATAGGACATAGGGTGCCTTTTATCCAGAGTAGCAATCCAAAGTACTGTTCCCAAGCGAGTGAAGTCGTTGGCAAAAGCTAGTACAAAATAAAAGAACGCACCCGGCTGTTTCTAAGTTAAACCAAAGGAAATATTATATAATAATTATTCTATTTGCGTCTTGATAAGCAACTTGAATACAAAACAAAGGAACGCACACGATAGTTCCAAAGACAAAAAAGCAAAACAAAACCGAAGCGGTCTCGTAGCGTTTAGCGGTGACGGTCATTGCTAATGGTTCTATTAGCGTCGTATTAAGTAACTTATAGTCTTGTCAGCGAATATGAATACAAAACAAAAGAACGCACCCAGTAGTTCCAAAGCTAAAACAACAATACTGAATCTAAGCGGTCTCGTAGTGCCTTTTTCCAGATAAGCAGTATGAGTGATCTAGTTTATTGACTTTAACTTTTTTTATTTCAGTTTTAACAAATTCGTCATTGCATCAAAACATTTTGATTGGAGCAACTTTTTGAATAGAGCACTCCGTCCACATGCAGATCAGTCATCAGCGGTGACGGTCATTACTAATGGTCTTATTAGCGACTAATAGCTTGATCAGTGTATCCGAGTATTATCATGCAGTTTAGACTCTATTTTAAATGTACCAAATGGCTGTTTTGGATTACTCACTTAGGTGTTATTATAGAAAAGTTACGTGAAAATAATTTCATAATGATGTGAGATTCAGATTTATTTCCCCGAATATTGTCTTACGTATACGCAAATGTTATACATACATTGTAGTTAAACTACTTTATAAAAATTTTGTCGCGTTATTTTATATATAAATAGCTTAAATAGTAGTAAAGTTTAACAGAAGTAGTTTAAAAGTTTCAATATTATATAATAATATTGTTTTAAAATGAACGATGCAATAAATCCGTATAAAGTAGTTTAATTTTAAAGGTATTTTTCACGTGGTAAGAGTAATAGAGTGAGTTATGTTTGTATAAAAAAATATAGTCTCACCAACGTACATACATCCCCGAACGGGTACTTCGAGGTGATTTACACTCACATACCACCAGCTGCGGTTTTAGGCCTCACTTAATAGAGGACAAGCCTAGTACATGGATATTTCCAAGCCCTGTGCTCCTACTGAAAATGTCTAAGAAGAAACAAGTGAGAAACGGCAATGAATTGCCGTAAATCTTAGAGTTCGAAAAATGGTTCAAGTGACCTTTGCTTACGCAAAGGTCACGTGATACCACGTGACATTGAGGTCAGAGGCCAAGGTCATAGTCATTTCGGGGGTATATCGACTATGCTTAGTCGTATGGCGTTGACCGCGAGTCTCTAGCTCTTACGGTTCTTGAGTTGAAAGTTGTATAACAGACAGACGGACAAAGCTATTGTATAAGAGTTTTTTGAAACTCTAAAAGTAGCATTTTGTCCGCTGTATTCTAAAGAAGTTTCTCATTTCTTTTCCGTAGTTTACTATTTCTGATTTTGCGCGCTGTGTGTCAAAATAATACTGTTCTTATGGGAAAATAGCGAACTAACCAGAAAATGATCTATCCGGTAATTGAATATCACTTGAAGAAAACCGTCCAAAATCCATTTAAACTACAAGAAATAGTTAAGCAATAGCTATTAAACGTCGTGCCGACGTAAACGAAACGGGTATAATCGAATCCCAAATGAGAACTAGAACCGCAGATGTAATCAGAGACCAGTAACGAACTAATCCGAATCGATTTCCCTCAAATTTACATGCACTTAAAGGAACATATATGTATGTAGGTGTATACAGAAACACAACAAGCTCATTTCACGGTGCTTCGAGATAGAGAGCTAATCCTAGTTAATTAGAGACTATAGGTAGACATGGCTCGGACCTTGTTGGGACACAGTGTGAGAGAATATTAGAGTGGGAACAACGAAACACGCTTTGTCTGGCAAATAGTTATTACTGGTATTAGGAATATGTTCCAAGTTCTGATTGCATGTAATTCTCTGTATTCCTTGTTCGTTCATTCCATAACCATTATTGTGTGTTTTTTTTTTTTTTCTTTATTGAAGGAGCTTTGTCACAATGTGACTATGTCGCTCCATCATAGTCACCGGGTGTATCATTACAGACTTTTCATAATTTTGTTATACATATTATATAAGGAGCTAGCTAGCTCCGAAACAGGATTATGTGATTTTATAACCAATTTATTAGAAGCTATGAAATATAATGCATGTGCGATTCAGCTGTTGTATTAGATATTATTTAGAGAAGATATTTTGAATTTTATAATAGTGATTGAGATATACTAAGCTCAAATTCATTGAGAAGCAATCCCAATAATTATAAACAATCAGTTCTGAAGAGGATAATTTAATTGCCCAATTTGTGCATTGCTCGTAATAAATTAATTAGGTTGTATGTACTAGGTTTATTATTTTTATATATGTTTCTAAGTATACACATAGCTTCATGTTTAAATAATCGACGAGGTAGATTAAGGTGTATAATTTAACAAAAAGGTATTATTTAAAATAGGCTAGTTTTAAGTTGCAAGGAATATATGAATGAGTGAGCCAATTATTGGCATCTGAGTTACAGTTTCAAACTTCGTGCTGCTATTGATAATATCTTGACAAAAAAACCGACAACACTTTGCCCAACCCGAAATCGAAACCGATATCTCATATGCAGCAGTCACATTCAAAACTCAAATAACTATTAAATATGTATTTTTGATTTCAATGTTTTTAAATTCAATAATTCACAAATATGAAGAAATTAAAAGCTAAAAAAAATTATTGTGGTAATGTAATTAAACAAGTGACTATTCGATTATTTTGGTCATTACTACGCGAATCTGTGCCTAAGCTTATCAAATAATTCGAAGAAGGCTACAAGCCCGAATCATATTACGCGTAAATACCGTGCAGATTTAAAGCCGTATTGCCGCCATTCGACTGAAAATGTCCGCTAATTTGACAGCTCTCAAAACCATGGGGAGTCCAGATTACAGGCATCACCAGTAGCTGGTGTTAGCTCGTAATTTTCAAATAGCTCTACTTTTACGTTCGATTTGAAACTCGAAATATGTTAGCTTTAAAGCTAGCTTCGACTTTCGGTAGAAACGAAAGTCAAAATGCATGCGCAATATGTGCGTGGGTCATAGCTGATGTTTGTTTTTAATTGTACCTAAATGCCTCTTCTTTATAAGACTACGGACGTTCCGTAGTCTTATAAAGTCTTCTAGCGATTATTATTATTTGTATTAGTCTATAGGAACAATAAATATATAAAGATATATTTTAGTCGGAAAGCCGACTGGCGTGAACGTATTATTAAGGTTGCTAAATCTCTCGTTTTACCATGATAAAGGTAAAAAAAATGTATTCACTCAGTTCTCTATAATACTTTAGTTGTAATATTGTTTTCATCTTATCTTACTATATTTCTTTTCGGTATAGGTGATTTTAGGTCCTCGATAATCTTCTAGCCAACTGATTAGAAGACTATCGAGGACCTAATTCTATTCAAAGCACTACTTTTCTTCTGATATAGCTGTTGTATCAGAAAAAAAGTAGCGCTTTCAATAGAGTATACAATAAATGCTTATAAGCTGGACGAGAGGATAAAGAAAGGCAAATACTATTTGACCAAAGTAGTGGTAATTCACTGTCTAATTCATATCTTCTTATTCTGAGAGAAGACCCCTTTTCAGTACTACTTATTACCCTACAAAAGAGAATAAAAAGATCACTTAAAATTAATAAACCTTACCACACACACAACACCATAAACATTATGCCGCTTTTTTAATAATATAACCATGTCACGTTGGCTTAAATGAAATCGTCAACATAATGGTATCATAACTTTTTCTTAGACTATTGTCAATTAGCGAGACAGTATTGCATTCTTGCGTCGTGTAGTCGGTTCGGTTCCCGATAAAAACACTGTTGTTGCTAATGCGATTGTACTAATAAATATTAATGTAGAACGACCGGTTGTTGTACATGGCAAGAAGTGTTTGAATCATGATTTTCTCTGTAATTTCATGTTTCGGTATAAAAATTTAAACTTAAGTCGAACGCGGACTTGCTTTTGTCGCACTGGATTTGCCGAATTTGGCTTTTATTGTTTGTGGAGCAGTTCCCGCATTTAATATTAAGTGAGTGCTGGACTATCACACAAAGATTTCGAATTATGTCTTACAGCAAGCACCTTTGAATTTAAAAGTTCAATGCCTTTTATATTTAATGATTGTTCACTCTAACGGTAATGGAAAATTATGTGATGCAAAAAAATAAACGGGTTCCACTCCGGTAGTGCCGGCAGAAATGAAAACTTGAATATTAACGTTGTGCATTTTTGATATTTTGGAATGGTTAGGGAATAATTTTGCACGAATTGCTGTAATTATCAGTGTAAAAGTACTATCATTTATGTGGTAAAATACAATATTCATTTATTGCGCTATCGTACACAAACATGACAATTCTCCCTCCGTCTTACGAATTTTCGATCAGGTCACGTGTCCTGACGCGAGTTTGATAATTCTCCATCCGTCTTACGAATTTTCGATCAGATCACGTGTCCTGACGCGAGTTTAAAATTTTTAACCAACACAAAAAGTGCACAACGCCGCTAAAGAAGTTTTCACTTCAAAAATATTTGAATATAATTTTGCCATGCCCAATTTTGGCACTAAGCTTGGTATTTTATATTTATACTGAAAAGTTTTCGTAAGAGATCAGGTTGGACTAATTCTTGCAGTTCCATACCGTTCATACGTTTTGAATGGTGCAGATCTTTTATCAATGAATATCCTAATTAATATTACAAATGCGAATGTGAGTTTGCTCATTTGTTTATTTGTTTGTTAAGCTTTCTCGCCTTAACCGCGATCATCATGAAATTTCGGATACACGTTGTCAGGGGAACAGAAAAGTTAACCATATTACATTTACGCGAGTGAAGCCGCGAAAAAATTCATTTAATTTATAAAGTTAAAGAGATAGGTTGCTCATTTATTAAAACGCGCTAAACTGGAGCACTACCTATTCGAAAGTATCTGAAAAATATTTTTGCATTTTATAGCCTACTTATAGTTGTAGACTATATGACATTATGCTATGACAGATTGGACCGGCGGTGAACGACTAGCATCAAAATAAGCCTCTTGAATTTTGATGAAATATCAACGAATGTTCAATTTCAAAGAAATAACTCCAAACTGCAATTACCTGCGAAGGATACGCTCACGGCGTGCAATGCGTGTAAATGCGTATTTACCTTTAAAGCGAGTGGACAATAGCTTCACGCATTTTAAATATGATTTTATAAATCTGGTCGTACCGGTAGCTAGTGCCATTTTAGTATAAAAAAGTAACATCTTGTTTACAAACCCGATGCATTTTTTTCTATTGAGATGTTTATATTGAAGAATTTGCAATATTTTAAGTAGTAATCTCGTCAATAGCCATTCGTGGGTAACGAGTTTATTTGCCCCATGCAATGTTTATTTATATTATTGCACAAAGAGATTATATTAATAAAAACAACCTATTAATTTGAGTAGGAAGAAGTCAAATAAATTAAATGATTCAAAGACAATTCTTGCTCAAGAAATAATTTTGTCGGCCTCGATGGCAGAGTGGTTAGTGTAACCGCCTGCCATGCCTGAGGTCGCGGGTTCGATTCCCGCACAAGTCAAACATTTGTGTGCATGAACATGAATGTTTGTCTTGGTCTGTATAATATGTACGTATTTACAAAAAAAAAAGGATATAGGTATGTTTATCCATTGTCTAGTACCCATAGTACAAGCTCTGCTTAGTTTGGGCTAGATAGTGTTGTGTGTACGTGACAGAATATTATTATTATATAATTTCTGTGTTGCGTGTGACTTTGCTAACATTTTAACAACTGACGCAAAAAGTATCCAGATTCGGAACAACTATTTATGGATAACCCAAATCTTCGTCCCATTTGGAGATCGAACCCACAACGCGGAGCAGTAGAAATGGCGAGACGACCATTCAAACCACTACGCCATCCGTGCAGTCATAACAGAAAAGACAACCATGAATAAACAACATGAACCTAAAATAGACAAATATAAAACAACTGCCTTCCGAAATTATAGACGCTAGTATTTTATAAACAATGATGTTAGGGGCACTAAGTGAACTTACTAACATCCAAAACGACTTTATGTAGATAACATAAAGGTGAGTGAGTACTGGGAAATTTTAAATTGCGACCGCAATCTATTCGTTTATGAACTTGGTGACCATTGCCGAGAAAAATCATAAATATTTTCAATATATTATACCTACTAATTTAGCTCCTGGAATCTTTGTTTCGAAAGAAAACGGATTGACGTCGATAAATTAAACATATTTCAATAAACTGTTCTTTTGTGCGGTAATAATGTAAACTCTATAATTTAAAAACGCATTGAGCTAATTTATTTTCAACGATAATTAAATCTGACAGAGTAGTAGAGCCTCGCTGAATTCAGCATGAATGGGCCGGCTCAACCGGGGAAGGACTACCCTCTCACAGAATATCGACGTGAAATAGCAGTGTTCCTACTATGATTCGTTCGGTGAGTGAGAGTGCCGGAGGCCCAATCACTCTCTTTCCCCCTTCTCGCTCCTTCTCCTTCCCACTTCCTTTCTTAAAGGCTAAGCAACGCGCAAGTGATGCCTCTGGTGTTGCAGGCTACGGTGACCACTTACCATCAGGTGGTCCGTAAGCATGTTTGCCACATTAATAATAATAATAATATTCTACCACATACACACAACACCATCTAGCCCAAACTAAGCAGAGCTTGTACTATGGGTACTAGACAATGGATAAACAGACATATATACTTATTTTTTTGTAAATACATACATATTATACATAGAAACACCCAGACCAAGACAAACACCCATGTTCATGCACACAAATGTTTGACTTGTGCGGGAATCGAACCCGCGACCTCAGGCGTAGCAGTCGGTTACACTAACCACTACGCCATCGAGTCATATAGTAGTATAAAAAAATGTTAGTAGCTGGGTATACACCGTATGTATATACCCAGCTACTAATTTTGTCAGCTTTCCTTTTTAACGTTTTAAAACATAAACAGACTACAAAAACTTATGCAATGGATTAGATTAGATTGGCAAGGCGGTCGTGAAGAATTCTCTCAATTTCCGGATCAAACAAAGTGTTATTTTGTTTTGGGATTAAATATAATGACCACTAAAAATACTAATTGCGCAGCAAAATATGCTTACAAAAATATATCATAACGAGCGCCTATACGCCTCAAATCACTGCATTCCGTCTCGGAAGGGTTAGGTTATGTTAGGTTCCTTCTTAAACCCACCCAAAAATAGGAGCCGTCGACGCAGTTTGATCTCTTTAAATATACCTATATTTTGGTATGCAATTAGTATTTTTGGTAAGCATATTTTGCTGTGCAATTAGTTTTTTTTTTGCCGTGCAGTTAAATACTACCCTTTTATTTATTTGTTAGGAAATTTTCAGCACCAGTACAGCGTCGGGCAATATTATGTCTGATAAACAGTAATAGGGTACTAAGAAACATTTTAAAGAGAAACACAATAACACTGTCACTCTCGGGAATCGTCTTCGGGATGTGACTGTTGTGCATAGTGTACGGACACACTATGCACAACAGTCACATCCAATTCCGCTGCGCCACCGAGGCGGTCGTTTTATTTTGTACTAGCTGACCCGCGCAACTTCGTCTACTTCACATAAGATAATTTTCCCCGTTTTTGCAACATTTTTCATTTATGCTCTGCTCCTATTGGTTATAGCGTGATATTATATAGCCTATAGCCTTCCTCTATAAATGGGCTATCCAACACTGATAGAATTTTTCAATTCGAACCAGTAGTTCCTGAGATTAACGCGCGCGCGCTTCAACCAAACAAACTCTTCAGCTTTATAATATTAGTATAGAAGTATAGATAGTATAGATTACAGCATGTATTCAAATTACATTTTAGACAACGAAGTGAAATATTATATTTTTAGGGATACTACATACTAAATTTGTAAAAATACAACTTTTTTAAAATGTCACTTATTAATTACTTATCCAGTAATATTTCAAATGGGTTTGCTGTTGATGGATGTTTGGATGGATGTTACTCAATCATTCGTAAATGGTTAAAGGCATTTAAATGAAACTAGGCACGCAGAGATACCATTTAGATAAGTTATGTTTTATTATTTTATATAATAGTGCGACTTAATTAAATATATTAATTGCAACATTGCTGTATTTATTTCGATGCAATAAACAAAACATATTTGTATTTATTTAAATTATTTAATAAATGATCACAGTTGTTAAAAATAATTTATAGAAGTACCTATATAATTTTTACGAAACTCGGATTTAAGAACACAAATTAATATCAATTTCAATAATTGAAATGTGTAATAATTACAAATATGTAAACGCTAATTTAAAAATATCAAAGATAACTTAATTAAAAGTATACAAAATAAAAAAAACTCTGAGCTCGTGTGCTTACTGACATCTAGTGGTAGCAATCTATAAAAACGTTTGTTTTCGGAGATAATAGATGGCAGTACGTGTGTATTCTTTTTATTTATATTTTGTTTATTGTTTGGTTAGCTATATGGAAAATTGTTTAGTTAGAAGTTGTTATAGAACATTATTGTAATAACTTAGCGTATGTCAATAACTTTTACGTGTTCCTAGACCCTAGGATATTAGATCTTTAAAGCACTAATAAATTGTACCTAATACCTCCAATCTGATTATAAATATATCCAACACAGATTGAACGACTCTAGATTTTCGGAAATCAGCACTCAGACACAATACTTATGCATTGTATCTAGATATGGTTATATTGACTTATTAATTTAGTGCTTAAACGACCTGATTTCTGTGGCAAATTAGTTTAGGAACCGACATAAAAATCTGGTATCACGCATTACCTACTAAACTACATAATAACATAATATATGTACCCGCTAATATATTCGTACATAGTAGGCAAAACATAATTATACTATTGGCATACTAGGCAGAGATTACTAATGACATTGTTCTAGCATACAGCCGTACAACATAATGAAATTATCCTGTTATTAGTACCAATTAGTAGTGGACACATTGACATACAAGTATCTATATGTAGTTCTATATTTGCTTAGTATTTCAATTTAGAATATATTTTCATCCATAATATGGATCCTTATAGAGTAGCTTTTTTGTTGCTATTCAAGTTTGAATAGTGTTAATAAAGAGACAAGCAATATTTATGACCTGACTCGTCCATATAATAATAATAATAATAATACCAGCCCTGTATTAAACTGTCCCACTGCTGGGCACGGGCCTCTTCTCAGTGTGTGAAGGGTTAGGCCACCAAGCTGGCCCAGTGCGGGTTGGCAGACTTCACATATCTTTGAGAACATTATTGAGAACTCTTATACATGCAGGTTTCCTCACGATGTTTTCCGTCACCGTTTCATCGCCTGGTTCGTGCCGCTGTTTAATTTTGCGACGAAAGGAGAGGTTCCGGGTTCATTTCCCGTGTCGGGTTAAATGTCATGTTAGGAAAATTTTCATAGCGGCAAGGAGTATCACAATGTGTTCGCGAGGCGACAACAAGATTGCCTTGTTATTAAGTTGGACTTAAATATAGTTGGCGAAATGTTGGTGTAACACACTATTGTCTAACCCTTCAAGGATATACAGTCTAGTTACCTTCTTAGTAGTCATATAAAATAACTTACTTCGCTGGCTCGGCGACCTAAAATGGATCTTGGCCTCCGACATGAAAGTGCGTCGTTCTTTCCTTACTATCTTGTGCCAAGTCAGACTGGTCGAACATATTTATCTCTTTCAGGTCTTTAGCTTGTTCATCTTTCCAGCGGTACCTCGGGCGACTCACCGGACGGCATTCGGTGGGTCACCCGAGATCGCTCTTTTGGCAGCTCGATGCTCTCCCATCATATAAAATAAGCAATAACTAATTTTTTTGTAAGCTAATGCCGGCTGCCAAGCCCTTCTGCGCCTCAAGATTTGCCCCACCTAAACACAATAGTATATTCGCCCCGTTTTGTAGAACCCGTTCGCCCCATTTTTAAGAGGAAAATCAATATTAATTTAATTTAATATTTTTGAAGTACCCATAGGCCCCTTATCCATATCAGCTGTATTTAATAAATAAAAAGTAAAGTCAGACAAAAAATGTTTAATATTTATAATATTTTCCATATCTATCAATATTTTTTTTGCTCAACGACTTTATATTATGTACTTGAGGTAAGGGGCGAATGGGCATCATAGTTGTTTAACGGAGCGAATGGGTACTATAATTTTGCGCGAGGCAAATTTTGAGGGGCGAATGGCTCGTAAGGCGAGCAGTGGCGACCAGCAACGCGCAAGTGTACTTGATAAATAAAATTTTAATTTTATTGTCGAGTCGAAACATTTTTATATTAGTTTACGGAGTATCATTTCAAAGATAAATATTATAGTATAGTAATCTATCCGACTGTAACAGGGATACCGCGTAAAAGGCAACACACATGTTTTCTTTTTCCTCTAATGCGTATCTAGCCAGCCTGTAACATTTTATCAGCAACACCTATGAATCATGATTCCAAGACCGACGAAAAACCTAAACAAAATCCGCAATAAAACATCGTATGACCACAAATTACATCGCCTAGTAGGTACACACCACACACATAATAGGTAATAAATCACTATTTACTGTCCTAGCAAACTTATCAAGTTGTTGCTGCGTCCCGTGAGTACTAGGCTTTACGTGTTGTGTGTTTAGGCCGTAATAAACTAGAGTTTACTATAATTTATGTACAAGTTTATGAGTTAACGCGCACTTGTTACAATTTTACGATGCCACATTCTCTAAGTGATCTAATTCGGTGGCGCGGTTACAATTATTCCTAATGGTGCGTAAATTATGATCTCTACTTATATCTATGACTGAATAGAGCTATAGTTTAAGTCGTAGCCACGCTACGTGTGTATACGTTAAGTGTTGTGAGTTTTAAACATAGATGAGACAAAAGCGTAATGTGTGACCCAAAGGCTTTTGTTCCACATCCGAGTATTTTTTTAGTTGGCTGTTCAATGCAGACAGGGCAACTTTTAACGCGAAAGTCGTCTTTATAATTAGAAATCAATTATATGAGATATATATTTTCCTTGTAATACAAGAAGAAAAAGGAAACTGTAGTTATATATTAGCTAATATATTTTTTAAATCTTTACCGTTACATGTAACTCATAAATAGTCATTTCAAGCGAATAAACTAAAATTTTTATCGTAGGTAAACGCTACTTGAACCAGCATCGAAAGATTCTTAGGATATTGGAATGTAATATAATTTCGGAATTGTTGTAACAAGCGCAGTAAATAATGGGAGCATGCGGAGGGGACGAAATGCCAAATTTTCTACCATTTCCCAAACATTTTACATCGTCAGAGGGGAACTTTCACCTCCCTTTAGTATGCAAACCTTTGTTTCCATATCCAAGAAAACAGAACGAATGCATCATAAAAATACAAAATGTGTTATAGCATTACAGATTCATTTACTTTTATTAGTACGTAACTAACTTTTTCCAGTGGCTTTGCTCCAGCGGTTCTAAGAAAAAGTAACTATCTCACAGGAACCGTGCATTTTGTGAAGATAGTAGATAACAAACACAACATATATTTTCCTTCATAATTTCATTGTCATTCACAGCATTATTATCTTATTATTTCGTCAACCTTTTTGAAGTATTATTTGCTCTGTGTTGGCAAAATTACCGACTGACTCTACTATTTAAAAAACGTCCAATAAGAAATATTACACTGATTTTCAACATTGAGATATTTAATATATGCTATATCTATTACTAAGACATCGTCTATTTGTGTACCAAGTTTCATCTAAGCCTGTTCAACGGTGTAAGTATGATTGAGTAAGAACCTTCCAAGCATGTTCACAATATTACATTATATTTTATGCCGTGAAAAGGGAATCATATCAAATCATTTTCTGCCTAATTCTCCTGGCAATTGGCGCTAATCTATGTATGTATGCTTTTATTTTTTTAAACATCTACAATATTTACAAATTCTTATAAAATTCAAATAAAAAAATATTAATAAATATATTTTTAAACAAGAAAAATAAAGGCTATTTTATTCTATTATACTTTTGAAATATGTTTTCAAAACTATTATTTAAGACAACCATTTGAATAATGTATGTCAAGTGTTCAACCTTCCTAACATATCACCAAGTAGTCCGTATACGATCATTTAATTTTGACAATCGGCTTTCATGTCCCCAATTGCTATAATGGTGCGATCTTAATTTAAAATACGGCTTAAAAAGTAGCACATTAACATAACTGTCAAACAGTAGACTCTTTTAATACAGTGAACTATTATAAATCTAGCAATTAAGAGTTTTAAAACCCTCCAACGTGAACTTATGTTTCGTTTCCTTGCCTCTTAAATAACTCGGTTGTGACGGAATTAAAAAGTGCCTAGAGAGTATTTTAAAAGCCACCAGTGTCGTTGGAATTAATTATCCTTCACTAAGCGAGTGTACTTAATGACATTAGATTGTTCAGTTATTGAGATGTTGTAGTCCTTAAATGTAAGACATCTTGTTTTGGGTAATATTCTAATAATAATGTAATAATCTACTGTTATAGTCGGCAAATATTAATCTTGGTCTATTACCCTATGTGATGTGGTATCGGTCAAAATTTATGTAATTCACACAGAAAAAGTTAATAAATTGCGCAGTAGCTAAAGTGCACCATTTATGTGTTCTTTCATTGTCTTCAGTATGCCGAGTGCTGGAATTCGATCCCCATACGAGATAAAACAAAATCCATAGATACATAAATCATCAGATATCCATAGATGGTTGTTTCAAGTTTAGGTATTATTAATTGTCGCCGTTGTTTGCATATTTGGATAAAAATACAAGATAAAGACAAATCGTGTGATGTGTAACTAGTGCCTATTGCGTTGCTTATTCCAAACAAATGGTGTTTTAGAATTTAATATAAGAAATCATTTGCAATCTACGATGACACGTCTTATGTTTTTATAGATGACTTATCATCGATATAAAACTAGACAGTTTATTCTGGTAACTGTATTGGTGGCGCCAAACTATAACCTATATATTTTCTGACATAGAAACTCAATCACAATTTCAGACGATGGAATATCACACGTTAATAAAGACATCAAATGATTTTATTATAGTAGTATCAATATCGATTTTGTAACTGATGACAAGTATGGAGTCGATATGAGGCCATATTATATGAAACTAATAAAACGGCAAGCGCGGGTGGAACACGTAATACATCAGTAGATATTATCTGAAATAAAATTTGAGATGGTAAAACAGTATCAGTTGCCTTTTTTATTTGTTTTACAAGCGGCTCACTATAAAGTTGATGTTGGGTACTAAAGATTTCGCCTCGTAGTATTATGGGACCATTAAACGATGGTTCAAATTAAGAATACACGAGTGAAGTTTTCTGTTTTGACACTGCGTTTATCTATGTATAATGTCATGGTAGTTCTACTAATGAAACGATTAGACTAATTTTCATGAGGTTATTTCGAATATATAATTTTGTGGGAATTTCTAAACTATGTTTTGTTTTTAACTGTTCTTCGAACAGTTGACAGTGTTCTAAATAGATCTTTAAAGGTCCATATCAAATAACATACTCAAGATATTATAATATTACATAGAGGCTGAATTTAATGTCTTTATGTCTTTAATTCAGAAGTCTGTTAACCCTCTCGCAATTCATATACTCATAATACAGGAGTTGACCATTATTGACAGTGAAATTATCTAATTTCACGCCATGTACTAGGTGGCTGTCAAATGTATTTACTAGTGATTCAAACCTGTAAACTTGAGCCGTCAAGAGTATTATTCAACCAATAGCAAAATAAATCCTTTTATGTTTCTTCGCCTCGCTTCACATAGTAATTCAATCTTACAAAATAAATCTATCACGAAATGTCACGCACCTTTTCATTGTTACGGGGCGATGAAAATGTTTATACATTATGGACCATAAAAATATTATTGTTTTATTCGTTCTGGTAGAGAATACCTCGTAATTCATGTCTATTGTTTAGTTTTATAACACATAATGTTTGAGGTGAAATTTGGTCTCCATATTGTTAAATATCCACTGCTATTTAAATCTAGATATGGCTAACAAACACAAACTTTAAAAAGATCGCAATATCAATTTTATCTATGGCTATTAAGCCCACCACACAAAGAAAGCGGAGGCGGAGTGGTTTCGGTGGCATTTTTGTTGTATTGTTCAAATTACTATGAAACATTAAAGAATAGAAAAGAAAAATATGAAACATAAAACTGGAGTTATCATGTGTGTAAAGTTTCATACTAATCCGAACAATACAAAATATCCGCTTCCGTTATCACTTCGCCACCGCTAACTGTATGTGATGGGCTTTAGTTATACTTATATATACGAGTACGTAACGGGTCTAACCCAGATACAGATGCAAGGAGAATACTATAAAATGCTCATATACAATAAAACTTATTAGGCTTATGATTTAAAGAGTATTAAGGGTAATATTTATCTGAATAATAATCTGTCAAACCTTATTTGAATCGCACCTAAATACATACACCTTAATTTTTTGACTGACAAAATGCGCCAAATATTAGTGCAAGATAATTTTTATTTTGAACTTTGTGAAAGAAATCTATGTCAAGTTTTCTACTTAAACTTATAGTTGTTTGATTAAATAAAATCTCGATAGTGGAACTTATTTCGTGGTCACAATGGATCTTGTTTATCGGTCCTCAATGTGCCTCGACCCGCTATAGGATTACTTAGGCTTTAGTTGGTCCAATAGCTATATTGTGTAACTATAGTATTAATGGTTATACTTTTATATTATGTTATTTATTACCAACTAAGTACGTAGTTTACGTCCGCAACTTCGAGCGTGTGAACACCACCGAAACAGATAGGTGTAAAAAGTATCCTATGTACAATATATGTAATGGTATATCTTTGTGCCAAGTTTTACCCAAATTCAGATGTGATTGAGAAACAAATTTCCAAATTAATATTTTTATAATCTTACACATTTATAATATTAGTCGTATATTATATACTTTCTACAGATCTTTGTTGTATGTTTGGAGGCTATAATAATTTTAATTAACTAACTACTAATTTACTACTGATACGGTTTATTGTTAAAATAAAAGAATAATTAATTATGACATATTTAATAAGATATACGCATATTTTATAAGACACCCTGTCACTTAAGTGTTAAATAACCGATTATTTAAAATACAATTATCTAAATGGCTCAAAGAAAATATTTTTAATATTCTTAAAAAAGTAATTGAAAATAAATTGTAACTTTGACCCTATCAGACTATGTCCCAAATGTATTGCGTGCTATGTTAAGCAAAACACGTGTAACATATTTTCACAATTGTAATATCTTTATATACCATGTTCAAGCATCAAGCAAATAAATATTATTATTATTAACGGCTATTAATAAGGAAATTGAAGTGCAGCAATGCTGTTTTCATATATTTTAATAAACGATTTACTACAAAGTCTGGAAGATTTGAATTGTTAATACAATATCGCAGTTATTATTAAAATGTATGAAAATACATAAGTATTCTTTTTATTAAAAGTATTTTACAGCGTATTTACCGCGAAATACTTTTTTTAAATTTGGACTTTACCGTCATTTACAGAATTCTTATAGCATAAAATGCATTGTGTTTACTAATTTTTCTATAAATTTATAAAAAGGTCTGTCTTTAGTAATAATTAATTGCTTTCATTTAAGCCTATAAACATAACATTAAATTCTATTTTATTATGAGCCTCAATGTTTGAGTAGGCCTCGGGAACAATGGAAGCCTGAAACTACGGATAGACGGTTGTAGACTAGTCTACTTGGGTGAGTGCAATAATAATAATAATACTTGTTTATTTTCCAAGAAACATGTACATACAATAATTACATTTTGGTTACATTACTTTGGCTTAAATCTCAATTGAGTGAGACATCTGTGTCCGAACTAGATAAAAATAATATGTATTTCAGACCTCAGCGCTCTTCCTAAATTTAAAGATATTATTAGTAGTAGAGGGTGTTTGTTAAAGAAGGTGTTTAGTAGCTACTTTAATATATTTAATAACTTTTCTGTGTCATCATAAGTTAATTTGCGTAAGTATTCAAATAATGCATATTTAAATTTTTTTTTATTTAGTGGGTATATGTTAATACGTTTATTTATTTTATTATATAGATACGGGCCCATAAAACAATAGTATTTATTTACGTATGTGTGTTAAAATGTTGATCGAGGTACGACTGCGTGGGCTGTGTTTTTGCGTCTATTGGCTTGGTTAGACTTCTCGAAATATGTATCAGCATATTGTCTCAATATTGTGAACATAACAAATAACTGGCGGACCGAAAGCACTTTACAGGACTGGTAAAGATGATAAGTTGGATACGTATAAGGCCGAAAAGTACTTACCTTAAGCAAAGCTCTCTGAGCTATTTCTAAAGGTTTCAAGGTAGTTTTATGTACACCTCCCCAGACAGTGATGCAGTATTGCGTGACAGACTGTAAAAGTGCTATATAGACTTGCCTGATGCAATGCACCTTTATTGTCGCCTTTAAGTATATAAAGACTAGATAGTATCTTATTTGAAATAAATATATTTTATGACACAAAAAAGCGTCTTAAACCTTCCTCAACGATTATTGGAAACAAAATTCCAACAACGTTTTATACGAATACAATAGAGTGACAACAAAAGTAGTGCTGAAACTGCAGCAAAGCATTGCGCATTTAACCGCAACATTTCAGCAATTATCGGGAGACACAATTGGAGCTGACAAATTAATAGAGAGCACCACAACGCTAACTACTAATCGCACTTCAACTGTGTAATGGTGTGAAAATTTGAACGTATTCGCTCCAAGGATTATTGCGGTGATGGCACTTTGAGTGTTCGTGAATATTTGTGATCGATGTAGCTGCAGTTACATTTAACGTTAACGCAAAAGGTACTGGTATATTTAAAGCTGTGTATTCGATGGATCGATGTCACGAATTATGGTTTGTATTTCGTCATTACGTGGTCCGTTGTAACTTGTGTTATTGAGTAGTGAAGGTTTGATCGATTTACGTTTACTTATAGGTACATCATAATATAGACACGTTCGGTTTCGAAACTAAGTTAGATTTGATTTAGTTTATTTAAAAATTAAATGATTGCATATATGCAGTATAATATTTTAGATTTTTGTTCATTGGCTTCTGATAATTTATACCTTTTGTCAAAAATATAGCTGATGCATCTACTATTCTTATGTTAGTATGGTAAGAATTCCCATACATACATAAGGATAAAACATAATATAGTGTCACAACTATATACCCGAAGGGATAGGCACACTTCTTCGGCTATGGTTTTAGGTTCAATGAAATAATAACCGAGCCTATTACCGTTTACCGGGTACACTAATTATAGACACCGTGTTACCAAAACGATTTCTGTGTTAGAAAAACTATATAACACTGTGTCCGACGTCCGACGATTGTCGTGCATGAGGTTTGATAACCGTGGTTACCTCATGCACAACAATCGAATTAATTATCGCTGCGCCATCAAGAATTTATTTATTCCCATATTTGTGTATCATATTGCCTTAACATTACGAGCTACTACATTCTTAGTATGTATTTGTAGTCAAAAAACATTTTAAAATCTTGCAGATAATTACCTACTTCTATGTACTCAGGTAATTATTTGCAAGATTTTAAAAAGCTTTATCATACAAATTAATTGTCATTCTCTATTTATTATATGAATCCTAACTAATATTATAAAGGTGGGAGTGAGTTAGTTTGTTTGGTACTTCTTCACGTCTTAACAACTCGATAGATTATCGTGAAATTCGCATACACGTTATCAGAGTAGGAACAGAAAAGAACATATTATTATTTCATCCCGGAAAAATAATGATACTAACCTGATCTGACCTACATTTACGCGAGCAAAGCCATGAGCAAAATCTAGTAATACTATAAAATGCGACGATATTTGTTATTCAGTCACACGTAAACAGTTAAACATTGCACTTCGATTAAACTCGGCACATACAAACACATACATAGCTTCTATGTTTTTATTTAGGACACAGCCAACCATGTCCTGGATTAACGCGTAAAGTACTTTTTATCCCAGAATACCTTTACATGAGTAAACCAGCGGGCAGGAAGCTAGTTTAGGAACAGTTAATTTATTCATGATTCATCACTAGGTACAAAATAACAATTATAAAATGTAATCTAATAAAAATATTTCATTAGGTACTTTGTTTGAACTAGCGTAGTTCAGTCGAGTTAGTCAATATATATACCTACAGTATAAAGTCTAAATGCAGGCTCCAAAAATATTAAAAAATTGTATGTCGACATGTTAACGAATTCGACTATACCTACCAACACGGTTTTTGCAAAGAAAGGACAATCTATGTTGAATAGTACAAAATTAAATGTCTTAAATGCTAACATAATACGCAAGTTAGGTAACTCACATAAAAACAGCGTAGGACTCAGCAATCAGTAACTTAAGAGTAAGCAGCAGGCAGGAGTAAAACTCTCACAAAACAATTAGCCTTATGCAACCAATCGGACATAATGATAATATATATTTATTGACTTATTTAGTGGTAATAACATAATAAAATAATCCTAAGTCATTCCATAAGAGTCAGGGGGATAAGCCCCCTCACTCACTTAAACAGATTTTTGGTCAAATCTATTTCCTATTGATATTTCATTTGGTCCGATGATTGTGTTATGCGAGGGTGCTAACGTGCTCAATTTAATTCTTATTTTATTTTTATATAATGAGGGATTTTCTGGATGGTGTCCAGGGATTTGAAACATAATATTATTATTCATATTTGGTTTTGCACTATTTTATTTGTATCTTATACTAGATTTTTACTGATAAATTTTCTATTCTTCGGGAATAGTACTTTTTTCTGGATGTAAAGTAAATACGAAATTTCATGGTAATCAGTCTTCACTGATCACCATGAAATTTCGTATTACTACTTCTAGTTCAGGAGTGAAAACGTACCAAACAAATAAACTAACTCATATGCATATATAATAATAGTTAGGATTTGGTGATGTCGATGTTTTAGCTTTGCACAACAACATTTTAAGCTCACTGATCACAGCGATCTTAAAATTATAAAACCAATCCATAACTTCTCTAGGTTAAGGGTAAAAGGTCTCTTCTGCAAGTAATAGTCTTAAGTCTTGATAATTCTTGCCATTATAAACACGTCGCACAAGCACACGTTTCATAAAGTTCAGTAAACAGATACTTCGAGTTACAGCCACATTCATACACAGTCTGCCAAATTACTATCTACCCATCATAACCCCATAATCATTCGTCTCAAAGATAACGCAACAATATTCTCGAGGAACCATAAAATAGTCTTCAACATAGCTTATTCCATAACGACGCAGTAGAAGCTATAGTCGCTTATTAATACGGGTCATGTGGCGTCAAGTGCCAAGTTGGAATGTCTCCAAGTGGGCTCTCCATCGAATTTGGCAAGATTTCTGATACCACCAGCTGTCACACACATACATACCTACCTGCAAAAGTTCGCAGCTAGTGGCCAAATGTTTGTTAGGAAATATTATTTGTTCTTGTGGATCCTTGGTTGGTTATAGGTCTTAGAATTTGGTATATGCCTTTTTATTTAGCTTATAACACATTGTTGCAACACCGATGTATAAGTAACAATGTTATTATACTACTAACAAAATATATAGTAATTTATCAAAGCGGGCGAGCCTATTCTCATTTATCCTGGTACTAACTACTAGCTTGCCGTACATAGAAAGAAAGATTATTTTTATTTCAGCACACACAAAATAAAAATAATAATATGTGGTAAATGTCATTGGTGTCACAGTTATGCTATATTTATTTCGTACAAATTATTGAAAACCATATATTGTGTCATTGTTTGTTTACCTCAATAAATGAAAAAAAAAAACAATCTCGGAAACAAACAATTAGTGCATGAAATAATGGTGGACGCTCAGTATGATGCCGTGATAAGTAATTTTTATATATCACGGCACTGATTTTCAGCGACCACCGTCATATATGCATAGCCTCTATCTTGTGTTTGCTTTTTCATAGCAATAATAATTAAACGGTAGTCGTTTAGATCATAGTTCAAAAATACAAAATAATAATTACGTTTTTGAATTTAAAAAGTATTTACTAATGTTCATAACTACTTAAATATGTTACTGATTGTATTATCCAGCACAATGAAGCCATAATCTGTTTGACTAATAACAATACTCTGCGTGTGCTTGCGCTTTAACTAAAACTTCAACCTATTTACAAAACAGACGAACAAATTACGTATCTCATAAAATTTGACAGCCCCTATTCGCATATCACATGACGTACATACATAATAATATATGGTTAACGCTTCTTCATTCAGGTGGCGTCAAACCCACAATAACGAAAGTTCAAACAATATGTTGCTCACCAAAACATCTGGTGAAAATCTGTCACGTTCACAGGCCTTGAAACTTAACCTTATTTTGATTTTCTTTTTTTTTTTATTTTGCGCGTTAAAATGACCACACTCTACCTGATGATAAGCAGTTGTGTGATCTAAGAGCAGTGGCTCTTTGATATTATATCGATTAAGATTACCTATTACAGTGATAGTAAACCAAAATATAATTATAGCTACATGAGTGGTACATGGTATTTTAAAAGGTAATCCAAGTTATTGATAAATCACAGTGTATTTTCATTTTCTGTCTCGCACGGTACCTTTTGTGTAATCATACTAACAAAACGCCCAGACTTGCTAGTCTGAATAGCTGCAGCTAGATATTCTACTACATTTAATAAGCGGTGCTTACGATGTTGGAGGTCGAAACATAACATATCTTTAACTAAAATGATTTTAGTCCAACCACATCTTTGTCTAATGGTATCACGCTAAAACATTTTCTTCTTTTACATTTAACGAAAAATCCCCTTAATATGTAACTACATAAATATTTACTCCTTAAGTAAAGTTCGCCATCTCATGTCGTAAAGAACATTATATAATTTGCATAAGAAGTTTGAATGGGCAGGGATGAAAGCTTGGAGTCGCGCTTGGCATGTGAATTGCCTTTTTTATATACGTTAGTATTGACTTTTTTACTTACGGCCACCAGCTTACATGAAGTCTTCAACGGATGTTACAATTCCATATAATTCTTACTTCGTTGTAAGGTTTGCTTTTCATTATTGAAACACTATTGCCGTTATTGCTTGTCAGTGTTGTTATTAAAACTTTTGAGTAATTATTTTTCTAGTTGCGTAAA
Organism: Catocala sponsa; assembly: GCA_963564715.1. Lineage (NCBI taxonomy): Eukaryota > Metazoa > Arthropoda > Insecta > Lepidoptera > Erebidae > Catocala > Catocala sponsa. The sequence goes on from OY751338.1 coordinate 10,653,298, forward strand.
TACATTTCTGCATGTTTCTTGTCTTTATTCTTTTGGTGAGTTAGATATACGGCGTGTCTTAATATCTGTTTTCAATTATACTCGTATATATGTTTCTATGGTATATTTTTTAACGCCAGTTTGCTGATTTGTCCCATATCATAAAATTATTGTTTCAGTTGTAAAATTAATTCGAGCAAAATAATGTTGGGGTTTTCTGTTAGAGAAGCTTGATGACTTCGAGCCTGGCAATGTGGCCGGTAGACGGAACTAGGCTTGCTCTCCCTTATGTGGAACGTATACCAAGTGGTAAAATATGAGTGAACTACATCTTTGCCTACCCCCTCGGGTAGTAAGTTATATATGTTAATTGCATAGTTGATACATTGCACAAGTAGATGCTTGGCTGATGTATGAACATTAACCTTGATACTTCATCTGCATAAAATAGCAGTAGCAATAAAGAAACGACACAATAACATTGAGACATTAATACTTAAATCTCTTCAAGAACATTAAAAAATATATTCAAAACGTAAAGATAAGTAAAAGTCAAAATGCAAAACAAAATAAATCCCGATAAAATCCATGAGAGTATTTTTAATTTGATTGTTTAATTATGCAAATTTAATTTTTCAAAGTCATACTATTCATTTGAATTTATGTTATAGCGTTCAACGGAGACGATTTACATTCTACAAGCGCCGATCATTCGTCTAAATGCATAGAAATATTTATGTTTATGATGAAAGCAGTAAAGCTTACCCCTTGAACGTTGAGCCGGAACCAAATAATCAAGAGGCGAATAATAACAGGGCGATATTTTTCAACTTTATGACGTCATTTGGTGGCGCCATAGCTGCAATTTAACGCGTCATTCAACTGACGATTCACGATCAAGATAAACAGTATTCGGTGACGTTTTATCTAAGAAAATTCTATTCTAAATTCGTGCACGTATTTGAATAAAGGTCCAAAAGAATTAAAAATTCCTCAGGATTCAAAAGTAATATAAAACCTGCAATAACTGTAAATGAGATTGTTCAAATGTTTTTGTAAAAGCTATCTTATTGTTTAAACTAGATTATTTGAATAAAAATAATATATTACGTGTACGCCATTGTGACACAAAAGATTTTTTTAGGTGTCATGTTTGTATAAACAGTAAAGTTTAATATTTAGAATCATAACACAATTATAATAGCTTTATAAAAATGAGCGTGGACAGAATCCAAAGAAGAGTAGAATGAAATAAGTTCAAATTCAATGTAGTAATTTTAACTTAAAACCGTATCCAAACAGTTAAAAGGGAGAAATTATTTGCAGTTTGATCAAAATACACTGAACAATTGAGCATAAAATTGGAATTATACTAAGTCCAAAATTAATAATAGAATAATTGAGTGGAGAAGAAATTCTCTTAGGACAGATTGGAGATAAGAATTCAATTTATGCTTTCCGACTACCCCTTACACCCGATTCTGTTTTAAATCAAAAGCACCCCAAACGAGTATTCGATTTCAGGTTTGCTGATCGCAATCGTAAAGCAATCCCGCCCGCAGATATTATGGAAGGAAGTGATAAAAATCTATCAAAACAAATAAATTATTGCTCTGTTATGGGAACTGATCAAATTGTATTTATGATGGACGAATTTTGGCGGCCTGCAAAGTAGGGCTTATTTGCGTTAGAGAAATGTCTTTCCGCTTACATGTATGGTAGGTATAATATTCAGCAAATAGTAAACATTTTAATGAAATCCATTAAATGTATATTAGGTAGGTATATATGACTATGTGTAAAATAACAAATCTATAGTCTATCAAGTATAGTCTTATCTTATCCAGCCAGTCAGTGCAGACCGGCGACACTTAGACCCAGTGGGATCTTTTGTGTCGACACTCTCCCAATAACGACTGCCATAGATATTCATGGTAGCCGGGCCCAACGGCTTAACGTACTTTCCGAGGCACGGAGCAGGCGATAATTTGTCAATCAATACGGATATAATTTCGAAAAGTCATATAACTTCCGGAAGTCAGAGGTGCGCGACGTGGGTTCGAATCCGAGACCCTCTGCATTGCAGTCTGTTGGTCTCCCCACTGAGCTATCGCTGCTCTATCAACTATAGTAAGTAAATCCCTGAATGAGTAGGCAGAGGTCTAGTATGTCTACATTTCGTTTAGGTGTTGGATCCTATGAAATGGCAGGCCAGCCTTTTTTATTGCATTACCTAGTTACTACTTACTTTACTGAGAATTTCTTAAGAGATAATCGAACAGCACTTTGCCTGATTAGGTAACCCGAGACAACAGTCCTATATAATATTGCTGAATCACCTGCTTTTTAAAAACCTATAAAAATGGCAAATGTACGTTTCTTAGTTCACATAATAAATGAAGCTTAGATCAACTTGAATAGTGTTTTTATTTCCAAATCCGACGTCTAACTATGACATGTGATTTTAGCATCACCAAGATCAATTTCAGAGTTCAAGACAGTTAATGTCTACACGTAGCCTGAGTCATAGATTAATTCAACGTATTCATCTCTTATCTCGTCAGCTGTACAGCAAGTCCGTTTACAACAGACCTATTAATTCTGAACAGTTGTTCTACATTCTTGACCAGTAAATCACGCTATTCAACAGTCTCTGTTAGCTAAACACCTAGATTTCCTTAACAAATCCAAGTAGCACTAACATAAATTAACACAAAAACCTTTCCTCTAAGCGATCTGATATCACTATTGTTTCGGACAGCCTGTTTAGCATATTGTTTGTGTTAAATGGGACAGGAATATTAGAAACTCTTGTAGCTTACCATGGTGGTATCCAATCTTAACTGGCAAAAAATGTATAAGTGGGACGATAATCTGTACATTTTTAATGTATATAGCCTATAGCCTTCCTCGATAAATGGGCTATCCAACACTAAAATAATTTTTCAAATGGAACTAGTACGAGATTAGCGCGTTCAAAGAAACAAACAAACAAACTCTTCAGCTTTATAATATTAGCATAGATTATGATGTTTATTACTAGATTGAGACTCTATTTAAAACTGCTTTTATCACAAGATTTAGCCCGTCGCCTCTTGGTGACGTAATAATCAGAAGCATTAAGTGATATTATATGGATATAATTTAACATGAATCGTAAGACTGCTGATGCAAATTGTGTTCGTTACCTTTATGTTTTGTTCATCCATATGAAGAGTGCGTGACGATGTGTTATATTATGATTGATGGAGAAAAAGTGGAGCAAGTGAAAGAGTTTGTATATTTGGGTACTTTGTTTACAAGGGATGGTAAACATGACGGAGATATTGAAAGGAGAACGATTGCTGGCAACAAAGTGAATGGAGCCCTACGCGCTTTTATGAACAGTCGAAATGTATCCGAAAAGGCACGTTTGGCTGTTCATAGAGGACTATTAGTGCCCACACTTATGTATGGAAGTGAAAGTTGGGTATGGCAAAAGAAGCATGAGAGCAGAATAAATGCTGTAGAAATGAGAGCGTTGAGAAGCATATGTGGTGTGACTCCGAAAGATAGAATAAGAAATAGTGTGATTAGAGAGAGATGCGGCATGAAAGTGGATATAGTTACAAGAATAGAAAAGGGTATGTTAAGCTGGTTTGGACATGTAGAAAGAATGGACGAGGAAAGACTGACTAAGAAAGTTTATAAGGCTAGTGTGAATGGAACAGTCGCAAGAGGAAAACCTAGGCGAACGTTTCTCGACCAGATCGGAGGCGTCCTGGACAAAGGCCAGGTTAAGAGCTCCTTGAACCGACGGGCGTGTATGAGGAATGTGATGAAAGTGAATGAAGCCAGAGAAGTGTGTCAGGATCGTAGCAAATGGAAATCCGTAGTCTCTGCCTACCCCTCTGGGAAACAGGCGTGAATCTATGTATGTATGTATGTAAATTTATCAAAAAATCTCGTGAAATCCTTTTGTGAAATGTTTGACCCTGGCCGTAAACCTTACGGTGAGCTATTTCGTGCAAACACATTGTGAATTGTGCAAGTTGGATTGGCCATACAAACTCCCACACAGCTCTTAACTGACAGTTACTTTCAAAACAATTACGCTTCCACTTCTTGGAATGTGATACACCGCTTTGTAGTTTGACGAAAGTTTTGGCTATGTTGCATACTTGTGATAACGTCGGCAGTTAACTACATACGTACATAGTCCTACGCCTATATCCTTAAATTAATGGGTAGAGGTGTACTACACTCAAGTTTTAAGTCCCACGTAACAGCCAGCGAGCCTAATCCCATCTATTCGGCATACTGCTACTAAGAATAAGCTAAGTAAAAATATAATTCACTCCCTGTGCCCGCGGTTTCACCCGCGTTTATAGTTACTGTGCCGTCCACGTGAGTCGTATCGTGATGTTATATAGTCAATAGCCTTCCTCTATAAATAATCTATCCAACGCTAAAATAATTTCTCAATTCTAACCAGTAGTGCCTGAGATTAGCGCGTTCAACCAAACAAACAAACTTTATAATATTAGCATAGATTTATATCAATTTGCTGGATTTAGGTTTTTACTAGCGTTCAAGAGGCTTACAACTTTGATCGTCATTTATAATAAAATAATTACGTTAAGATGACTTGATAATACCTATTTGTGCAAATTACTAAGAAATACAGCATTTATTTTCACAATTATTTTATTATTGGATAACGTTTTTTTGTTTAGAAACGATCCCTAAAACAAAATTACTTTTGTTGAAAACACGATTTTTCCATGATAATAAACTAAGTAGTTAAGCCGTGCGTATATCGCCACGTATCCCAGCGATGCTCTGAGATTTATTACAACATGTTCGCTGAATATTAAAACGGTGTGTCGCGTGTGCAGTGGAACACGTTCAGTCTATCAAGACAGACATCATCACGATTCAGTAATTTGCATATAATGACTACTTAAAAAGCAACTAACATGAATTGTATGGCTGTTAACTGAATGTATATCGTGCAAGTTGTCAACGCTCAATCTTTGATTACTTTATTGCCGGAGGATGCTTCGTGAATTACAAAGTTCATGAATAATTCGTAATCGGATTCCTTGGTGTGTAGGTGGTCTTTAATATGGAAATAATTATGGTCGTTTAGCAAGTAACTGTCCCTAGAAATAATAGGCATGAGACAATGGTATTTTTTTCATAGTACTTATATTAAATTAACAGATATATTTCTAAATAATTTTCTTAGTAATTTAATACAAATTAGATAAAATCAAATTTACTTACCACTGTGCGTAAAAGCTGTCGTAAACTAAGAAATACCTTTACCTTTTGGCAACAAAATTTATGGCAGAAAAATATTTCACTTACTTTTTTATACCATGGTTATTTTCAGAAAATAATATAACGGCGTATTTATTACTGCGAACAAGCCATAGAAATTGAATCAAAATCAAATCTAAATATGTTTATTCATTTAGATCAAAGTAAAACTTATGAACGTCAAGGTTACACTAAACTGTAACTGTACTTGATTTATCTAACTGAATAGATTTTATAATGTATATTTACTAAACAAAACTCACTTATTTGCGTAGTCACAGTGCTGATGACCTAAGTGAGTAATAATTTATTTGCTTTTCGCGATCCGTTTCAGTGTAATGCAAAATGTTGTAGCACTTCAGTTTATTTCGGTACTCTGCTATCCAGTACTGAGAATTTTGACTATATTAGTTAGAGGTACTAAGGAAATGCATATCCTCTATGGTCATTACAAAACCCTTCCGTTGAAATTCTAGGTACAATTATGTTAAAATATTTTACTTAAATTTAATGTAAAACTCATTTCAATATTTACAACCGTTCAGTAAACATTCAGCAAGTAAACTCTTGTTATCGAATTTTGATTTCAGAATGTTATTTATTTTTTCTAAAAAAATTTATTTTTGCTTTATTTCTTACCTGACCGCTTCTATATTCTGTAAGCTATCTATAATTTGATATATCACAATAATTTCTATTGTTTCATAGCATGCTCCACAAAGATAAATCTTGTTGACTCACCAATCCATCAACACTATTCCAATCGAAACCACTTGACATCAATCTAAAATTCCCTTTAGGTAGCTCGGGTCATTTTCAGTACACACTTCACTCAATATAGGTTTACTATGTAATCTGTTGGCAGCGGGGCCTTTTGATCCTGCCATAGGCTTCAAAGACACGAATGCAGTGCATTGTAGAGGATTTCGACTGTTTAGTACAGTTGCGCTTGTAAGCCGGGATTAACCCGACGTGTCATGTAGCCACTAGATGCTGGTAACTAATTGGAGTGGTTCGAGTAATGTACGTACAAGTGGTTTGCACATAGAACTGTTGTTAAGCTGCATGGATTTGCGGAGACTATTTTTCAGTAGCTCGAATTTTGACGAAGTGTGAACCGTTATTTTTCTCGTTTGAATTTTGACGGAGACTTTCGAAGCGGGCTTGTCTGTCAATCTACCTGTCTATAGGTCAGTCAAATTCTTTGGCTTTTCAAGCAATGAAAATGGTGTTCTTATCAAACAACAATAGTTCTTTAGAAATGTATTTATTTCTAAGGAAAGATTGTCTTTAAAATTAATGTGTCTGATTTATCGCCGGTTTATTAGCGAATCATAGTAAATTAATGTATTTAGGGAAACGCGAGCGCGAACTAATTGAACAGCAGAACATATGTTTTTATAAAATGGAGGCCTTATTTTGACCAAATAACTAAAATGCTTATTCTTTGTTTATTTTGAAGCTTAAGCTATTTAAGCCCACGCTGAGCTTTTCTTTTCGTGATCGAATCGAGATGTCTGTAGTTATTTGATCTTCTAACTTTATAGTTAAGTAGGCCAATAGTATTATAATTTATTAACCACAAGAAATAGTTTGAGCGAAAATATGATGCAAATATTAATTAATGAAAACATATCAGAACTCGAAATATTCTAATAGACCTAAATCAGAGATTGATTAAACGGGGAAACCGGGTATTTTAGTGTAAATTAGATTGGTTTTACAGACTGATTTATAAGTGATAATAATATAAAATGGACATTATTTTAGACTCAACTCACATTCTTAGTTGCAATGTTCTCATGTTAATGTAACACTGTACTTATATTATATCAAGTGCAATAAATTATTGACGTTGGAATACTTTAGTTTCATAAATACCCCGTAAACTGATATTGTGTATTTTCTCCTTACGGTTTTTTGCAGGAACGTAGCCCTCTTCAATCAAATACAAAACTGGCTAGTATTCGTTACAAAATCCTAATGCTATTCACCAAATGATCGACCGTATCGAGTAAACCGTTCATTGTCTGCGGGTAGTCGCACCCAACCCAACTGGCCGACCATTTGTCAGCCTACATCGTTTGTCGTGTGTCGGGTACATAACTAATTGCGGCTGTAAATTCTGAGCGCACGCGACACACTCGTCGCCAACGCCAGACGCCTATCGAATGAGTGACGTCAGACGGCACTGATATTTTAGATTTTCTTTTTTTCGTATTTGCATTTGAACGAATGTTAAACTTAAGCCGCGATAAGTTGTTACTTAAGCGCGTGTTGTTGCTTGAAAATTGAATAAATCCATAATTATACGGAGCAAAACTTAACAAGCGCTGTTAGTAATTCAACATTGAATAAATTCATATACGGAGTAAAACTTATCAAGCGCCTAATAGTGAAGTTCTGGTTTTGAAACCTGATGTGTTCCCTCTGCCGTAATTAATTAATAGCATTTCCACGAAGACTAATTTCTATTAAGAAATGTGTACTACTAAATTTGGCGAACTGAAATAATTAGCCATCAGACAGCATTTAGAATCGAATTTATTCACGTTTAAATGTGTATATCATATTTTACTGTCTTCTGATGAATGAAATTATATTTTGCAATTATTATATATTTATTTCAACTTAACTATTTCAATAAAATGTCTCATTTTAATTGTTTGTATCAACCAGATCTGTGTTAAATGAAAGCAAGTCTACGTGTTTTAGTTGAATGTTGAAGGCGGTATCACGTGACTAAAGTTTTACATTGAGTGGGATGGTAAAATATTGGGTGGGTTTCTTATGTTTTCGGTGATGTTAGTTTGAGAGAGGAAGTAGCGACATCAATAGAGTTGCTTAATTTATGAACTCAGTGAATGTTCGGAACTTCGTGTCTCATGAATAAATTAAAACATGTATAATATACTAGCAGACGCCTGAGAGTTTGTCACCCTAGAACATCGTGTCAGCGAGATATAAGCAGTATAAATTGAGCTTTGAATACTACAGTCACGCTTATAAAAGAATATCAGATTTATCGACAACTAGTTTTCACCCGCGGCTTCGCTCGCATAAATGTAGGTTAGGTTAGGTTATATTAGCAACAGTTATTTTTTCTGGATGAAAGGTATCTTATGTCCTATTCTGTACCCCTGACAACGTGTATGCAAAATTTCATGTTGATCGGTTGAGTAGTTAAGGCGTGAAAGCGTAACAAACAAACAAACTCATTTTCGCATTTATAATATTAGTTAGGATGTGTTGAACTTTTTTCGATAAATGTCTACGCAACGTTTGATATTGTTTATAAATAGCCATATTTTGAAGTATTGGCAAAATTACAAGACTACTCTGATAGGGTAATAATCTTACATAGTAAGTAGGTACTATAAGTTTATGTACGTCATATGGTGACATTTTTTCATCGCTTTGTCGCCAAAACCATTTGATGATATCACTAATTTTACTTACGTATTTAGATCGATTATTTGATGTTTACTTTTAGATATTAATTCTTATCAATATTGTATACTGCAAATAATTTCTTTAACTTTTAACACAAGAAAAGTGATTACTTAGGCTCACATCATTATCCCCCAAGGATAAAGGTTAAAAATAATAATAATGTCCTCCAGACCGAATTTCGGCCATGGCGGCCAGTCTTAACGGAGACTAGCAATCTGCGCAGGAGATATTATAGTGCACAAGTGTGTGCGTAAACACAAGTGCACTCTGTGTGCCCTAACTCTCATGATCCGATGGGACGGTAATCCGACACGACCGGCGAAAGATCAGGCGCAGGACCAACGGCTTTAGGTGCTTTTCGAGGCAAGGGGGTGTCTAACACCACCAACTTCCTAACTCCGGGCTGCTATTGAGATTTCTTAATAGAAAAATCCAATAACTTTTTGTTGGCCTGACCCAGAATTCAAACTCGAGATAGTCCCACGCTTATATTTTCAAAGGGGTAGGCAGAGGTGTGCAGTAACGATAGCGTAGGATGAATGACCGCCACCGAAGGTCTCGAGTTCAATCCCAAGGCGCGCATCTCTAACTTTTCGGAGTTAGGGCGCGTTCCCACTATGTCGTGACGATTAATTTATCGTTGGACGACTGTCGTCTCCAGCTGTTCCCATTATATCGACTGTTTATCGTCACTGTGTCGTCGAAAGATTTTATCGTTGAACGTGTAAACGACGAGACGATATTTTTATCGTGGCTACGATAGATAGTTGCAACAACGACACACGATTTGCCATCATGATGAGTCGTGACGTTTTTTTATCGTCTTACGACTGTTGTGCTAGTAGTTTCCATTGACTTGACAATCTGTCGTCACGGCAAAAAAAGTCGTGGACGATAGTTAATCGTGTCGTCCTATATGTGAACATCTCTATTTAAATACACAAGCCACGACGCTTTAAACGACACGATAATCTATCGTCACGACATAGTGGGAACGCGCCCTTATTTGCGTATTAAATATTTAGTTATCGCTTGCTTTAACGGTGAAGCAAAACATCGTGAAGAAACCTGCATGTCTAAGAGTTTCCATGATGTTCTCGAAGATATGTGAAGTTTGCCAACCCGCACTCGGCCAGCGTGGTGGAATATGGCCTAACCCTTTTCACACTGAGAAGAGGCCAGTGCCCAGCAGTAGTATAGTTTAATACAGGGTTGATATTATTGTAGGCAGAAGTGTATTAGACACCAATATTTCGTCGGGTTTTAAGTATGTAGTACCTATATCTACTCACGTTATAAGGAGTGAGTTTATTGTCGTTTACCTTGTGCAGTTCCAGACTCCGTTCTGCTGCTGACAATTTCTTAACAGAAATACTCAATAACGCTTTGCACAATCCGGGCATCGAACCTATGTGCTCAGCATCGAAGCTGTGCCACCACTACTCTTATTTATCTTATTCTTTATTTTAATTAATATTTAAATATATTATAATATAAAACTGTGATAAAATATAAATAGCTATATTTTTAAAACATAACATTTGTAAAATAACACTAAGTTATCTTTAATACTAGCTCTTAACTGTTAAAAACATGATGTGGCTGTCTGTAAACGGTACAGCACTAGAAAGTTATTTATGACGAAGGTGTGTGTGGGCGGTTATTATTTATCAGCTCTTCATCCATTGTGGTTGTCGGAAATAATACACGACTTACACTCGATAGATTTAATCACAACGTATTAATGCAAAATTACACTAAAATAAGCACACGTGGTCCGGATGGAAACCGATTACTTTAGGAACGCGGCGAAGTCGGACAGAGGTTGACTTTACGTGCGTTCGGCGCGATGTTTCTCCGACAAGTGACCGCCCCACGTGTTTGAAAGCATCTTTTATATTGACGTTTGACAAGTATGACAGCTCGCACGATGTTGCCAACCTCCGCTTTCCAAATACGCCCAAGTCGATTCAGGCTTGACGTTCTGTGCTTCACTCTCCGACATTTATATTAATCGAACTTCTTGATTATATTAGTGTATGTAATTATGATAATCTTTAATTAATGCTTATTAATATTATAAATGCGAATGTGAGTTTATTACACGTTCACGTTTCATCGACCGATCATCATGAAATTTCGCATATAACGTGTATCACGGGTACAAAAAAGGATATGGGTACCTTTGATCGAGAAAAAAGTACTATTCTCGAGCGTACAGTAACAGTACTTTTTTTTGGTTCCGCGAGTAATAGCTGGTTAGTAAATAAATATGTAGCATATATTTTGGTCATATCTAAAAAAAAGTGAAGTCATTTGATAATCTAGATTACATAAAATGTACATGTTAGTTACGGAGATTGTAGGTGGAGCCACATGGCAAAGGATAAGTCATAACTCATGTCCATACGTCATACTTTGACCTATATCTGCATTAGAGCTGATGGACCTAAAGCTACCTACTTAAACCTAAGCTTACGGTGTAATTGCCCCTTCTCTAAAGTTTCTGGGGTGGTTTGAAGGATTGCAGTATGATTATCTATAAGCCTTTGGTGATAGCTGAAGGGGAGACATGAGTTTAGTATAATAGTGAGTAATCATATTAAAAACTGAGCAATATTTTACTACTATGAGTATATTTTGTAGTATTGTACCTAATTACTACATGCATACAAGAATTATTTTATAATTATATTTTTCTGCTCCTTAAACTGATTACTATTAGTTTTTAGTTTTTAAAAGGTTGGCAATGCGCTAAGTATCTTCGTGCTGTTACCGTCCTTTGACTATGGTATATTATAAATATTCTGATCCAAATAATTTTTACGCAACCTAGTAAGCACTTAACTTAGTAGTTAGCTTATGCTAATCAATTCAAAGAATTGCGATATTTTACATTAATTTGTGATATTGTTCCAAAGTTGTATTAATAACATCGTTAACTGTATTTTTATGATATGAGGTGATATATTATTTGCTGCCAATGAAACAGTCAAGGCGTGAGTGTAGTTAGTTAGGTATTGTTACTGTTAACCTTAAAACTTGACCTTAAAATATAACTAATGGCTTTTTTGAGGTTCAAATACTAAACCTCAAGAACTATATGACAGGAATCGTAGCCTACGTGTAACCTGCCGTGACAGATGACATTTATTAGTGATGTGAGAGACAGATTTCGCTATATATCGATATGAGGGTGCGAGACTAATATGTATTGTCCATTATTGTCATCATTGTCACGTCTGTATTTCGTTGCTATAAACTAACTAAATTGCGATATTTTTAGTATTTTCGGATAAATGAAGTCCATTTGCAACATGATGTAGTCCGATGGTAATATTTATGGACTTTAAATTTACCATTTGATTATTAAATTTCCTTCTTGTGTAAAACTTTATCCATCCCTAGGCCCAAGTTCAAAAGCAGCCTAAACTGCTTCTCAGTTTTAGGTTGCAGTGAGAAATACAAAACTTAATGGGCTTAAGGTATTTTTAAAACTGGTTCAAAGTTACCTATAATACTTATTAATTTAACATTTTCAGGTTATTGCCAAGAAATAATTATATTCTTTATTTTTATCAATGTTATTGTTGTACAGAAAGTTTTGATAATCAAGTGATATTAGTTGTATTATTCTAAACAAGGGATGTTATCTATGTGGCCACTAATAAACAGGAAGCTGAAGCACTATTTTAAAAATAATCTGGCTAGCTGTAACTGCAGAACTAGTCACACGAATAGAAATGTTTCCTTTAAAGCACGAAAGTCACCTATCTATGTACATATAAGCGCGTCAGTGGCAACGTTGTTTTACCTTGCATACCGATCTATTCAAGCGGTTGACACTATGACACAGGTTTCTTAACGCAATTACAAAGTACCCATTAAATAATAGTGATGCTTGCAATATAGAAAAATAGTCACGAATTCAATTACTAACCTTATGTGCAGATCGAATGCTGAAACGTGCCTACGATTATTAAAAATAAAGCTTCGTTTAGATCGTTCTCCGTGACCGTGTAACATTTGCACGACTTGACCGATTCAGATCGTATTTACACGATATATTTGTTTTGTCGAAGCTATGAGCTTGGCGGAGATAGGTGGCGCTGTAATCGAATTACGCTATAGTTGTGCGTCACCTATCAAAAATATCAATATAATGTTTACACATTGCAGTTACACCATGGTTAAATTTCAAATCACTATTCTCGTAGAGTACACATCACACTTATCACGATAATGTACGCGTAAATAAATAAAAATACAAATTTAACTACTACACCGATTTTACCGCTTTTAATTTAAGAAAATACTATTTGTAACTTTTTTGAGCCATTATACTACTTACATTTTCGACGATACGGTCCACAGTTACGAGCAGACTAAGATGGTGAGTAGTCGTTTCATTGTATTGAAGTGAAATTATTTCAAAGTACCCATCCAAACTGAATTTAATTTTCTGTTTTGTCGTTTTTCTATCAGTGGCCGCAGTGTGGCAAATGTTCTTTCCCTTTTCACAGAAAAATAATTGTATTTAAGACTAATATTTCCGAATAAATTTCACAAAAATCAGAGGTTTTGTGAAAATGTCGCCGATATCCGTCGAAACATAACAATCTTATAATACAAAATCAAGTTTATGTTTTTCGACAAAGGTTGATGTTCTTATGTTTAAACTAGCTATTGCCATACCGTGACATTACATGAACCAAACCCAAACCGTTTCTTTTTTTTTTCTTATTGAATATGCCCACAGAAACAACACATTTTACTAACAAGGATCGGAAACCATTTATGAACCACAAAATATCTTACTCTTACACGTCGTGTATTGTTCGTAAGCTTCACACCGAAGGTGATAAATGAAGAGTATTCGCAGCATTCCCGAGATTGACACGCTTCGAACGCGTTTACTGTCGCGTTGACATCTCTGATCTGATAATGGATGATGTGAGTGTATTTTCTCATGCTATTTTTGAATTTAGAAGGTAATCGACATAGAATATAGCAACATTTAGGGTGCGTTCTACTTAGCGTCACAATGCCCAAGATGCTCCTTTAGCCGTTCCACATGACGACTGTGATCGTTGCGGTCGCAGCGAAAACGTCACTCATGACGTCATGACTCACACTCATGCAAAGCTCACGACGACTCATCCCGAGAGGTGGGTCATCGTGAGAGTTGAGAAAATTTGCGCCATTTTTTATAATATAACGTAACTAAGATGGCGGCTACGAAAATATAATTTTATTTGATGCGATTTTGATAAAACGGTGAATATTTAAATAAATAAAATTTTTATAATCTACAGTGTTTCAGTTATCAGTCTTTTGAATTCTTCATCATAGTAACGATTAATTACATTATGTAAATCGTAAATACGTGGTCTAAGTTTCTCACGATTTTGTAGAATGGTATTCTACTCTTCATCTGAACTGGATGAACTAGTACTTACTTTCTGGAGCATTATTGCGATGCACTACCAAATATCCTACTGTTGCCATAAAATACATTTTGAATATATATAAATGTAAATTAATTAAATACTCCACAAAATTGTGAAATACTAGATTTTGTCCGCTGCTTCGCTCGCGTTAATGTAGATTTATGATGAATAAACAATAATATGTTCTGTAAAGTTTCATCAAAATCCTTTGAGTAGTTTTTGCGTGAAAGAGTAACAAACATCCATCCATCCTCAGATTTATAATATTTGTAGGATATTATATTTAAAAAAAAATATAAATCCAGTTAACTAATAACTATAAGAGTTTATTGATCAGACTTACAAAAAATGTACTCTTTAAGGATTCGCTTATTTTTTTATAATTCGCCATTTGTATTATTTACACCAACGCTCAAAACACTCCATTATCCGTTCCACTTGAGTTTACAATTGTAACACTCGGAAACAAGTGGAACGGGAAAAATCGTGGTCGTAAGCGTGAGTGTCGTGAGCGCTTAGTGGAACGCACCCTTATTGTATAGTATGGTAAAATATTTAAATTTTGCTTGCCCTTTTAATTTCAAATTTTGAAATTAGAAAATTTATTTAGTATTTTACTAGCAAATAGGTATTTTACTTATTTGTTTTTATTGAGATATGTATTCAAAAGTGACTTTAATTGAATACAGAGAATTATTGGTAACTGTATATTTTATTAGGACCGGTAGAAAATTAAACACACTGCCGCAAATTCGCTATAAATTGTATGGACAAATATAATTAGGTATACATTTTTGTTTGTACTTTCATGTTTTCAAAGCAATTTCGTTAAGATACATACACATCTTTCTGCTTTATACTTATGCAGAAATATAGATTGTTAGAACACCGTGCGTTTATCAGGCATTTTATACTTCTAGCTAATGTTGACGAAGGATCTTTTGAGCGTTCAAGACATTAAGTAGAAACTTACCACAAGGTTTTGCCCGCATAGCATAGAAACTTACTGTATCAATTATATAAATATACACATCATATTTGCCCTTAACTGTCCCACTGCTGGGCACGGGCATCTTTTCAGTGTGAGAAAGGTTAGACCATAGTCTACCACGCCAAGTGGGGGTTGGCAGACATCACATATCTTCAAGAACATTATGGAGTACGTTCAGATATGCAGATACAGATTATCAAATTAATCTGTGGTAAACACTTATTGTGCATCAACTATTATAATTATGTATTATTGCATAAAATATGTTATACATTTTGAGCATTAAATTATTAGTAGCCAATACCTTAATAATGTTTCGTATAACAACGTAACAACATTCACCGCCGGTCGTACAGTATTAAACGCATTATTATTTTCGACCGACAATGAGAATCCAATTCGACGGAAATGTAATGTATTTTGCAATGAATTTTCAAATAAGCCTCACTATTGCTGTTTGTATTGGAAAATTTAAAATAATAATGAACTATTTATCTGGATTGTTTTACACAAGAGAGAGAACAATTTACATGAAATAGAACAAATTGTTACTGTATTAAACAAATTTTAGTCATCAATAGACTCACACACTATTGCTTGGCAGCTATAAGTCATTTCGAAAACATACAGGTGTTTTAAATTGATAAGTTTTCTAATTTATTAAACGCTGTAAATAGACAATATTTCATTTTCATTACATTTTCTATGTATGTTGTATGGCTACAAGTGTTCATTTTTTTTAGATTTTTTATAACGATTATTTCCTGGTTCACTTTTCCCTTTTCAGTTAATATAGAGTTCAATATGTCCTGCATATCAGTTAAAATCGCACATCTTAAAGATTTAACATGATAACATTTTATTTGATTATATTGAACAAAGTGTGAAGGCCTTAGTCCTACTCATAGTTAATTAAATGCTCACTAGATTGAATTTGAACACCTAAAATAATATCAAAGAAAACTTAACTTTCTAGAAATTATTTCGTCAAGGCGTTTAGCAGACGGCGCCATGTGTCACCGAATGAAATATCGCTTAATTAACGTTTACAAGTCAACTTATTTTACGTTCACAAACACCCTTATTCCTGCATTAATAAGGTTCAATGTTACATTATTAGATAGTATTTGCTTTTTGTTGTGTTATATGCACGTGTTTAGAGCAAGGCATAGTAAATCAAATGGACCATGGAGAATGACCGCGCAATCAACATTCTCTGATGTCTGACCCTTTCCTTGCTCATTTAGAAATTTTGCATTCTATAAATCTCCTGCTTGTAAAGTGTTATTCAGGTTTCTTTCGTTTATGGGAACTAACGACCTGAGTCAAGAGAAGACTTGTATGTACGAAGACTTATGCCGGCTGTGGGATTTACTATCAATAAAATATTTATCATTGCATTAAATCGACAACGTTGTTGACAATGTTTAGTTTTTGTGCTAGGCGGTATTTTAGTGGGCTGGTTCCTCTCGTTCACATAGACTTAGGACGTCAATAACATTTCCTATACGTGGCAATGTCCAAAGGTAAATTGTAAAGTATCCGTGATCGATCAAACTCTAGCAGTATCATGGCCGTAGATGGAAGACTATTTGCTAAAATATATACATTTGTTATATGAACAATATATGATTATTATTTAAAATTGGTTGTAGCCCCTTACAGAACTGATTGGTAAAATGAATGATGACGTAAACTTAGCGATCAAAAAGAGTATCCATGAGTTTTTATCTATTTTTCTTATATTTTACGCTTATGCAAATTTTAAACATGGCAATAGGTAAATGTAAATACACAATAGTCATAAGACGTCGAAAATTGTTCTCATAGAAAAACGGCTATTCCTGTAAAGCTGATTAGACTAGAAAGCCAAAGCAAGCAGCTGAGATGATAAAGCTTTAAAGAAGATTAGGAGTCACTTACAGACCTGGTTTAAGATAATCCAGACGTTCTATACGATAATATTTTTTTTTAATATGTTTGAAACAATTCAATAACTTTTAAAGCGACTTATTATACTGTTGATAAGTTTTCATATTAAGTAGCAAGATTAATTTGTCTGACAACAAAGTCAAAGTCAAGATTACATTAAATAACACATTAATGATGACATTGCATCAGATATCTTATCTCTCTCTTTCGATATATTTTACTTACATGTGATTAAGATTTGCAACCAGTTCTGCACTTGGACATTTAAATTTGAGACTTAAAAAGTTATAATATAATAAAGTCACGTGATAATTTATGGTTAAATTAATAATCAGTATAATCCGTTTTAACTGACTTTAAAAAAGGAGGAGGTTCTCAATTCGATTTTTTTTAATGTGTGTTACCTCAGAACTGTTTTCTAGGTGAACCGATTTTGATGATTCTTTTTTATTTGAAATTAAATTTGATCAAGATCTGACCAGTAGTTTTTGAGTTATACTTAATAATGCGCATTTGGTTGACTTCGGCTACATTAGTGACGTTTTCATTTTATTACTTGTCGATGTAAAATGGACAAAAAACAACTGTATACGATGGTTTGGAAGCGCATTGAAATTATTATTTCGAGGTGGTTCCATTCTAATTTGGCCGTGTTCTGATGAAGATCTTTGGTGATATACAAAGGAATTATTTAATAAATGACAACATATCTACCGGGATTGCTGCGATCACATGTATTTGTGTTGTTTACTCAATTCTAAATTGGTTTTTGATAGCATTTAATAGTATAGGGTTTTGTACAACTGTACAATTCAACAAAATTATTTCTGTAATAAAACTTTTGATATGACGCCGAAGTCATTAAGCACCGGAACTCCATAATAAAACATTGCATCCTAGCTGGAATTAGCATGAGATGCACTATGGCCAAAAATGTTTACCCTGTTCAAAACATTTTTCCTGTAAGCCTACATTTTCAAAAGCCAATTTTTGCGCTCTGCAGTGTCTTTTGAAATGGCCCTGGAGGTAGATTTCCTATTTTGAGATAGGCGTTTCTCGCTTTCTTCGTTGTGTCATTTAAGCGGCGGTCTACATGTATGTATGAAACATATAAAATCAGTTATCGAACTTCAGATTCACTAAAATCGAGAAATGAACAAAAATTTTAACAAAGTAGAAAACTTCAAAACGGAATGTGCTAAAACAAGAAATGCACTAAAAAGAAAAAAAATTATTGCGTATTCTTGTATCTACAACTTACAATCAACTTATTTTTCTGCTAATGTACAATCCATGCGCTTACCAGGCAAGAAGGTAGGTACCCACATAAACTTCACATCTACTTCAACACATACTTATGACTAAAAACCAAATATTAAAATATTTATTTAGAGTTAAAAAATAAATCATTTTTTTTAAAATAATATATGTGTAGACTGCTTAAAAGACAATCAAATGATTAGGATAATATAATTATTGTAAATTTTGGAGTCGGTGTCAGTTAAGGTATGTTTGTACGGTTTGTGAGGAGACCTTCATGTCTAAGAATTTGGAGCAGTCAGTTAAAGAAACAGAAGATCATTATTATCTCGACTTCATAAATTGGTGAATATATATGAATGCTACCTAGGCTACGAAAACAGACTCCTTATGGTAATCATGCATGGGTGGTGTATTTTATTAAGTGATCGTTTCGTCACTACCACTATGCCGAGTGTTTTGCCAAATGGTTGTTTTGTGTCTGGATGTTCTTTGTGTTCGTTGTTTGAACGTTTTTAAAGTCCTAAGCGACTCAAATTGTCTTTTTAAAACTAAACTGAACTGAAAGATTGATCATGCATAAAGCGAACGTAACAATGTATTTCTCTAAAATTACATTCTAGGATTAAAGCTAAAATCTAATTTCAATATTAAAGTTGCACACAAACGGTTACAATACACCGTGAGAACGCACGCTAGCCGCGGGCGCCCGTTAATTCAAAATTAAACCGCTTCATTCCTGCTAAAATTTTCAACTAGGCACCCTTTATTAAACGAAAGCGAATTCCGCCCATCGGTTCCGTTCCGGTCCGTTGCGATGTATTACATATGCGCATATAATGCAATCATCTAAGCTAGTGATCCGGAACCGTAAATATTTATGCAAGTCCATACAGCTGAATTGAAGTACTGTCCAAATAACTTGCATTATGTTTTTATGTAATTTATACCTTGTTTATAGAACTACGTAGTAGCAAGCGCAAAACCAGTATTGAGGGTGGTTATGAAACTCAAACCAAAGAGTCCATCGCAAGAAAGATTTTCAACAGTTTGGCAAAGACGATACTCATGATTCCTTTGGACATTAGTTTGTGATCAGTGACAACATATATGCAGAATGGAAGTTAACAGTGACACAATGAGTAAATAGACACATTTTCATCAGTGAATTTAACCACACACTAGACAAGTTTTTGTCAGTCAACTTAGCCACATACTCCTTTAGTCGTATTCTGTCAATAATATCTAGATTTTGGTACATGGCATTTAAACATTGTTAAAGAAATATAGAAATCTTTAAAAAGGTTTAAGATAGTTCAGTTGTTTTAAAATATGAATTATGTAATAGATTTAAAATGAAAAATATTAAACTTGTTACTACAGAGTAGTTTAAATCATATTTTCTTTGTAGCTTCATTATTTACCGATTTTTCTGCCATTAACAAAGTAGATGAAGAAAAGAATAAAAGCTTTTTAAGAACAGAATTTATTATGTTATCGTTAACATCAGTACTTCAATTTTAAAGACTTAAAAAGAATTTCTCTTTTGAAAGAGTCAAACAGAAAACCACTTATAAAGGTTCTACAACAAAAAACTTGGCTAATTGGTATGATCGCGATTTTTATTCAATCTACTACCTATAAGCTGAGTTTGATATATAACGTACTTTTTCTATAAAATGGAAAGATATTGACAAGTTTTGCAATAGTATTGGTATAATAATATCAGTATTTTCTAAGCAAGCGCCTCCGATTCCCGAAACTAATACGTATGGTTATGATAATAGCGGATATGGTGGAAACAATAATTGAAAGAGCCTCCTATTTTATATGAGTTTCTTCCAAAATGGTTATATTAGGGAAAAAGCACGCACTGCAGCCGAAAACGTATTATCTTGTTTGCGAATTGGGTCTTTCATGTTATTATAAAGGAACGAATGAAGCGGCTGATATGTAGGTACTGTGTAATAAATATACGCAAAAATTCTGTTTAAAATATAAGCCAAGTTCTCAAGTATTTTAGATTAGATCAGTACTGTATATTCTTTGTCTTGACTTGTCTATTATAATTATTTTTATCTAAAGAATATTTTATTGTTTGTTACGTACGTTTTATGTTTTAGAAACACTATGTATCTAATCACGACCAAACTTCCTATATACTGCTATTTTGGTCCTATGGCGCATTTGACGCCAGGTGTAAATGTTGTTATTTCGTTATTTCTGTTAACTACCCTTTCGGAGAATTACAGGTGCGAGTATATGTATTTATTTTTATAAATCAATCTATGACTTATGTTGAGATTTTGATTTTTGTACTCTATTTTACTATTTATATGTACTAACTGCCTCCGTGGCGCAGCGGTAGTGAATGTGACTGCTGTACATGAGGTCTCGAGTTCGAATCCTGGGTCGGGCCAACAAAAAGTTATTTTTTCTGTTAAGAAATTTCAATACGAACCCGGAGTTAGGAAGATGGCGGTGATAGACACCCCGTGCCTCGGAAAGCGCGTAAAGCCGTTGGTCCTACGCCTGATCTCTGTCCGGTCGTGTCGGATTATCCGTCCCATCGAATCATGAGGGTTAGGGAACAGAGCGTGAACTGTATTTGCGCACATACTTGTGCACTATAATATCTCTTGCGCAGATGGCCAGTCTTCATTAAGATTGGCCGCCGTGACCAAAATTCGGTCTGGAGAACATTATTATTTCTAAATTGGTGAAACATCATTCTTGTTGTTGTGTTAGTATATGTGTTTTATAGAAAATACGTGTTAGCTGAATTATATTAATTTCTGTCTAGGCTGTGTATGCACAAGAGCTTGGCCCGTGCACTACACTACACGCTAGGGGTGATGTTATGAATACGAATATTTCCTACATAATATGTACGTATCATAAGTTGTTTAAAAGCTCCTTTGTATGAATATACAGTACGATCATAATTTTGTTCTGTAAGTGGATTGAATCCTTTGAGAGTCTGCCGTCTTTACTGCCTTAGTTATTTGTATAAACAGATTTATTATCTGAATACAAAACTGGAACTTAAAGACTAATTATATTTTTAAATCGTCTGATAAAAAGAGTTATGTGGCGATGAATTTTTTAATTTCTGTATTAAGCTTTGTGCAAAGTCCTATGACGTGGACATTGTCCTTAGAGTTCATAAGTATTAAAAAATAATATACCATATTACTTTAAAGATTTGGGTATCTTTTATATTTAAATCGAAGAAGCACGATTGTAACAAATAAAGTTTTTAAGTACTTTAGTTTTATACAAATGCCAATCGTTAGAGTAAAACTTAAAATGCTTAAGAAAAATATAACTTTGCTGTTTTTAAATAAAGAAATATTACTTAAGTTGAAGATGTATTGCAGTGATGTTAAAACTGAATGGTAAGTCAAACAAGTAAGACATATGCGAACGATAATGCTAAAGGCTTGAAACAAAGTAAAGAACGCATGGAGAGCTTTAGGGGATGCTCCCAATAGAGACATGGGCCCTACTACTTGTGGTCATCAACCACTTTAATATTAGTCTATATATAACTCTATATTCTGGAGGGTAAACGTAAATTACCTGTGGTCTTCGCTTCGATCCCCAGATCAGCCAAAATATTATTTACAAACTTTACCCGATCTTCACTCGCTCGAGAACAGTAGTTTTTTCTGGATGAATAGAACCTTATGTCTTTTTCTGCACAACATGTATGCGACATTTCATTATGATCAGTCGAGTAGTTGAATAGTAGTAGAGTAATAAAATATGAAATCGTTACAAAAAAACAAACTCATATTCACATTTATAATATTAAGGATTATTCAATAATTATTTTATTAGCCGCAGCGGAGACTGAAACAGTCCTCAGTAACTAGTAATTGACATTTCTTGCGTGTCCTAAAAATATAGCTACTGAGACCTTTGCACAGATAAAGGTGTAATTGATGGTCAAAAGAAATTCTCAATCATATTATTATAGTAGATGTTATGAAAATATCTCTAAAAGGGAAGGAACATGTTAAATGTAAGATAAAACATGGCCAGTTTAAAGAAGCAGAAACCAAATGGGTAATAAAATAAGACAATATAAGTAATAAAATATCATATAAACCCACCAGAATACCTCAATAAACAACTTACTGACGAGGTGTTCGTTCCTTGTCAATGCAAACAATGCTATTGCAAGACAATAATATTATAACGTAAAACAAGCTTTACTTGGAGAGTTACGTAGTAACTGGCAATACGTAGTAAAGGCTCTGAAAAGAGCAACTTAAGGCCTTTGACGACAAACTGCACTCGGGGCTACAATCGATAGACAATGGATTGTTTGGCTTTTGTTCGCAAATCGTAAAGCGCTCTAGACTATCTTAGAAGTTCTTTGAAACGTTTCTTACACTGAAATGTATTGTGAAGTTTTGTTTTACGTCTTCATGACAGCGCTGACTTTGTACAGCGACTTGGTCAAGTAATTTTATTTTAAGTTTCGATCCAGATCAGTATATAAGTGGCTAGGATGCTATCGATGTGAAAGATCTTTGTTTACTCCAACTAAATGTTTTCTCTTGTGCCGCTGTTTACAAAGATAGTGACAGTCTCTGTTTGTTAAAATATCAAATACGGCATCTTTATTCAGAAAGTAGTAGTAGATAACTAACGTGACCATTTATTCTTTGACTCAAAATGGGACATTGGTTTATTTAAGTCAATTAACAGTTAGTCAATGAAAAAAAATACTTTTTTAAAGTTATTTATTCAGAAAAAGTCAGTTTGCTTAAAAGTTACGAATAAAAAAATATATATACCCGAAACGTTTAGTTATATTTATATTTATCAGAGGAACAAATTTGCTTTAATATAGCTGGTGATGATTTTAAGTCAGTGTCAGTTTCAGTATCGTAGCAAATGGAAATCCGTAGTCTCTGTCTACCCCTCTGGGAAACAGGCGTGAATCTATGTATGTATGTATGATTTTAAGTAAGAATGAAACTCTTGGCACGTTTTTTTTATATTCACCTTAATTATCAACATCGCCTTTAGAACTGAAATTTGTAACTGGGTTTTCTCAGATGTTCACAATTTGTTCATCATAGAAAATAATCTTTCTACTGGAGCATTTGTAGCAGACAAACAAAATATATTCAATTGAAATAGAAATACTCAAATTTTTGCGCGGTTTCAGAAAACTGGACAATGATGCGTTCCAGAGTTCATTTCGGGGACACCGCGACTCGTAATTATAAAAAGGGACAGTCCCGTTCAAAACGGGACGTCTGGTCACGTTAGCTATAACTTACTATTGGCATGATTATTTGAAAGAAGTGGTTCACTGTAAAATCTCTAGTCCAATTGGTGAAAATCTATCCTTTCTTAAGAAAACAGTCTTAATATCTATAAATGTTTTATAAGCACAATCTTCTTAATGGTAGAAATTCTTACCTCTTTCTTCTCCCTAGCCTTTATTATTCCCAAGTTACTTGGGGTCGGCTTTCTAGTCTAACCGGATTTGACTGGATATCAGTTCTTACACGAAGTGACTGCCATCTAACCTCCACAACCCGAAGGCTAACGATACCCTTAGGCTAGACTAGTATCAGGATATTAGAGGGCACTGACTTCCCAATAACAACTGCCATAGATGTTCATGGCAGTCGGGACCGACGGCTTAACGTGCTACGTTAGTTAAGCTATGTTAGATTGCATAGTATGCCTAAAGACGTGTATTTTTCTTCATTTTTATTGGTTTTATTTCGAATAACCTTTTCGTATCCATATTCCTAGTTCCCAACTAGAAAAATATGAACTGTAATATTGTAGTAACAGTTTAAATTTCTAATACAGCCCTATATGTCCTTGACTTTATACTGGAATTCGCAGTATAACGGTGTTCCACCAGAACATCGATGTTTCGTGTATAATTGAGTCTAAGCCAATTAATTCACGAAGTAAAACCAATTATGATAGCAGACTGATCGATCCCCTAACCACCGCCGTCTTATACAATTGACGATGCCAATATCCTACCGGTAGATTATTACACAAACAATCACGCATTTGTCTATCCTCTGTCAATGTCGAGACATCTCAGGAGGAATAAAATAGCCTCATTTGCGACACCAATGCAATCCGTTTAATTCGTTACGGGGAACCCCTCTACGATAAAGATCGAAGCGTTTGGGATTAAAAGAAAATTAAACGTTCAGGGAGTGATGTCAAACCCCATGATACGGTAACTTATACAACAAGAACAAACACCTTCAATAACTCTTATTGTTGTTGTTATAAAGATTATTTTAAGTGAAAGGGAAAGAAAAGATAAGATGGCAAGTTATCACCACAGACAGTGGAACTGATTCTAGCCCCTCAAGAATTTATTCCACGTTTGGGGCGTTCCTTTGGTAACGGCTGCTGATTGTGTGGCTTAATTAAACTGCATTATACTCGCTCTGTGCAATTTTGCAAGACCAGAACAATTTTAAGATCCGATGCTGCTAACGAAATTGAGTGTACTTTGTTTTCTTTATGTTTTCTTAATATAGTATTATTTTGTTCAAGATATGTTTTTGAATTCTATTGTTGGTTTAAAACGAATATAAATTTGTAGTAACTGACTGAAAGCGAGTTTGAGATAACGATTATACCGTTGATCATTGTAAAAATTTTAAGGCGTGTAATTATTTTCTCTTTATTGTTAATTCGTTATCTAAAGAACAAGAACAGTTCGGTTGAGCTTGTTTCTTTTAAGGGCTCCATTTGTTTGATAATAATTGGGCGCACCTGCTCAATGTGAGTATTAAAGCAACATTGTAAGTTATTGTTATTGAAGTTTTTGGCATTCAGTGCTTTAACGAGTGAATAAAGAATTAAATACATACATAATGTTACGCATATAACTCCGAAAGGCATGTATTAATCTCACATTTCAGCATCTATGTTTTTAGGTTTTGTAGTTGAGGGCGATCCTTTTGCCGTCTACTGAGTACAGTTCCAGACGTAACTGCTATTGAATAATCCTTAGTAGAACAAGAAATTTCAGTTGGCACACCGAGGATTTAAATAATTAATTATTCAACAATAAAACAACAACAAAGTTCGTAAAATTTATAGTAAATTATTATAATAAAATGAGTATACTATCGAATTAAAATACAAGTATTATTGATTGACTGTTAGATTAGATGATTTTTTTTTTACTAATATTTGTTACATATGCACCACGCAAGCGGAATCTGAAGTGATAGTTAATACATTTATTTCGGCTGTACAGAACCCCATGTTGATTCAGATTTAAAGTACCACGAACATAAAGTATTCAAAATAGGTCCATTTGCCATTCATCACAGTCATAACATTAAGTAATATAAGTTAAAAATAACAGATGGGGCAGCAGCACTTTAAGTTTTGCAATTCTTACACTGTATAATTTATGCAATAACTCTTTGTATTTTATTTTATTTTATTTTTATAAAAACTCTAAAACCTGTACGAGATTATATAAAGTTGCGGTCATGAGTACAAAGGCTTTACTACAATATGACAATTAATTTTAAGTTATATGAACTTAAGAACAAATTTATCACTAGATAGGTACTATATTTATATTCTGAATTCATTGCATTATTTCGTAATAACGACTTATTTTTGCGTAAGTTTCTAATCTTATACCACAAAATAGGTAAGATTACGTCCATATCTCCAAAACAATAGACAGCGCCGTGATAAAACAAAATAATACCTAGATATCACTAGTTATAGTTTTAAGTCTTACGTTAAACGGAGTGAGTCAAATGCTGTGCAGGACACAGGCCCAGACCCCGTGCTACTACTAAGAACTTCATAAAAGAAAGACTTTACTCGACCTAAGTATCGAAGCCTTGTGACCTTATACATAGCATTCGCATTCGCAAACGGTGCGCCATCGAAACAATATCACAAAATTAGTATATTTCTAAAAGTTCTCAAGAAGTTACTCATGTCGGTAATATTTAAATAAATTCAAAGTCAAATAAGCCATTGGCACGCGCCTTGCACTTCAACGTCATCGTACAAACAGTACTGATTGCTCTCCAAATATTTAAATAACGTAAAGAACGAAATAGTCACGTATTTTTGTGTGCTTTGATGTAAGATACACTTCATTTTACGGATCCATTTCACGGTAAATTTTCACTTTTGGACATAATTCGAGAGTATCATATAGATGGCATTGTATTGCTGTTATGCTAGTAGCAATTAGACCACACACAGATGAAAGAACATACGACGAAAAACCAAAGTCATGCCTAGAAGCATTCACCTGTATACTAATAGCAGCGTATTATTGCGGTCACGATTTTGTTCTGCCGAGAACGGCTTTTTTACCCCCTGGACGCGGACATTGTAACATTACGTAAAGAGACTCGTGCTAAATGGTATGAAATTAGGGGGTATTGCGATTGATTGACCATCGATTCCACTGCGATCGTGCTGGTCATGAAAAATAATTATATAAAAATGCCTCCAAGGGAATTCATTAGCCTGATTTCGAAGAGTGACAAAGATAAAATGCTTCTTCTGGATCCTGTGCGATTTTGATCCTTATTTATAGAAAGAAAAACTATGCATGCTATATTTTACGTAACTTTAAGAATATAGTTCGCATTGTTATAGGGTGATTTCCGTTCGAACCTCCAACATATATCTCAGAAACACATGATTGACATTACCCTCTTCATAGCTTAGTACAAAGTGCCGAACAAAAATTTCTCATAAAAGGCAGCGTGAGTGTGCAACTATGTGATATTGATATAACCTTCGCTAAACTATGATTGATAGTGTGAAGCTGAATAGACCTTTATCGGGGATATGTACATGCTTACGACCGATTTGTTACGATATTAGAAAATTTATTGAAAAGCCGTCCAGAGGTCTTTATTGTGGTGAAGTGGATGGTAGAAAGTGTAGGTTAAGATGAGACTCGAGCGCTCTCTATGTCTGTAAGATATAATGATGAGTTATACAATACAGGCAATCGAATACAAATAATGTAATTTATACAAACATAGCATGAAACTATCCATGTATTCAAAGAACTGCTATGAAAATAAAATTCATTTGCAATAACAATGACCTACATGCTATAAAACTAGCTGGAAAGTCCATTGAAATAGGACTTCAGTAAATAGAGCTTGTAGGTACACTGAGAGAAGACCTAACTACAGCCTACATAAGTCAAAACAATAATCGCAATGACAACAAATCCTGTTGACATAATTTATTATGACAAACATGAGAAAGGATTTCGTCTCCACAAACAATGTTTGCACAAAAAGAACAGGCCGGGACTGTCAATGAGTCAGGAGTGCATACTTTGTGCTGTTGAGGGAGCCACGAAGGTTGACATAACGTTGTGATGATAGCTCATTAAGAACATCCCACGCTCTACCAACATGCCCGCAAATATTTAATTAACACTTGGAATATGAGCTTACTTATTTTGGTATAATGCTTATATTCTGATTGTTTGAAAACGTATTTATTACATGTTGAAAAGAGTTGTTCTTACAGATGAAGGCTAAGAATAATATCAATGCTATTGACTCAAATTAAATAATAATTTGATACTATAGCCACTAATAGATACTATTAAAATATACTGTGTCATGTAGTTACTAGTTTAGGTTGGCCTTCAGCATACATTTGTTTTAACT
This sequence comes from Catocala sponsa, assembly GCA_963564715.1. Classification (NCBI taxonomy): domain Eukaryota; kingdom Metazoa; phylum Arthropoda; class Insecta; order Lepidoptera; family Erebidae; genus Catocala; species Catocala sponsa. The sequence goes on from OY751338.1 coordinate 10,681,359, forward strand.
TATTCGATTAAAAATGTATCTTAATAGTCATAAAAAACCGTGAATATAAAACTAAAACAGTAACGTTGCACAATTTTCAACAAAATTATTCATAAATTCCCGACATAAAGATAACAAGTTTTCTATGAAATTAATAAACTGTGTCAAACGTTTAAACAACGGTACATGATGTATTTGGTCACATTAACGTACCACGTTTGTACTAAGAACCTACTGTTTAGCACAACGGCAACAAATTTGGACTATAAATTACTCCGGGAAACAATTAAGATAACCCATTTCATACAAAACTAGATGCCATGAATCACTTAAAATTCATAATGCACTACCGAATGTGGGTTGGTAACAATCTCGCTTTTATCAAACAAGATACCTCTTATACCTCATTTGGTAAATATTTTCATTCAACAGAAACGTTTTAATGATAAGGCTTATCTTAATGACTCCGTAATATGCCTAACAAACTTATGGTGGATTTTAATAATGTCTCTATCGTCAACAAAACACTCCTTTTTGTCTTTTGTGGGTTAGTCGCCGTTTTATTGTTCACATTTAATTTGTTTTATCTACATTTAAGATAGTTATGTATCTCAGTACTTTTATTGAAGCGTGCTGCGTTGTAAGATTTTATTTACATTACATTTTCCAGCGTGTATTTGATTCGTATACACGAATCAAATATATCCGACACGATGCGTGTGAGTGTGTTTTTAAAATTTTGCGTCATAAGTCAAAATCTTTTATAATTCGAAAATTAGGCTTCTGTGATCTTTTATTTGGCCTTATAATTCCACTTTAAATCCTTTTAGCCCCTTTTGCAATAAACATACATATAATTTATAACGTTTCATTAGCAATATGGTAAACTACACTACACATAACTTTTTGAAATCTCCGTGAATAGCGTTAATAATAATTGCAGATATAAGCAACTGTGACAGATAAACAAAATTAAAAATAAATATATACAAACAGCCGTGGTATTATTAAACTACAACATGTGCAAGGTTGTAATTTTGATAATATACTCGTATTTAGTTAGTTCAGTATTCCCTAAGTTGCATGACACGCTTGCCAGTAAACTATCCTTATATTGACTTTTATGACTTACACAAGATGATAAGAAGCTCAAACCTTCATGACTATCCTAGAACGAAGGACTTTAGTGGTCAGTAAAACGATAAGCACAAATGAAGAAACCTGTTAGCCAAAATTGGAATTTAAATGTACTTCCTTTTGGAGTGGATTAGTCATAGTAAGACGATACGAAACAATAAAACAGACCCTACGGAGTGCAAAACGTAGGCTTTTATTATAAATCGTAATAAATATATCACAGACCTAATAAAAAAGAAAATAGCAATAAACATTGTGGTAGGAACATGACCGCAGTGTCATAAAATTTGATATTTTACTTGAATCAACACTTCGGAATCACATTTTTCACGCTGACTTTAAGGTTCGGCTATATCTCAGGTCAAATATTTGTTCTCAGAAAATATTGCCAAAGTGATTTTTCGAAAGCTTATTAGAAGGCTGATAATGAATGACGGCTATTTTTTAGGTGCTAGCGATTCTTTGTTTGCTTATGATGTCACCTTTGTAATTCTGTGAGGATTTAGTTATTCGATAAATTTTATTCTCTAATGTGTCATATTTTACATATGATTACGGTTCTTTTGACTTTAGTAGACACCTAAGCGTTCAATATTTTGCATAATAATATCGACCTCTGACTTTCACTGTTTAGCAGTCTTAAGATGAGGACGGATCGATCGAAGCGGGGAAGTTTCTCAATGAAAAATTGGCGTTCAGTCAAAGGGTGAGCACTGCGGTACTTAACAAAGCAGACATTTTTCATCGAGTTTTGAATATGTAAAAACTCAGTTTTAGTTAAGAGAGCATCTGTGTCATTAGTTATAAATTATTCATAACATTGTACTCACTACTCAGTCGAAGGCGAATCCAAAGCAACGACCTAAGATTTAATGAATTGTTTCTTGATAAATAACTGCTGTAGGTAATCTATATTTGCAAGTAATGAGGTGTGCCTTAGATGGTTATGATTCAACAGCACATAAATCATACCTAGTTACCTTGATTGTAATTCGTAGCTCGTTGCCTTAACAGATGATAGGAACACATCACATCATGATTCGTCGAACCGCAAAAAAACATACAATATTTATTACCAATAAAAACCATAACGCGACCACAAGAGTGGTTCAGTGAATTAGTCACAGACGTCAAAGTTCTTATTTAACTATCGACTTGCTCCAATACTGTTGTTACGCATACTTTATTAGTCTAAATTTTTAAATAGGAGTCGATGTTTTTGTTTCAAATCTCGTTTGTACTCAATTTTATAATAACTAAGGTGGTAAAGCAATATAGGTATCTTTAGATGGGTTATTTCCAACGTTCGGAATAACATGAAATCGTTGTCTACTTTTGAAAAAGGAATAGCACTACCACCGCAAAAGACTATTGCTTTTTGACTTTTTGTTAACAGCATACTTCGAGCGACGTTAATATTGATAGTTCAGTCAGAAAGCTAAATAAATATTCCTATTATATATTTGTTTTTTGAAGTGAAAATTTCTTTAGCGGCGTTGTGCACTTTTTTGTGATGGGTAAAAAATGTTAAACTCGCATCAGGACACGTGACCTGATCGAAAATTCGTAAGACGGAGGGAGAATTATTGTCAAACTCGCGTCAGGACACGTGATCTGATCGAAAATTCGTAAGACGGAGGGAGAATTGTCATGTTTGTGTACGATAGCGCAATAAATGAATATTGTATTTTACCACATAAATGATAGTACTTTTATACTGAAATTAAAGCAATTCTTGCAAAATTATTTCCTAATCATTCCAAAATATCAAAAATGCATAACATTAATATTCAAGTTTTCACTCCTGCCGGTACTCCCGGAGTGCAACCCGTTGATTTTTATTTTATGAAGACTAAGTGTGTAGAGGGTATCAGTATTCTTCTACTTATGAATAAATGAAGTACCAAGATGATGGGAGTGTATCAGACACCGGCGAACCAGTAATTATAAGTCGACGGTACACTACACTCAAATCTAACCCAAGCAAAACACAACAAGATGTTTAGATAGAAAAGCTTATTCTGTGTAAATAGAAGTCAGTAAATAATCAATGTAGGACTTACAGAGAGTATTCAAGTTTTTTTTTATTTTGCTCGTCAAAATGACCACACTCCACCTGATGGTAAGCAGTCGTGTGGTCTAAGAGCAGTGGCCTCCACACCGCCCTCATAGCAGCCGAGGCGATGTTGAGGTCTCTACTTAGACGGCCTGAGAAGGTGCTTTTTCACTCCCCCGCTTAAAGGTCTCAGGATTGAAGGACGAAGACCTTAGAAACTCAAAATATTCTCAAGCATTTTAAAACTACTTATTAATACAGTTTATTTACAAAAATTGTTCTAAAATGCTAATTTAGCATAAGCTAAATTGCATTTGTAGCAGAGCCTGTGATCTTTTATTCTACTTTATAAACTTAAAATGATTACATCTATTTCTAATATATATTGTATATTTCATAAATTATTTAATTTAATATTCAAATAACAATGTATCGGTTCTGTTTTACCAATTTAAATAACTTTGATGTTCTCTAAACAGAGTAAGCCACAAACGCTGTTCTCCGCTGACGTTAAAATCATATCGCCAGAGGCCAAATACACGACACAAACTGGCTTGCAGCCAGCCTATCTTTATTTATATTGTAATGTACAAAATGCACAATGCTTTGCTGCAACAATAGGATAAGTGCTAAAACCTGCTCCCATCTTTTGCATTTTAACGTTATTTAGACTAAGAGGAACGACCACAGTCTATTTTTTGACTAGATAGTAAAATTGAACATTCCTTAAAGTAGTTTTATTTTCGTAGTCAATGAACTCATTTTATTTTCGTCTGACGAGGGTGAAATATTGCCTAGTCTTTTTAGCAGCTATTTAGGATAATGACAAGTTCGTGACCATTTGATGATGGGTGAAGGTACGGTTATTATCACCACAGTTCGGTCCATCACCAAGATTTGCCTTTTATCCGTAGAAAATTTGTATTTTCTTGAATATTCATGTATACCGCTTACCATTCGGTCATTGGCTTATTTGCCATCAAAGGCAATTTAAACTGATCCCTTTTTAAAATGTTTTGTTCGCTTAGATTTTTAAGCAAATATTTTGTCATTCAAGTAAATTTTAGTCAACTAAATATGTACAGATTTTTACTTGTCCTCTTTTTAAAAGAATATTTTCAATTTTATTACGAAAAGTCAAACATCTAGAATCTAAGTTCAAGCCAAACGGTCATACCGGTCTACGGTATATTACTTTATATCGTTTTATATTCAAGTATTTGATAACTGACCAATTTCACTTGGTCAACAAGTTATAACTGAGTATAATTACGAACCAATCAAATTCCATAACAAACCAGCTTTGATCGTCCGTCGTTATTCCTACACACGAATTATTTATTACTACCGTTAAATGAGACTAGGCGTGCCCCGTCGCTACGAGTGGGCTTTTATATTAAATATTTGAATGTTTAAGGACGAACCTAACCTATTATTATTTATGTAATATTGTTATTTGTGTATAGTTAACCCAGCAACGTACCTTAAGATCACGGTTGAACTAAAATTTCTAGTGTTCAAATTCCAGATTGGTCTAAGTACTTGTTTTTATTCTAATAGGAAATTCTTAGTAGCTGTAAATATTTTAGGAATACGTCCCGTAGTCAGTAAAGGCGGTCCTCACCCTTTTTTATGTGACAAAGCTAGCGAAATGTGAGTAAAATATAGCTCTACTTGCTCCTTTGAATATATACGGGCGTAATTCTATGTATGAATGCTTTTATATATTACTAGATTTTGCCCGCGGCTTTACATGCTTTAAAATAGATTTATGTTAACATAGAGTTTTTGTAGCCTAACAAATAAATAAAATTGAAGTGTCTGTTTGTAATGTCAAAATAACAGCTTTTTATCTAATGTATATGAAAGTATATAAGATACCTATACGAAAACATATTTTTTTTAAATTTTTGCCTGTCTGTCTGTTTGTTGCGGGTAATCTCCGAAAAGGCTGAACCGATTTTGACGGGACTTTCACTGGCAGATAGCTGATGTTATAAGGAGTAATTTAAGCTACTTTGATTTTAGAAAAAAATAGGGTTCCGCGGAGACAAACACTTTTTAGTTAAAATTTACGCGGACGAAGTCGCAGGTAACAGCTAGTAAACAATAATACTCTAAAGTTTAATTAAAATCTGCTCAGTAGTTTTTGCGTGAAAGAGTAACAAATATCCATCCTCACAAACCATCACATTTATAATATTACTGCGATTTGTTTATTTGATGATCTTTCCTTATAATATCATATTTTCAGCAACATTTCTAATATATTTTTTCTTTACGCACTAAACAAACAAACAAATCTTTATTTGTATAAAGTATCTATTCGCCTAGTTAGCCAAGATTAACCAGACCAATTACTGATCCCTTTTTAATATGATTGCCTTTATTGTAACGTTATACGATGTCAGAATAAATCATTAATTCAACTTTCAACCCGTTTTGAAAACAGATCATAAACCCCATATTATTATTATTTATTTATTCTGTTTATTCGACAATAAATAACTAATTGTACAACTAAAAAATAAATAACATGGTTTATAAAGTCTATGGAAATAATTACATAGGCTAAAATTTCGCCTGAGGTGGCCACCCGCCGTCCTGTCCGTTTATGTTTAAAATAAACTTATAATTTATTTGTTGGGGTATACATTTTATTTTTAAGAGCTTAGCTTTGAAGTTTACGATTTCTTAGACTTGTTTCCTTTTTATTTAGTGTTTATTGTTGGAAGAGGACTAAGTCAGGCAGTGGGCTGTTCACAGTGTCAACATTGATAAATTACCTTTTAATTTTAATACCGTATGTTTAGAAATTTTATTAAAGCTTTTTAAGTAATTATACCTAGAACATTTAAAATACATTTATTATGACAAACTAAATTCTAAATAGTAAAACAAGTCTATAAATAAATATAAAAAGCTTTTCACAACAGTCCTTATTTTGGATTTATTGACATAATCCATAAAGTAAAAATAACAGTCAAGATACAAAAGTATAAAAAGAGAATTTTGAGATTCGAATACACGTGATGCCATCTACCGCATGACTACTGAACCACGTACACGCACAACAAACCACATGTGGGCTTTAAGTAAACATAGCGTTACCAACGAAAGTACCAACGAGTACGAAAGCTTATTAGAGTAAGCTTTCGTTTAAAACTTTGTTTTGAAGTATTAAAAGTTTTGCAGGTAACTTTTATTTAGCATTGGATGGATTAATTATGTTATGCTTATTCAGAAACTTGTTGGATTAAGGCGTATAGTAATACGCTTTTGTTCTATTCTAAAGTCAGTTCTCTTTAAATATACTAGTACTAACCTAATAATATATTAAATGTATGATAATTATGTACCTACTTTATGTCGTATTAAATACTTATCGATAAGTATTATATTATTATATGTATGATGTCTAGATGTAAAATAATAGTTAATATAATGCTTAATGTATGATGCCTAGTGTGCGACCGTTGGACTGCCACGCAGAGATCTCGAGTTCGATCTCAAGGAACTCTGACTTTTCGTAGTTATGTGCGTATTAAATAGTTAATTATCACCCATGAGAAAACCTGCATGTCTGTGAGTTCTTCACAATGTTCTGGAAGATATTATAATGTGAAGTCTGCCAACCCGCACTGGGCCAGCGTGGTGGACTATGGCCTAACCCTTCTCACACTGACAAGAGGCCCGTGCCAAGCAGTGGACCAGTTTATATACATGACTTATATGTTATTATTATTATTATTTATGATGGAAAGCCCTTCCAGTAAGAATAATATAAACCCTATATTAAGGACTGTAAACTATGTTTTAAAAAAGCTATTGAAATATAAAGGAGCACTTTATACATCCGTTGTTCATATCTAAATTGGATCCTCTTGAGGATTGATCAGTACGTACTAATGTACGTGGTTTCTCACATTATAGGAGGCGAGCTTATTGTCGTTTACCGAACACAATTAGTATTTAGTATAATATCATACTACTACTGAGAGGCTCTTGACAAATCTCCAACAATACTGCCCGATCTAGGAACTGAACTCCAACCTCATGCAGCAGTCGTACGCACTACCGCCGCTTCACCGAAGCAGTCTGTGACAGTCTGAATGACAGTTAACAAATAGCTAACCCAGGATCGAAACAAATATCTGTGCAAACACTTATATTCCTTTAATTATAACGACAACGATCCGCTCATTAGTTATAAGTGTTATAACAGAGTAGTCACTTCATAGGTAAATAATCAATTTCAATATGATCACTTAAGGCTCATAGTCCTCGTAGTCATAAGATATGACTTAAGTACTTACTAAATTAAATTCACGTAATAATTATGAGAAATAAGTATAAAAGCTCTACAGATTATGCTATTTGTAAAATCCTTAAAATTCGACTCTCATGATCCCCACGGGAAGTGTTCCGTTGGTCTATATTTAGCTATTACGATATAAAGGCTGAAATAAAGCGAATATATTCAAAACACAAATGGAAACCAAGTCAGTGCAACACGGAGCGCAAATTAATATCATCAGGAACGTCGCAAGTACGTGAGAAGTGTACAAAGTTACTATTAAATTAACTTAAATAGCACCAAAGTGACCTAAAGAATAATTTACAGGGGCTCCTTCCTAATGAAGAGTAGTGCCCTCCAGACGACTATTTGTACTAAACTTGAGCCATTAAGATATTATAACCTTGAGTTCTGTTCATAATGTTCCAATGTTCCGAGTTTGAATTCGGAAATAAAAAGTAAAAGCTGGTGAATTATTGTTGCCTACATTTTTACGATTTATCCTTATTTTACGTATTCCGTTTAAAACACTGTGCATATTCAACATAAATATGTGTAAAAATACAAGTACAATTATATATTCATAGAAACGAGCCTTGATTTAATTCAGGATTTGGTATTTTAAAACTTTATTTAATTATCTTACATTTTATCGAATTCTTACTCTGCTTTAGGTAAAATCTCTGTGCTATGAATTGAAATATGATTGCACATACATTTGAAGAATGGTTAAAAAATTGCCTACATAACTATTGTGAATTACATTAACTTTGGTCACTTGTAGATATTAGCCCTAACAATCGGAATTTGTATCATCGAGGTAACTATACCGAATATTGAACCACCCGTGTAGTTAGCAATACACAATAGCAATGCAACAGATTTTAAAAACCTAGGCTAAGTGTAACTGGGCTTTTCTATCAAGAGATTTTTAGTAGGAGTACGAATTCGGAACAATGTTCGATACAAGCCAATAGGCTCACCTACAACGTTTACAATATAGCAGGTAAAAGTAAAATAAACCTATAAATACCTATTTATAATCTTTCTAGAGAAAGACGATACATATTACTTGCCTTATGTAGAGTCTAAAGTCAAATACAATTGCAAGAGAAGTTTTGAAAGTAAAATGTAATTTAAATCAATTTTAAAATAAAGTTAGAATTATCAATACTGCACAGGCCACAAAGACTAAAATACCCGAGACGTACAATAAAAACAAAACAAATCACCAAAAGTTGAGCCAGGAATCGAACGCTGCTTTAAGTTATGAGGTCACATCAACAATAAAAAATCTCATCAGTGACGTATTGAAATACGTATTAACAATAAATAACGTTGAATTTCCAACAGTGATAATTCAAAGGAACAACGCGTTTCAAGCTCAATTAAAATGTCGCAACAAACAATTACAAAGCTGTTATCATAAACATCGTAAATTTTACCCTTTATCTATTTCAGAAACGTCATTAATAAATCAAACGACTTATCTAACGATAGAAAATAATTAGAAGCTGCTTAATTATTCTGGTTTTTGTCGGTCGACTTTTTAGCCACAGATAAAGTTTCATAATATTTAGATGTTTTATTATCCTCAGACAGATTATAGTCTAATTATTCAAATTACGTGCGTAACTGTAAAGATATTATTGGAAACGTTTTATCGGATTATTTTGATTTGAGTAGCTTTATGAATTAATTATTTAGAGTATTCTAAGCATCGTGGCCATTATTGATAATTATTTGATTGAGGTATCTCAATTTCAATTAAAATAAACAGACTGCCATGAATGACTATCAGAAAATGATAGATATACTTAATATGATACGGAAATTGACACAATCATGTTTTAGGCATGTATTGGGTTATTCCACGCAACAGGGAGAGGTTAGGTTAGAAAGACTCATCTATTCTAGTTTATAATGAATGTGATTATAATAAAGAGGTTTGCATTGCCAAAGCAAACGAAAATAAATAAAATAATATAAAACAAGTATGAAAGTGAATTAAAATATATCATTTGGTAACACGGTACCTTGTTAAAAAACGACTTACCTTTCTTAACAAACTTTAAATACTGTTAATAACGTTTAGGCAAATTACAAAAGGCTTGGTGTTACCAGAAAGTAAGAATTATCGAGATATTTCTCACAAATATTTTGCATTTATGTGATAAAATACTGTTAATAAAAATATGAACTACTGTTAATAAAAATCTGTTCATATCGATTCTAAATCTGATAATAAATATATTAACTTATGCTTTTGTTTATAATTCAAACTATTAGTTCAGTAAGCAGCCTGCATCGATTAATATTGCCGTAATATTTAATGTTATCATCGGTTGCTTTTTTTTTACATCAGCAACGTATAATGTTTTATTGATTATTTATAAGTATAGAATAATAATTAGATAATTTAATTGATAAAGCAGTGTTATATCTTTATACATTGTTTCCCAAAAATTCCTGACCGTAACAGATATGTAGATACCAGAAAGATATTCGACTTAAAAGGATTAATTGCTTAGAATTTCATCCACATTTTATCCAATCTATACACATTAAGTTTTAATCGTGGATAATAGAGTACTTTCTGCATTCTATTAACAAATTGAGATCCAAAGCTGTGGCAATTTCCTGAGCGTCATGACCATGGATTCTCAATCATGGCAGCTTAAGAATTGATACCCGTTTACGATTTCACCACTTCACACTAAACCTCTCTCATGAATAGTTTGACCAAGTTTACGATACAATATGCCCCTAAAACAGAATTATCTAAAATGTTTGAAGACTAATCCTTCTGTAAGTGCACACTCCATAATCGAATCTCAAGGTTTACTATTACGGAAGTTGTAAAGGGTCAACACACCCCATAGAACGAGATATGTAGTAAGAAGCTTAGAGTTTCTAATTTACTCTATCCCATCGAGTCCACTCGCCTCCCCAATGTCCACTTGATCATTCTCAAATTGTTCAGAGTTTTGTTTCAAAAGCAGTCACGCGATATGGACCTCGCTAAGAACTTGTTTGTAATATAACACTTATTGGAGGATCTTACATGTAAATTACTGTTATGACGTGAACAACGTCTTTTAATGCATTGTTTGCAATCAAGTACTGGCTGATAAGATAAACAGTTTAGTAGAGTCAAAAAAACATACTCCAATATTTAAAAAGAGAACATAATACATCACGTTCCGTTCTATTTTACCGATTAAACTCATATGTACTTTTAATTACAAAAGCAAATGTCCGACAAATAGGTCGGGGCAGTTCAAACAGCCCTGCCATTAGCCCCCAATCACGAATAGGGTAATCGCGTTAATTAATGCCGTCCGTCATTTTGCTGCCACCAATTTTGCAGGAGAAGCACAATGTTTTGTTTTGGACAGTATTTGGTTGATCTACCCTTTTGGATGATCTCGAAGTTTAGCTCGCTATATATTTTTGCTTATATATTTTCTTAAGTGGTCAAAATTAAATTGGAATATATCCATATTTGTCATGGTTTATCATTACGTTAGTTTCGCTGCATCTGCCTGCTTTATCAATGAAGCTACATGTTTAGCTAAACGTACGAGATTTTTAATTCAATGATTTTGTTTAAGAATCTCATATTAGTTCTACTAAGCAATTTTGTTATTATTTGAGCTTTTCTACAGTAACCAACCAATAGTTTCTTACCATGGTTACTGGTGAGGCTACAATTAAGTTCGAGACAAGTTTTTTAGCAGAATAGCACGGCAGGCAAACTATTTTATTAAAGATACACCCGCACTATATTATTGCAGCACGGCGCGGCGGCGCACCGATCCCGGTACCAATATCCAATCGATTTGATAAATTTGATAAATCATCAAATCGAGTTTATATTCAAGCAACTTCTGAAATAAGACAGTAAATTATTATTAACTATTCATATTTACGTAAATAATCTAACTAATATTTTAAATGCGAATGTGAATTTGTTTCACCCCTTTACTACTCGACCGATAATTATGAAATTTTGCACACACGTTGTCAGTGACACATAAAATGGCTTAGGGTATCTTTCATCATCAAAAAAGTACTGTTTCCGAGCGAGCAAAGCTGCGTGCAAAAAGTAATATAAATATATTTCCACATAGTCAGCTTGTGACCACGGCCGTTGCAACCTGATCCAAACGTCAAGCACCTATAGGTCACCAAGGCTTGATCGCGTTAATGTTCGTTACAAATTGTATGTACCTATCATGCAACGCGAAAATTTATATAGTTACTAGCTTGTGCCTGCGGCTTCGCTCGCATTAATTTAGAATTTGACAATCAATTCGGGTTGTACTCTGCTTGTAATAATATAATTCAATCATAATTCGAAAGACACGTGGCGCCATCTATTATCATAAGAACGTTATTATTGTTTTCCTCGGGAGCAGTAACTTTTTTCGGGATGAAAGGTAGCCTATGTCCGTTTCTGTACACCTGTCAACGTATATGCAAAATTTCAGGATGGTCGGTTCAGTGGTTTAGGCGTGAAAAGGTAACAAACAAACTCATTTTCGCTTTTATAATATTAGTGAGGATTAATATAAAACCTTTCGATACATTGACGAACCAATGGTTGCATGACCTCGTTCATCATCTACTGATCAGTGTATGCAACTATAAACGCTGCCTTTCTTACAGATAACACCAACAACTCAATGGTTACTTTTTATTGATATTTTATTACCGAGCAAAGGTCAGTAATGCATATCATTATCAGCATTACCATTAACTGCAGGTCAATATCTCACGCTCGATAAAATACCATACTTCGATGGAGAACTATTACAATAACTTACAGAGGTTATGTTATACATATAAAGCTTATGTTGAAAAGTGTATTAATATTTAATAGCCATAACGTTTAAAATACAGAACATAATATAATACTGCACGAGTATATAATTCTACTAGAGACGAACGAACGACGAGTGCAGACAGCACATTTCGATAATTTTAGTGTCATATTTGTAATTTTTTTATAGTTATCACTGACAGTGACACGCTTGGATGTTAGATGTGACAAGCGGATCGTCTCTAGATGGTAGCTAGGCTACCGTGTAGTGTCCTGGAAAGATGACTATTTATATTAAGTTATCATGAAGTATCTATAACAATTTCATGAATTTGGAGAATAATTCGTCAACTTCCTTTAATTTTAAATTTACGTTGAAAGTGTGTTGTGTTCCTTAGGATATGCCTGCAAGATTAGACAGGCGAAAATGATTTTTGTTTTCTGGTCTACAAACAATGCACTTTGATAATAATATGTTTTTTTAAGTTTAAACCGACTGATACTAATATAATAATAATTATATTTTTATTTTGAACAATGAAATTCAATGAGAACGTAGCGTGAACCTAGAGCAAAACGTACTTATAGTCGTGGATAACAATGTCCCTATATAAAGTTAATTAATTTCTTTTGGGTTAATAGTTATTTAATTATTAGATACATATAACAAGAAGGCAACGGATTCAAGCGAGTAACATTAATATTCCACAAAAACATATACCATATGACAATATAATGATTATCTACAGCAAAAGATTGCAAAATCTAATAGTGTTTTAGATAATAATAATAATATTCTACCACATACACACAACACTATCTAGCCCAAACTAAGCAGAGCTTGTACTATGGGTATTAGACAATGGATAAACATACATATACACATTTTCTTTTCTATTTGTTTTTTTTTGTGAGTACGTACATATTATACATAGAAACACCCAGACCAAGACAAACATCAATGTTCGTGCACACAAATATTTGACTTGTGCGGGAATCGAACCCGCGACCTCAGGCGTGGCAATCGGTTACACTAACCACTACGCCATCGAGGCCTTCAATCAGATTTTGCAATATTCTTTAATTTAGTCTTTACTTTATTAATCTAGGTCAGGTACTCTTGAAGATATTGAAGATTTTCTAACCGACCCTTTTTCTTTGCGGTCCAGTGTAGATGTCTTCATGTCTTTTGGTTTTCTATGCTCAGTACTTTGTCAGTGAAGTAAAATTGTTTCAAAGGAGGTTGACAGCAACAAAAAAGACTTCACATGCATAATTTCTGTATTTAACAAATGCATAACTAATGCTATTCACTCATACCGAGGACCTATACAAAGTGCTACAGCTTAAAATTCCAGAACGGATTTATTTTTTATAGCGCAAAATTGTAAACTTAGTCCATTGAGATTTTTTGCTTAGCGCGACGGCGACGGAGCGCATTATTATAACAAACAAAAGAAACACCTATAATAATAACTCTTTACGAGCGCCCTCTCACCTTACAAATTCAATTTCTTTCTTTGGTTGCGACATGCTCTCTTGAGCGTCGTATAAACTTTAACGCATACTTTTAAAATAAACCGCCAACTTTCATGTTTGCATCAACTCTTAAAGGAAATTGAAACGATTTATACAAGCAAGGCTATTTTTAGAGTGGTATTTTCGAGCTTATGGCGTTTGCTCGGCTTGTTGTTAGAGGTTTAGACGTTGCGCAGGGAGTAGTTGCAGTAATATGCATGCAGAATATGATACATTTGGCTAGCATTATAAAGAGATAACATCATTGCTTTGGATTTAAAGAGTGCACTTTGATTATTTACCTCACCATTTCGTTTATATCGAAAACTATTTCTATTTAATGCGATTCCTATTGTACCGGACGGGCGAACTCGGGGCTTCGTTACTATATGATGATGGTTACAAAACAGCCGTCGAGTCGCTGACGTCCTGTACACGATGTGTAGACTGTACTATATGGCGATGACTGGTTACTATGTCGGAGGCTCTGAAAGGCGTGTTGTTGCGGGTTCGATGTGCGGGTCAGGATCAGGACTTTAAATGAATAGAAACAAGCTTCATAGTTCAGTTGGTTGAAGGCTTCTGGCTGGCTCCGTTTGGTTCTTGAGGCTTGAAGATGAGGTTTCTTGAGTACCTGCGGTCGATCGATACTGTACCGCTTAAGTACCTCTAATCTTTACCGTAACGAGAGCCGGCCAGAAACCTCGGTCCACAAGTTTATTTTTAATTATTTATGGTACACATTTCTGCTTATATCTACGGAACTATACTAGTTAGCGTGATGGTACAAAAACTGCCGCGTAGGGCACGATGAGACCTATCTATTGGTATCTGTTTTATCTATCGGAAATTAGGTCTAGATATAATTATTCTAGGTTTTAGTCTAAAAATCTATTTTGCTGTAACATTTATATCAGAAAAAGTGTAATAACTTTTTAACTATATTATGTAGGAATATGATTCCTTCAGTATGTTGTAGTGCTTTTATTAGTGTATAAAATAAAACACACAAGTGAAACCTTTTATTAAAAACTTAAGACCTAGGAACCCTAACATACCTAACTTGAGGTAAAATGCATTTTATTGGCAATATTTATGCTTTAAACATGATATTCTTTAAACTATATAAAATAAACATAATATTATATTACTTACACTATTTATCTATACTTTTCAAGTCTATATATGACGTAATTCGGCACTATTATAACGATAAACTTTATACGTCACACTTATGTATTCACTCACTATAACACGATTCAAGTCAATATTAACGTTGTCGCGAACACCTATACTGCAATAAATAATTAGTCGTTATTGTTTCCAATCAGTTAAGACTATCGGGCCTATTGTATCTCTCTAAATCATGTTTAGCCGTAGCCGTAGACTAGTAAAGCACGATCTGGATTACCAGAAAATTATGAAAGTTTTATCTTGATAGTGACTAACCGTTCATACAGGTTTTCATGTTGGGCGAAGCCAAGGGAAAAATCTAGTAATGTATCAATCACATTAGATATGTATCCCGATAATGCGTTACTATGTGCCTTACACAAACAAAACCGAGGGCAGTAGTAGAATATAATAAATAATTATTATAAATAGAAGCCTACGTTTTTTACGCCTATTTTTATATCCTTCACGTCATATTATGTTCGAAACAAATGGTATTTTGTCTTACGTATTACGAAAAGATTTTACTAAACATTATGTAGATCAATATTAGGCTTTTTACCATTCGTTATACAAAAGATTCCTTTTAAAATATAAGAACATGCCATTAATTCTAATAAGAAGATATTTTATCTGTCAGCTAAATAACCAACCCATAATTACTGGGTAACTATCTTTCAATTGTACAATTTTTAGTACTTATTATATTCCTCGAAACAGTTGCACATAATTCTACTGCAACTTGAATCGGATAAATGCGCATAAAACATTTACAGATTAGGCGTGGAAATGGCAAATGAATCCCAAGACTTTGTTAGGCACATATCCTGTTCTCAGTCGCCGGATAACTTATCACGCTTTAAATAAATACAAACACGACTAACGAAGTGCCGAAGGAAAGTTAAAAGCGTCTGGTAAGGAAGGAGTTCGGGCCCTACTACTGGTATTCAAACTGCGTACGAGTTGAAGCTCTTACGAGTTAAGCCCATTAAGATTCCTTGTTGAATTTAGTTATTCCTGATATATTATGTAGTGCTCGCTGACGGCAATCATCACTGTGATGTGTTTTGCGTGACTAACCCTTTAAGAAAAAAGTTACCAGTTAAAATTTACCTTTCAGATGGTTATCAACAAATTCACTACATTTTGTAACTACGAGTATTATAGGCTTATTTCTTGTAACATTTAGAGGTGGCGTAGTTCATTGTTGAACTTCAACTGAGAAGTCGATGTCTTCTCTTTGAAAATGATTAGTATTTAGCATAGCTTACCTAGAAATATCTCAGTAATATATATAATATATACGTATCTATTTAAAAAATAACTGTTTGAAGCCTGTAAGTAGGCGAACACTGCAAAAAAAAAATGTGTGGGGTCTTCATAAGAGCTAAAACAAATATTTTAGAATTTCTGTCTATCTAACTATAAAAATACCTACTTTACGAAATTGAATGCGGTTTTGTGCATTTTTATATGCCCCTGGAAGTCGATTATTATGTGTGTAGATCAGCTTCTTGCACACATGCAAAGAAAGAAAAATATTAAGAGGTATATCTACTTCCTAATTCGAAGTCGCGGACTAAAGCATGTTATAGTACCTAATATAGCTAGAAATTATTATAGAATAAAATATTCATGTAACTTAACACAAGTGAACATGATATACCTTAACAAAGTCTTCCGTAGTAGGAACGTAGAATTTATTAATGTTAACGAACCTCTCGCCACTCCATTAAATCATATCTGACCGAGCGACTAAAAATGTTACTCTTGGGGACAAACATCTATTTTTGGACTCGATTTAATTTTCCCTTCTCATTTCAGTTTTAGATGTAAAAAGATTATGTTTTTGAGTGTCAGAGCATATGATTGTTTTGACACTTTTTGATTGAAATTTGTACGTCAAATTAACTAAGATACGAAATTAGTATCACAACACATGTATTTCATATCTGTAAATAAGTTACAATGATAAAACATATACATAAGTCCTAATATACATTATATAATATATACTATAATCCCTATAATTATGTTAACAACGACTCTTTTTAGATGGATTTCAGATATTTTAATCTATTCAGCCTTTGTCTGCCTGTTAATTGCATGTGGTAGTTGAAAATATAATTAATAATAATAATATACTAAAGTACAATACAGTATTATTATTCAAACAGACATGTACTGCACCCGCTGCACCATTTATATTAACCCTATTAAAACCTTAATGAGCAAAAGCTAAATATAGCCATACATTTTTGTCGTCAAACCGAATCGGCTCATGTTTGAACATCTAACCGCCCACACCCATTAGCATTAGTTGTCGTGTATTAATGACGAACGCTGGTTCCCTGCCCATAGAATGTTTACAGTGATTTAATTAAAATTTCTTCGCGATGATAAAGGGACACATTCATTTTATGACATCATCTTTGTTTGTGGTTCGTTTACACACAGTCGTTTTATATTTAGAGCACCATTCTGATTTAGAGCAGTTTCTGTAACACTTTCATTTCGAACTTCATCTTAATAGCCGTTAGATAATAAAATGGAAGGATATCACTATTAAGTTAATATGTGGCGTGCCACAAGGAACTATATCAGGCACCTTATACACTATAATAAAATTCATGGTTGCAATAAGATAATCACTACTCATTTTTGATTTATTTAAACGATTAGCCGCTTCTTGTAACGCCCACGGATAGTTCTGGTCTAATTTATTTGTACATGACAACGCACCTATTTTATAATTGCGTGGGAAAATACTTTAAGATGAGTGTAGGACGTCGATATGATTTTATTGATCGAATTTGGCGTCGGCGTCGTTGTAATAAAAAATGAGCTTTTTATCTAATAAAACCACAGTTACTTAATATCGCGATGTGATACCGTTTATTACTTGTTCATTACTCTATTATTAACTCGTAAAATATGGTCTTGCTTATTTTAATTAATCGTGCTATTCTATTGGTATATATTATTACCAAGTTCTCAATTAAACAAACTTAGTACATCCAAATATTAACAATCTTATTACTACCACCCATAATCTTAATATGAGAATTACGGTAATAATCCTGACTGTGTACCGTTATAAGTATGGCGAGTTTACAGTTGAATAAGCCCATTGCTCAATGTAGGTATGCCTAATTGAATATGGCTTGAATTTCATCTTTAACAAGAGTGACAGGACCAACAAGACTTGACTTCGCACGCTGATTGTGGTGAGGAATCTTGGGTCAACTTATTTAACTTTCATCGACTTTCTCGTTTCTACCAATTAATTTCGTATATCTCTGTCGCACTTGGCCATTTGTTTCAATAGTTATGTGATTGCAAACTGCTGAGGCTTACGTAAGCTTTCACATGTAAATGTGGCTTGATTGTTTTAAGATTTATGGAAGGGTTTTAATGGGTATAATAATTGTTTAGCAAGTTACAGAAGATACATTGCGTTAGGTCAGTTTAAATGTAACCTCTATACAAATGTATAGAGATTATTTCGGAGGAAATAATAACAAATGAGAATTGCGCACTGAAAATCACTACTATCATACTCATCTTCAACTTCTTAATCCAAGGTTTATATTATGGATTTCGTTTGGTGTTGATTAGGAGCGTCTTGGATGGTGATCCAAGATGCTCCTAATCAACACCAAACGAAAAAAAGATTTGAAAATAATTAAAATTGTCTATTTAGTTGAGATTCAAAATTTCATGCATGTATAGTGGGTTTATTTACACAAATTTAATTTTGATATGTAATAATTATTTTTATCATCATGAAACTATATTACGGTTCACGGTTTTTAGGACTACCTCTTCGATCTGGTACCAAAATTCAGGCCTTATGTTAGCAGTCATGAGGTCTGAGGTTTGATTTCTGGACCAGGCAATGTGCTGTTGGTAAATCCTAAGTAGCAGCACGAAATCTAAGAGATATAAATCAAGCGTGAGGCTATAATAAATTACCAAGCACTTAAATTAAAGTTATTTAAAGCAAGTGATTTCTACGTAAACGGTATAGAGCTATTGAATATCATAGTAAGTGGAAAATTCTGTTACACTCAATTAAAAGTTCTCCAAACACACTTGAACAGACTACCGCAATAAAAGTAAATATGTATTGCGCTGTAAACATCCATGCGAGTTAAACCTTTTATCACATTATTTATTTACACAAAACTATTTAATTTCACGTTATTTTTAAAATTTGAAAATGTTGTCTTAGCATCTGTCCTACATATTACATGCGAACTTTCAAGAGTAATATCAACATATTCTGTTTTTGTATTGAAAGCGTTATTAAGATTACTGTTATTGTAAGCCTTGCTATTAGGAAACGATCCAATAATATATTTTAATAGATAATAGATGATCGCTTGCAAACACATTTACTTTGATCTCATGATATGCATTGACTCTTTAATATATTTAAATTCATGTTTAATCATGAAAGTGTAGTATCTATAATAATTTTATTTACTTAAATATTTTTAATATACACAGCTTTTTAAAGTTGTAAATGAAACTTAATTTTCATGTGCTGTGTTACACAAAAAGCTTTAAAAGCTATTTCATTTTATTGTTTATTTATGAAATTATTAACTATAAATTTTTTTCTACCTTTTATTTACGGTAAAATATGTCGGTTTATAAAATCATATGTCTGGAAGGAGGTGAGGGTAAAGGAATTTCATAAATCACAGTTGAAAATGCTGTAATTGGATTGACTTCATATATTTGATACGAGAGAAGGTAAAACATTAAACCGCAAGGAATGAGCTTTGACATTAATTTAGAAACACATTCATCTAAAGAAGATATTGCATATTCATATCTAAGAGATAGATGAATGCAGATAGGCTACATACACGTCAGTCTGACGACATTATCATAAAGAAAACCTTAACTGATTCCTCGTATGCATAAAATTTCATTAGGCCATCGACCTTCACGTTCTATGCCGAACAAGTACACAATTTGGGAAACGTTTCGCTTATCAACATGATGGTAGATATAAAACAAGAGATGATATCTTATTACCTAACAATTTACTGCTTAATTAATGTTTACTGTGGCATAAAGAGGCGGCGTTGCGGACACTCGACGATACGGCGAATCTGTGGTGTCCAAAGCAACCGGTACATCGTAAACCTAATCATAGGAACTATAAATTTAATAGTCTCATTTATAAGTAATAAAACCAACTATAAAATTTCAATGCGACGTCTCACGCACGGCTTTTGGATCAATGAGTTTTATGTCTAGTACAATTGAATTCGTCGCTTTGAACGACACCGTGAATAATCGGTCAGATTGATATTACAAAAGCTTAAGTCTCTGCTCATCTGTTTAAAATGTATGCATAGAAATGCATCGTAAATAGATTTTCTCATCTTAATATTTAATATGTTATTTCAATGTTTCTGTTGATATGGAAATTAAGGATGCTTTGAAATGCTCAGTTATTTTTTATGTAGACATGGATTTTTATGGCCTTCATTAGTCGTCTAAGATGAGCTTAGCATAATTAATTAATCTGTAATATTTTCAATGTTCTATTAATCTATAACCCTCAAATTTGAAACAAGGTATCCAAAACAAAGTCAATACATACTAAATTATACATATTTTAATCCATTACTTATTTGATTATTGTAGCCATGGGAAGCAATTTAATGATCTTCTTCTCCCTAGCCTTTATTATTCCCAAGTCACTTGGGGTCGGCTTTCTAGTCTAACCGGATTTGACTGGATATCAGTTTTTACACGGAGCGACTGCCATCTGACCTCCGCAACCCGAAGGCTAACGATACCCTAAGGCTAGACCAGTGTCAGGATATTAGAGGGCACTGACTTCCCAATAACGATCGCCATAGATTTCATGGCAGCCGGGACCGACGGCTTAACGTGATCTCCGAGGCACGGAGCAAGCTATAATTGTCAATCAACACGCACATAATTTCGAAAAGTCATATAACTTCCGAAAGTCAGAGGTGCGCGACGTGGGTTCGAATCCGAGACCCTCTGCATTGCAGTATGTTGGTATCCCCACTGATAAATAAGAGAAATAATTAAATGGAAATTGAGTCAACGATATTTTGTATAATTTTTACTAATTCACTTTTGGGTTGTTTCACAAAGGCTAGTTCAGTACACATCAGTTCCTTACCATTTTTAAAACTAACTCAGCCTTAATTCGTTACACCCTGCTCATTATTTCTTCGCAAAATAATTAAAATAATAGTCTCATTAAAAAAACATATATATTTTATAAAACACTTTGTATGCGTCAAAGGCGAGCGCGTGGCTGGCAACCGCAGTCCGCGACCTTCTCTCGTTTGGTGGTAACCGCAAAATTATGCGCTTGAGCGCCTTGTAATGAGGCCTAGTGTGACAATCATATTGGGAAGTTACGTTTTATATTTTTTCTACATAACTTTATTGCTTCTAAGATTGTATATTATTTCATGAATATAATATAATATGTGCATTATACTTATAGAAACATTTGGCTTTTTATTTTATCTTTCACTAATATTCCTAGCTAAAATTATTTAGTTATAAAATATTTAGTAGCACTATGTATTGCTTGAGGACAATTTCAATGGACAATTGTTTTCCGTGAAAGATTAAAATAACAATAAGGTTGCTAGCATGCAGGACTAAACCAGGAGCACAAGACACACCCACACTGGGAACAACTATTTATGGATTACGAAATTGATGTCGCATGTGAGGATCGAACCCTCAACCCTCCGTTGACTGGCAGTGGCAAGATGACCACTTAATCCTCCGAATAAATTGTTAGTCTCACTTTGGTTTAAACCATGGTATTCCTACCGCCTGGGTGCAGAGAAACTGTAGATCAAAAACATATACCGCAAATGAGTTTCGGAATCAACTCAGGGTGCTTTCTTTATACAGTGATTATCACAAATTGCAACTAACGGATGCTCACAGTCTCGTTTTTGCGGGTTTATCGTGATAATTGGGTAGTGTCTGAGTGACCGTCCGAGTCTCGGTAAATATTTATTTATTCGCCAACAGTCACTTCAATATCGCATACACATGTGAGAAACGTTTTGAGTCTAACCAACCTTGTGTAGCTAATTATATGTGAATTCAGCATGCATTACATTTAAGATATTATTGTGATAAGATGTCAAAGGTAAAAACATAATAAATAAAAATTCAATACGAAAAAATATCAATATAAAAGTTACATTTAAATTTGAAAATAACATCTAAATCCGTAAATTTTACTTGACTTGCAGTTATATAAAATATTTATTACATCTATACTTATAATAAAACTGTAGAGAAGTCAATTCTGTACATTGAATATATATTCAAAATTAATATTGGAGGATGAATGGTGATCGATACTGATGACAAAAATGCAATCAGTAAATATTTTGTCTGTCCGTCTGTCTGTCTGTCTGTCTGTATATGCACGCATGGGTCAAAAACTAATGAAGGGATTTTAACCAAACTTGGTACGATTGTAGTCCATACTCCTGGGCAGGTTATAGGCTATATAACATAACGCTAAGACACGTAGGAGCTGAGCAGTGACGCTAAATTTGAAGCAAGTCGGATGAAAATGCGCTTTCGAGCTCTTATCCTCGCATACGTTGATCATACACCAAAAGTATGTATTACAAAGATGATGGTCTTCAAAAGATCTATAAAAAAGTCCTCAATAGTATATATCTATCTTTTATAAATTAGCCACAATAACGTGTTTAATCGTTAGGCATTTCTTCAAAGTGTATTAAATACATAAATATATTGTATTTCACATAGATATATCTTTATCTAACTCCCATATTCAAAAAGTACACTTTAATATCTACTTTATAAAAAAAAAATATAGAAATCGGTTTATAAACACACAAGATATAGATGAAATAAAACTTCCAAATCTCGCCGCGCCAGTATGGGTACGGCGATACGGTTGATTTTTGTTTAACACGTGAAACGGCCATCCGCTGCATTTATAAAACGGCGGGGGCGCTCACGCGCCGACTTCACTTACATTTTGTTTGTTTGGTTGAACGTGCTAATCTAAGGAACTACGGGTAAAAATTAGAAAAATATTTCAGTGTTGAATAGCCCATTTATAGAGGAAGGCTATAGGCTATATAACATCACGCTACGACCAATAGGAGTGGAGCATAAATGAAAAATGTTGCAAAGACTAGGAAAATTCTCTTATAGGAAGCAGACGAAGTTGCGCGGGTCAGCTAGTTATAAATATAATTGAAATAAATAATAATATATAATATAAATAATATCAGCCCTGTATTAAACTGTCCCACTGCTGGGCACGGGCCTCTTCTCACTATGAGAAGGCTCAGGCCATAATCCACCACGCTGACCTAGTGCGGGTTGGCAGACTTCACATATCTTCGAGAACATTATGGAGAACTCTCAGAGATGCAGGTTTCCTCACGATGTTTTCCTTCACCGTTAAAGCAAGAGATAATTAACTGTTTAATACGCATATAACTTCGAAAAGTCAGGGATGCGCGCCTTGGGTTCCAACTCGAGACCTCTGCGTGGCAGTCCAACGGTTTCCCACTAGGCTATCGCTGCTGTAAATAATAATACTTAGAATAAATAATAAACCAAGTAAGTAATTGAAATCTGTGAATATTCACACGGAAATGTGATTACGGATATTTTTTTATATATGTAGGTATGTACCTACATTATATTGTGACTACAATTATACTCTTTCTATTGCTTGCAATTTAAATTGCTGTTATTCATAATAATTATGTTGCACACAAAAGCACATAATCTAATTTAAATATCAAGTACATAATTTACGTATTACCGGTGCCACATTGCTCGTAATATGTTAATCTTCCAATTAAGCTAAATGCTTTTATAGTTAATACGTGAGT
Organism: Catocala sponsa; assembly: GCA_963564715.1. Lineage (NCBI taxonomy): Eukaryota > Metazoa > Arthropoda > Insecta > Lepidoptera > Erebidae > Catocala > Catocala sponsa. The sequence goes on from OY751338.1 coordinate 10,705,265, forward strand.
TTAAAACTAGTAACAACATTTGGGTTTTATATAATTGACAGGGCACTAAATGATAATTGCATTTAAACTTAGCCTGTAGATATGTGTAAATGAATGGGGAGACGGAGGATATGTAAGGAGGAACCATTTTGACTAAAAACCACGTATGAAATTTATATTATTATGGTTTAATCATTTAAGAGCTGGTTGCTATATTTTTTTTAAAGAGAGCATTTTCACTGGTGTCGCCGGCGACTTTACAAACATTCAAACAATGGATACCCAGACTCGGACCAACTATTTGCAGATTACACATTCTTTTATTTGTGTGCGGATTGAACCACCTCCAGGCGCGGCGCAGCGGTATTATCGAAGCGACTTTTTAAACCACTAACGTCCATTTTCAATATCCTATCTATCTACTATTTATGTTACTAGCGATAGGTATTTGACATTAGCTCCATACAAGATACGTCAAAAGTCTATCTCCAGTAAACAAATCCACAGATAGATAGGATATTAAAAGCGGTCTTTAGCCATCCGTGCAATCAATTCAAAGTCTGTTATAAAAGTTGTTCTGTTTAACTTAATATCTGTATATAAAAGCAAAATCTCACGTAGTTTACTGTAAATATAGCCATTGTTCTAATAGATGTACAAACCAACGTTGCACGCTCAATCTGTCATTCGATTCAAGTCACCATCGAGTCATGTTAAATCTATCGAGTATGAAACTCGATAGTTTACGTTCTCGAATGGCCGACTTATGGGAGCCGACGGCGTAAACGGTAGCCGCAGGGATCAAGTGACAGTGGCGCCCCCCCGTTGAGCACCCGATTTGTTTTCTCAATATTAAAATTACATTTTCCGAGAGATTTCGATGGTGTGAAATGTTTTTATGCCATAAATATTTTCAATGTCAGCGGGGGACCTCTATTTTAAGTGTGAAATGTAACAAGTGAAGCTAAGGATAATGTTGCAAAGCGTCGTGTCTGTGCAGTTCGACGTATATTTTTGACATGACTCTCTTTGACACTCCATTGATTTCTTTTCACTTCATATTTTCATGGTATCTAAATTAGTTACTTTGTTCCATTTTGTTGCTTTTTTGTATTGTTAGAATTTGCCATACGGTTATAACATCGATTTTTACAAAATTAATAATTAAGAAGCAACTATTCATTCTTGACTTCGTTATTATTATATATACATGCTTAAATAATGTTACTTAAATATAAGTTCGGTTCGTCACTTTAAAATTTGCATATATAGAAAGTATACCTTGATTGAAGGAAATTGTGTAACAATATTAAAAACACGACTTAATAAGTCATTGTATAAAGACCAAAGCCTCCTGTTATGTTGCGTAGGTAAATTATCTCGTTGACATTTCTAATACCAGCATTACAAATTTTCTTCATCTTCCGCCTCCGCTAACCACCGTACTAAAGTCAACAAGAACGCAACTAAAGCCGCATGTAAATCACTACCCTGCCGTTATATTCGCAATCAACAGTTTAAAATAGAGGGCCGCAACCGCAGGCTCTATTTACCCTGGCTTCCTCCAGTTAATTACGTCATAAAAAATAAAACCATTCGCTTAGATCCCCGTCAGCCAGAAAAACTGGAGCATTTTTCTCCTTGCGATGCAGTGACGCGGCAAATTACTATTGTCTACTTATTTCGAAAAGATATACTCGTAATAAATATAATCGGTTGATTTTCTTCGTCAGGGGACTTTCTTCATAATTATGTATTGCTTTGGAAGGTACCTAAGTATTATTTACGTACAGTTGCGTTGAATGTTCGGATACATTCATATGATATGAATATGACATTGGAATGTCATGGATTATTCATACCTTATTAGTTTTATATGGAGTTTAACTAGTAAATACTTATATGTGACTATGAATGCATTACTTCAATATAATACACGAAATAATTAATTGTTGATCTAAATATATTCACTTCTTTCAACATAATTAGTTTATAGTCAACTAGAAATCTGATTAAAAAACCAATAGCAAAATCGAAACGGATAAGTAAAATAAAATTATTTCACTCTCTAACTGGAGGTAGACGCTTATTACAATTTATGGCATATTGAGCAGAATAAGGGAAAACAGAAATCGGAATTTTTTCCAAATAATTTCTGTAATATATTAAATTAAAATGAGCGTAATACGATTTTTATTGTTTCGCTTTAGAATTTGGTGAATTAGATTCTTATAAGCTGATGTTGTTTAATATATTGACCGGTAAGAAGATAATAAATGTTTTATCTCAGATTGATACAAGAATTTAAAAGGAACTGCCTCTTTGATAATAATATTTATTTCAATTTGCTGGTTCAGTGTTCAATAAATCAGAATCCCGCCACGTTGGTTCTTACCACACTCGCCAGTTAGAAAATTTATTCTATTCTAATGCGTAATCGGTTACATTTGAATCTATTAAAGGATTATTTAAAGTTTTATTAGAACTAAGAGGGGCCGTAACGAGAAATTGATTATGTTTGACTGACATAGAATATCATTCCCCACTTTCAATTAAAGTATCAATTCCAATAAATTCTTGTTCCCCTTACTTTGTAGGTACCTCGTCCAGCGTGCTCTTCAACTTCTAAGATTTAGTAAGCTCGATTTAGGATATTACTTGAATAGTCTACCTAGTGTTAGGAAAACGACCAGTTTATATTATTTTCGGGAAAAAACTATCTAATCAATTATGAATCTAACTGGACTGGTAAGAGATGTATAAGCAGAATATTATTCAATATCAAACAAGCTTTAGGAATTAAGTATTCAAATTATTGCCTCATTATGCCTATGCATACCTGTATAAGTATAAGCGTTTGCACAATGAAGATGTGAACTTTTTTAAGCTTATAGATATATTTTTGAAGTCTGAATATGTCTACATAATAACGAATACGACAGTGCGACCAAAATATTACAAAACTCAATAAAATAATAACAGAATCAGTTGAGATGTCAACAAAAATCACAGCAGGCAACATACATTGTTTCGGACATGTGACAAAGTTCACTTAATGGAAGTGATTTTTGGGGGCAGACGTATGAAAGGGGTCTTTGATATTATCCGGATGTTGCATTTGTTACTGTTTAGTGTGTGAGTGCGTTGTGCGTCTTGCGATGGTTATTAAATTATGAGTATTTTGTTTGGATAATTTTGTTGCTTGTTAGCTTGGTTACTTTCTGCAGGCTATTTCTGCTAAAAATTTCATCTCGGACTCGGTTGTCGCCTCGCCAGGAACCATAGTAACCAACTATGGTTACTGCAAAAAACAAAACTGATAACAGCTGACTCGGGTGTGAGTTTGTTAGTGAGATTGACTAGCTTTCTTATATAAACCAATTTTATGTATTTTGAATATAAAAAATATCTGTGAATGGTTAAATTTTGTTACATGGTAGTTATTTTTACTTAGTAAAGATATTTAGACCTATATGTTGAAAACTAAATATTCGAATAAGCAAACGTCGGAACTATTTTGTATGGCTTTTATCTTAAAAAAGGCAATTTCCACACTAGGGATAATATCTATTCACGGTGGCGACCTTACTGACTTTAAAATACAGCAATAGACAAAAGCAACACTTATACAGGGAACAACTTCATGAAAATATTTTTATTCCATCCAATAGGGAAGTAACTACATCAACCACTGCGCGTCCTTTACAATCGTCTGTTGCACCATACGTTCTAACAAGATACCATTAACAACCTCCGATTTATAAACAACAGATTTCTTTCTCACCATTCGAACGCTTGACTTATGTTAGAACACAACACGGTCATATATAACGTATACACATACATATACACACAGGTCTCCCTCGCCTAGACAATTCGTTCCGGCCGGGCATGACGAAACAACGGCGCGCGTTGTCAAGTCCCAGCCACGCGTACTATGAACTTTAGTACAAATTAGCAAACATACCAGCTGTTTAACCAACATTATGCTAATGTAAAATGCACCTTACCATAAGGGATAAGGGTTCATAAAAGCGGCAAAGTTAAGATTGCACTATTTTGAGGATTTTTGTCATAAACGTGACTAACTGGTTCGGATTTAGGCATGTGAAAAGATTTATGGTAGAATAATGAATTGGGCAATGTAAATAAGTGTGTGAGAATATTTTTTTGCTAAAAGACTGTTTCTAATTTGTTTACGTCATATGAATATGCACGGTTTGCTATGGGAGTATGTGTATGATACCGTAAAATATGCCAAATGCGATTTCGTTTTGTAGCTATATATTATTAGTCGCAGTGACCTATACTTGAACTTGAGTCCAGAGGCAATGGTACTGTGAGGGTTCAGATTCAAATCCTGACTCGAGCATACTGTTTAGGAAACCAGACTATGTGTGCTAGATAATAGGCCTCTATTGTATGAGATCTAAATAAAGCAAAGTGTGGTATGTTACACCACTGCCTACCTATTTGGTTATATCGTTAAAGATTTCTTTATAGATTAATTATTATTTTATTATTATTTTTTTTTTTTTTTATCTTGGTTCTATATTATGATGTGTTTTTTTTGGTTGAAGTGTATGAATTAATTATGATTGCTTTTTTATGTTTCTTGTTTTTTTTTGTTGTTATTATTGTCTGTGTTCTTTCTTTTGTTTTCCCATTTGTTTAGATACGATAACTAACTCATAGGTAATCAGAGTACCTAGTTATATAAGTGGTGTACTAATTATTATGTGAAAGCTTGTAATTAGCAACATGTGTATCTTAATTGTAACTGATCAATTGTATTATTAGTCTGTAAGCTTTCCTAAAATAAATAAATAAATATTACTTCTTCAACGGTAGCCGTATTTAATGCGACTGCTCTCTTAGGAGATCGCGGGTTGTATTCCCGGTTCGGGTAAAATGTGTTATTGAGACTTTTTGGCAATAAATTCTAGTAAAATTTTAGAGTCTGATACTGTTCCCGGTAGATGGCAGTAGGATCGCCTTAAGACCCTTAGACCCGGGACTTAAAACTGGGCAGTATGGGCGTAATACACCTCTGAATAACCTTTTGAGGACAGGCGTGGTGAAATGATGAGTATATTCTATTTTGATACACATGACATTTAAAAATATATCATAGTATATTATAGCATATACCTACCTAACTACTATCTTCCTGTAACCTATGTAACTATGTAACTTTTGTTAGAGAAAATAAATTATTTTAGTTTTTGAATTTTGAAACCACTGCATATGTAGATATATGTATATCCATTTTTCGTGACTAAGAATAGTGATCCCACCTAGCAAAGTCTTATTGGATTTTCTCTTTACAAATTTCTGGCAGTAGCCTCCAGGGTCTAGTACCGAGTCCAATACCTACAGTAGGCTCGTCCACAGCTATTTATTTATTCAACCCTACATACATGCATGAGATATTATATACGTACGTATGTTGTAATATATGCTATGTGCCTGAGGCTTTCTCTAAAATTTTACCAGGACGTGATCTTACAATATAAATCCTAATCCTAACTAATATTATAAATGCGAAAATGAGTTTGTTTGTTTGTTACGCTTTCACGCCTTAACTACTCAACCGATCAACATGAAATTTTGCATACACTTTGTCAGGGGTTCAGAATAGGACATAGGGTACCTTTCATCCAGAAAAAATAACTGTTGCAAACCTAACCTCACCTAACCTACATTTACGCGAGCGAAGCCGAGGGTGAAAACTAGTTACTAATAAATAAGTAATCCAGGAATGTAAATAAGGACGGTGGTAGACCAATGGATAGGACATTGGACTGTTCGTGGATTTGAGTCACACCCGTTGCACTACTGACGTGAAAACACTCCTACTACGAGCATTCTAGCTTAGTTGAGTAAGCAAATAATTTGTAATCCAATCGCTTGAAAATTAATATAATCATATTAATAAAAACTATACTAGCTAAAGACCTGACAGAGATGAATGTGCTCGATTGTTCTGACTTGGCACAAAATAGGAAAGAATGCCGCACTTTAATGTCGGAGGCCAAGATCCAGTTTGGATCTCTGAGCCAGCGAAGTAAGTAATAAAAACTGAAAACCTGATAAGACAACATAAGTGACTTAAATGTAATTTGCATGTTCTGCAGTTCTGCTAAACAATACAAATTTCATTACGATAAAATACATACCACTTTTAATATACATATGTAGGCATAAGTTAGTTCAGCGAAGAACATGAAATGGGCCGTGGCACAGCTGTGCATTTATTTATTTCCACCTGGTCATACTGACCTTGGTCACAAACTAACTGTTACCCTTTTTTCTTTGCATACTTACATAAATTCACGCTGGCGTGTCTCCCAAGGGCTGCCTATCCCTTGGGAGACATGCCAGCGTGAATTTATATTACAGCGGTGTATTGCACTCACATTACAGCGTCCATTTTTAAAGTCCCATTTAAAATAGGGGACGCACCTTAATAGGTTTGACCGTTGCTAGGGTTAAGACTGCCATCAGTCTTATAAGAATTACTTAGAAGAAAAAGCACAAAAACACTGTTTATTCCCAAAATCGAACTCGAGACCTCACGATCGCACGCAAACAATAGCACAACCTTATGCCGCCGGACTAACAAAACGACTTGATATTAACTATACCTACTAAGAAATTACTTATTAAATAAGTAGTATGGTTAAAATTATTCTAGCTCGTTTATTAAGTGCAAATTCAGACTTAAAGACGCGAGTGAATACTAATTTAATTAGAACACAATAATTTCTGTATTTGTATCGCTTTCTTCCTCTCTTAATTGTTAAATATACTACTCTTGCACTAGAAATAAATTCAGTGTCTTGGGTAATTTATAATCATCCAATCGATGGACTCAAAGAACACCTAGACTCAGAAAAGTTATTTGCGCACTTTTTTTATTCCGTGTAGTACCACACTATCTGTGCAGACAACCATCAATTTTATTCATATATTATTAATGTTGTGAGATCAAACACATACCACTAAACACACGTATCATATCCAGACACATTACGTCATTACATTTATTCGTGAAAGGCAATGACAATATCAAATTAAGTAATCCTCAAAGAACGAGAGGGTCCAATTAAAGCCTCGCCTTTTGATTTGGGTGCTTATTTATTTTTCGCAGCACGGCCTCTGATGTCCGGAACAGGGGTTCGACCCACAAGACGGGACGCACCATCCGTAGAGCAATTCGATTAGGGTGCAACGATAGGGAGCAAGCTGACAGTGCAAGTAACCTAAACCACAATATCCATGCGGACGATAAACTAGAAATCATCTTTAAAACTATTATCAAAGAGTTCAAAATTCATTGGAATTATCGACAGTTCCAGTATGCAGTCGATATGTCATTTCATTTCATACACAACACTCACAAAATAGATCGGTGACGAGGGCCTCCACGTACCATTTCAGAAAAATGAAATTGCTATTAGGGCGAGATTCAGCGTACATTTTCCTTTATTTTAAAAGGGGCTTTCTTCGTGATGTTACGACTCCTCAAAATAGTGGCTGACTAACATCGTGAGAACGGCCATTGTACTAAAAACAGAACTATGTCGCTTACACTAAAAACAAACGTTTTGATGGCGCCAAATGAACTATAATATGTACTTACACAGCTATTGTGAAGATGGAAGAATAGAAAACAATTTCACTCGCCCAAACAATTTGTTTCTTTTATGTTATGTTTATTAATCGGTGTTTTGTGTTGTATTTCATCGGTAATTGCTGTTTTCGATTAAGAAGATTGCTAAGTTTTAATGTCAAAGGTCACTAAGAACATTTTAATGCGACTATTTGTTTATATTTCACGTTGTAGGTGTTTTAGATCCATTAAATGCTTCAATAAGTTAGTTTATATCTCTTCTGCTCAATAAATAAAGAACATAACAAAATATCAATATAATTTTCATATATCAGATACAGCAACCATGATAAGCAAATACTAGAAGCGAATTAAGATTTAAGTCATTGTCACGGAGAGCCGTAAACATCGTCATATAATTAATTGTAAATAAAAACTTACTTGATAAAGTATTACTCGCTGTTAACCGTAGTTGTAAAACTTGTCCCAGAATTTATAGTGCATCTTTGAGTCGTAAAAGAAAGTACTTACTTTTATTTACCGCCAATCTTTGTAGTTGCAGCGCTGCACCAGGTAGGTTGTAGCGATGTTCAGATTTAATATTTTCAATTATTTTAACGTTCTACTGAATTTAAAATGTATTTTGTATTTCGGTGGATGGAATGCACACTTGTGTTCCACATACAAATGGTGGTTACAACCCTATTGTTACATTTAATAAAAATTAATTACAATATTGTGCAAATTAAAGTATATTTTCATGATGATGGCATGAATAAATGCTATTTCCTCTGTGTTTGTGATCTAAAAGAGCTTTTTAGGATTTGCATGGCGAGAGAGACTCACGCAACCTATAGAGAGTTCTTTTCCGATATTCAAATAAACACAAAATTTAAAATAACCACAAATGATCAGATATTACCGTTTAAAAATTTTTTGTGTGTCCTATCGCTATAGCTTTACCTTAAGTCAAAAGTAATCTCTACATTGCAAATAATACAAAAGAAAGCAACAATGTAATATAATTGGCTGCTGATAAAGGCGATTCGCGAAAAGAGGCTAATAGAGCCAATTTGTGTTGTTATAATGGCCACGTGGGTACTGTAGCTGGTCTTGAATTTGACAAACAGTCGTGAGATGGCGCCACGGATAACTCCGTGTGTGTCACGATTTAATACCAAACGTGAACAAGTGTGTAATACTTAGAACTAACCAACTTTAAAGCTACATAATATATACGAATGTACGGTCAGTAAGCAGTAAGTTGCAAGATTTTGGTTGTCTTCATTATTATTAGAAACGTTAGTTTTAAATAGCAGTTTTAGTTAAAAAATATGATATAATAGAGAATATTATACAGAATATATCTCGAGAAGACTATGGAGAACTCGCACACATGCAGGTTTCCTCAAGATGTTTTTCTTCGCCGTTAAAGCAAACGATAATTAACTATGTATGCACATAACTTCGAAAAGTCAGAGATGCGTGCCCTGGGATAGAACTGTACTCCACTAGGCCATCGTTGCTAGCGATAAATATATGTAAAGTGATAGGTAATAATATTAGCTTTATTGTGCAGTATGCAGGTATTATCAGTACAATAATTTATTAGTTGATTATAGGTACCACACAATAAAATCTATACTAATATTATAAAGCTGAAGAGTTTGTTTGTTTGGTTGAACGCGCTAATCTCAGGAACTACTGGTTCGAATTGAAAATTGTTTTAATGTTGGATAGCTAATTTATCGAGGAAGGCTATAGGCTACATAACATCACGCTACGACTAATAGGAGCGGAGCATCAATGAAAAATGTTGCTAAAATGGGGAAAATTCTCTTATGTGAAGCAGATGAAGTTTCGCGGGTCAGCTATATAATATGTAGTACTAAAATATGGTTTTATATATAATGCACACTGATACCAATTCAATATATCACTTTGGTGGATTAAATTCCACATGCGAAGTATAAATATATGCATATCTATAATGTAAATGATTAGAGGAACGATATTTTTTATTTGTACACCTGTATCAGGCTATAAAATTAAACTTTAATTTTCTCATGAATGTAGACTTTAATTTAATATTATGTATAAATATACATGTATAAGATAGAACTAGACGTTTTTAAGTCGTTAACCTATTCGTAGAGTGTAACTTTTGAGTTTTAAGTGCTATGAATATATTATAGAATATATTATTTTCCTTATCTTAAGAATCTCCAAATTGTTTTAATTTGCGGAGTGCCTTATAACGATAACTTATATACATATTCTCGCACCTACATCCTCGTGATAGGCATAGGCAGAGAATAGGCTGAAGTGTATTACATATTTTGATATAATTTTACTAATACATCATTGGCGAATTATTAATTTCGCCAATTATGTTTCAGGTCACACGTAACAGGTGCCACTATATTATATTTAGTATAGACATACGGCACAGTTTCAGACTGCGTGTTGTTACTGAAAATGATTTGACTGAAATACCAAATATTAGAGTCTGGTGCGGGTGTCGAACCCGAGACCTCATGCACAGTAGTCGCATTCGCAATCGCTGCGCCATCGAGTCAACAAGCTTCTATTATAACTTGAATACATACAATTCTCATGTGAGTACCTCTATTCAGAACATCTATGCTCTATTATTATAAGTATCAAAAGACATCCCGCAGTCACAAACAACAGATTAACCTTTTATCAGCAACTTCATCTCGTGCTACTAAAAATGATTTCGTTTCCTATGGATTGAATCGAAATTAAATGAACGGCCCCAAGAGAAGGGAGGGCAAAATAAAGATGGGTGCCCCTTATCTAGATGTAGAAATGGAGAATTGTGGATTGTAATGAGGGGAAGGGTGATGTGAAAAGGATACGGTATGCACCGGCTCACTTCAAAATAATTGAAGTTAAATTTGTTCATTTAAATTAGGCACGGCTTAATGATACAGGAAAGGGCAAATGTATATAGTAACAGATTGAAGTGATAAAATCTGTAGATATGAATAATGTTAGGTTTTGTTGCGCTGTGTTTTGGGGTTACGGCACTGGGTAACGGTTTATAGTGTAGGGTTGAAATCCTAACTATTATTATAAAAGCGAAAATAAGTTTGTTTGTTTGTTACCTTTTCACGCCTAAACCACTGAACCGATCATCCTGAAATTTGCATATACGTTGTCAGCTGTACAGAAACGGACATAGGCTACCTTTCATCCCGAAAAAAAATACTGTTCCCGAGGAAAACAATAATAACGTTCTTATGATAATAGATGGCGCCACGTGTCTTTCGAATCATTATTTAATTATATTATTACAAGCAGAGTACAACCCGAATTGATTGTCAAATTCTAAATTAACGCGAGCGAAGTCGCGGGCAAAAGCTAGTATAATATAAGGATGTAAACTATGGACACTTTATTACATCGGGCTGTTCATTAAAATTATAATATTGTCATTTTCGTTTGCTGTTTTAAAAACAGATTTGATATAAGCAAGATATATTATTTGGTTGCACGCAAGGCGTAGTGGTTTAAGTCGTCGCCTCGCCTTTATGGCTGCTACAAAAAAGTGGGGAACCCACAAATAATATAATTGTTTCATATCTGGGTGTTCTTTGTGTCCGTTGTTTGAATGTTTGTGAAGTTCCCCACGACACAAATTACACAAGTAACATAGAATAATGAAAGCTGTTCATCAGGTGTGTCTGTTGAAACAACCAAAACGATCAGTTAGTTGAGATCTCTATTACTCCAATGCTAATCATTCTAAGTCTATTTATACCCTAACTTCCTAACTATCTTTACGTATATTATAAAATATGAGAATGTAAGCTTGTTTGGTATGCTTTCATGCCTTAACATGAACTTTCGCATACATGTTGACAGGGGTACAAAAAAGGACATAGTGTACTTCATCTAGGAAAAAGTACTGTTCCCGAGGAATAGAGAAAATTATCGACCAAATCTGCATTAACGAGAGCAAAGCTGCGAGCAAAATCAAGTTATGTATATTATAAATGCGAATGTGAGCTTCTTTTTGTATGTTTATTACGCCTTAATTACCGACTGATCGATCGATGATCATGACATTTTGAATACATGTTGTCAAGGGTACGGAAAAGGGTACTTGTCATCTAGAGAAAAAGTACTGCGCCCGAGCGAGCGTATCCACGGGCAGAAGCTAGTAGTAAATACATTTATGATTTTGTATCGGTCCAGACACATTTTAGATTACTAACGCAACGAAGTAAGTAAATATGTATTACAACCAGACATACAAAATCCTAAACATATTTGACGTACCTCTGAAATAATTTCACAGTCTGTTGCATTTTTATATAAAATCTGTATTAAAGAGCAATATCGGCAATTCTATCATAAAGATTCACATCAGATTTACAGCTGCTGGCTTAAATCTATAGAATATTTATTCGATCCAATAATTTTAATTGGACTTCAGTACAATATTACACATAAACTCATCCGTCATTTGTGGTTAATAAACTACATTGTAACATTTCAAAAATTGATTGATCACAGACAGACCGCAGCTAACTAGATTCAATTAAATCATGCAAACTACACAATTTAGCACAGAATTGATGAAATTTGCCCAATTTAGCTTATACACTTGAGGACAATTTAAAAGTGTACACAATACGTGTTCGATGCAATTGGATGACCATAATTGTCCGCAGTGCGTGTTAACCTGTACTTTGCTAGCATGTTCCAATTGTGTGGCACGTTTTGTCCCAAATTAATAGAGGCTAGGATTAGGGTTTAGAGGGTTAAGTACTTCACTAATCACCTCTTCAGTTTCGCTAGTCGAAATTTGACCAATTAATGCGTGATTCAAGTGTATTTCTTGTTTGAAATTTTATGCAAATGAGTTCGGTTATGAACAATGATTGTTTTACAGGCTATCTACTAATAAATTAATATCATAAAGAAGTAAAATTTGTTTGCTTGAATGTATGGAACTATCCTTAGAACGACTAAACCAATTCTAAGCATTCTTCGATTAATAAAACGCTTTACTGTATAACATAATTTATGTTTTGATCACACGCCACGAGAGCAAGCCGTTAATAGAAAAACCCCAACCTTTTGTCTGACGAAGGCAACATAAGCGCAACGATTGTCACGGTAGGTACCAACGAACATAATCTTGTTACATGCACGCATAGTAAAAATGAAATCTTGAAAATATTGCATTAGATGGTATCGTGTGATGTGTTTTATGGTATGTTCGAACTCTTTTACGGGTGTTTTAAAAAATAGCTGCCACAATGTAAGTGATATAATAAGTAGACATGTATAATGTACCACATATAATTTATATGCTTACCTACCATTTTGGCGATAAAGTGTCGTCAGACTATATTAAATACATAGGAAAGGCAGTACATTTGTCGAGGATAATTTTCACCGATACTAAACCAGTAAAACTATTTTCCCTTAAGAGAATCGGATATCTTTAGAAGCTGTACCTGTCAACAAAAATAACGAACACCTTAGTGAAATTTCTTGTCTACTTAAAAACTTGACATCAGAATTTGTCTGGAACACCAACAATGTTTAACAACTGTAGTTGCTAAACATAAACTTTCTCATTGTTTCTTTGATGACACCAGAGATTGTCATAACCATTATTTATATTCCCACGAATGACAACTTAAGTGCACCCCGAACGTTATTACGGTAGAAAGTTTAACAAAGTCACGTTCAGTCTTAGTTTGCATCTCATACTTTCCCACTATCTGGCTTCGTACATCTGTCGCGAGTTACCTGATATGGGTAGACGCTTGTGCAAAACAAATCATTAGGTCACTAGAATTCGCCACAATGGATTCGTCTGACTACAATATTGGCAATTCATACATTCAATAGATGGATTCTGCCATTCTGCGCGGATTTCGCACACGTGTAGGCGTGTGACCTTCGCAAAAAATAACCCAAAAGAACATCGCAATTCATTTCAACCCAGTTGCGTAACACCGCAATACCCATTCATATTTTTTGTTCATGTAAAATCGAAATGTAAGGTGAAAGTGTATTTATTTCACAAAAGCAACCCGTCATACGAACTACTTAAAACATTCTCATGTCAATCATTGCCGTGGGAACTGCCGAAGTTGGTCTATTAGCAACTTAATTCAACTTCTCACATAAAACTAATTGGGTTAAAAGTAATGTCCTTGGCGGGTCTCACGCAATGTGTGGCGCAGGTGACAACGCTTGGATTTTTACTCATTGACCAGATGATATACAAACGACACAAAAACAAACATTCACCTGTGATAAAATTCTGATACATGATACTACTACAGATGCTATACGAACAAGTATTTGGATAGGTTGCTTAAATTTAAACATAATCTCTTGTTTATAAACAAACAACGAGAGTGTAATAGTGAGAGTGCATTAGGGCTTCAAAATATTTCTTAGATATGTTAATTTGTGTAATATATCCGATATTGCTTTTGAAACTTTGCACTTTTTAACAGTTTAGTTAAGCAAGTGAACTGAAAGTAAAGTTTTTGTTTGTTTATTTACAGCAATAAAACGTAATAGACCTTTGAGGTGAACATTTATTTTCATTGCAAGGGTGTGTTAACTCGAAATTCCCTTCCTAATTTATGGACAATGAAGATTTTTAAATATGTTACGAACAAAATGACCCGAAGCGACAAACCCTTAATGGTTTTGCTTATACATAAATTTGTAGGCCGTGACTGAGTTAAAACAAACTGCGGGCCTGTAATAATTAATGATCATCTACATCTATTTTACGGTCGGTAACTAAAAAAATGCGTTATTAACAAATCAGAAAAAAAAATGTTCGCTCCAACACACCTGCACGTTGCCTTTGTTCATTTTTCATTATAAATTTTGATAAACTCATCTGTCATTTCAAAGTACTTTATTTATCTTATTTTTGGAATTCGAACGCACTAACAAAAACGCCTTCAAAACCAGCAGTTACTGATTAATCAAGTTCTCTTCGAATTATTCAATTAAAATACCTTTAATGCTTAACAGACAACACTTATTTCAAATTGTCTAACTGGAACCCTTTCTATAAAGTCATTGTAGTAGGCGTGACGGCCTCCACAATGATTTAAACAAAGCTCTTAGTTGCGATGACACGGCATTCTTCATGATAAATTTACTTCGGCGGTCTATTTACTTAGGGTAAACATTTACTTGAAAAACAATGCATATTTTTAATAAAATCAATAACCTAGCCTATTCTATCAGATGCTAGCTTTTTTTAATAATTAGACTCTATTAGCTGAGTAGCCTAGTGGTATTATGTTTGTACAAGGTTGTTTTAAGAAGTTTATTAACAACCAAACAGAAATTTAAAAAATAATTATTCATTTCCTTTAATAGGAACTCTCTAGTATTGCAAAATTATTTCCTGCCTCTCTAAATAATATACATATGTACCAACGAGACAATTTCAAACTTATTGCATAATATACACATTACTAAAGTATCATTGTATTTAATATATATATCAATATTTATTTATTAAATTTTTTTATATAATATTTATAATTATTGTATGTATCATATTGTTTTACAATACACACTCATTACATATTTACTGTTAATATATATGTATATTATTACAATACTTGAAACACTTGATTTTTATTTCTCATTAATTTTTTACTTATAACTTTTTGTATTATGTAATTGTTTTGGGTTTTCACGATACAGGCTTGCCTAGTGTGAAAACCACAGAAGTATTTTTGTTTAATTTTGCCAGCGCTTGGCAAATTACTTTATTTTATTTTATAAGGTGTTTTAAATTGATAAGTTTTCTAATTTGTTAAACGCTGTAAATAAACAATTTTTCATTTTTCATTTTCAATAATTGTGCCCCGGTGTTACACGCTCCGCTGCTAAGGATCTTAGCGTCACGTGAGATAGCCTGCTACAATAAGTAGGCTATAAAATGCAAAAATAATATTTAAATCTGACTGGTTTTCCAGATGTTAGCGCGATCAAACATAAACAATATTTTTAGCTTCATAATATTTTGTATTCATGTTGATAATTTATCCATAATTATATAATTATGGCCTGTCAAGAAATAAAATTTCCAATAGCAGGATGGTGTCTGGAACTGTGCTTGCTAAACGTCAATAGGTTCACCTGCTATTACGTGGAACTACATAGTAGGTAAAATATGGGTATCATAGCTTCACTTCTGCCTATCCCACCAAAGCACTAGGCCAAAGACTTTGTGTGTATGTATATAAAATAATTCAACTAACCTGCCTAAGAATTTGTTGCATTTAAAATAAAATATTCAGAACTAAATGTATGACAATACTTTGTATGAAAAAAGCACTAAATGAGTTTCCTTGAAGCATATTTTTATTCAATTTATTGTTAATATTCCATCCTAAAGTTAACTGTAACTGTAAGCTCTTTCTTATCGCTACTTCCCAGTAGAATGGATTTTCTAAACTTTTCTTATCACAAACTGCTAGCGAACCGATTACAAGTATTATGACATTGACATTGGAAACTTAGAAAAAGTTACTTTGAATTGTGCCTACTGGCAACTTAGACCAAGCCACGAAAGACCGTTTATTTGATATAGCGTGACCGTGGTAATATTTTCAGTTACTATATCATTCCATAATAATAATAATCATTTATTTGTAAAATTATGAGTATACAGTTACAAAAATATTTAATGTAAAGTTTGATAAAATAAAATATAAAAACATCATTATCCCTTTTACACCCCCGTGATAGATGCAATAGAAAATCTATTGTTATTGTGTTTCATACATGATTAGTAACATACTGCTTAACATCACCTGGCCTACTGTTGTGTTTGCTTACAGCAGACTTGTTCACAGGGAGTCTCTCCCTGAACATGGCTGCTGAAAAGCAACCGAAACGTCGAAGTTTAAAATAAAATTATAAATGGTTTTTATTATTTAAATAGCTTAAATAGAAGTAAACAGTACCTAGTAAAAGTGTTTAACGATAGTAGTTTAAAGTTACAAAATTATATAATAAAAGTGTTTTATAAAAATAAACAACGCGATAAAATCCGTATAAAGTTGCTAAATTTCAATGTAATATAATAAATATAATATTCTACCAGATAATATAATAAAATATAATAATGTATAACATTCTCGTAAACGTAAGACAATATTACAACAAATCCTTCTCTTAAAGGATTGGCAACGCGCGAGTAATACTCCTGGTGGTGCAAGCACATTTCGACTAAACCACTTCCTATCACAAAGGCTGTTGCTTGAAGGCAGTATCAATTATGACACTTAGAATTATAAATTCTGACTAATTAATTCAACTACTGCCTGAAAACGGACATTAAAGTTAAAATAAACTTGCGAAAAGAACAAATATATATGTAAAACATAATTATTTTGTCCCGTTTTTAGATCGAAACTTTCGCAGTTAGAACATTAACAGTAATGGCGAGGTAACCACTTTAACTAAAGTCAAAAATACCTAATATTGTCTTAAACTATTAAAACTATACTATTACTATACTATATTATACTATTTATATTTATTTTTACACTTTCCCCGACGTTTCGGTTGCTTTTCAGCAGCCACGGTCACGGGGAGACTAAGATGGTAGTTGTCTCAATGTTCCAGTGTAGTTATTTCAAAGTACCCGAACATAATTTAATCATGGGTGTTTCTATTTACGCAGAATGAACTCAAAGTATCATGAAGTCTAGCTGTGGTTTGCTTCTTCTTGGGTTTGACTAGTTGAATTACTGGATCCCAAGTTTTAATAGTTTCAATAATTTAATTAGCTTAAAAATTTGTAAAGTTTAATAGTGATTATAGAAGTGTAACAGTTTTTCAAAATTTTGTAATAGTGTCAAATAAACAACGCGATAAAATCCGTATATAGTAGTTTAATTTAAAAAAAAAGTCAAAAATACCCTTAAATGACAACATAAAATCTGTTGACCTTTTCATAAGTCGTGTTAAATTGAATGATCGATGCGTACCTATGCGATAAAACCATCCCTCCTGGACACCTGATATCCGTAAACATAATAATAATGAAGTGGATATGGGAATCGAACAAAAATTATGAACCGAGGCCTCCCTAGCAGATCATGACGGATGATCTTGTGGCGAGATTGCAATACCGCCGGTTTTGACCGATGGATTTGTAGACAAAGTATATTTTATTATATATTGTTTTCTCTTGGGAAATATGACGCGTTAAATAGACACGAAAATGTTAACATGAATAATTTTGTAATACAATATTATTTAGTTTATTGGCGTTTTGACGCAGGCGTCCAGGCATAATATTTTTATCATTTGCTTGATATGATTAGCAGACAGGTAAGACAACAGATTTTAATCCTTTTTGTATCCTTTTTGTTTTTATTTAAAGGTGTATACCTATTTGTATTATTTACTAATACGATAATTCGTCTTATAGTGTATTGTGTGTACGATTCACGAAAGTTAAAAAACAGAACAAAATAGTTCTGTTTTTAAACTTTCAGCAGAAACTACATAGTAGAAGTTCAAGATTTCAAAAAGCGTTTGGCACACGGCAATAGATATAACCTAAGGGGAGAGTTAATTTCTGATGTAGATATATTTTTTAATTCTATATACCTAGTAAATATTATATTTTGAGCCTTATTATAACGATCAATGTATAAAATAGATTTATGTGACAACTATGGATGGCGGTGAGACGCGATGAAACACTCACCAGTCAATAATTTTGTATATATTTAACATTAAATAAATTAATAGACGAGTGAAAATTTGTCAGATCATTATCATTATTTGTATTAGAAATGTTTATGTCTTATAAGGTCCTATTAACCTAGTTTAAGAGATATTTATGTAGTAAATATAGTAACAATCGCAATCGTAAAACAATAACTTCACAAAAATATTTAACATGTATAAATATGTACTTACGCAAAAATAAAAACCATTTCCTTATCACGATTAATCAAACACAGGATTGTTATATAGATACCAATAAAGTAAGTGCTCGCTGAATATAATCAAAGCAGAAATCACTCAAAAGATAAGTAGAGAGTATCTACCTGTACTCTTCAATTACCAACCGCGCTATTAGCGTACTTATGAAAAGGACCTACTCTTAAACTGCGCAGCCTTTTTAATTCAAATGTTTGATCTTCTCTGTTACTGATATCAAAGCAACCCCGAGGGTGATGTTAAACTAATCTTGTAAAACCTGTGTATTTTTAAGATGCAATATACAACCCCTGTTTTGAAGTCCTTTAAAATGTAAATTTTTAAGTATCCGCCCTTTATCTTTGTGAATTTATTTTTTGCTTCCATAAGCTGCTTCGTTATTATTATTTGGTTGTTGATGATCTCTTAGTAAGAAGCTGTGCTGTTATACGGATATGAAGACTTTTAAATTCGTTAAGTAAAAAGAGCAGATAGCAATTACTTAATTGCTTTCTTTGTAAATCTTATGGCTTTTATATACGACGCCAGTAGGTATCTTTCGCAAGGTACCCAAGTGCGAGTTACTCATGTAAACTACAAGCGCAATCCCACATGATTAACTATACTCCATTTGGGTAGGTACTTAAATAAAAGTAAACAATCTTGATGTGTCTTTTTATCTAAAAACTCAGTTTAAAAATAAAATGGTGCTAAAGATCAATGTAAATACAACAATAACGATTACTAAATCAATTGAACCGTTAGTTTAAGCAGTAGTTTATTTGTTTAATATGTGTTTGTGTAAAAAGTCTCATCAAGATTGTTTACCTTTAGTTAAGTACCTAACCAAATGGAGTATAGTGCATGGAGTCCATGCATGTAGCTTAGCTATTTGGGTACGAGCACCTTTACAATAATAATGTATCTACTAGCTTTTGCCCACGGCTTCGCTCGCGTTAATTTAGAATTTGACGATGAATTCGGGTTGTACTCTGCTTGTAATAATATAATTCAATCATGATTCGAAAGACACGTGGCGTCATCTATTATCATAAGAACGTTATTGTTGTTTTCCTAGGGAACAGTAATTTTTTTCGGGATGAAAGGTAGCCTATGTCCGTTTCTGTACACCTGACAATATATATGCAAAATGTCAGGATGATCGGTTCAGTGGTTTAGGCGTGAAAAGGTAATAAACAAACAAACTCATTTTCGCTTTTATAATATTAGTTAGGATTAGGATTAGGATTTTGATTTTACTACATGGAGAACAAACTCAAAACATTCAAAACACTGGCAATGTCAAAGTGAAACTTAAGCTACTACGCCTTCAGAGCATATACTGCTATCTAGTAAACTGATAATAATTAATCATTAATTTAATTGGTAATTACGTTTTCGAGCCGTTTGGGGTGGAGACACTAGGTTCTTGGGGTCCGGGCGCTCGTGCGCTTTTTAGAGATATATCTAAGCGGCTAATCGACGCTTCGCGTGACCTGGCTGGACTTTTTTTGGCTCAAAGAATCAGCATTGCCATTCAACGTGGCAATGCTGCCAGTCTTCTGGGCACATTCCCGGTCGACAGCGATGCTGAGGAATTTTACGACACTGCCTAAACCAGCCATTTATTTTTATAAAATTTTACAGTCCCATATTTTGTTACTTTTTCATTTTGTTTTATTTATAAGTGGTTAGGTTTGTTAATATTAGTTAAGTTGTAAATTATGATTGTTGCTTTGTTTATTTAAATAATGATATAAAGTTAATTAAATACATTTACCTTGGAAAAAGTAAACTGATTGTTAAATAAAAATTAGTAAATATATTTTAAATTTTATTGACATTTTGTAAATTCGTAATTATTTTAGTAGGACGATGCATTTTTATTACTACCTAAAAGTATTATCATAAAGAATATTATTTTATTAAAATATTAAGTCTGGTAGTGGTACTCTTCTACCTGAAAACGAATATAGAATTTATAGACTTTTTAAGGGTCCTCAAGTCTCGCTAATAATCATTTGGTGACTTTTATTGGTCGTATACGATTGAAGTAACTTACAGGATTAAAGGCTTACCTACCTGTAATCCAAAATATCGGATGTGCTCCCATAGGCCTCAGTAATCTCAATAAATTTTGGGTCTCAATTTGACTGACCATTTATTCCTATAAGTCAAGTAATTACTCGTGGTAAATAATTTATAAAGAAATGTATGAACATTTTGTTAAAAGAGTCTTCAGTTTGACGAAGGGTGAAATTTAAAAGTATTGTTGAGAAATCATTTTTGTTTGAGACTGTATAATATATTATTGAACAAAACTATGTAAAGTTATCTATTAGGAGACGACTTCATATAAATCAAGAAAATAATATTATAAAGAGGTTGTAGGTAAATTACTAATCAATTTGGTAAAATACCTTGAGATGCCGAGTTCCATTCCAGACCAAGGTACTATTAAGTGTTCTGTCAGAACCTTCTCATAATTAGCAAGCTGCTGCCCAGCTGAAAATAATACGCTCACATCCTATTACGTGCGTTATATACCACTGCTTTGTTTTTAGTCTAAGACCTGAATCTGTAGGTGGAATAAATGAATAATTAAGAGCAAACCGGTTTTTATCATTAGATTTTGTTATAAATCGGCAATCCTTACTTCCATACTTCTTTACTAATACTCTCTCTGTCTGTCGGTCTGTCTGTCTGTTACCTTTCACGCTCAATCCGCTAAACCAATTTAGATGAAATTTGGAATGGAGATACCCTGAGACCCTGGGAAGGACGTAGGCCATATAACATCACGCTACGGCTCACGGGAGAGGCGCAGTAACCACAAATACCACTGACGTGGGTGAAACCGTGGGCACAGCTAGTATAATATAAGTAGACATAGCATCGCGTCTGAATATGCCCGAGAGGGCTTTTGACAATAGAGCGGACTACACACCTACATTTCGCAAACTTAGCAAGATATCACACAACAAGGGGTGAGATTGTTTACTATGTACTGGATCCAGTTTTAGAGTACCTACCTATGTGCTGTTACTGACAATGTTTAAAAAAGCAATATTATATTGCGTTACCCAGAAATGAAAACCTCATGATAAGCGTCAACGTGGAATATTTTACAGTAATCAACGTTGGTAAAATATTACCTATTAAATTATAATATATTGAACTTTAATAATAATATTCAAACTGTCAATTTTTACCCAAAAACCGTAAAACTGAGGGAGGCCCTTGATTATGTAATACAGTATTAATGCTTAAATAGAATATATGGGTCTCAAGAGGAGTGCCCATCTTACTATGACTATAATATGTACGAGGGTGATTTTATTACTATCCTATCTTGAAGTATGGGGCAAACAGAGGTGTTGTAGGAAATTTATGAAAAGCCTTTTTGGGGAGCCGATAATATGTCCCCTTGTAAATATTGCATAGACTTTCATGTTCGGGATAAAGACGGCTTATAGAGGTTAGTTTAGCACTTGTTTGAATTACGAATATTTGAGATTGTAATTTCCGTATCTACTTCAGATTTATGTTTGTTACACTATCCAAGATGTTATCTTAAAGCTTTAAGTTTTTGATGAAAGGATTTTTTACCCCAAAGTCTGAAGAATTTAATAAATGCTCTAAGTTGTAACATGAATTTAACAATGTAGAGAACCTTTTTAATCTAAAATGCTTATAATACTCGATGTAAATATGATGTAGTAATTAAAAGTTCAAATCAATAAACAATTATATTCCATAAACAGAAGAAACAAGGTGCAAAGTTATGCTTAGCATAAAATTCGTAAAGTTGTTAATTATGAACTAAATTAATAATTATATTTAACCAATTGTTCAAATGCAATTATTAGTTTAGTTCATAACTGTATGATAAATAGTACAAAATACATTCATGAACCAATATATTCTATCACATACACACAACACCATCTAGCCCAAACTAAGCAGAGCTTGTAATATGGGTACTAGACAATGGATAAACATACATATATATATATATATATATATATATATATATATATATATATTTGTAAATACATACATATTATACATAGAAACACCCAGACCAAGACAAACATCCATGTTCCTGCACACAAATGTTTGACTTGTGCGGGAATCGAACCCGCGATCTCATGTGGTTAGTGTAACCGACTGCCACAGTTACACTAACCACTACGTCATCGAGGCCGTTAACCTATTACCGTCATTAACCTATTACAATTGTAATAGGTATATATTATATATATATATTTTGTATATATTTTGTAAATATATTTTGTAGTTTTCGTACATCTATGATACATACATATCTTTAAGACAAGCTTCCGTTAAAAATCCATAATATCCATCATAAATACATATTCAAATATATGCGAATATAAAACGTTTTAAAATTAAGCTTATTACAGTAATTATTTTTATTATTTTCTTATTATTCTGTTGCTGTAGCGGCGGAAAACCTCAAATGGCGCAAATACAGTAATTTTATTGGTAATTACGTTTTCGAGCCGTTTGGGGTGGAGACGCTAGGTTCATGGGATCCGGGCGCTCGTGCGCTTTTTAGACATATATCTAAGCAGCTAATCGACGCTTCGCGTGACCAGGCTGGACATTTTTTGGCTCAAAGAACCAGCATTGCCATTCAACGTGGTAATGCTACCAGTCTTCAGGGCACATTCCCGGTCGACAGGGATGCTGTGGAATTTTACGACGCTGCCTAATCCAGCCATTTCTTTTTATTAAATTTTACAGTCGCATATTTTGTTACTTTTCATTTTGTTTTATTTATAAGTGGATAGGTTTGTTAATATTAGTTAAGTTGTAAATTATGTTAGTTGCTTTGTTTATCTAAATAATGAAATATAACTTTATTATGTTATTACAGTTACATTAATAAATTTAGCTTAACTTACTTACTTAAAAATGCAAATTCAATTTTCGAATAACAAAGAATTTATTTTACGTACCTATCTCAAAACAGCACCAATATTTGATCCAATTCGAAAAGCTATCATAATATATACGTCTGGGGCTCGCCTAAGCACACAAGAGTCTCTAAAGTGAAACATCTCGACTATGTATTTGTGAGTCAAACTGCATAACGGTAAAGGGAAGTGGTAAGTGGTATAACTAACAACATCAATACACTCTTAGTGCGATGCTGTGGGGAATGCCACCTAGTGCGTTCTGCTCTAGAAATGTACCTACTCGTATATGTGGGGATGTTTTTGAATTATAAGAGGTAATTGAAAGGCAGATGTATTTATTGCCTGCAATATAACGCAAATCACAAGAGCTACACAAACAATACGACTATCAGATCGTATGAAGTGAATATATTTGAAAATAAAAGATAATATATAGTAAATGACAATTAATATATTTATATATTATAATATATTACTTTTTACCGTACATACCAGAACCTAAAAAGGATACAGATATTGAATTTGTAATAGATGGTTAAATTTGTAGCCCAAATTTTTAATAATCTTGTAAACCTCACCAGCTAAGTGTTGTGTAATGTGTTTGTGTTAGGAGTCCTTTGATAATTATCGGTAGTGCAATACGTAGGATTAGAATCCACGACCTCTTGATCGCAAATCTAATGCCTTATCCATTGAGCTGCCACCACTTTGAGAAATGTTGCATTATAATTATTTATCCGTAGGGATAAATAACGTTAATACAAATTTTGCTTTTTTTAAATCTTAATAATTGCGTACATTTACAAAGTGATGCTAATAATAACGTATTCGCTGAATTGTCGGGGGCGGCGGGGTGATAATGTATACCAGAAGTGGTTTATTCATTATTAGACAGACAATAATACCAAGATGCCAGCTACCTTCTATGATTTATAAGCAAAATTTTTATTTTTATTTCTATGAAATCGACAAACAAGCATATGGTCCGCCTCATGGTAAGCGACTACCGCAGCCTATGAGCGCTCGCAACATCAGAGGCATCACTCACGCGTTGCCGATCCCGAGACATTTGATCTTAAGCCTCATATTATGCACAGATATTTTACTAACTTCAGTACGCTTCAAACCGAAACATAATAGTCCACAATTTGCACACTACATTATTATGTTATTTATTTGAGTTTTTTTAATCTGACTACTTGATATTATTTATATCGATTAAAGATTTTAATTGTAAAAGACTATTAGGTTCACTGTAAAAGTACCATTTATTACGACGTTTAATTTATAGTTCTTTTTTTATAAAGTTTTTGTCTAAACTTCACGTGTTCAAAAACAAATTATTGGACAAACTAATACAACTAATACTATCTAATACCACCGTAGCCTAAGGCGTTCTCTTAATTTGACATATTATCCATATCTTCCGAGCATTTACGAGTATGATAGTTGATGAATAAAAAATGTTTCGTGACTCATATTCGATCATAGGTGGTCGGTGTATGTAATTACTACCTATCTGTTGATATTCAACTTAAAATAAAATAACAGTGACTCACTTCAAGTAACGAGGTAGTAAGGTTTCAAAGCATTTGTAAATGAGTTTATTTATAAGTCTAATCTAAAATAACAGTTATCGGAAAGTTCTAAAACACAGATCAATAATAAGATTGAAATGGCACACATCACCTAGATTACTGATTTGCCCTTAGATACTATATTTCTGAACACTATTTATCTGTTACAATCGCACGCATTTATCATAAACGAGAATGTTTTTCGTGCTCACGCTATTAGTTTACTTGATTATTGTTTTTTGTTTTGAAAATATTGGGTTTACATCGTACGCAGTTTCATCGTTCACAAACGCAGATCCGATTATGATGTAGATACCAGACTAACCCTGAAGGTTTGATGCCGCGTTTTTACCACAACGTTTCTGCGTTAAACCAGTACAGCACCAGGTTTAGAAAATATCAAATATTGGAAATATATTTTTAAATCCTTTTAAAAATCACATCAAATGCCATATAATTATGTACTCCAGGCCCAATTTCAACCACGGTGGCAAATCTTACCGAAGGAGATATGTGCACAAACACAAGGGCACTCTCCGTTTCCTAACTTTCTTAGTCCGATTGCAAGGTAATCCAATACTACTGGATAGAGATCAGGCATAAGACCAACGGCTTTATGTGCTTGTCGAGGCACAAGGGTGTCTTACACCGCCAACTTCCTAACTTCGAGCTGCTATTGAGACTTTTTGTCAGAAAAACACAATTACTGTTTTTTGGTCCGACCCGGGAATCGAACACGAGACCTCATGTGCAGCAGTCACATTCACTGCCCCTCCACCATGGAGGCACTTCAATATGCCGCATGAAATGTAAATCTTTCCAATAGCAATTTATGACTTTTTGTATTTGATTTTATATTTTGTATTAAAAAAGGCTACCGGTATCAGTTCTCGGAAGACTCGATCCTTTTTCAATGAGACCACAGATATTTTACACATTAAATTGTGTTTAGTAATGAATTTATTATTTTATATATCGTAAAGTGGGCGTGATATTCGTTTCCTTCTGGCATTTTATAATAACACGATTCCGAATAAATAAGATAAAACCAATTCTTACATCTAAAAGGAACATCACTGTAAGACTCAGCATTCTTAGCAACTTAGTCAGAATTTTTGCATATATTCTCTGATTTACATATTATTATATAGGTAGTTATAAGTTCACATGAAATTGAAAAATCACATCATACATGAACAAAATATCATTAAAACAAAACAGGACGTCTACTTCCCGTTTTCCTTTAGTTCTTTGTCTGTATATAACGTCAATTGTTTAATTTAAAATCGTATTGTTGTATTGTAATTGTACCGTATTACCATAAGAATAGCCTTTGTGATACGGATAATTTATAAACATTACTGGGCCAAACATGAGACTGACCTGAGGGTAGCAATATTATGTACATATTTGCATTATAAGGTTTTGCATTACATAAAGTTATGTGAGAAGTAAAGCGATTTCTATGCTGATATCGCAGCAAGATGTAGAAACTGCTGAGGCAGTTTCATATATTCGACATAAAGGCTAATGTGAGCAAACTGTTTCATAACGTAGACTAAACAATACCTAGGAGCTCAATTGAAATATTTTTACTGCAAGCGACTGGTGTGCTACAACTACTAAGAAATTCTTGGTAGAATGTTACCGTGTTTTGAACAGTATAAAGTGTACCATCAGTCCTGATAATTTTTCGTCAGCATACCTTTATTCAAGTGTTTCTGTATTTTAAATACTATTTCTGATATTTTACATCAGTATTAGCCACCAATGGTTAAACCAGATCATAAGCCTGTGCTGTGTATAGGCTGAAAAGGGTACGGATATGGCAAGAAATAAAATCAACTATTACCAAACACGCAAGTCTTTTTGATTTAGTTATGACGACAAGCAAATATATTTGAGTGATCCTTTCATAGCTGTTCGAAATTAAGCTAACTAATGTGTTATCCTGAGGAAAGGTACTGGTATAATCTAACAACTTTTACATATTGACTAACTTGATATTGCCTGGTTTATAACTTGATTTCTATGAAATTTAGTTAAATGTCACATAATTATCTACTTTTTTTTTCTTTTTTTTGCTCGTCAAAATAACCACACTCTACCTGATGGTAAGCAGTCGTGTGGTCTAAGAGCAGTGGCCTCCACACCGCCCTCATAGAAGCCGAGGCGATGTTGAGGTCTCTACTTACCTCATTAAGAAAAGTAAACCAAAAATATATTTAATATATAAAAATAACCATCGAGAGTGAGTCTTAGATGAGACACAGATGTTATTATCTAACCTTTATCATAAACATCAAATCATCTATTGTCAAATAGTCGTCAGCTATATAATAGAAATACATAAGCATGATTTTATGGTATTATGAAACTACTAATGAATGGAGAAAAGTATTATGCACTGAATTTAAACAAAGCTGAAGTACTTTAGAGCTATGACTTCTTTACGTCAGTACTTTAATATCACAGTGGTACTTGCAAATTCACACGGGATTTCCTTCTTATGTAAATTCCAGTCAGTTCACGTAGAACGAAAAATGTAGTCGAGTTAGCACTTTCGCACCTACTTGTAGCGATCCGACTGCATTTGCAAACTTATTAAAAGTAACTCCACTTTGGTATACTTTAGAGTCTTATTAACATAACCGGTGAAATATTCCATTGGAGGGAATAAGTTTGTAAGTTTAGTTGACATCGTACCTTAACGGGATATTTTCAATCGAATTTGGATTGCCTTGAGTTTACTTTATGTCGTATAATGGTGGGGATATTCACACTATTGATTTTCGCGATATGAAGAAGTGAATAGTTTAATTAAAAGCTTTGTTATGTTAAATAATTTTGACTATCTGCAGTTTTGTATATTTTTTATTTTAAGGAAATACGATAATTATGAGACGTAATCATAGACTATTATGTACGTTGGTTCCATCAGATTATCTAAGCAAAATACCTGCGCAAATATTAACACTAAAGATTATGAATGTCATTCGAAGATGGTAATGTTTTAGTAGTGCATTTTCCAAAGTCACCTTTATTTCGCCTGATAAATGAATACCTTACTTCATTTACCTAGGAAAAGGCATATGCTCAGTATTAAAGAAAACACTGAGTATTATATGCTAATATTTTATTAATGTTACTGCTTGCATATTTTTGTAGTTATTTTAGCTATATTCACATTAACGTTACCTAATCATTAAAATACGTCTAATTTACGTTATTTGAAAATAACAGAATTAATTTTTTGCACCTTATTAAACATCAATTATAGTAATAAGATTATAAAAGACTACTTATTCGCAAAGTTAGAAAATTAAGTACCTAATGTTAAAGTTTTCAAGGCACCCGACTTAGTTCACTGGACTAGTCATCACGACATTTCGAGCCTACTGAGTCACCATATAGATCTGATAAATATGCATGGCAGCCAGGGCCGGCGGCTTTACTTGTGCTTTCCAATGCATGACCATTACCAAATAAACATAAATTGCAAACAAATCATGTCCTTTACTGTCCAATGTAACCGTTCACATCAAATAAGATCCGCGTCATTAAATGTCATTTAG
Organism: Catocala sponsa; assembly: GCA_963564715.1. Classification (NCBI taxonomy): domain Eukaryota; kingdom Metazoa; phylum Arthropoda; class Insecta; order Lepidoptera; family Erebidae; genus Catocala; species Catocala sponsa. Next base: position 10,733,934 of record OY751338.1, read on the forward strand.
ATGTTGTCAACACCTCCATTCCTATGATACGTAATACGATACTATTGAATTTCAAGAAGTAATAGTGATAGCAATTGAACAGTCATGGCATTATTCTTCAGGTACTAAACGGAGTAGGGTTACAGCTTATAAGAATTTTCCGAGATAGTTCGTCTAGTCGAATAGGCTAGATCAGTTTCACGGGTTTGTTTAAGGTACTGTGTTACTTCGCTTTTGTAGGTATATAATGTAACTTGAAAAGTGACAGAAAAGACTTTCAAATTGGGATACTTGATTCAATTTTGTTTTGTTTAATGTATGTCCGTTGTAGGCAGGTTTTTTATAAATATAAACTTATAAAATTAATATTTTTTATAGGCTGCAGCGGCAGGAAATATTTTTTTCGAATAGGGTTGCTCAATAGTAACAGCCTAGCACATGCGAGACTTAATTAGAGCTAGCAAAATGTGAGTGAGATCCACGTCGTCCATCACGAGTATGTACATTATAGACGTAATACATTGTTTACCGAAACGAACAACAATATCATTTCACGACAAAAGAAATTGAAATGTCTCAACCGAACAAAACAAATGGTGTTAACATCAATGGCTCTCATTTCTAATTCAGTTCACAGGTTGTGTACGTGTGTCATTCAGTGCTAATATGACCCGCCGATATTACAGACTGTGAGCCGCCTGCACCACTCGTTGTCTTCATACAAATGAACGAACACATTCTTAGTGAGAGGTGCAATTATGCAGTCGTGACGTCATTGTGCTGCAATATACTTGCGGCATTCGAGCAATGGTCTTACAAACTGTGTGATACGTGGTCACCCTTTAAAAATGACGTATTACGTATTGAATGTGTGTTTTAGTTTAGAAATTACTGTTATGACATTTAGAAACTTAATAGTAGAGAATTATTTATTTATGAGAATAGAACACATGAGGCAATCATGAAACGTGCAAAATGTTGGGATGAAAAGATATTGCAGTTCTGTAGCAAACAGCATACTTTAGTCTTACTAACTGTGTGACACTTGCTTTATGCCAACAAATTTCTGTTTGATATTTTGTATTCATGTACTATTTCAGCTTTCAACCACTAGTTAGGACGTCTAATCTATACTAATATTATAAAGCTGAAGAGTTTGTTTGTTTGTTTGTTTGAACGCGCTAATCTCAGGAACGACTGGTTCGAATTGAAAAATTCTTTCAGTGTTGGATAGCCCATTAATCGAGGAAGGTTATAGGCTATATAACATCACGCTACGACCCATGGGGATGGCGCAGTAACTATAAACGCAGGTAAAACCGCGGGCACATCTAGTATTTTATATAAAGTTGCAACTCTTTGTATATTAACAAAGCAAATATTTTATATCAATTTTAGTATAGGTACAAAGAACAAAGTAATAATGTAAGAATACACATTACACGTATATAATGTGCTCTACAAAAAGCGATTTTCTCTTTATCAACAAAAAGAATAAGTGATTCTATTGCGACTCGTAACAGTCTATCCCCAGAGTGTTGACAAAAGCATTGACAGAAACTTTAAAGTCAACATTTGTTTAGGTTTCAACAATATACGATCCAATTTTTGGCTTGTGTAAACCTTTATTTAACCGCTATACAAAGAATAAATGCGTTTAAAACTTTTCCTCCCGCTTGACCGCTCAAAAAGGATAGATTTTATAAAGAAAATTAAAAAAGTTAGTTCAAACAAGGGCGAGGATAATGTCCTGCAGATTCGCTTTGAGGTTTATTCGTTGGAAATTTTATGCATTATGCAGGAATTTCAAATTTACAACTATCCATTGCTGCGAAACTATGGAGTATTATATTGTAAATTCGAACTTACAAATCGGTGTATTTGAAGAACGCAACTATTTCCGCGCGCACGGTGTTCGATACGGGACGTTGTTGACGTTGTGTCGCCCGCATATATTACTGTGTTTGCAGATAAAGAATAAAAAATGATTCAGCAAACTGTGATTGATAGATTTTGGTTAAACTATTTTGGTATATTTATAGATATGTATACTACTTACGCTCTCTTCGATATGTTTCCAATTTACATACATAATAGAAGTCGACGATTTAAATGTATTTTGACTTTTTTTGTATTTTGATTTGATTTGATTATATTGAATATAATTAATGAGCCTAGTGAGAGATCATTAGACTACCACACATAGTTACACGCTAGGTTTTTTGTAGTTATATGCCTATTAAATCGTTCATTATTAACTTTAACGATGAAGGAAAATATTATTATGAGAAAAGCTGCATGCATGTCTGAGATTTCTGCATAAAGTTTTCAAAGATATGTGTAGCCTGCCAACCAGCGAGCCAGCGTAATGGACTATGGCCTAACCCTAGAAGCCCTATCCTAGAAGAGGCCTGTGTCCAGCAGTGGAACAGTATACATAAAGGGCTTATATTATTATTATTTATATATATATATATATATAAAATTTATAAGGAGACAACCAGCACAGGACCCAGATTCAGAGCAAATAAGCTATATTATATTAAGGTGCTGTGCATGCATGTAAAGAGTACTTAAACTATCACGCCTGTATTTGGGATATAATATCCAAAGAAGTATATTTATTTGTCACAAACATTATAAAAGAGGCCAGAAAAATAGAATCTTCCGTCAATATTAGTCCGTGTCTCTAATATCTCCATCGTTTAATCTTGGGTTGGAATATTAGGACACTTTACTAGGAGGGCTTTTCATAGGTAAATTTTATTAATCTCTCGTGAAAACTAACTAGTCAAAGATATATATGCAATATTTGAATGAAATAATACTGAAGTAATGTTGTACCCTGAAACGTAGGTACGTACGCACGCTTTTGAATAAAATTTGCAGCCAAAACCAAGACCGGTGAATGTACCTAAAAAAACAAGGCCACATAAAAATCTCATGGGAATATGACTAGTATGACTTCTATCGCATTACTATGTTAGAAAACTATGACACATACAAAGGCCCAATTAGACCTTTTTACCTTGTTCTACTGATTAGCGACTACAACGAAACAGTACATTTCAGGTTTCACTTGTGATAACAGTTCGCTTGCCAAATGTATGCTAGCAACTCATTGCGTACTGTTTGTGTAAAGTAATATCACCTACAAAGAAAATATTATGTGTCATCTACCGATACTCGTTTCGGGCTTAGATTTATTATGAAAAACGTATTTTATAATGAGCTCCGGTTATTACCGGGTAATATGTTAGTCATTTTATTGTATATAGTACACTAGTGAATAAATATGCACCGAGTAATAACTTATTTAAGACTAGATGTGCCCGCGGTTTCACCCGGGTTTATGATTACTGCGCCGCTCCCGTAGGTTGTAGCGTGATGTTATGTAGCTTTTAATCATCCGCGGTAAATAGGCTATCCAACACAAAAATATTTTTTCAAATCGAACTGGTAGTTCCTGAGATTAGCGCGTTCAAACAAACAAACAAACAAACTCTTTAGCTTTATAATATTAGTATAGATTTAGCTACTGATTGAAAATTTATTCTTACTCACATAAAATATACGTCTTCCAAGTTAATTGCATTATCTGTCTCAATGCCATTTTAGTTGCTAAAAAATTCCAAATCTGATTATTGCATTTTTACGAGCAAAGTTAAGGATACTTCAAAGCAACCTACCTACCACTGTCTCAGAGCACAAATAAATTACTTACTTATGACAATAAACATCATAATAGTCTTCGAATAATTCACAAGCATGATACCGGGCTCGACCCTCGGAGCTATCCAGTCTGTTATTAGTTTCCTGTGCAAATAAATACTTAGTTACAGACAATCAGTAGTTTTGTAACTAACTTAGTGCAACTTTGAGGATGTTGACGGCGTAATTAAACCATTTCGTAGTTACTCTTGGTATGATGATTATCGCTTGTTTCTCTATCGGATAAATTGAAGATAGCGTATCTTAATTATAGTTGTTGCATTGCTTACTCCAACATCTACTGCGATTAAAATAGTTCTTTTTACAGATTACAAGAAACTTTTGTAGCGACTAGAGAAGGAAGAAGTAAGAAGCAGTTTGACTGCTTCAGTGACGCAGCGGTAATGAATATGATTGATGTGGACGAGGTTGCTGGGTTTTGTGGGAAATTCTGGAAAATTTCCTGACAAGAAATTAATTGACTGTGTAACTGTGCCTGGTATGCCAATAAGCTAGTCTCTCATTAAGTGGGACCTAAAGCATAGCTGGTGAAATGTCGGTGTAATACTGAGTGCGCGGGTGACATAGCGGGCAAGCGATCACCTTGCTGCCGGTGCGGTACCGGCTGTTGTACGTTCACATCTCACACGGGACTGTTATTTGGTGTCACAGTCTACCCTCTAGCCAAGCTCTCAGGGGATAATCTCGACGAAGAAGGCTGTAACCGGTAATATTTTAAATAATATGTAGGCTTGTGACAACAATATTTGTTCCTTTGAGAATTAAGCCAGAATGTTAATTTAATTAGTGGATATTATACACAATTTGCATTTTATATTGAAATACATTTTACCCGCGGCTTCGCTCGCGTTAATGTAGATTAATAATAATAATAATAATAATAAACCCCTCTGGGATAGTCGTTATCTCCTCATGAGACTAACGCGATACCGGAGGGCATAGTATACTAGCTTTTAAACTATCACCTTCGCCTTGTGATATAAACAAAAAATGTATCACCAGGTTAAATAAAAGCGCACAAACCGCAGGGCAGCTTGTGGCGAGCTGAATGTGAGTGGCGACACTGCGGTCCTGAATGCTTCAGAGAGTCGGTGAGGGCCTCGTCCCCAGTTTGCCGTTACTGGTTGGCTGGGGTGGAACTTCAAGAGTGCCCGTAGGACTCTCAACTCTGGCTTGCCTTGATCGGCCGGTCAGAGGGGGGCCGCTAGAGCTACATTCTTGGGGGTGGAAGTGTCATTTTCAAGGGCATAACTACGGGGAAACCCGCTCCGGGTCTCCGTTTTCACGAGACCCGTGATGGCGAAACCGGCGCCGCACCGCTCGACACCCCTAGCCGCTCGCACCGGTGTTGCCCTCTGCTGCTGGCTTGTATGCCTATAGTGGCTATTTAGGGGGCCCATCTAGTGAGTTGGCGATTCACCGTCTGTCCATTCGAATGATGCTATTAGAGTATTCAGGGCAGACGCCGTTTTATCATCCATAGTTACCAATATACCAGTCCGTTAAATACCCATACCCATAGCCCATATATTAGAATCCATACGTAGCGATAGTCCTACGCCTGCTGCGGCTAGTGCTGCTGTAGGTGTTCCATCCCACCTTTGATTAAAACTCTCGAAGGGCCTCTTCACGTTGGACCCATGTCTCCGTGTAAGCCTCCCAAAGGGCCGGGTAATTTCCTATTGTATTAGGAATATACCCGTGAAAGAGAAACATATAATAATAATATTCTACCACATACACACAACACCATCTAGCCCACACTAAGCAGAGCTTGTACTATTGGTACTAGACAATGGATAAACATACATATATACTTTTTTTTTTGTAAATACATACATATTATACATATAAACACCCAGACCAAGACAAACATCTATGTTCATGCACACAAATGTTTGACTTGTGCGGGAATCAAACACGCGACCTCAGGCGTGGCAGTCGGTTACAGTAACCACTACGCCATCGAGGCCGACTAATAATATAATATATACCTATAAGTAAATGTAAATGTCAATAATCTTCTACCACTCAATAGAACAGCTGACTTTTTTTGTTCTTTTCTGTACCTCTTACAACGTGTAAACGAAATTTCATGATGATTGTTCGAGGAAAAGCCGTCGGCGTGACAGCGTAAAAACAAAAATACATTTACATTTTTAATATTAATAATGATTTAAAAGAGATACAACTTTCACATTCTAATTGAGGTACATTCATTTTGCCTGGTATACGTAAAATGTGAGCACACGTTTTTGCTATACGGTGAATATTATGTATTTAAATAATGATTCGTTACTTATACAAAAATAAATAGCTACAAGTCTTTACAAAGGTAAACGAACAGATCATAACTTTTAATAGAAATTACCTATTTAAATGCATTATCAAAACATTTTGAAACTTATATTAAACACGTAGTCACGCACCATAATGTGAATAAAATTCGAATTAATGACGTGCTCACAACTAGAGAAAACATTTTATTTTGACATTACACCATAAACATAATAATGACACGATTGTTTCCCGACAACAACAATAAGAAACAAAAAGTAACTAAACAAATTTGAACTATAAGCCTTTGTAATAAAAAAGAATGTGAAAGCACAGCCAAAATTATAAATTATGAGACTAAGATCGTGGAAATAGTCAAATAAGCATAGAGGGAGCAATAGTATGTCATTATACTATTAACTTATCTTCTCACCCTTGACAACAACAAAGGCTGTTGAAATATTTTGGTATCGTTATTTTGGATGCTACAGATTTTACTGCCGTTAGACATGCAAAGGTTTAATTCAATTGTACGAGGTAGGGTCAAATGTTAAAGGATTTTACCGTTATTCGTAAGAACGTGAGGTGGATTATCTTTATAGATTAGTAAGTGTATTTTTATATTAGTCATTTCGCAAAGTATGCAATGTAGATGCATCAGATGCTAAGATACCATTGTGTCACGAGTTTCTTGTGTGATTCTGGTTGCTTTTTAGTGTTATGCTAATGTCGAGTTACTGGAATCGTGAGTATTAAGAAAGCACGTCAAATTATGTAATATCTAAAATTCTTTACTTTTTAAAGGACGTTTCTGAACTCATATATATTTTTATATCATCTTTCTCCATGCGTATTTACCTGCCTCCGTGGCGCAGCGGTAGTGAATGCGACTGCTATGCATGAGGTCTGGGGTCGGGCCAACAAAAAGTTATTGGGTTTTTCTGTTAAGAAATCTCAGTAGCAGCCCGGAGTTAAGAAGTTGGAGATGTTAGACACCCAGTGCCTCCGAAATCACGTAAAGCCGTTGGTCCTGCGCCTGATCTCTCTCCGGTCGTGTCGGATTACCGTCCCATCGGATCATGAGAGTAAGGGAACAGAGAGTGCACTTGTGTTTGCGCACATACTTGTGCATTATAATATCGCCTGCGCAAATGGCCAGTCTCCGTTTAGATTGACCGCCGTGACCGAAATTCAGTCTGGAGGACATTATTATGATATTATCTTCAAACTTATTATACAGTTAGTTATTTGTTATGTTAATAAAGATTTAAAAGAAAATAATTTAAAAGAATACAAATTGTCATTGTATTTACTCAAAAGTACTTTTATTATAATGAAGTTTTATAAATATCACTATCACGTAGGTTGTACTGCTAAAAACATCATATTACTGAAGACATACCTACCAGTTTGTGACAAAAATGCAAGACAAAAATTTTGAATTTCAATCGCTTTTCTCAGCATTAATTGAAAGCTGCTGACAAGATACGTTGATAACCAAAAGCGTACGTGTTTTCCTTGTAATATGGCCAATTTGAAGACACGTAACCATATTCTTTTAAAGGAGCCTTCAAACATTTGAAACTCAAAATTCTGGATTGGATTAAGGTAGTGCTTTTGCAATAAAGTGTTTATACACTTTTCGTCAACCATTTTTCACATCAGAACTAATAGCTTTTACACAAAATCCGCATATATTTACACAAAATTCGCTTAAGCTATATAGACCAACATTCCGTGCAGCAAAACTTAGCCGTGCTGAAATTTATAATATCGGAGAACGAGCGTCGAATGCGGCAAATATAATAAACGCACTCCAAGTGAAGTGGGCAGTTATGAAAAATTTAATACACCCACTTTGAGGAGTTTCAAAGTACGTTGCCAAATAAACCTCTTAGTGAATAATCGGAGATATGGCAGGATTTGCATAAGAAGGCCGGACGGCTGTCTCTGGGGGCAGGAGATCGTGTCTTGCATCTAAATAACGTCTTATATTTGCAAATATTGACTCTTGCCCGCACCCTTCCAAAGGGTTTCGATACTTATTATCTTAAGACAGTTTAGTGAGTACCAAGTTGGTTAACCCGGGTTGAAGAGGTTCTTTTTGGTAAACTTAGAGATAATGTTTTAAATATAAACAATAAAATTCATTGGATTTATGGTAAAGGCAAGATAATAATGAGTGATGTTAATTTTATTATGTCACATATGTGGGTATTTAAGTACCTAAGAAAATATTTTTAGTGGTAACAGATCACAATATATATTTTTCTGAATACCTGCTCGTGTAGTCAAAATATTATACATCTACGTAAAATGAAACTCATCATACAAGCAGTAGATTTAATCGCCAATATATCAGGTTAGTACAACTACTTGCCCATTCATACCTCGATGACTAAAAACTGCGCAACTGAATCATCATCCGCAATAAGCCTACTTGGTATGCAGACCCTGAAAGCGATAAAGCAAATCATGGCTAATGATTCACAAGCACTTTGTTCCGAGCGGTTCATTTGTTAGCCACTCCTCTTCAGCGAAAAGGGTTTCAACGTGACGGGTCGTAAGATATTATCGATGTGAGATTATCATTTCGCGAAATAACTTTAATGCTACTTTTTGCTATAGAGAATAAGGAAAAAGTCGCAAGTTCGTTTAAAGAACAAAAATCCTTTTTATTTGAGTTATATTTAATATCCCTTACAATAGTTTTATAAGACGAGTAAAGTATGAAACGTATAAATAATAAAAAATACATTTATTTAATTCCAAAGTGCGTGACGTTAGTTTACCAAAAATGCGACATTTTCCGGTCCATTGTATTTAGATCTAATGCGTTGTCATGGAAGGCATGATTGAAGCGATGAAACAAAGTCGAAAAAGGAAAACATGAGAATGAGTAATGAAATATACAGTAAAACCGCACTAATATCGTGGCATCGCATCATAGAGTATCAAACGTGGATCGTGATCGCCTCACCGAACTTTCGCCCATTCATTCGTTTCACCGCCGCGGAATATCTGTCATTTATTATTACATTGTAGCGCAGTTTAAATTCATTTTAGAGCTGCAATTCACACATATCATCGCATGACAGATAGTGCATGAGTTTTTAAATCTTCTCACGTTTAAAGCGGTTTTACCGTACCCGTAGAATAAAGTATATATTTTTGACAGTGATTACTGTATCCTTTGCTTATACATTCCCATAATAACTAGTTATTATCACATTATTAAAAAATATGTGTACAGAGATTGAATCTGATCAAAATAATTGGCAGTGGTGTTATAAAACATGCTTAAGGACGGAAATATCAAATTAGCCTATTTAAAATTAACGTTAGACGGACCTAATAATACCTTATTGTTGTCATTCATGCAAGAATGAACACACATGTATGAATGGACATTTAGAAAAGAGAAACCATAGATGCGTTGTTTTGGTTGTTAAAGAACAGAGGTAACATTGTGTAAGTCACTTGGTGCGTCGGTAAAGTGGTCACAACTGTAGGCGTTGGGTAGTTTATGACCGTGTATGGACATGTACACGGAGTGAATGATGACTGACACACCCACATCATATAAAACATTTGAAGCCTGTTGGTATCTTGTTTGTACGTCTAAAACTGTTTGAAAATGTTTCAATGACTGCATTGTTTGTTATGAGCAAACATTGCTTTATTTTATAAGGCTTACGCTGTCCTGTTTTTTTGTTTTTCGTACCTAATACGTAAAAAAGATTGTAATGCTTCAATCAATCAATCAGCCCACCGCAGTCCACTGCTGGACATAGGCCTCTCCCATTTTTCGCCACAACATCCGGTCTTCCGCCTTCCGCATCCAGTCTGACCCAGCTACCTTTCTCAGGTCATCGGTCCACCTGTATGCTTACTATGTAGTATTTAGCATATTTAAGAATTCGATTTATTATCAATAACTTGAGATAAAGTCGTATCATTATTATCATTAATTAATTTATCAGATAGAAAGCGGATCTGTAAAAAATCGTGTTTTAATTTTTAAGCTCAGAGATAATTCCGTCAAAATGCTATAGAGGATGTTAACAGTATCACAAAAATAGATAATGGTGACGAACTCAAATCCGGTGTAAACCGCATCGAAGACAAAAAATGTTGGGTTCGTATATTGACACGCGCTTTTGTGGCCGGACAGCACCGGACGGGCGACGGATACTTGATAGCCAAAAACATACGGAACTTATAATTTACTAGTGACTATATTGGTAAGTGTCGATAATGACGTGGAAGTGAATAAATTTACGATAAAAAATACATAAAATTAATCAAATAAAGTTTGTGAATATGGTTTTTATTTGTTTTAGAACCAGTTTGTGTTGTAAATTGAATGTTTTATATATTTTCTTTTATCTTTGAAGAATTAAATAAATACTTTGAACAATATTAGCATAAAACAAGAATAAAAGGAGTTTGAATTCGTGGTCATAATTATTTAAGACACATTTCTAAATCTTACAATGCTGCAACATAATTATTATGTGCTGAACAGCCTGAGCTCTTTCATACGTAGGCATTTTAGTTTCCTTAAGTGTGGACATAATTGCGCACGTATATAAATAGATTCAAACAACGAACAAACTTAAGAACGAGTTGGTAGCCACCTATAATTTCCTATATGGCTCTTATGCCTCACAAAAACATAGTATTTGTAACCACCTTTCGCTGTAGAGCCGCACGTTGCAAGCTTTTTGTCTTTAGACAGGTTTATGACTGCGAAGCGGTCTGTTATGGCAACTGGTGGGTCTACAATTTTCGCAATGCCATATGTTTCGTTCATAGCCTTTGCCTTATAAACAAATCTTGTTTTTATATATTCTTCGTTTAAAATAACTTTGTTGACTGTTCATGTTTGGAATCCGGCTTGAAGTTATTTTCAGTGATAATTGTATTGTGCTTACCTGAATATCTTTTTGTATTAATTTTATTAAAAATTGATTTTCTTCTAAAAAAAGTGACCAATCACGTGACAAGATGTGCCTCGTTTCTCTAGACTAGCGGTTTTCGTTCCCCGTCATTGGCTATCCAGTTTGCGGTCGTAGAGACCACCGTGTTTGAAAAGCGGTTCCAAATTACTCCAACGTCGATTTGTTGCATAATTTAACAGATATCTGTGCATGTAAAATTACTTGGTTTATTTATTTTGAATAATTTTGTGAAATTAGAACTGAATGTTGTGAACAACTTACATGTACAGACTAAATAATTTAATGAATATTTAGAGTTCTCATGAATATGTAATTAGATTTCGATGTCTTTATAAGTAAAGCATATTATCCCTTTTATTTATGGCACGGTATTGCAAGACATAACTGTGGTAGGTGATTTAGATAACCAGTAAAACAGCTCAATAAATCTGTATTTGAGACAAATTGTTGACTTGTTATATTAACACAATCTGGTTCTCTTAATCATTGCACCATGAACGGTAATAATGAAACATCGAACACATTTGTTTGTTAAAATGATCTTTAAGTTCTCACTCAACTTGGTCAAACATTTGTTAAAGATTGTTTTCTCTTTCGTTTTTAGTTAAAAAGACAAGGAAAACGCGACGTCACAGGAACCCACGTACTGTGATGATACATCAAACATTTCCAACGGAAGTTTGTTCACAATCCCGTTCAACTGGTTCCTTCTAATTAACATAAAAACAAAGCTAGAAATTCATTGAAAGATTTCTCTCTAACATTCCTTGGTGTCCAACCACCCATCTATTCGATATCTGTCTCATCTAGCCCTAATCCTATAAATGACATCAGATAAGATAGAGAACATGTTGGCGCTGTGTATTTTATGAACCGAATTAAAAGCATGAATTAATGTATCTGGCGGCCAATTCAGATATAAAATGTTCATCTCTCTTTCATATTGATTCAATTAAGTTAATTCAACAAGTATTGGTAGTTTTGCTATGGAATTAATTGCTGTTTACGAGTTAATTAAGGTTAAATATTATTCATTAGCATATTTTTTGTTTCTTATTTATTATGCAGCAACAATATAAAATAAGTGATTTATACTTTAAGTGTAATAATTATCTGGAACTAAGTTTGTATATTTAATAATATAATCATACTTATGTGATGTACACATAAGGCATTTTACTGCCATAATGGCTAACATGTATGTAAATTATTTCGATGCAAGTCATTCTTAGTTAAATATCATAAAATATGATTACATTAGCTGATTTGTCACGGCATTAACCTTTCTTTCTTTTTCTAAAAGACAACTCCCGCAATAGAAATTATATCTGTATTAAGGAGGGCTTTACAAACATTCAAACAACGGACACAGAGAACATTCAGACACGGAATAAGTATTTGTGGATCACACAATTTTTTGCCGCGTGTGGGGAACGAACCCATAACACTCGACGCGGCGGCAGTAGCGAGCGACCACTTAAACCACTACGCCATCCGTGTGTTATTAGAATTATGTTCGCTGTGTTCATTCGATACAGAAGTTTGCACTAGGTATATACTAAAACACCTCATAAAGTCGCGATAGTATTCGCTCCAACGTAATTTAAATTCAATACTTTCACCACGTTTGTCAGCTATTGTATATTTTATTCAATTACAAGCTATCTATTGTGTTATTACATAAATTGCACGTTCAATTACTAGGTTACCTAATACTCAATGTAATTCAATTATATGAGTTGATCGACCTTCCATGTATTTAGTTATACAATTCGTCAGTTATGTCTCTAATTGCTTTTCAATTACTGATTTTAGTTTATTGTCTTCCGCTTCGCTAGTAATATTATTGTTCTACAATTTATCTTGATTGGTGTTATTGAATAAGTTGAATGGATGATTAGACGTTAAAAATATATGAATGTTAGTTATTATGATTTTGAAGGAGTGTTAGGCATGCTATGCAATAAGATTTAAATGCCGTGTTTCAGTTTTCAATGCAATGGAACAATAATGTAATACTTGGTGATGTAATAATAAAGCATCCAGAAGAAGTGGTGGTGGCGCTGTAGTGTTGCATGCGGCTACTGTGCATGAGGTCTTGGCTTCGATTCCGGGGTCGGACAAAGAAGTATCGGTTGTTTTTTGTTAAGTAGTTCTCAGTAGCAGCACGGAGTTTGGAACTATATCTGATTAATGACAATTAGCTCATCCCCTACATATAAATCTAAAGTTATTACTAGCGAAATGTAGGGATGACACATTTCTGCCTAAGGATATAAGCTTCATAATAAGTATACTATATTGTTGTGTAGCATGACCAATACGTACATACATTTAGTTTGAGTCTATAGACATTGACTGACTAATATTGACTGAACCAAAAAAAAAACTAAACCAAAGGTACCTCCGGCTCTTTTCGTTATCTGAACTAATATTATAAATGCGACTGTGCGTTTGTTTGTTTGTTACACGTTAACGCCCTAACTACACTACCCATCATTATAAAATTTCGCATACACGTTATCAGCGGTATAGAAAAGGAAATAGGGTACCTTTCATCCAGAAAAAAAGTACTGTTCCCGAGGACTAGAAATATAAGCTAGATTACCGCGAGCGAAGCTACGGGCAAAATCTAGTAGATAATAAAAGCCTTTTTTGTTTTTAGGGTAACTTAATTCGTGAGTGAACCCACGATTTTCGAATTTAGATACAAAGACTGAGAGTATATGAAGTATATTTTCAGTTACGACTACCCTGGGATACATTGACATCAAATTTACCTATACCAATTAGACTACGAATACCTAGTACACATTATATTTTAATGTTTTTAAAAGATATCGCGATGAACTTTAATATAAAAGAATCGAAGCATAGTGCTACATAAACCACTGTTCTATGCGTCATCTATGCAGATTGTAAATTATAATTTTATCTGACACCTATCCTGCATGCCAGGCATCATTGTCTCACCGCCCGCGGACCACAGCAGCTAAAAAGTTTACCAACACTACAAAAAGCCTAACGTTAGTACTAGAATAAAAATTAAATATCTCGTAATATATCAAAAATATTCCCGCTATCCGCTCCCCTTATGAACAAATCTTTAGCCTAATATTATCATACGCTATCGGAGTCATCTCGGGCGACAATATACGATCAGTGACATTGGACCAAATCTCCGTTAGAGATCGCTTTGACTTGCACCGAATGATGGCATTAGATGTTCTTATATTTATAGCCAAGGGACCGGCCAGGTCGTATTAGAGGAATGTTTCTTTAGAGTCGGGTATTTAGTGGATCGAATCAGTCCTCTTAAGGGTTTTGATATCAATACTTGTAATATAGAATCGAATTAATATTTAGTTGCTATGTTAAATTATGGCCAAACATTATCATAAGCCCTTAACTTTATAAATAGAATTCTAATACCCTTGAAGGATTATTTAGTAGAGTATAAGAATTTATGTATTTACAATTTGCTATATCGGTATCAAAATGTCTAGGCAATTTATATTTAACGAAAAGTGAGTTAGGTAATAAGTTACCATGTTTATAAGGCAGATATGTAAATACAGATAGGATATCATTACGCTAGACTTACAGATAAAATTGTAATTTTTATGCTTATTTGTTATCTGAACGATAAAAGCCTAAAGATTATAAATTGACAAATGATGTCTGTAGATATGGATTAAAATGTAAAATACTGCATGTACTTATTTGTAGACAACATCTGAAGGCAAGAAGCTTCAATCGATATATTCCCAAATAATAGCTAAATAAATAATAGCTATGAGATTTGTAACGAGTTTTTTAATAATTTAAATCGATCCACGCTAACAATACATTTTAGAGAAGCCTAATAATAAAGCCTATAAATATAAAGCAATTGTCTAAATATGTATATCTGCCCACACTATTAATTAATATATAATATTCAAAATTAAAGGTCTTAACTGTTGAAATTATACTACGGTTTAGTACACAAAAACTGGTAACAAAAATATTATTGAATGGTACATCTGGATTTGTTGGTATTTTAAAAGCAACCAGCTTGACTTTAAGTTCGTAATTATAAATTATAAGGCTAGTGTGAATGGAACAGTCGCAAGAGGAAAACCTAGGCGAACGTTTCTCGACCAGATCGGAGGCGTTCTGGACAAAGGCCTGGTTAAGAGCTCCTTGAACCGACGGGCGTGTATGAGGAATGTGATGAAAGTGAATGAAGCCAGAGAAGTGTGTCAGGATCGTAGCAAATGGAAATCCGTAGTCTCTGCCTACCCCTCTGGGAAACAGGCGTGAATCTATGTATGTATGTATGTATAAATTATAGTTCGTCTTTAGTATTAAAGAAACAACAATCGTCATGTTATTATGACGAATTGAAGCAACGAAATCGAAATGCACTAAAATACATAACTTTAAAGACCTGTATCTCCGAGAAGTAGACAAATTACATCTACTTTAATTCGGCAACTATGTTTTAGTCTCTATGGCAGCTAGCTTATTTCGCTTACCGGGCAGAGGACCAGACGCCGTGCTACTACTGAGAATTTGATACGAAATTGTATACCTATTGAAATTTTTTTTTGGCCTAATTTGGATCTAAAATGTATATTTCTGTGAATATTTAGGAATCTATACAAATAAATAAAATTGAAGTGTCTGTTTGTAATGTCAAAATAACAGCTTTATTTCTAATGCATATGAAAGTATATAAGGTACCTATACGAAATAATCTATTTTTTAAATTTTTGTCTGTCTGTCTGTCTGTTTGTTCCGGCTAATCTCCGAAACGGCTGAACCGATTTTGACGGGACTTTCACTGGCAGATAATTGATTTTATAAGGAGTAACTTAGGCTGCTTTGATTTAAAAAGAAATTGGGTTCCGCGGAGACAAACACTTTTTAGTCAAAATCTACGTGGACGAAGTCAGCTAGTCTTAAATATATTTAGTAATATTACTCTGAAAATATTTATAGGCACATAATGCAAACCTATAATTGGTATGGTTTTATTCTCGTGCTTACTTTAATTAAATTTCGACTTTCACTAAATAAAATTTTAACTAAATAAATACGGTCAATAAAACATCTGTAACTGCACTACGAATAAAAAGGGAGATACAACACGAACTTTAAACGTCTATTTATAGTCACGTGCTTATATCTGATTTCTCATACGTCAAGTAGGATCCAAATGGCGAGTACTTACAAAGTTACAAGTACACAGAATTCCCCAACAAAGTTGTAACAAAGAAACTCACTTATTTTATCTGCATCGATTAAATGACCTCCATTCAGGAGCCGATCGATGCCGTAACAAAAACTTGTATCTGCAATACTTCATAGATGAAAACGTAATAAATCACAGACGCGAAACATGTTAACACGGTCATTAATCAATTTTGATATTAGCTTCTCAAATATTGGCTGTATTTTGTTGAGAAAATCTTCATTTTTAACAAATTTTGACTGTAATATATTACTTTTATAAGCTTTTGATCTTTTCTTAGAAGTAATAAATGGATTTATTCAATAATACCACACGACTGCTTACCATCAGGTGGAGTGTGGTCATTTTGACGAGCAAAATAAAATAAAAAAATAATAATAATAATAGATAATAAAATTATATATTCGTACTTCACTACTCATTTACCATGTGATTCGAGGATAGCGAAATTTCTTAAATTTACTATTATTTTAATGATTGACTAGCTCTCGAAATTTGTTTAGTAAAATACTACTATAACTTATAAATGTACAATATTTTTTTGTGAACTTATATCGTTTTTGGCACTGTATGAGTTCATGTTCAAGTTGTGACTTACATAGAATATAACCATAGGATGTGGTTACCTATGCGTAATGATTATAATTAATTTACCCTGTGACTAATGTATAACTTTTAAAATATTATGAAAATTTACTGTTTTAATGTAGAAACATTAATTTGTAAATAGCAAATATGGACTCGTAAAAATACCGACTTAATTTCTTATTATATTTTTAATTTGGATTTACTGTAAAAAATGAAGCATTGCACGTCTGGAATTATCAAGAAATGTACTATACACGTAAAATTCAATTTAAATAAATTATTTTTATAATTGGACATTTTTATGAGAAATTTAATAAATTCTGATTTTTGTTAAATATCCAATAGTAATTATTTTTATTGCTATTTTATTTATTACCAATACTATACTAATTTTAAATTTTATTGCTCCTTATTTTAGAATTCTACCTCACAAAATATACTCATACCGATTTTTATAAAACATTATAATAATATTCATGGTAACATGATAGGTATTTTCATAGCTGAAACGTTACTAAATCAAACCACTAAAACTAAGTGAAGATTTAAGAAACAGTTATACTGCAAGACGAAACAATGATTCTCTTTGTTCTTAGCACAAGTTGCCATAGTTAATGTTTATACGCTTATCTTAAAATAAATCAATTAGTATATAATAATCAATTATTTCGTAAAAATTTAGTATATCGTTTCTGCGATATTTCCGTATTTCTTCTTTGCCCGCTACCCTCGTCGAAACAGCTGGCGCCAAGCATCGGCAAATAAACTGTTTGCTCACAGATATTAAATTAGTTTTACGACAGCTTATTGTTACACTTTTTGTTAATTAATTGATATGTCATTGTCGTTGATATTGTTATTGGAATATCACTTATTAATAATGTTGACACATACCGAGTCTAGACGACATCGTTCAGGTTTATTTAATAAATATCTTATACAATGTATATATGACGATGAGTAAATGTTATGTAACGTAAGGCAAAGACGTAGAGCGTGTAGACATTAATTTTATTCCTAACATCTTGAGAAAGGTGATTGGTTTCAGTAATTTTATTACAGTAGTAGGCTTTTTAGTCAAAACTTGGAAGACCTCCTAAAGCCTTCTCCTCCTAAGTGGAGTTCGTCAACCTTGAATAAACAGAACACACTTTTTACTAATGCTGTGTTGACTGTTCAAACTAATGAAATGATTATGCCAGACTTCAGTTTATGTTAAAAGGATTATTTCATCCATCAGATGCTCGCGTCCAGACACTATGATCTTATAATTTTGTTTTTATTTAATTAAAAACCCAATAGCGATACAGATTGTTTAATAGATTCGTATAGTACAATTTTTGATGGCACAATAACATGTTTCCCTCAATAGCTTCATTTATACAATTATGTCTTAATATGATTAAATTGACAGGTTAAAACACCCTATTACAGCGGAATGGCATTACGACCATTGCTTAATGCCATTTACCACTATTTGTTAATACATTAGCAATACCTTATAAAATAAAAACAACACATTGAACTCCAAATTTCGGCCCAGTTTTCTTGGGAAATACACCACGTTTAACAGGGGTCACGCGTACGTTAACAGACGTTATTGTCTAAGTTGACGCATTACTTAACCGCTCTATTTGCAAACCTTTTAGCGCCCTTCAACCTAAAGTTAGAGCAAACATTCAGCCCTATACTTTGGATGGTATACGCATGTTATGTGCGATAGTTTTGCAGTTTTATATCAGTATAATATTCAACTTGATGATCTAAAGAGTCGGATGTGCTGGTAGTTTATTAGTGTTATTATTACAACTAAAAATCTGTGTGTGTTACGTTCAGGGAGCGATGATTCATTCATATCTGTCAGTATTGCTTCCATTCAGTTTATACATATAGCAGCAAAATTGAAGACGGTCGCATACTCTTAATAGAGCCTAGGCCGTGTAGTGGTCAACAAAAATACCTAATTATATTTTATTTTTTGACCGAAACGCGGCTGTCCTAGCAGAGGCTTGTTTTAGGAAGCTTGATGAGTAAACTAAGGCGGTTATTTATAAATTTATAGGTAAAAAGAAGATCGTGTCGGGGCTAGTGACCAAGATTACATTTTATACACTGCCAGCAACGTCTGCGTTGACAAGTTGGCTAAGCATGCAGTGTTGGATAAAATTACTGACTATAATTTGGACAGGTTACCTCTTTTATAAGTTAGTAGCTTACAATACTGATTAGATGTTCGCTGTGTAAACTTTACTATTAAATTGCTATAAGCTATTGAATGAAATTAGTTATTGAATGATCAGTTTCAAGAAGCTCGAAAAATAATATTATCTATATGACAAAACTTGCTCTGCGCCTTGCCCCACTTTGCTGCTTTATTATTATAATTGCCTTAATTAATATGTTTAGTTTTTATTATACTATTATTTTTCTTTCTCTTTTGTACTAAATTCCTAATAAGTCATACATCGCTTGAGTAAAAGTGCGTGCATATACATATTCAAATGAGCACCATCACTATTATTTACTCATACTTATTATAGTATTTGTTTTACACCAAGAGGTACTCAAAGCACATTAATACGATCGCCCATTATCATCTGAGTCAATATAATAATTATGCAGTTCGACGCTAAATAAGACTTGACATAGTTTTGAAAAGCTATCAGTGAAAGCAAAGGTTACTTACGACGTAATTTGTACTTGAATTTTAATGCTATCCCTGTACTAAGTAAATAGTATGTGACAAACAATATTCTAAGTCTATGCTTTTATACAGGATGCCATATAAGCTTACGAATCGCGCGATGGTGATTACCATAGATTACGAACGTTCGTTATGAGTCATGAGTCATTCAATAAACATGGCGCTGTGTTATCAGCTCAAGGCACAAAAATACTTGTACAAAAACTAACTAGAACATTACACAAAATTCTTTGACAGCTATCTTTACTAGGTTGGTAGGACTTTCCTATTAGAGCTGCTTCCAGACTGACCGAAATATCAGGCTTAAGCGAGAATACCGCTGTACTCTATCTCTTAAAGTAAACTATGTTTATTTCAATCTTCAAAATCTATTGATAAGTTATTTGTTGAAATACGTTTTGTAATAAGTTGGCACAGTTTAAAGTTCCCAGTAAACGTTCACTTTGTTGACTAGAGTCATCTATAAAGTTTGCCTATTAAGCCATATGTTTATTCACCTAAGTATTTGAATAGAACTCACAAGATACCGTATAATATAAATAAAGAAGTAAAAAATCGATTACTTCGCATTTGGAATACAGCAGCGATACCATACAACGTGATAGGTCAAACATCTGTTATGATTGGAGCAAACATTTTGGTCAAACGGCGGTCATCTTTAAATTTGCGTTCCTTACGGTTGGGTAAAGGTTTGTAAACTGATATTGGAAGTAGCTTAAACAAACATTGGATCGAGTAAATCTAACCAACACACAACACATACATCTAAGCAGTATTATGATTACTTATATGTAGTCAAATAGATATAAACATTATATAAACTACTATTGACTGCTTCGGTGGCATATTATTGGGTTTTCCTGTCAAAAGTTCTCAGTAGCAACAGCACGGAATCTGAATCTATGCGTGGTAGACGATAGGATCGCGCCCCATTATGTGGCATTTAAAACCATAGCTCAATGTGGGAGTAATATTCCACTGCCTTCGATTTTAGGGATAGAAAAATCTATGTCCAACAGAAACGCGTTTTTTTTTAAGCTCGTGTGCTCATTCGGCAATCAACTTTATAGAACGGTTGAACATACAGTCACAGGTCAGTTCCCGCTGCCGGATCAACGAGAAAAAAAACATCAAACATAAATTGTGAGCTCTACTAGATATAATAATGTCCTCCACTCCGAATTTCGGTCACAGCGGAATCGAAACCAATCTTAACCGAGACTGGCCATCTGCCCAGGATATTATAGTACACAAGCGTGTGCGCAAACACAAGTGCACACTCTGTTCCCTCACTCTCATGATCCGATGGGACGGTTATCCGACACAACAGGAGACAGATCAGGCGCTTCATGTGCTTTCTGAGGCACGGGGTGTCTAACACCGCCAACTTCCTAACTCCGGGATGCTATTGAGAGTTCTTAACAGGTAAACCCAAAAACTTTTTGTTTGCTCGACCCCGGATTCAAACCCGATACCTCATGCACAGCAGTCGCATTCACTACCGCTGCGCCACGGAGGCAGTTGACTAGCTATAGTGAATATGCAGCATATAATAATAATATCAGCCCTGTATCTATCCTAATCCTGGGAACGGGCGCTTTTCTGTGTATGAAGGAAGGCTGAATGCGGGTTGGCAGACTTCACATATCTTTAAGAAGATTATGGAGAACTCTTAGGCAAGGAATATTCCTCACCATGTTTTTCTTTACCGTTAAAGTGAGCGATAGTTAAATATTTAATATGCACATAACTTAAAAAGAATACAACTTACACGAAATGTCAGAGATGCGTGCCTTGGGATCGAACTCGACACCTCTGTGTAGCAGTCCAACGGTCTCCCACTAGGGTATCGCTGCTGCATATACCCCTAAATGCAGCATATACACTGCAATAAATACAATGCATGTTCATACCGTTGCATTCCAGCACGCCACATAAAAATAAATAAGCGTAAAATATTTCATACACAATGATAATCGTGCCAAAACGAACAACAAATCAAACTATTGTTTACAATAAATAATAGACATGCTTTATGAAAAGAAAGTTCATTGAATATTACTCCACCCCTTTTGTTGTTAAAAAATATCAGGATGCTTACATTATTTATAATAATTGACAATAATAGATGTTAAAAGTGTGACGAATTGACATGAGAGTTATTTATGAACTGTCTGTGGGCCCCTTGAAATGATGCTGCGACTTATTGATAAAAAATACATTTTAAAAATGCATCATAAAGTACTATTAACTGCATTATTGAAATAAAGTACCCACATGCTGTAAAAATGTATTACAACTTGCAATGAAAGGTGTTATTGGTTGTATTGAATTAGGTACGTACTAAAATTTGTATTATATATAAAATGGTCGTATAAAAAAACGTGGGACTGGTACTGTGGTGAACTGGCATTTATAGAAAGAATAAAGCAGATTTGTAAAAATGATCAAAGTTATATGTTTACTACATCAAAAATAATAATATTCTATCATGTGATACACACACAACACCATTTAGCCCAAACTAAGCAGAGCTTGTACTATGGGTACTAGACAATGGATAAACATACATATATACGGTTGAAGACATTTATTTTTCTCAAAAGATTACAATAATCACTTACAGAGAAAAATACAATAGTAAACAAAAATATGATAACCAATTAGCGTAGTTAGTAAGGTAGTTATAATTAAAGTTTAAAATGTATCAGGTAGTAATGTTGTCACTTAAAAAGTGCTCGAGCGGAAAACAATGCATGTTTATTAAGGCCTATGACTTAGTGATATGTATCAGTAAAAATGTATGTGATGTGTTTATTTTTATGCTAATAAAAATAATAAGGACAGTGTTTTGTTTTTATTTTTGGAATTGTATGTTATTTGATGTATGTGTTCAGTATATTACTTAGTCATATAATATAGTCTATAGATGTACATACATACATACATAGATTCACGCCTGTTTCCCAGAGGGGTAGGCAGAGACTACGGATTTCCATTTGCTACGATCCTGACACACTTGTCTGGCTTCATTCACTTTCATCACAATCCTCATACACGCCCGTCGGTTCAAGGAGCTCTTAACCTGGCCTTTGTCCAGGACGCCTCCGATCTGGTCGAGAAACGTTCGCCTAGGTTTTCCTCTTGCGACTGTTCCATTCACACTAGCCTTATAAACTTTCTTAGTCAGTCTTTCCTCGTCCTTTCTTTCTACATGTCCAAACCAGCTTAACATACCCTTTTCTATTCTTGTAACTATATCCACTTTCATGCCGCATCTCTCTCTAATCACACTATTTCTTATTCTATCTTTCAGAGTCACACCACATATGCTTCTCAACGCTCTCATTTCTACAGCATTTATTCTGCTCTCATGCTTCTTTTGCCATACCCAACTTTCACTTCCATACATAAGTGTGGGCACTAATAGTCCTCTATGAACAGCCAAACGTGCCTTTTCGGATACATTTCGACTGTTCATAAAAGCGCGTAGGGCTCCATTCACTTTGTTGCCAGCAATCGTTCTCCTTTCAATATCTCCGTCATGTTTACCATCCCTTGTAAACAAAGTACCCAAATATACAAACTCTTTCACTTGCTCCACTTTTTCTCCATCAATCATAATATTACACATCGTCACGCACTCTTCCTTTTCAAATACCATTACTTTCGTCTTGCTTACATTTATTTTCATTCCTTTACTCTCAAAAGCACCATGCATAATAGTTACCATCGCCTGCAACTCTTCCGCCGATGACGCAAGTATTACTTGGTCATCGGCATAAAGAAGACATTTGACAAGTAACTCATTCATTCTTAATCCCCATTCACAATCTTTTAAATCTTTCAAACAATTGTCCATGTATAGGTTAAACAGCCAAGGTGACGCTACACATCCTTGTCTAACACCTTTATCGATGCTAAACCACTCTGTGTAGGTCCCATTTATCCTAACACAAGCTCTGGAATCATCATAAAGAGATTTCAGAGCTCGCGTGAGGTTGCTATTCACTCCATACATGGACAATGCCGACCAAAGTTCATTCCTCACCACTTTATCATAAGCCTTTTCCAGATCCACGAATGCGCAATAGACCTTTTGACCTTTGGCCAAAACGTTTTCGGCTACGCTCCGTAAGGAAAAGACCTGATCCGTACATCCCATACCCTTTCGAAATCCCGTTTGTGCATCCCATATTTTCTTGTCGGTTACTTTCACAATCCTTTCAATTAACACTTTTGCATACAATTTACCGACGACGCTGAGCAAGCTAATGCCTCTATAGCTTTTGCACTCTTGCTGTGAGCCTTTTCCCTTGTATAAAGATGTAGTGTTGGTTAATTTTAGTACATGCAATATTTTCAAGACCTTAGGTATTTAATAATGAAAAATCCTTTAAAACATGGTTTTTTACTAAATTCTTAAATGTTAATAATGTTTTAGTTTCTTTAATATCTTTAGGCAACCTATTATAGATTTGGGCACCTTCGTATAAAATACTCCGTTTTCCATAATCTGTCCTAGGCAATCTCAGACAAATGTTATTGGTCTGCCTAGTCAGTCGTTTGTGAAAGTCTATCTTTTTCGTAAATGTCAGTTGGGAATGGATATCTTTTGTCAAAATTTATCTAATCAAAATACTAGTATTATATTTATAGGTTTGAGCAAGGTTCATTAGTCCAGTTTCTTTGTAAATTTTTAAAGTAGGTGTTAAATAATCATATCGGAATAAACATTTTATCAGTTTATTTTGTGAGGTCTGTAGTTGTTTTAAATTACTTTTAGCTGCTGATCCCCATACTTCAATCAAATAATCAATGTGGGATTTTACCAGGGAATTATAAATAGTGTATTTTACGTTTTTAGGTAGACATCCAACTATGGGTCGCAGAGCACCTGATAATGACGTTAATTTAATACGAATTTTATCAATCTGTGACTTCCATGTAAGTCTATGATCTAATGTCAGGCCCAAGTATTTTTCCTCAGTTACTTTAGTAATTCTTTCACCGTCAATGATTAAAGGACTGTAGTTCCCAAGTTTTTTGTTCTTTGCAGAAAATATAATGTAGTGAGTTTTTGAGGCATTAATAGTCAACAAATTTGATTGTAACCACCTGGTTATATATTACATACCTATGTAATATATTGTTGAGCATGATTAGCTACTATTTCTGCCGAATTACCGGAATAGAATAAACTAGTATTGTTGGCGTAGAGAGTGAGGTCTCCCTTTAATCCAATCCTATGTATACTGTTAACGTAGACTAGAAATAGTAATGGACCTAAAATTGACCCTTGAGGCACGCCACAGGTAATGGATCTAGGTTCACTTTGATGTTTATCAATTTTTACAACTTGGGATCTATTCGATAGATATGATTTGAAAATGTCATAACATGCATCCGTGATACCTAAGTCTCTCAGATTTGATAAAATTATTTCATGGCTCACGGTATCGAACGCCTTTTTTAAATCTATAAATAGTCCTAAAGTTATTTTTCCTTGGTCAATATTCAGTCTTATATTTGTTACCAGGTCTAGAGTCGCGGACAAAGTATTTGATTTCGACCTAAAACCATATTTCTTTTTGTATAATAAATTATTGGATGTTAAAAACTGATTTACGGTTGTGTAATATTTTTTTCAAAAACTTTTGATAGCACTGGTAGTACAGATATGGGTCTATAGTTATTAGGATTCTATTACCTGTTTTAAATATAGGACTAACTTTCGCAACTTTAAGAGAATCAGGAATATAATCTTCGCTTATGCATTTATTAATACAATTTGAAAGAATTTCTGCTATTAGGTCTCCAGTACATTTCAAAACCTTTGTGCTAATTCCATCTATACCTGAGCTAGTGTTTTTTTGAGGTTGTTTAATATTTTAATTATTTCACATGAAGAGGTTGGTTTTAGTTTTGACAGTTGGTCTGAGTTGTGTTTACTAGATGCGCATGATATATGATAAGTGTGAAAGTATTGGGGTATTTTTAGCTAGTTCAATACCTATTGTAGAAAAGAACAAATTAAAACATTCACAAATTGCTTTGACGTCTGTAACTCGACCTGAGTCAGTAACAACCGTCAGTTGCCTACTACTAGTTTCAGCATTGTTACTAGAAAGTCTATTAATAAGTTGCCACATTTGTAAAGGACTTTTCTTACAATTTTTAAAAGCGTTATTGTAATATCGATTTTTCTCACTTTGAATTTATGTATACGTAATGTTCCTTTTTTGTGTAAACTCTTTCTTTAGCTGATCATCATCGGGCCTTTGCTTTAAGTTTTGCCATAGCTGGTTTCTTTCATCAATTAAAGTGATACGTTTCTTATTTATCCATTCCTTGTAGGGTGGGTTTAGAACCTTATTTTTTTGTATTTTGTTTTTAGATATTGAGTTTAGCAGTAAGGCTTCCAGATCCGAAAAGACAGAGATCTTTCTTGTGCCAATAGCATCCTTAATTGTCATATATAGGTTATTATACTTTATTGATTCATAATGTATTCGCTGCTTACGAGTAGGTTTGGGTCTGTTTATCTCAATATATATTTGTTTGTGGTCAGATAGAGAGGAATCAATTATAGACATTTGGAATGTATTGTCCTGTAAATTTGTAACCACATGGTCTAAGATGGTTTTTGTTGTTGCTGTTTCGCGCGTGCAATATTCCATGCAAATTTTGTTTAAAATTTTCAGATTGTTCTCTCGTAGCATTGCTTTGTATTCTTTTACAGTGTCTTCAGTACTAAGTAGATTAATGTTAAGGTCACCAAAGATTATAGCTCGTTTTCTTTTCGCAAGTTGCTGATTATAGCACTCCAGAAATTTGCTGGTGTTCGACGCTGGTTGTTTATATATGGCTCCAATGTCCAGAGAAAGAGTGTCCAAGTGTACCCACAGAAAGTGGTTTCCATCTTCACATTCTTCATCTAATACATATATACTATATTTTTTGTAAATATATATCTACATATTATACATAGAAACACTCAGACCAAGACAAACATCCATGTTCATGCACACAAATGTTTGACTTGTGCGGGAATTGAACCTGTGACCTCAGGCATGGCAGTCGGTTACACTAACCGCTACGCCATCGAGGCCGTCAAAATAATGTCTAATACATACACATATTATAATTAAACATTAGCTTTTTGTAAGAAAATATCTTATTCCTAAAATAAATTTTGTTATTAAGCCTTAAAGTTGTTGGAATTTCGTTTGAATCTCACCTTTCCAAGATATTACGCAAATAAATCTCATGCTAAGGGTGAGACAGTGTCAAGTTCTCATGTCAAACGTCAATACAATTAAGTCGGTACGCTAATCCGATTCCCATCACTAGGCTTCCAACCATTAGCGACTGCCCATCCCTTTTCCAATCGAACCATCTAATTAATTAATACCGGTTTTTGTTCCAACATCTCGTAAGTCGTAACTCCTGTCATTCGTAGATTGGCGTTCGTCTATCCGAATAGAGTCGCCCACACACCATAATTAAACTTGAAGCGAGTGAAACCGAGCTTAATGCAATCGTTCGGTCGATAAACAGCTGTACGAATTTGCATTTAAAATCGATATACTGCTCCCGTTTTCGTGTTAAGGTATGCCTTGATTGACTTGATGTTCCCATTTTTATCTGTGGTTTAAATAGTTGTGGCAGTAATTGATTTTACTTTTTATCTACGTCACTCTCTTAATCTATGGATTGTTTATTCGTTCTATCTGGTTATATCAGTCAAGTTATATATTATCTGCAAGACGTTTATTATCTTAGTATTTTGCATATCACAATAAATTAATGAACATTTATTTATCTCTAAAGAAAATAGTTTGCTCACTAAGTAATACACACGTCATTGTTCGATTTAACTTTAAATGTTTTAATTAAACTAGATGTTGATCATGGTTCATGTCAATATTTAACGAAATACATGTAAATAAGCTGCACAGTAAAAAGGTCAGTGTTTACATTAAAGTAAGTGGAAATATTTCATGCAAAATTTAATTTAAAAAAAAATACTTGTTGAATGACTAGTATATTTTTAGATATAGATTTATTTATTTACTTACTTTATGCATACAGTAGCAAGGAACATACTTGTACATAATATATACATACCAATAAACATATTATATAATCTAAATAAAATATATACTCATATATAGTATAATATACATAATTATGTATTCATATAGATATAGATACATACATACATACTACATACCTATATTCATACATACGTATTATATTAATGATGAGAAGAGTCTGATAAACTGTCGAAGAGGAGAGCACGTACTAACCTTGAAAGTGTAACGGTTTGTGGACATCCTGACTTCATGAGGGAGCACATTCCACAATATAACAGATTGGAGAAAAAAGAATGAAGGAAACCAGAAGTATAAGAGAGACAAAGTTATTGGAAGAACGAAGATTTCTGTTACGATTAGAACATAGGCATATTGGAAAAGGCAGGTTAAATAAGTGGGTCTACTAATAGAGTATACAAAATACCTATATCACTGGTATGAATATTTGATACGAGCATCAATAGTAAATTTTATGCAGCTAGAGATATAAGATTTTTAAGTATCATAAGTTTGTTAGATCTGCAGTCTTGTAAGTGGTATTAAGGTTAAAACAATCAATTAAACATATTTAAGACAATTAAGGTGACTTTATTTACACAATGAAAATAACAAGCAAGATACTTTTTATTATTTCTTAACGCGATACTTGGTTTTATTTCATTCAAATATCATGCGTTGCTATGTTTACACGCTTGTTAACAATTGAAATTACTAAACCAATTTTGATCAATAAAACGTCCTAAATAACGGTGCCCAAAGATATAAAGAACAAAAGAACAAGTTGAAAGTGGTCAATCTATTTCAATTATGAATAAAAATCACACCATCATCCACACACACCCGTATTCGGGTGCGATTAGTTCCGGAGCGTGGCGAATGTGCCGGCGCTCGTCGCAAGCGCTTGCGCAATGACGCCGCCTCATTAGGCCGGAACAAACTTACGTAGAATAGTGTGGCTGTGGACTTAACCCAATTTTAGTATCGCAACACAAGCAAAACCGTCTGCATATCTGTATTTGCGCAACAGTTGAGTGTTGTGTTGTAGTGTTGTTGTTGTATAAGTTGGAGTAAACACTGATAAAATTAATAATAATATTAAAATAATACGTTATAAATAATAATAATAATTTAATACGTCGATAAAGGAAAGTCGAACGAATGGCTCATAAAAGGGGAACTGTTTCCAGAAACTGAAGCCTTCATGCTAGCTATACAAGATCAGGTCATAAACACCAGAAATTATAAAAATTCATAATTAGAGACCCAAATCAAACCTCAGATTTATGCAGACACTGTAACCCAGCTCCTGAAACAATACAACATATAACTGGCGCTTGCAAATTTCTGGTCCAGTCTGATTATAAACACCGGTATGACCAAGTAGCTGCAATAATACACCAACATTTAGCACATCAGTATCATTTTATCAATAAAAAATTGCCATACTACAAATATAAACCAGACACTGTCCTCGAAAACAGCACCTGTAAAATGTATTGGGACCGAACAATCATTACTGACAAAACCGTACACTATAACAGACCCGATATATAACACTACAT
Source organism: Catocala sponsa (assembly GCA_963564715.1). Classification (NCBI taxonomy): domain Eukaryota; kingdom Metazoa; phylum Arthropoda; class Insecta; order Lepidoptera; family Erebidae; genus Catocala; species Catocala sponsa. The sequence goes on from OY751338.1 coordinate 10,763,078, forward strand.
GATAAAAATAGCAACATCATTTATATTATTGACATAGCCATCTCCAACAGTCACAACGTACAATCAACAATAGCCGATAAGCTTTCAAAATACCAAGACTTAGCGATCGAATTAAAAATACAATGGAGAGCACGTACAGTGCATAATGTACCAATAGTGTTGTCATCAACTGGTATAATACCCAAAACACTCACTCAAAGCCTTGACATCTTACACATGCCTATACACACACTACAACTATTGCAAAAAGCCACGATTCTGAACACATGCCGCATCACACGCAAATTTCTAACATCATCATCCATATCATCAACTTATTTCATTTAACGTGCCATGCTTGGTCTTGGCCCGCATGACACGCCTTTACCCCTTCAAAAAAGGGAGTTAAAAAATTTTTCAATAAAATAATAATAATAATGTTTATTTCACCACAGTATAACACTTGTACAAATTATTCTATATTTACGAGTACACAGACAATGACATAATAAATAAACTAAAATTGTATTAATGACACACATTAAGTGGTGAATTGAATGACATTGACTTGAAACACATGTATATTGGGACATATTTGCGGGAACAAATTTAACTTAATCTCAGGTGGTACAAGTTATAGCCTGACTGATTAAGAATTAGGGCAAAGACTAATAAGTAATACATTGGACAATGATACATTAAAAGCAATAATCCCTAGCTACACCTAGTACCAACTCCGTTGAAATATAATGTCATAGAAATGTATTTGTTGTAGAGTACTCCCTTCTAATAATTATTTGGTAAATAATGCATTCTGTATTCCACACATAATAAAGTATTTATTGGTACGTGGATACTTTATTTATTGGTACCTGGATTACATAAGCTTGTAGGTATTTATTAAAAATATCGCTGAGGTGTAACCGAACAAAATAGTTCCTAGTTTTAGTAGTCGCCCTATATTTACTGCACTGACCCGATTCACTATAGTCTCAGATAATGCAGTTCACAGTTACAGGATGTGAGTGTGTCACTATGAAATTTTTGAAAAATCGACAATGGATTCCTATTGTTGGCACATTTGATAGACTTGGGCCAGGAAGGAAACGAATAGCTGCAATAATGTGCGCCAATTTGTTTTATTCTAAAAGGCAATGTATGAACGAAGAAATTCGGATGATTTGGCATATTCGTGCATTTACTGCTCTTAGGAGTTAAGAGGATGATTGTGCGGTACTTATGATTTTGGCACTCAAGTACATTCGGAGTGGCGTTGTCATAGATGTATAGATAAGTACGTATAGGCAGTGGATAAATCGGGACAAAGATAAAGTATAATATATACATATATTTCCTTTTTCCGATGGTGGGGCCTATATAATCTGAGGAACATCAGACACGAAAAATCAAGATAGTCTGTGGATCGTCCAAAATTTTAATCCATGAGCAGATCGAACACTAACGTATGTTTCAGTAATGACGAGGTGACAACAGAAAGCAATGTACCGACTTCTATGTGTATTTTGCAAATCTATAAGCTGATGTGCCAAGACCACTACGAGACTCCTAATACTATCGATAGAGCGTTACATGTTCTGAGCGAATATTGAACGGTTCACGTCCAGAACCCAACATAGCGCGCCAAGATACAAGTAACCTATATAGATCTGAAATATAGGTTAAGCTGGCTGATGACTGGGCAAGTATCGAATGCTGCATGCACCCAAAAAAAGGCATGAACTATTACCAATTACACAATGTCTTTTGACAATAAACGACCTAAACGGAGACAGCATTATGATTTAGACGCTTTTGAAAAAGTTAGGGTAGCTGTGGATCATTCAAGATTTACTACTTATTTTATGATACGATAGATAATATTACGGTACTACGTAAGTGCAGTATTCAAAGGTCGAAAATTCAAATGTTTTACGCTTCTGAAATAAAATAGACATAGTTAGTTAGTAGTTAAACAATAACTGTCGCGTAAGTCTCTTTTATTTGTATTAAAACTAAACTATGTCACCTTAATATATTAGATTATGTACATTCAGATCTTCTAAAATTATCTACTCATTATAATGCGTAATTGGAACAGAATTCGGGTTAATCCACTCGCAACTCCAGCTAGTGCGCTGTGTATTGTGTATCTAATAAGAAATCGGTCCCAATAGAAAGATTAATTATTTTAATGTTATTAAATGTAATAATTACCATCAGTCAATCAGACCGAAATTTTAATAAAATTTCACATGCATAAAATTATAACGCCAACGATTTTGTAATATACTTTTATCTAATATTGTTAAAATATATCTTAATAAAAATGATATACATATATTGCTTAGAGTGTTTGTTTCCTCTTGAGCTCTGGATGAGTATACTACGAGTAAGCACCCGCCCTGAAACCCTCAGAAAAAAAGGTAGCTCAATAGCCCTGCTAAGAAATACTGTATCTTCAGTTCTTCTCTTTTGCTTGTGACCACTTTCATCTAAAATAGTCTTAGATTGTTCATGTGGTCGATGTCAACCGATATGTACCGGCAAAGCTTGCGGGAGGAACTATATCATAACAACGTGTGTCTGCCCCACTTGAGTATTATATATTATTATTATTATATATTATTTTATAAAAAGAATCTAAGCTAGTGAATTCACTTTGTTCACCGAGTGCTCATTATTTTGGTCAATTGTAACTCTACAATAAATGACCTCGATCCAATTCAAATGCAATTCAGCTTTATTGGTCCGGTAATTGCTCGTGTAATTCAAGCGAAGTCCTCCTTTGTTGATAGGTTCTATTTGTTTAATCAATGGTGTCATCGCTGGAATATAAATTGGTATCGGTACATCTGAATATTTGTGTCAGCGTATACATTTGACATGCACACTAGTTTACTTAGGTAAGACATAGCGGAATTTACGCTCAAAGCTTAGAGCAACTCAATTGTGGTAATAACGCTAACCTGCAGAAGATGGTAGCTAAATAAAACTGTATTGTATTCTAGCAGTGAATTCTGTTTCAAGAGCTCCATAAGAGACGCTGCTGTGTTAGCATAGCAACTAATATTTCTTTTAATATATAAAGGTTTATTTCAAGCATTTAGCATGCCAAAGTAAAAGTTAAACTTTAAAAGAGAAAAAGACAATCCATGAGTCAGAACTTCAACCTAATAACTTCAAACCGACTTCAAATATCTAAGGCGACGATGCGAATTACACAGGTCCTGTACATTGCATGCGTCAGGGCATGTTGGACCACGAATAGTTAGATTAGTTGGTTGCAGGTACAAATCCTACGTCATGGATTATCTTTTTCTTCGTTTGTAATTTATAATGTTTGACGTTGTGGTAAAAACACAGTGATATAATGTCTGTATTTTTCTTATTCAAGAGCTTAGACCGAAATAAAATATATATAATATCATTTAAATTTATGATGTATCTGCCTACTTACCTGATAATGAATGAGAACAATCTATTTTCCGCCTTTCAGAGCCCAAATAGAATCGTTTTTTTACTAAAGTCAGTTAGAGACGCCTTCTAATTGAATAGGATGAAACAGAAATCAAAGGGAATGATTGCGTTCCCCTAAAATTTCAAGGGGATGTATACCAGAGGGTAGGTTGCGATGCGTGGACAAATTCTTTTAGGGAGAACCGTCAAGGAGCTACCAACATAATTTTTATTATTACGGTATAAACACAAGTTCTTTTTGTAAAGATCCTTTTTATTTGTAATGTTAAAATACTTGTAAATATTATGCTCTATTGTTACTTTCACAATAAAAATAAAATACACCATAAAAACTATAACAAGGAAAATAGTAAAAAATATATACATATTAGGTTTATTAATTTTGAACATTTTTAACTCTCTTTTGGTATCCTCAGAAACAATTCTTGTAATAAAATCTATTAAAAATAAAGTTACCATTTAGTCTCATAATTAATATCAAATGTTAACTGAAATGTGATATGTGTTTACATTTGACATTTATTTTAATAATCAAGAATATCATTTGTGATAATTATGATAAGACTGAGAAATAGATTGAAGGTCTATTTTGAGCTGTTTTTATTCCGAAAATGGGCTGCAATATGTGTTTAATAGAAATCTGATATAAAGTATTGCAAAAAGGTAAGATTGATATTACAGTAATCAACATTTCTAACATCATATAGTTTTATTAGAAGTTGCATCAATAATGTCTTTATACTTTACAAGGATTTGTTCTGGTTGAACTTTAGTTGAATTGTTAGAAGTTTATACAAAATAATGTTAATAAAGCACATGTTGAAACGTATCCGTTGCAAGAGTGCGTAATGGATGTTACGATAATCTTTAGGTTAATTAATTCAATTCGTCTTGCTTTATGTCTTGATGGGTAGTTATATCAGTTATCGTTGTTATTCACAGGATAGCAATATTTGAAACTATATACCATGTATATCAGATCGGTAAATATGAAATGATATGTCTACGGCCTCTATGTTTACTAAAAATATGTATGTCTTAAGGCAATTTAATTTTACTAATAGTGCATAACTAACAAATTTTCTAAAATATCATTGAAAATAATACCTATAAACCTATTCATAATAATATATAGTCAGTAAAATCATTAATTAGTACAATATACATACTATTTCACTGACCATATATTTCTTTGTTTTAGTTTAGCTTGATATCTTACGAAAACGCGGGTTTGAAAGATGGCGAAATAATTATTTGGTTCTTATGAGGCTACCGTTTTGTCAAGAGTCGCAAAAACTATAGATATACTATGTCATGTAAGACAATATTTTGAAAGTTTTTCTAGACATGACTGTAAACTTTATTTATCACAGGTAACAGAAAAATTGTATACCATATCCAAATCTGACCTAAAACTTAGTAGCTTCATTACAGTTTACAAGCAAACATCGTGGGTGAGATGCCGTTGCAGTAATGTCATTGCTAAGATTGTGGCTAAAATTGCTTCGTGTAATTTGTGCACAGTGGGCTCGACAGATCCATCTTCTTGTGTCAGGGTGCAAGGTGCAGGGGCAATACTCGTTAATAAGTTAGGTCCTAAAGATGTATGAGGTAATTGGTTGGAACCCTTCGGCGTTTAGAGCTTTGAGGTATTGAGTAAATTGGGTAGGAGCTGCCTATACAAAGTGTAATGAAAACTTCTGGTTATATTTGCCGATCCACATTTTCGAAAAACATTTACTGCGTGATAATAATTTATCGACAACCAGAGTTTAAAATAGAATATACCAGTTCAGTCATAGTGTAATAAAATCACCGGTGATACTATGCAAATCAAAAAATATGATTATATAAAAATAAGCGTTAGATGTAAATAAAAATTGCTATTTAGTTCACATTTGACATTTCTTAGATTAGTCCCGAATAGATCGGGATACTATTTTGAACAACTTTTATTAAGCGATTTGGCAATCAGCTTTTTTAAAAATTATTATTATTCTAGGCTCCATATTATAAATCAAAATGTTAGTGATACATTCGGGTTAATTTGAATTTCAACTAGAAGAACATTTATTCGCCAGATCCAAGACCGTTTGTAGATTAGCTAGGTTAAGAGTACTAATTACATTTTTCTTTTAAGTTTGTTGCTTATGGGATATGTCCCTTAAGCAATAAACTCTTTGATGACTGTGAATCAAACCGAAAGCAGGGCGTTATTAGGATCTAAATATGTGGATTATGGTAGTCTCTACCTATCCCTCCGGCAAACAAACATGAACCTATATATTTTCTATAACTGCATGTCTTGTTTACTCATAATATATGTATTTCAATAAAGGCAACGAATAAACAATAAAAATACTACAAATATAATTACTTTGTTGATTCTTAAGTCATAACGATTAAATATTCGATTAAAATCTTAAAAGGGGAGCGTATATGAGTTACATTTCATCTTTATCTCCCACATGTGTAGAAGGGTTGCTATGAACAGAAATGGAAGCCACTTCAAAAGCGCCGACCGACACAAAGTAAACACTTATTTTATACATCGCCGTTTTTATGAGAACACGGCTTTGTGATCTTTGTGTGGCTCAACTTCTTATATGATGGTCAGTGGCTCGCGCGGATGTGTATTCGGGTGAATATTGAAACAGTACTATGTATACTTTTGAATAGCTTTTAATTGCAGAAGTGCTTTTAAGAACCGTGGCTACTTTCTTATTGTTTGTCTATTAGAAAATAATATACATAGTTTTAAGGAGCTTTTATTCTCAAAGGGTATGCACAGGTGTAGGAAACCCACATTTCATTAGCTATGGTTTTGGGTACCATGTCCTACGAGGCGGAACTATTGCCGTTTACAGTTCCAGATTTCCGTGACACTACCGAGAATTTTTAGAAAGGAAACCCCGGGTAGTAACACTTTGCTCGACCCAGGAATCGCATCCGAGCCTTCATGCATATCAGTCAAATAACGCTGCACCAACGAGGCAGCATTACATATAATATTATATCATACATAAATCACATTAAATTTGTGTCACCGAAGGAGTATATAACCAATAATATAATATAATAATATTCTATCACATACACACAACACCATCTAGCCCAAACTAAGCAGAGCTTGTACTATGGGTTCTAGACAATGGATAAACATACATATATACTTTTTTTTTGTAAATACATACATATTATACATAGAAACACCCAGACCAAGACAAACAGCCATGTTTATGCACACAAATGTTTGACTTGTGTGGGAATCGAACCCGCGACCTCAGGCGTGGCAGTCGGTTACACTAACCACTACGCCATCGAGGCCGACAATGATTTCGCTTAAACTGGAGCACCCAGCCAGGCAAGTGTCGCCGGTCTATGAAAGACTGTACTCATACAATCTTGGAACCCACTAGTATTTTCCATGTGCGGGCAGCACCGCAGTCGGTTTTTGAAGAATCAGCAATATGAGAGAGAAACTTCTGGAGCTATAAATATCTATAGGTATATCTAATGGCGTAACTATAGGCTTATCACCTACTGTATTTTATATTTGTTTGCAATCTTCTTCGTATAAAAAACGCAGTGTTAGTTGCCTACGCAATGCCAACGGAAATTGTCCTCATACTTAGTTACGTTGAAACAAGCGCGACGGTACTTTGTTAGCATATCTTATGGCCATTGTCATGAGACTGTATTAGTTTAGAACTTGAGAATGCCATGTGCAAACAGTTTATTTTAGAAACTGCAGTTGAAAATAGAAAGCATAATATTTAGTACTCGCTTATTTTTGAAATTAGAACTTAGATTCCTCATTGCCAGTTTTGGGTGCGATTGCCGATTTGAGGATTATATTATTGCTATAATTGACTGTAATACACTGTTATAAGTCCATCCTTCGGGATAATATATTGCAGCATATTCAAAAATGTTTAACTAATTTATATTTTAAAGGCAGTATAGCAAGTTGAACACCACATAAATTTGCTGCCGATTGAACATTTCTACCATAAAATGCTGGCAATATCCAATACTACAATACATTATTAAATAAAAGTAAACGCATCGGTGCCATTTCGCCGACGCGTATACGACTATAACGTACTGTTAATACATGGGAACCAAACATGCCCATAAAGAGAGACGTTAACCCAAATAAAAACCTGTAAAATCTTATTCCAATAACTTGCATTATACAAAACTGTATACAATACTATTATGTCACGTATGAGATACTTAATAGACCAAAAGTGTCAATAAAATTGTGTATCGAATGCTCCACTCAACTTTTTTGCAGCAATCGGCGAGCCCACGCGCGTATTAAACTGCCCTTAAATATTCTGCCCCATTGTAACTCCGCGCGTATGGACATTTCAACTTTTTATTCTGATACCAAACAAAGCTTATTTTCGAGTGTTATAAGAAACGGACGGTTTATTTAGCCATTGTTGGTGAACCATTTATCTCTTTAATTTATGGTGTAGCGTCGCGAATCGCGGACATATTTGTGTCGAGCAGTCGGCAGTTCACGCAGTTGCATTGTCATGCGTAGGTAGCCGTTTAGCGTTAAATGAAAAAGGTTCTAACTCGTATTCATTTTTTAAAGGTTGTTTTCAATGTTAAAATGTCGAGCAGAGAATTTATTTTCGTTAAATGAACTGATTAATTAAAATCATTTAGTATTTATCTTTTCAATGATCAAATACGTAAAACATCAGTTTACTAGAGATTACAAATAAATTTAATGTGTCTGAAGAAAGATAACGCTCATCCATTATATTATTATGTAGGTTTAAAAATATTCACTAATGTAAAATTATTGTCTTGTTTCTTTTTTATACATTCAACCTTAATTAAGTCTGCGCATCAGAAATAAACTTATCATAGTGATAGGTATTGAATTTTTTTTCAATCTTTTGTTGTTTGTACATTTTGCATGAATAATAAAATTGTAAAATAATGTCAATGATTAAATATATTTTATAAGCTAAAGGATGTATGAAATATTTCACAATAAATGGTTCATTCATTTTCAAATATTAACTGACAGAATTGTAGCAGCAGAACCCTAAGTGTGTCAGTTCTTGGAACCGACGCGTTTTCGACTTCTTATACACAGCGGGTCTCCTTGTGTAGATGTTTTGAGCCACTACTGGCCTCCTGGATTCGTCACAGGGCGTGACGTTATTAACCATTGTTTGAGCTTCGTTATGCACAAAGTAATTTTCTCTGGTTGAATTGTTGCACTTGTGGTGCACAGCAATAAAAACATTTATCAAGCCCATTCGGTAAAAGTAGGTGTTAACTTGTTGGACAAAGACCACCTCGGACTTCAGCTACTGTGTGTTAACAATTAAGCGGACGTGACTCATTGAATTGTCTTATTTTCTATGTTCTTGTGTGGTATTTTGAGTTTTAACGGTAGGAGAAAATTATACATTTCGGCTACGTAAGCTAGTTAAAACCGAAATGATGCTTTCTTTTAATGCAAATCGTTTGTTTGCAAAGTAACTGGTTAATGTTAGTAAATAATTATATTAAAAACTGGATCGTTCTTCTAAGTACAAAATACAGTTAACGATTTAAGTTGTCAAATCGTATTAATTAAGTACAAAGCAAGTAACAAAGCAATGTAAAAAGGCAACAGAATTTTGACAGCAGCCTTAGGTACTTTTGTTTAAAGAACATATAATAATTAAACTGATAACGATAACGGTGATAATAACTACGATCTAGCTAGATATCAAACCAATTGAGCCGTGCGCTCAAATGAGCAAATAATCAGCTACAAATACTAAGCGCAAAATTAAATACTTTAGTATTTGTTTTCTGTGCTCTGCTTTGTTACAGTCACAACGATCTATTTTTGGACGTTTTCTATTAGCCTCAGTTAAAATTAGAATTTTAATATGCTGTCTGGATTTTATGGCACGCCACAGACTGGGTACTAACGTTCCAAATTTATGTTTTTTCATAACTGAATTATGATATATAGTTTCTTAGAAGTCTGTGCGATTAAGTAAGTAAATTGTTACTTGATCACAACATTGTGTAAGACAGTATGACTCTTGTAGAACATTAGTCAGTTAAACATCATTATCACGGGTACTTTAACCCCGATTCCGACTTATCTTGTATATTTATTTTGTATGAATCATTTGTGGTTAACCAAGTGTTTAACAACAAGTTATATTTTAACTAAGTACATGGATAGTATAGCAGCTTATGCGGCGGCTTCACTACTGCCACCGCGCCAAGTGTTGTTGGATCTACAAATCGTTTTTCGAGTCTAACTGTTCTTCGTGTCTGTTGTTTGAATGTTTATATAGGTCCCCAGCCCGCGACATAAAAAAAAATATTCCAGCCTGATTTTTTTAATGAACGGTACGCACCATTTTTCAAGCATCTCGTTTGATTCCATTGAAGTAGCCATACGTTTTCCAGAGAATGCAGATACACTGGTTGCGATCGTGCCGTATTTATTTTGCTTAATTCACTCGTTATAAATATTCGTCATGTTTCTTTCTCGGTTTAGAGTATTCTTAACTTGACTATTCTTCAGTATCCGACCTGAGGCTAAGAACCTTCTCCTAAGTCTTCCGATTACACCTTTGACACTGGCCTTTTAGACATTCTGGGTACGTATAGTTCTCAAAGTAGTAAGCAGAATCTATGAATTGCCAAGACTTGCTACGATAGTGGTATACCATTTTATTTTCATATTTATTCTTATGACATTCATCAGGCATAGAATACAGAATGCTATTATCCTAGCCTATTTCTATATTGTAATATATTCTGAGCAAAAAATCGAGATCTTAATAAATTTTATACTATGTAATATCAGACTATTATTCTTATATTAATAAACTAGTTTAATTTATTGATGCCAGTAAATGTTTTTCGCTTATATAATATACTGCCTAACTAAAGGCGTTTAATTATAATAATACATTAATCAATTCACTGGTCCAGTCTATAAATATGTTAAATTATTTTTTAATAAACAACTTTTACTTTGTAAAGCATGCTACTAAGTAGAAGTCGTTCATCATCATCATCATCATGTCAGCCAAAAGACGTGCACTGCTAGACATAGGCCTCCTCCAAGGTTTTCCACACAGACCGGTCTTGGACCACCCGCATCCAACCGCTTCCCGCGACCCTTTCCAGGTCGTCGGTCCACCTTGTGGGAGGCCTACCCCTGCTGCGTGTTCCGGTGCGTGGCCGCCACTCTAGAACCTTTCTGCCCCAACGGCAACGGTAGAAATCATTAGATAAGATTAAATAAATTAATTTAGTCATTCAGGTTATTGTTATAAAAGGAAGATACAGAAAGAAACATGTTAGAGTACCTATTTAGTAATATAAGCCATCTGAATAAGTAGACTATGTAATTAGCGCAGCGGTACAAGTGATGATTTCGCTACTGTACCGGATTGTGGGGTCAGACCTATTATAGAAGAAGAAAGTTTGAGATCTATAACTGGTTGCACAGAGACCAGATATGTTTAATTAATAGTTTGATTTTTTTAAATCTCTGATATTCAGGAATATTTTATTACAGAATGAAAACAAAATAGAAGCAGACGAAATTAATCAGCTACAGCTAAAATATTAATTTATGTGGGAATATATAATTATTGCTACGATATTTTATTAAAATTAAATGTCAGTCAGCCAGGTGTTCACAATTTTTTTTAATATGTCTAATTGCCTTCGATAGGGTGCGATTCGCATGTGAGAACTATTTGCGTGGCCTCGCCAACATATATAATTATGTAGGTAAATAAACGTTCAAGGAACACCATGGTAGGTTTAGTTGGATGAACCCGGGACTTTCGACTTTCTCCGGGTAAGCCCGACATAACCACTTCACTGCCCCGCGGAGAAGTTGTGTGTAGAAGTAATCATAGAAGTAATGCCTACTAATAATTAGGTTTGTGTGTACGTTGATCTCACCAACCCTTTTAAATTTAAATAATAAGTAATTATAGCATATCGTGAGAAAGTATTACTAAATATCCGTATTTAAGAACTTACAGGTTAATTCAAATAATATGTTACAATTTAATTTAAATTCTAGGTTAATTAATACTTTAAAGTTGGATGTCCATACATCAACACATATACTCGATATAGCGATATTTAATTATATCTCAATAAATTAGTATAAATCCATATACTTAGGTATATGCATTAAGATTTATGAGAACAAAACTGTATTAATTTTATTAATTTAATATATTAGTGTTAATGAATACGTAATTATATTGATTCTATACAAAAATATCTATAATAATAAGTAACTGACATCTACCCTCTGTTTTCGAAAACTTTAAATTGCTTTAAATCGTTCGTTTCAATTACAACTCACTTTTTCAAAAATAGAACTCAACACGCACCACGATTAATTTCTCGAATGTACAATTTCGAATAAAGAAACTTAACGATCGTTGGGGTAATTCACCTACTTCCCGTAGCTAGGCATACGGTGGGCCAATAAAAGTGCATGCACTAAACGTAACACAAATCTCCTAGTAATTACACTGGTCACGCCTGTATAAGTTTTAATTAATCGGTGAATTACACTCGTACATATGTGTAAGTACTTTATGTGCTATCGGAGCGGAGTTGTCGTTGGAGCTTGTCGCGTACTGGTTTACGATTGTGCGGGTCCGTTGATGCTTGTTTAACGACACGATAATGCTTGCACCATGTGTGATGTACCCAAAATGAATTGAATTAGTTAGAGACTAAATTCAAATGTTACATATTGGCTCATTATTATGCGTGAACATGTTGAAAACGTTTGTGTTTAGACTAAATCATACTTAAGACAAACTGTTTGGCTTTTGATTGATTATCTAATGAGACATTATTAAAATGTTATGTAATAGTCTATTTACTTCTAATTTTGGCGAACTCTGATCACCTATATTTTAATTTGAACTTAATTTTGATTGCAGCTTGTGCGGTTTATACATATACCTAATGTGTATAGTATCATTTAAATATGTGTTTTTATCTGAACCTACATTAGTATATTATATATATACAGTATTAAGAAGAACAGCACACATTGTTGTGTGATGTGCATAGTGCGTTTCAAGTAAATGAAATCGCGGGGAAATTCTTTTACTAATATTTTTTGTCTTAATATTTAAGTAAACAATATTTATTTCAACCAGCTGTAATTCAAACTGTTACCGTATTACTCTTTGTCTTGCTGCGACTCAACGCAGCGGCACACCAGCAGCCAGGCAATAGGTTTTTAATTATGTCTGGCATTCCAACAATTGACAGGTTAAAACGCCATTGAGAAGTTCGTACGTGATGGAATAAAAATCATTTACAAATCCAATCTTTCATATTACAAGTAAGGTTTCTAATATTCGTCTCGCATCGCACATTGGAAACAGTATCCAATAACTTCCAACGCGCAGCCCACAGTGTCGATAATAGTTACAGACGTTGTCAATGACGGCTTCATTCAAACACAACTCTTATTTCCGCTCGTTTAACACGAATTTTAATGTGTCCGTACGTTTAACCGGACTGCGCTTACGCAAGAGATGTGTGCGATAAAAGATTTCTTTTTAGTCGTTTTTGGTTGAATGATATGATATCGATGTAATCGTTGCATCTTTTGTATTTTTTTATCAGTCAGAAAACGTGTTTAAATGTTGCCGTTAAATTTTACCTTCGTTGCATTCCTAATCGAGATCACAATTTAGATCGTTTTACTTATAAAAATGCCCATTCGAAAATTTTATGTCTGAATTTGGCTCAGAAAATATTTATTATGATACAGTTCATTTCTTTCTTTCATATCTAATCATATTTTTAGCAACGCTTAGCAACATCAAAAAATAAGCTATAATATGACACAGGCAACTTGTCTGTATGCCAATCATTGGCTTTTTATAAATATCTTTTGTTGAACGGAGTATAATAATTCTTGTACCGAGTTGGATTACATGAAAATTGCATCAAAATAATAGGTACTTTAAATTAATTCAGACTCGTATATTTTAGTACTGTATTGTATAACTGAATAGGGTGAACAAATTCGTAGACACGAAGTTTTAGAAGAAAGTGCTACTTATCCATAATAATATAATGAAAGTTAAATTTTAAGTGGGTTAACCCGTCGTTGTCAAATATAGATAGTACAAAGGCGATGGGCGAGTGATAGGGCGACCGATCGTAGGATGTTAACCGCTTATTTACCACCTTTTTCTTTAAGGCTCACCTCTAGATTAATTGTAATGAAATATGGTAACAAGTTAGCTGCCGCATAAAACAGCAACGCAGTAATTTTGCTATATCAGAATTGCTTCTATTTCACAAGTTAAAATAACTTCCAACGATTTAAATATCACGTAGTACTTTCATCAAAAAGATCTAGTTAAAAGCTAAACCAATTTAGCGTTTAACTAATCGTATATAGTTCATATAAGCCAATTTATAGTATTTAAAAGTACTGTTACAATTTTGGGATAGTTACTGGAAACCGTTACCGTAATTGATTCGTTCAGAGCCGATTACGTAGGAATGTCTATTAAAAGTAATAACAGACGTTTTAGTAAGATTTAGGTAAAAGTAAAATGTGTGTAGATTAAGCTTGTTTACTTGGTTAATTTGCGCTGATCTAGTTAAATGAATATGAGCGTAATAAAACATTGTCCGGCCCACATCTGGAAACCAGTTAATAAAAATATTATATATTTTATTGACTCATTAGCACTAATATACACTTATTACAATCAAACCTATTTGTTTATTAGCAAAAACAAAAAAGATACAGTTTCGCTTAGAGCGAGTAATGAAACTACCTCCTTGAATGCAAATAATTTTCTCAAAATTCTAATCTACAAACAGCTGCTATTTGTTCTATTTCTTACTAGCTGTGCTGCTGCTTTAAGAATTTGTAAACATCTCGTTAAGCCTATAACCGAGCTTACATACTATGTTTTAGCATAGGAATATTTATATGTGAAGAGAAAACTTTCTACATCTTTTGTACCCTGTGTGTACAGAGGACTCTAAAATTTGGCGCAGTTAAAATTTATATAGAGCACAAAGCTAAAAGCAAAGTGAATATCATTTATTGTGGTTGAATTTCAATTACTGGGCGATGACTAATATAATTAACCAGTCAAACAATAAAGAGGAAACTTTGCGAATTATCTGATCAGCATTTGTGATATATAATCTGTAAGAGTTTATTAGTTCTGTTGACCTTGTAAGCGTATGTTCAATATTAAACGTCAATAGCCTCCATCTAATAAATATAATTTGAATGCACACAGACCTACAGCAGAGATTTCTTTTCATTTTTGAAAAGTAAAAATGTCATGTCAAATCACAACAACGAATATAAAGTTAGATTATGGTAATTTGAATTTTGTACAACGATACAAGCACAGTCCTATGAGAGTTGTCATTGAGCTCAGTCATTATAATATTCAAATGTTATGGCGTCATCTTTAGTTTTACCATCGTGGTGACCTGGCCATGAAGAGACAAGTTGTAGTATTTCGAGGCTATTAATGATGTTAACGTAATCTTGTTCTTCGCGAGTTTCATTCCAAAACCTTCCTAATCAAATTGCCTTAAAACCTATTTTTGGATGTAAACGAGGCCTAAGTATCCTTATTATAAACGACCAGTTAATTTTAATAAACTATATAAATATAATAATAATAATACCAGTCCTCTATTAAATTGTCCCACTGCTGGGCACGGGCCTCTTCTCACTGTGATAAGGGTTAGGCCATAGTCCACCACGCTGGCCTAAATTAACTAATAAACTATAATAATTAATAAACATTTGTTTCCTTGATCCATCTGAACATTCACCAATCAACAAATGCACGAAGTAATAAGCATCGCTCCGTTTATGGAGCCAAATGTTGTGATAAATGTTTATAGAAACTAAAAAAATATCATTCGAACGACCGAATTTGTAATCATATTTACCATGAATTCACAGGGTGGATTGCCTATATTAAACTTAATTAAATAACATTAAAACTTCATGTCTCTATAGCTAACTAGATACGGCAGACAAAATCAAAAAATAACAACAACCAATACCAAAATTTTATTTATGTTTGTTTAACGCAGTTATTAGTTTCGTCGCGCTTTAAGATTACATGTAATATTTTTCCCTGTAATAATAGTGTATAGTATCTGCTGTTAACTACAGACCTGCTCTTAGCGTGATTAGTAATGGATGAAGCAATAGCCCATGAGCTCCGTTGACTAAATGAAAATGGCAGACCGCCCGACTAAAAACATTTATTTTGCGAGCATTATAGAGTTCTCTATAGTTACTGATACTACAGACAAAAAAAACGCAATAAACTTTAAATTAATTATAATAATAATAAATTTTTATTCAATAAATAAATAAAAGTCTACAAAACACATTACATGCTACTTATTGTATTAAATTCACATTAAAACTATATTTAATCTAAAGGAAAACATTTTACAATTTAAAATTGGACACAAAAAGTCTTATTTATAAAGTCTGTTTTTACATTTTATTACCTGAACTAGGTCAGAGACCTGTGTTTCAGGCTGTTTCTACTATTACATTGGTATTCTATTGTTAATAAAGTAAGGGTCTACAAAAAACATTTAACATTTATACATGTACTGCAAACATATATAGGTAGTTAAGTATTAAAATTAAATTAAAATATAGATAGACATATTTTATATATTATTTAATTAAAATATAGATAGAAATATTTTATATCGATTTATAAAGTTTTATGAGTATGTGCTTATAGTCTGACAACTGTATTGATGTTAAAGATATTGAAAGGATCATCGAAATCAATACCCTTGTAAAATTAAATCAGTGAAGATCAAATTTTATCCGTATACGAAACAAGAAAATTTATCGGTAAGAATCCTGTAGCATCTAACTGCTTTAGTAGTAGCCATCATCCATACTTTAAGCACTTGGTTTAATCGCAATCAATCTGCCACCGCTTTTATTGCCGCTACTACTGCTCCAGAAAATATGTGGTTAGCAAGATAAATAAACCAACCGACTTACTTATTAGGTTTTGTACATTTTAGTTATGCGGTCGACTACACAGACATAGTGTGAGCGTCTTCCGGCCATGGCACCATTCAGCCAACAATTCATTTATTCCTAATGTAAATGTTATAGAAAATTTATGTAAATTTATATTATTACATTACGCCTGATAGCAATTTACGGACGGCATAAATATGAATACCGCATACCGAGTAGATATTTACGCGTCTAATATGAAGTAAACTCTTTTGTACAATTGTAGAAAGTTTTGTAATACTCAAATGAATTTTGTATTTGTATGCCGTTTATCATTCGTAATTTGTTTCCTTTGTAATGTTATATTGGGATTGGCCTTTATAAATTTGTCATGCGTTGTGTTGGGATAATGTAAATGTATTTTGATTCTGATTCAAAGCAGCTTTGCTTCGAACAGATTAATGTTTGAATGCTGAGTTCTGTTACAAGTTTGCTGGTGCGATTTACACAGACTTTTTTTGTGTTATTTGCATTTTTATTTTTATCGAAGAAATAAAGACATAAACGTCTTATTTAAATTATCTGTTTTGACTAAAGAAAATATACAGTCGTTTGTTAGAAAGTTTATGTTGAGTTAGTTTATGTATGTGACATGTACGCTCCGCAAATTGTTATGAAAATCCACTCTGTGGATTATCTCTCATATCATAAAAACCCAATATTTCCATAGACCTGTATCGTATTAGCATATCCAAGGATGTTCAAGTAGAGAGTAGAGGTATACTTTTACCGTATCGATAAGCAGTAGCAAGGTGCGGCATACGGCTGTATGATTGTTTGCTTTCATAACTGTATGATATAGAAACTATAAAAATAATTTATTCATTGGTTAATTCAAATGCACATTCAAATATACATAGGTATTTATTTGTTGCTTATCGTGACATAACTAGAGCATATTAGATTAAAACAAATATAGACTGTTTCTAAACAAGAGATAACCACAACAAACATTGTAATGACCTTTATTTGTAAACATTAATACATTAAACACAAGTGTAACATAAATATTTACTATTCGAAAGATAATTCGTCTCTACAAACAAACTCAGAACACAAATATTTTACTTTCCCTCATTAATATTAAGTGAGAATTTGTGAATACATTGAAGGTAAATTTGTTTTATTTGATTATATTAACAAATATCCAGACGAGTAACAAATAATATAATTGGTCTGTTAATACTTTAACCGGCATGTTGATGGGCTTTTAGGGGATATAGTAGCAAGGTGTTAGAGAAGGATGTAAGGAACAAACAATTCTGTTATCCGTAAAGAGTTGTTCAAAGTTTGGGTATTCTTTATGTCAGTACATTAAATGTTGGTTAAGTCAATACATTGATACAAATTCGAGCGATACAGCAATGAATTCAACAGTGAGAACTGAGTTTTATAAAAAAAACGGGTTGCAATCCGGGAGTGCCGGCAGAAGTGAAAACTTGAATATTAACGTTGTGCATTTTTGATATTTTGGAATGGTTAGGGAATAATTTTGCACGAATTGCTTTAATTATCAGTATAAAAGTACTATCATTTACGTGGTAAAATACAATATAATTCATTTATTGTGCTATCGTACACAAACATGACAATTCTCCCTCCGTCTTACGAATTTTCGATCAGGTCACGTGTCCTGACGCGAGTTTAACATTTTTTACCCATCACAAAAAAGTGCACTACGCCGCTAAAGAAGTTTTCACTTCAAAAACAATACTATAATCGAATATAATATCTATGTATTTTTATAATTAAGTATGAATATGACTAGAATAAGAGATCCAAGTTCATATATTTATTACTTCTAAGCATTCTTGCATATAATTAAAAAAATGTACTTTTAATATGTGTTAGAATTCCAATGTGACATAGTGTATTATTAGATTTATTTATATGAAGCTTCAAGAAAGCAGGATTTAACATTGCAACTAAATAGGTACACTTTTTGGTCTACTTGCTTAATAATACAATGCAGAAATATTTGATACACGGACTTTGTAAATAATATAACACGAATATTAATACTAATTTTTACTGTAAAGAGATAATTAAAGTAGATTCTTGTGATAGCATATGTATTTGACACAATGGCCTGGTTTATCGTAAACTAAAAGTCCTGCAAAAATAAAGAGAAGAAATAATCATAATTATGCCTATTAATAGTTCACGTTTGTATGTGTATGTAACATGCACATCATATGCGATCGGCTATTGTTTGGACTGAATATCGCTGGCAGCGATACCGATGCGAGTTGTAAAAGCTCTATAGGGGCCAATAGTCTGCAACTGTCCAATAAAATCAAAACAAACTGCTAGATGCTTTATAACAATAATTTTTTTCAATAATATTCGTAAATATTTATCAGAATGCACCAAGTACTTTTTTGTCTTCATTTAATCATTGATGGTGACGTAGCTGTTAATATAAGAGCACATCCTTACTAAACAATCTTGATGTGACTTTTTACACAAAGTCACAAACACATACTAAACAAATAAACTACTGCTGAAACTAACGGTTCAATTGATTTAGTAATCGTTATTGTTGTATTTACATTAAATATTTATTGCAAGCAGACTGGACAGCCCGTTCCTGTGGTACTGGACCCGTCTACATATGTATGGATCGAGTGCACAGGAGGGGGACGCAGATTTTTAAATTAGGTTTATTTTTATATTTGTTACTAACATAGTTTTAAGGAATTTGTATGACTAACATTTATGGACAATAGTCTGAAATAAAAGTTTATTATTATTATTATCTTTATTACTTATTTTCTCTAATAATTACATTTTTAAATATAAATATAAAATTTGTACATATTTATTATTATTATTAATCTTTAGCAGCATTTTATTTTTAAACTGAAGTTTTAGATAAAAAGACACATCAAGATTGTTTACCTTTAGTTAAATACCTAACCAAATGGAATATAGGATAATATTCTGGGTCACGGCGGACTTTGCAAACGTACAAACAACGAACAGGCATGGAACAATAATTTGCAGCACAATATTTTGTTTCGTGTGGAGATCGAACCCTCACTGCAGTTAAACCACTAGCCATCAGTTAAGTCAAGTTATTAAAATGAATTACGGTGACGAAGACCAACTGCCATCCCCGAGATACGTATAATTCTTAAAGCGAAGGTGTTGCTATGAATGTCCTGATAACAGAAAATCAATAACATCTTAGTGTTGTATGGGCGTAAGTGCATAATTGCGCCATTGTACTGACGTGGTGAAGACCTCTTGATTAGAAAATATAACAATATGTGTAGATAAGAACAACATACAAGTACTATCACTAGATGACTACTTATTTATCGCACTTATTATTAAGTATATTCTCTCGATTCGATTCCAATAGTTATCCATGACATCGAGAGAATCTACGCGAGAAAAGAAATAGCGCTCAGTTGTACTTGAGGTTATTTACTCGAATTCGCAACGAATGTAGTGCATAAGCGCTCGTACTCACTTTTCTTGTCGTTCGCACACCTTACTATATATTAAAAAATAAGCGTTTGGTATCATAGGTCTTATTTATTTATTTATTTGCATCAACTGCAATTATCTTATGTGTATCTCTTCGGAAAATATTTCAACCGTAGCTGCAAACTGAAACCAAAATTATATGGACGTGTTTGTTCTTGTGATACCAGTATAGGCCAAAAGTTTTCTGGTCTTTGGTATATTATATCTTTTCTTCCGGGCTAGTACTACCGTCTACTGGCCATAATAACATACTACGTGCTGCTATTGAAAATACTCAAAAACAATATAGAAAACAGCCCAAATTCTTTAACTACTACACCATCGCAACACTTATCACATTCAAAGCATGACAATACTTTTAAAGCAACATAAACAACACTTAAATATTCTATAAGTAGTTCAGTAAAAGAAAATGAAATTCGTGTAAGTAGGTAAGGTTTTAATATTTTTCTGATTAGCTGACAGGAACAATCTCTTTTTTTCACAAGAATATCTGACATAATGTAGACGTAAATAGAGTTGATTGATGATACTTTGATAAAGGTCATGACATCCTTCCAGGGTCGAGTTTTTATAAGACAAAAGCTAACTGAGGAACTTGTAAATAGGTAATGATTTCTGCGAATCACGTTTCTAGGCACATTTTATACCGCAGATCGTAATATTTTTAGTATATTTTTTTTTGTTGATTACATAACGCTATATATTTTCCAAGAGATTGGTTACAGTGTATGGTATTCAGAATTTCATAAGAAATTTAATTCTGAATATCTCTCTATTCTGAATGCTCTGTGTGATACTATACCCAGTAAAAAGCAATGAACTCGCCCTTTATAACCAGAGGTCTAAATATATCTGACGAAATGTGAGTGTGATGCGCCTCTGCCACTAAGTCGGTCTATATTTCGCATTTTAATACATACTAGCGGTCGCCTAGTGCTCGAAATTCGACCAAAGATTACCTGTAAGATATTGCTGATATATGTCATTATATATTGATATATGTAACCATAGTTACGCGCTTCGACTGCGTGTGTCAAATGCATTGTTGTGTGCGTGTAGTGTTTTTTCATTAATTTAATGTAATTTTAAGCATAATTAAAAAAAAATATTAGCATTCGTCACTTCTTCTCTGTATAAACTATAAGTGTGCGAAATTTCATACTCCTCCGTCCGCCCGATTTTCGTAAAAAGGGATCCAAAGTTTTCGCTTCACGTATTAATATATAGGTCATGGCGATTCTATTTCAGCATAGCTATTACGTCAGCGCTTCGATCGAACGATGTTAAGTGCAACATCATACATTACTCTAGTAGAACGTCATGTTTAACTTCAGTTCAGTGACAAATTGCTACATTAGTATAAAATATAGCAAAGCAGTTATGCTTATTAAGGAAGCTTCGATTCTACATTAGTTGCGATTAGAATTAAGTACCTATAAGTTGGCGTAAACTTTAAAATTCACAAAACACTTGACTATTTTTAAGATAATTATTGCCTAAGATGGTAGACGAGTCAGCGGACTACCTGATGGCAAGTGCTACACTAATATTAGATGTCTGTGTTCCCTTGATTTTGCAACAGTATCAAGATATTATAGACAAGTCACTCCTTACCGTGCCGTAATTGAGGGAGGAACTGGAAAGACTGTTCTGTCCTTCAATTACTGAAACAGACAGAATGATGATACCGACTCGTTCGGAAACAGCATAGCAGAAAGATAGGAGTAGGTCACGAATACTTTGGATAGATAAGAGAATGTGCCATCGATGGCTGAAGAATCCAGGACCGCATAACGGAAATAACAACCCGCCAATCAGGATAACTGTATATTACAAGAGTACACTAACTTAATATCTAATTTATGAACAAGGAGCTTCGAGATCAGGGGCTGCGAATATCGAATTTTGCACTACCTATAAGATGCTAAAGTTTGAATCACGATATATATGATATACTCATATCACATCTTTTATATCACACCTATTGACACGTCAGTCGGAGATGTGGTTACACTCTGAATTCATCACATACTAAGCAATACACAACAGTCTTGCTTCCTAACAGGGAAAATCCTAACTAAATGCAAATGTGAGTTTATTTGTTTGTTCACACACACACTTTGTCAGGGTTAAAGAAACGGACATAGGGTACCTTTCATTTAGAAAAAAGTGATATGACCTAGAAATAAAAACACTAACAAGAACAAAGCCGCAAGTAAAGGCTAGTGGCATGATATTTTACATGCCCCAGGAATTGAACGTGAAATTTTACGACAGTTACGCTTTCTTCACTGGACCAATGAGGCAATCTTTATAAATATTAAGTACTTGTTATTGCAAACATTTATTCTGGGTGTCTTATCTTACTCAAATCATCACTTACAATGGACGTGAACCATTGCGTATTATCGATTCGAGGAAAAATCGTGAGATTATAACAAGCGCATAAGTAAAATGGTACCACGTACTGATCAGAAAGTTTAATTATCGTAAAGTAATGTTTCCATTTTATTTGCAACATCAGTAGGTACGTTCAGAAAGTCGTCACTTTGCCATTATGTGTAGTAAGTTCTTAATGCTTATGTCGTAATTGCATAAATGTCGTAAAGTAGGTACTTACTTACGTTATATAGGTACATAAAACAAAAACCTAAATCGTACATATCCTAAACAATATTATCTATAAACGAATGTGAGTTTGTTTATTTGTTTGTTTATTACTTACGCTTTCACGTTTTAACTACTCGACCGGTCTTCGACAAATGTTGCCTTACCAGCCAACTACCAGGTCCAATTGTGAATCTAAACCATCCAAGGATACACTCAAGGACGCACAAACACATTATTAAAATCGGCCAAGCGGGTTCATAGTAGTCCAGTGACGGACATGAGTACATAAGAATTATATATAAGTATATCTGATGTACTGAGAGTGTGCTTAATACCTCATGTTGGTCGAGTGAGTTTTTAATTCTAAAGTAATAAAATTTAATACAAGCTTTACATACATTATAGTATTTAAAAAACCAATATGCATTCTTCAACGGTCGTAAGAAGCAAATTGGTAAATATTAGAATACGTTGCAAGTATTTTTTCTCACGCTGTTGTACCCATGAAATAAGTGGAGCACCTGATGCTACCGCAAAGGCGGCACGTTTGAAGCCATATGTTTGAGACGAAAACAATATAACCTACGCTTGCGGTATTATAATGAAACGAGTAAACAAGTGAAGAAGTATTTCGAGTAATAATTTCAATGAACCATGAATGGTAACTGAATAAATAGAGTACTTACAAGCTAGGAGATCTGACATCTATATTTATTTCAGTGTTTTAGTTTCTATTAATATATTTACTTTAATAAATCGGCGGCATACCAATTACACTGGATTGTGTATTTAACAATGAAATGAGAAATATGGCAATTGCTACACCGACTAGTGCCACTAAAATTTGGGATGGACCAGTTATAATAATTAAATAATACAATAACAATTAAAGACATTAAACCAGTTGATATTTTGAAACTAAAGAAATTTCATAGAAATAAAAGAATGTCAATTATTAAAACCAAGACAAACAAAACAAATTACGATTATTCATCGTTCTCACAGAAACACAAACACTAACGATTCTAGAAGAGTACTAATAGAAGACAATTGTTGTACCTTAGGCTCAAAAATATATTTACTGTTGAAACTCTATGAATAAATAAACTGTTTATCTAACTTGCTGTTCATCAATATTTCGTGCAAACAGGATATGTATATGGTCTATTTATTGGAACTAGCGGTCGCCTAGTGCTCGAAATTCGACCAAAGTTTGCCTGTAAGATATTGCTGATATAATAATATATATTGACATTATTATGTCATATATGTAACCATAGTTACGCGCTTCGACTGCGTGTGTCAAATGCATGGTTGTGGGCGTGTAGTGGTTTTTCATTAGTTTAATGTCTTTCTAATGCATATTTTATATAAATATTAGCATTCGTCACTTCTTCTCTGTATAAACTAAGTGTGCGAAATTTCATACTCCTCCGTCCGCCCAATTTTCGTTCTTTTTTAAAAAGGGATCCAAAGTTTTCGCTTCACGTATTAATATATAGATATGGTGGTAGTAGTTATAGAGCAATATAGCATTGATAAATATCTATACACTGACATAAATATATTTACTCCAATTACGAAAAGGGCTCGCGCCCCTTGTTCCTATAATCTAATATAGAACGGCACAAGATTAAAATCAAACAAATCAATTCTATTTGTTAAGTAAATGAGTAGCGCCCGTATGACGTAGATACATACGTATCGTGTTAATAAAACCCTCCCTACAGTATGCTGTGAACCATTGTCTCTAGATAGAGCAATTTATTTAATTAAAACACCCACAACTATGCCACGTCGTACATTGAGATAAACTACACTGTTATTAAGTCATTATAGTTTCAAACTACAAAGTTCAACGAAGACGCACTTTACGGCATTACTTATTTTAAAAAACCGCTAATGGGTGTATCCTTGTCTCGCGGGTGGTGGTAAACATTAAAAGAATAGACAAAAATATTTAAATTAAGAACACATTCTATAGATATAAAAAATATATTGCTTGAGGAACGAAACTGTATATAAGTAGTAACTACAGAAGTCATGGCACTATCCGTACACACAAATTTCGATTAATAGATACCTACTACATATTTTGTTGATATATTAGATATTAATTAAACTTTATCATGTTATCTTGCTCTATCTATGTCATGTAAATTTGGAATCGCCACCACAGTCCGTTGCTATCATATCAGCCCTATCTTTGAGCTGTCCGACTACTGAACAAAAACCTCTTTTTTTGGATGAGAAGGGTTTCTCATCCAAAGTCGTCTTTCAACTCGTCGTCAAGTCTAGCATGTTGGCCCAGTGTAGGCAGGATTTACATATCTTCATGAACATGTTATGGACAATTCTAACCCATGTAGGTGTACTCTTACTTACTACAATGTTTACCTTTACCGTTAAAGAAGCAAATGATAATTATATTTATAATAGTTTTAACTATACTGTAAGCAATTATAGCCCTTGAAAATCATAATTTATAAAACACCTATTTACCCTAACAAACAATGTTGTACAACAATTCAAAAAACTAAATTGCCACTTGCAGCCTCTAGTTACGGGTAATGACCAAACCAATTCCAATGAGTTACTTCTAAAAGCCTTGGCATTCAATCAGCCTTACAGTCTAATCACTGGGTACGCAATCACCCGTCTAATCAGAAACGTTCGGGAATTAACATTTCCGTTATATTAACATTCTGAATCTATAATTGTGGTTCTAGAGATGCAACCGGTCGAGAGACTACGATTGTTGATACAACGTTACGACAACATTCGATTGTTGAACATCATAATTATATTATAAGAATCGAAGCCATGTGTATCGTATACATATCGGCTGATAAATACACATTGTTAAAGATAAATATAGATAGAGAAAGACTAAGTACACAAATCACCGTATAAATGGAATAAAATAGCTTGAAGATTTATAAAATTACTATAGTTGTAATATTCAATTGTACATAACGGATATTTGTTCAAATAAAGAAAATGTTTGTGGTTGTTCCATAAACATAAATTCAGCAAAAAATAGAAATATAAAATTTATTTTACTTAGTTTACAATTTCACCTTATTCTTTGTCTATTTTTGGCATATTTTATTAAAAGTATTTTAAAGTACATACCCCATCTTTTTTCATTATTTGTTCACAAGGAGCATTTTGACTAAACCTATAAACCTTTGTTTGTGGCTTGCTTCAACTTCGAAACGTAATTCTCATGGGTTTAAAGTACTGGCTGAATTGATTCGCAGTTTAAAATGTACTTTAAATTCATAGTTACGATATAACAAGCATCAATTGAATTTCAAGTCAGTATTTTATACGATTTAAACTTGTTTTTGATATGCCAATTGCAATTGCATGATAACGAGGTTCGCGTGAATACGGTCGATTAATGTTTTTGATTTTCGCTTTGTTTTTAAGTTGAAAGTTATAAGTTGAATTGTTTCTATATAGCTTGTCTAGTATAAGTTTCTAACAAGCATATTTCTATAAAATGAAATATTTTTCTACTATATGAGGGACTTACTACATCTTCTACCTCACGTTGTACGCTATTCTATCAAGGATGCTAACAAAACCTGAATATATTAGATTAGACCATTACATATAATATGTGCATTGCACTTTATATTTCCATTTATCAAAATAAATAAATACAATAATATAAATATAATTTGTATAAACTCTGATTAGTACCTAGTTAAATATAATCAAAAAGTTAAAGATAATAATTATTATCTTTGACTTTTTGATTGGTTCTTTATTTTAAAACAATCTGTGACTATTTATTATTTGGAATACAAAATAAATATTTTTAACATTATACAAGTTATATCGAATAGACAACTATCAATTATAGTTATTCACAATACCTACTTTACAAATGACAAATATTAAAAAATAATTTTACGTAATTAAAGACATATCAAAATTAAACCACAATTACATCTGTATACGAAATTTAATTTCAATAAATCGATTATCATCTTACCGATATGACTTGACTGTGTACCAAAAAATATAATAATTATCGTTTCACATCACTAAGTCTAAGATTGAACCACCAGAGTCGATAATTATAGACTATGAGTAGTTAAACAAACATAACACTAAATGAAATTTTAATATACAGCTGTCATTTTTTAAATATACACTTGTACAAATTATAGACTTCAAAAGTACATATTTAGGTAACTGCTAAAAAATATGTACATATTATTATTATGATGTTACAAGCTAAATTCTATTTCGTTTTTATAATAAAATCGCGCTTAATTATAATTATTATTATAGTAAGTACTTACTTGTTTGTTCAGTAGCGAATGTGCAATCCAACTGTGTGGTCGCTGGTTTGAATCCTGAAAGGGGATACAGTTTTTAAGGCTAAATAACGTTAAATCTGAATTTTTGTTCAGTAAATGGCAAGATATTAATAAATGGCACTAGAAATTAAATGGCTGCAATTAAAATTAAGTACAGGAAAAATAAATAGGATTTATCATCTGCGTCATGGTATTTATGTTTATTTTCGCTTGTGCAGCGATGACGGAAACAAACGCGAGAAAATCTGCATTAGAACCTATGAGATTTCCTTACTACTCTCTCTCTTGCCTACCAGTTAATCTCTGTTCTAAATAGGTAAGGATCAGATAGAAGAGAGTCGGATCATAGCACACTATCGGCACCAGATACAAAAATTGCAATGTTAATGTAAACCTATCGTTACTCATGAGTTACCAGCATCTAACCATTATTTCATAGTGACCGTACATAATATGAGTCAGTTAGTCGATTTTTTATTGTTTTAAACTTCGTTGAATAAGCGCATACATTAGCGGAGGCAACAATCACACGTCTGAATGCCTGTCACTATATAATTTGTTGACCCAAAACAAAGACTACAACTTAATAGAAATCAAAGGATACCGTATATTGCCAATGATCGGCTAACCTCAAAGATAATTTTTGAAAATTAAATAATGATAAAGGATAGATGTTCATGGCATGTTATTTCGATTTCTTTTTTTTGCGAACATTATGGCAGTGACGGATTACTCATACTAATATTAGAGGCTCAAGTAATGTGGTGTTTTAAATGAAATTTGGCATGAAGACAGTTTGACTCACGGAGAACAAACACTGATTTGCTGTTTTGAGGTCAAAATAAACCAACATAATATTTTTAAAAGAAATCCATTTATTTATTATACAAGCTAACTTTGAACTCTAAGAACATAATTATACTTATTGCCTGTAACTAACACGTCTACATTTTGCTATAAAATTTAAGAATATTTTCTCGTAGTTTCTATTTAGAATCTGTCCATAAAAATAGTATTCTTGGAAAATATCTGCTGTATTAATAACATTCATATTAAATAAATTATATTCATTCTCAACCTACAAGTAGAGTAGATAAGTATTC
This sequence comes from Catocala sponsa, assembly GCA_963564715.1. Taxonomy (NCBI): domain Eukaryota; kingdom Metazoa; phylum Arthropoda; class Insecta; order Lepidoptera; family Erebidae; genus Catocala; species Catocala sponsa. The sequence goes on from OY751338.1 coordinate 10,791,184, forward strand.
AAAAACGTAATAACTTTCAGAAAAACTGTTTTCAATAGAGTGAACTATTATCGAAAACTATTCAACATTAATTGAAATTCGATTTGTTCAAATTTGGGGTGAGTATGCACGATATTGGATTTCCACCACGCACCCTTGACTATGTGAGGTTTGAAAAATCAATGCCTTCTGCCCTCCACATTGGACTTAGTCATCCGTTCACATGATTCAAATTCAAGAATTCACATACGCATTGCTTAACGGAAGGATTTTAACCGTTTAATCGTAAACTTTGAAGTTGAATTGGGTATAACCGAGACCGCACAAAAGGGATGTAACTTTAAAATTCCAGTTAGAATATTTAGTTTTTTTCTAAATAAGTGATATTAGGAATATTCACTGTAAATAAATATGCCTAATATTTACTGTATGTCTAGAAGCAAATACGAAGTATTTGGTAGGTTCACAATATTGCTATTTATCGTGATAGTTTTTAATACAATGAATAAGTACAATATATTCTATTTACCAATATTCAGTTTAATTTCTTTATGATATAACAATTTGTCCAAATCATACTTAAAATGATTTTATCGTAATAACACATATATTTTTCAAAGTCATATTATGACTGTACGAATGGCGTAGTAGTTTAGTTTCGCCTCGCTACTGCCACTGCGCCGAGTGTTGTGGGTTCGAATCCCACACGGTGCCAAATTTGTGTGATACACAAATGGTTGCTCCAAGTCTGGAAGTTCTTAGTGTCCGTTGTTTGAATGTTTGTAAAGTCCCCCGCGATACAGGAATTATTCCTATTGCGGCAGTTTTCATTTCGTTAAATTAAAACTTACTGAATAATGAAAAACAGGTTCTCAAATGAATATCATTTGGCTTGTTTTCTGTTAGTATATAATCTATAGCTGAGGAAAGCCAAGTGGAAATAACCCTCTCTCTTGATCGTACTCAACATTGAATGTAAATTAGACTCTATTGATCAGCGTAGTAAAATAAGTTGTACGAATTTAGAATAATTTTCTGCAGCTCTAGTGGGTTGTGATCACGTAAAAATGTAAAAGCCTTATGCCGGACACGATAGTCTGAAGAATATATAAAAGAAGAAGAAATAGCAAATTAAAACGACCACTGTTTGACATTCAACGGTTTCAATCCTCTACTAAAACCATATTTGATTCAGCTAGTTACTGTGTTTACCTGAAAGAATAACATTTGATGACACAGAGCGCCCAATATTATTTTTTATACTAATAGTATTCTCGTAGATGGATTGCCAATTTTAACATGATTGATACAATACATTGAAAAGTGATTGAGTAAGAAAAAGCGAACTATATTTCATCACGCAACTCTAGGGACCATTTGTCTGTAAGGTATAAAGTAACCCCAGTTTTTGTGCCGTTATTGGTAATTTCTTTATCGTATTTTGTCCCTCAGAGAGGCGTTTATTAAGAATAATGTCGTTAATCATAGTTTTATTAAATTGGATAAATATTTTTGAAGGCGTAGATATTAATTTTTGTAATAAAACTGTTCAATGCAATTTACGTATTATGTTTACGTTTGACGTTTATTTCGTAAAAATATAGTTTGAGATGTTTATGACACTGAGGCTAGATCGGAACTGTACTTTGACGTGACAAGTTCTAATAAATCGATGAACGCCGGCTGCACGCACGAAAAACGATGACTCATTGTCTCGTTACGCTCATTGTCCCGTTACGCTCATTGTAACGTTACGGGAAAGAAATTTTGTTATGACGTTGTCACGTTAAACTATCGTCCGTAAACCGAATTTATAGACAACCAATTTTTTAATAGCTCGTGTTACGAGGATTTAGCCTCTTTACTGTGTTTTTTTAATGTACTACATAGTTTTTGCGAGTACAGTAGTGTTTAAAAAGACAACTTTCATAGGTACTAGTAATTATATATAGTTCACAAGCGATTTTCCAAACATTAAAATATTTAAAGAACCCTTAGACTGGAAACAACTGTTTGTGGATCAAGTGTTTGTCTCAACATGGCATCAGTTGATGCGACATTGTGACATCACACCGTCCAAGCATTCCAAAAGTTATCCTTAGATATACACTTAATTATGTATGGTTGTGAACATGATACGTTGTTACATTTTACCATTGTCGACGACATTTACTTTTTATTAAAGTTAGATAAAAGCTTATCCCAAATGCTAATATAAATATAAATAGGGGGGAAAATATATTAGCAATTTATAATTTATGTCTAAATAAGGCATTTATATTTGTGTGATATGTAATTCGATCTTTAGCCTGATGGCTTGGTTAATGGTAAATCGATATTAATATCATACGTCTTCAAGAAAATGTTATCACAATGTAATTTGTTGTTCTCATTACTTGAATATAGGTATGGACAATATAGTATTTATAAGATTATTTCCGATCTATACATCAGCAACGTATATGCAAAATTTCAGGATGCTCGGCTTAGTGGTTTAGGCGTGAAAAGATAACAAACAAACAAACTCATTTTCGCTTTTATAATATTAGTTAGGATTATTATATATGTGAAGACTAGATGCATCATAAAGGATTTTGTATATTTCATATTAATGTTTGATAAAAGCGGGACAATCTTATGTGTAAAATATAAAATCGTGTATTTAGCTTATTTTTCCTTTAGATGAATTACAAACACGTATGCCTTTTCTATAAATAATATTTAAGTAGGTAAGTAATTTGCAATATAAAAATGTTATATATTTTTTGTTTAAGAGTAACATATAGATAATAATAATATATACTTACAGGTTTAATATCATAAAAACCAGCCCACATTAAAGATAGCCTCAGTACTCTATTGAATCGATTTTGTACTGTCATAAGTGGTTATTCAAAAATAAGATACACCATTACTTTTTTACTACAGTCATCAATCTACCTCTCAATAGTAATTACTTATGCTAGAATCTATTGTTAGGGAACTATCAAAATACTTTACAACACATATTCAAAATAGCATCTAAAGATTAAATTAAATACAAATCACGATATCATGAGCTGTAACAAAAACCAATAAACTTTGCAACAAAAAATGGTTCCGTTACTTTTTATGTAAACACTTTGTTTTAATCCATACAATCTTCACATCATAGCTTTAGTACCTCATTCCGTAAAGGTGCTATCATATTGGCTACATTTTCAACAACCAAATTATTATGAGTTAAAATCATGTTTTTAAATGTACATATTGATAAAATTATTGTCTTTGCTAGAAATGATTCACCAGATGTTCATACATTAGGTTTATAAAAGTTATTATTATTGTATTATCTATTTGGTTATTATTACTAGAATGTACAATTACAAGTCGACCATAGTTTGTCACTATTAATATCAATAGGAAAATTAGAGATACACAGGTTCTTCTTTTACCCCGTATGTTATTAAATTTGTTGTGGCGAGCAGAAAGATTCAAAACAAATTGTATCTTTTAGCAAGCTTTTCAACCTTAGCATACTTTCGCAATGTTAAAGAGGTGATTTAAAAGAAAATAGTCATTTATTATATTAAAAAACATGCATAATCTTTGCTATTAAATGAAACTATTTAATTAAACTTGTTTTTGTAATAGCTTAAAGGCTAAGATCAAATTACGATCAAAACATAAGCGCTCCTTTTATCTTTGATCTTCTAACGTGTTACATTTTTAATGCAAACTAATTTCTTCGGATTATTTAAATATAATAACAAATATTAATAGCTAACAATAAAAATACTCCTAGTTTAAAAGGTCCTTTATTTGCCATCGACGAAGAGTCTTCGCTAATTTGTATTTCGAATGTTGTCTCGAATCGATGTGTCTAAGCCTTAAGCGTCAATGATGCCTTATTTGTATGTTAACGTTAAGTGTACTATTATAAGTCGTAACCGTAAGTAGAATTGCACCATCACGGCCTAAACGTTGTCCAAGTATATAATTTTAGCGAATAAAAACAAACAAGTTGTAATGTTTAGAGCTGACTAACTTTTAATGAATATAATGATGTGAAGAAATCGTTTATAATAGGAGTAAAGGCAAAATATATGTTCAAACTTTGAAAGAGATTTTGAAAGCGCTATTTACACAAAGCTTTTTATATAATATGTTCTTTGTAAGTTGTTTTGTATATTCGTATTTTAGCTAGAGAGAACAGATTTGGGCCAATATTAGAAGACCTCAAGGGGTAGATAAGCAGCAAAGCGTAAGCGCATCACCAACCTAGGATTATACTGAAATCTAGAATAGTATCTACTACCTACTTCACAACGGTGCCTTCTTTACACGGTTAGAAACAGATATGTAAGATATTTTTAGCATACGATTTGTTTGATGCTTAGCTGTCACTATAGGCATACGACGCTCGCTTGCTTAATATTATACTAAGGGTATCACTTGAATGTTGCTGATACTAGAGAAAGGAAAGCAAAAGGGAGACGTGGGTGTTTAATCCCGACCAACTTTTACTCACTTGGCAAAATGCAGAAACCGTAATACTAAGCTTACGGCGTGTGCCGGTTTTCTGAAAGAACGATTATACTTTTCTTGCCATTCGGTTCGTTTTTACCGGTACCATACCATCGGTTCTTTCATATTAATATATAGGGCAATTTCAACGTATCATGTACAACGTATCATGTAATAATAATAGTAAAAAATACTGTCGTGTACATCAGTAGGTACAACATGCTTTTTTATTAAATTACTTTAACGAAAAGCAATATCTGTTGAATTTAACGTACCTAATATAATAAAATTCAACTAATATCTATTGCTTTCTGTTATCCTCAAATACTTCGTATGTATGCGCATGGCCTGTCAACGGCGTGGCGCTCATTAACTAAGTGCTATATTAATTGTCAATTTATAATCAGAATTATTATTTCTCACACCAATAAAAGCCATTCGGTGCTCACTCACAATAACATGTGGCACTCCATTGAATTTAATTGCATCCATTTATATAATTGCTTCATTCCATGTTACTTTCACGTCGAAAGCCTGTCGATTCTAATGTGACTAATAAAGATTATGTGTGCCTTCTAATTTCACTTAACAATTATTAAACAAGCTTCCAAAGTTAAATGAGTTTATATTTTTTATTTCCAATTCGGCAATTAAATAACAAGCCTTTTACGAGCCTTTTTAATATCAGTTTTACTTATATATGATTAAATATTATGACGTGTACTAACTAGACAAAACATTTGTGGCTGACTATTTTCACTTGTAGTTTGTCAGTACTAGTGACATTACTAATATTCTCACGCAGAGCATGTTTGTATAATTCACGTCAGCATCTATGGCATCATAAGGTTCATCAACACATTTAGGAATGATGAGTATTAAATACTGTTAGGCACATTATTACATAATGTCTCAGGATAAACTAAATCTTAAGACAAAGTTTATTTTAAATAACATCAATACTGCCACGTACCACTTTGCTACTACTAATTTTGTTGTTTTTGAATAAGTTTGTACTTAATGTTTCATCATCATCATCAGGCTATAATAGTCCACTGCTGGATATGTCCAGCTGTGGACTATTATAACCTGATGATGATGATGATCTCTTTGGGGGAGGGCCATAGCCCTAGCCATAGCACTCCGCCTTCAGCTTAATGTTTGCGGTCGATCATTCCCGGACCCGATGGCTGGTTTGAGCAAAGGTTTATTAGTTTAGTCAGTTAAGAAAGTCTGAGTAGCACGACATATTGAATGTGTCTAGTACACGGCTTAGGCTATAGGGTTGCACCTGAAATATAGCTAATTGAGTATGAATATTTGGATGTAACTGATGGACTGCCACGCAGAGGTCTCGAGTTCAATCCCGAGGCGCGCATCTCTGACTTTTCGAAGTTATATGCGTATTAAATAGTTAATTATCGCTCGCTTTAACAATCAAAGAAAACATCGTGAAGAAACCTGCATGTCTGAGAGTTCTCCATAATGTTCTCGAAGATATGTGAAGTCTGCCAACCCGCACTGGGCCAGCGTGGTGCACTATAGCCTAACCCTTCTCACACTGAGAAGAAGCCTGTGCCCAGCAGTAAGACTGTTTAATACAGGGCTGATTATATATATTCTATAATATTCTACGACATACACACAACACCATCTAGCCCAAACTAAGCAGAGCTTGTAATATGGGTACTAGACTGTGGATAAACATACATATATACCTTTTTTTTTTTGTAAATACATACATATTATACATAGAAACACCCAGACCAAGACAAACATCCATGTTCATGAACACAAATGTTTGACTTGTGCGGGAATCGAACCCGCGACCTCAGGCGTGGCAGTCGGTTACACTAACCACTACGCCATCGAGGCCGTCATATATATATTCTCTGCTTATCTTTTTCTGGGTATGCAGCCTTGAGAGTTCTGTTTAAGTTTCAAGCCAAGCTATACCTATTTGCTATATTTACGTCACCATTATATATAATTTGTTGCAAATAGTTTGCCTAGTACAATTGCAGCCTTATATGAAGCAGTTATTTAACAAAAAGCCGATGTAATTATGCTGTTTCATTTTATTGTACATAATAAGGTATTGTTTACAATCTTAATGCTTGATGCTTGGATAGTTGCGTAATAAAATCCTTTCGGCATTTAGTTTAAATTAGTAGTTTCTAGTTCATTTTGGTAGTTAAGTTTGTTTTGTGTTTTTTTTTAATTTATTACTAGCTAGACCCGGCCACGCGTAACGTTGTCAGAGTGATCTTATATTAATTATTAAGGGGTTAATTAAAGTATTCTAGGAATATTGCCCGTTCCCTTATGGGAACGGAAATGTTCTCATTAACATTGGGATAAAAAGTAGGTACATTAAAAGGACAGCGTCGTGTAAAAGATTCAATTCAATCCATCAGCAACTTTTTGAGGTTTATGATCAAACATACGTAAGCTAAATTTTTATGTATAAATGTTGGAGAAAAGATAAACAAAATGTTTATTGTCTAACAGTAGGTAAAAGCTTATAAGTATAGGAATGTAATCACACAGAGATAGCCTTTTTACCGAATTTTGAAGAATGCATTACGACTTAATGATTACATTAGGTCGTATTGCATTCTTTAAAACTAGCAGTCGCCTAGTGGGCAAAATTCGACTATAATAATTGATTTACATTTTAAGAGTTTGGTCGTTATTACGGTTTTATTGTCTATAACTATACCCTTATTACACCCCTTTAATTTAGATTTCGTCAAAGCTATAGACGTTAATATATCTATCTTTTTTAAACATTTAAACAAATTATTTATTTACTTAACTATACTCTTTCATTGACAATATTCCTAAGCTGGCTACTTTGTTTTCTTTATTACATATAAATAAGGTAGATATATGTAACCATCGTTACGAAGAATTGTACGACGTCAGATGAACAATGCCGAAATATTACGAACGCGATTCGACTGCGTGTGTCAAATGCATGGTTGTGTGCGTGTAGTGTTTTTTCATTAATTTAATATATTTCTAATGCATATTTTATATAAATATTAGGATTCGCCATTCCTTCTCCATAACTAATAAATGTAACAAACTCACTAACCCCTTTGACGTTCATAAGTGTTACTTTGTGAACTAAGTGAATAAACCATTTTTGACTTGACTGTGACTTAAGCTTTAGCTGTGCCAAATTACATACTCCTCCGTCCGCACAATTTTCATAAAAAGGGTACAAAGTTTTTGCTTCACGTATTTATATTATTATATAGATTAATTAATTATTGTATTCGCGATATCATCCTCGTCTCAACTATGGGCTGACAACAACTTAAAATGGGTTTCCTCTAAAAATTTCCATACTATATAACAGCCTTACCTTACGTGTATTCAACACTAGTGCGCCCGCGGTTTCACCCGCGTTTATCGTTACTGCGCTGCCCCCGTGGGTCGTAGCGTGATGTTATATGGCCTATAGCTTTCCTCGATAAATAGGCTATCCAACACTAAAATAATTTTTCAATTTGAACTAGTAGTCCTGAGATTAGCGCGTTAAACAAACAAACGCTTCAGCTTTATAATATTAGTATAATTATGTAGATGTATAGGGTATAGCCCTTCATCTTCGTGTTATTTATCCTTTCTAATGCCGGTTCAATTCTTATTTTCTTAGTATTGCTAGTACTATAACACCTGCAGTTAGAAATTGGAGACATTGACACGGTATCCATTTGCGGCGGCATTCACTTTACAGGAACTAGCACAATAGTACTTCTATTGAAATGAACACGACACTTTGTAGATATACAGGATACGTAGTACTGTATAAATATGTATACAGTAAGTTTTTTAAATAGATCGTTTTGCTACAGTGTAGTGAGGTCAGCACATGCTCAGTTGCAGATTATAGAGTGCTGGAATTCGCATTATAGGTTCACCTTGTAAACAGCTAGGGCTGGAAATAGTCATTATCTTCCAACCTGGCCTTTACATTGAGAACAAAAAATCAAAGTACTCAGAAATTGTAATAGAGGCAAGTCCCGGCGTCATCTCACCGTTAGTGCCAGTAGTAACGTTTTAATATAAACATAGTTTCATAATATAATCACTTAAGCGTGCTATGGATTTAAACTAGAAGCCTCTTAGCAGCCTTTGACCTCCCTGCTAACAGAGCTATACCACACTCGTACACAAATATTCTCATAATTAATGCGCATCTAATTTCAAACAACTTCATCAGAAGCATTGTCAGATGATTTTAATTCCATAAAAATAGCTGCAAAATGTATCGGGCTTTACATAAATTAGCAACGGTGTGTGGCCATAACAAAACACACTATACATTAGAACAAGCTTTCTAAATTTAAACAATAACCCAATTCTTCAGTGGTCATGAATCCATAAATTAGAATGCACTCAACAAGAAACAGTCCATATGTCACTGTTAAAAGGTCCTCCATTTTAAAATAAACAATATTTTGCTACCGTCTTTTATAATTTGAAGGTAAGCAGCAGATGTGAACAATAGATCCTTAGGTTTTGTAACCCTATTATGTTGAACAGAAAACAAATGGTGCAGGTGGAGTAAAAACATGAGTCCAACAATGAATCTTGGTAGCTGTTGTCCAGTTTACGTAGAATAAAATAATAAGGGGCTACCGGTTGTATTTACAATACGTTTGAGCCCCACGGAGCCTTACTTAAAGCGATTACCCACTGAGATGTAAATTCTTGGAACGTTATGCTACACCAAAGATACTTTTGTTTCTCTCTGCTTTCTAGACATTTTGTTGTAGGCGTATTACGTAAAATCTATTAGTTTTTCGTTGCGCCATGAAATCTAATAATGAGACTCAGCTTGAATATACCTACCGATATAATGTATACATTACACTAGCCATCCAACTATACGAAAGGTGTTTTGATGCAAGTGGTCACCTTACTCGCTTCTACTGATGCGCTGTGTATTCAATTTTAGAATTGTACTAGGGCACACATTTGTTTCGATTCGAGATAAACTCTATATTCATTATTATTACAATATTATCATATATAGTACGGCAAGATTATAAAAGAAAAATAAATTCACTCTTCTCGACATGCAACAAAGAACTTAATTTGTATAGTCAAACCACAACTCTAGATAATATCGCCGCGCTCAGTATATTCAAATCGTCAAAGAAAACAGTAGGTATCGTTATTTATGAAGAATTTAAATTTTCACCGATAGCAAGCTCGTTACGATAGTGACCAGCATTGTAACGATATTCAGAGCTTTTACAATTTGCATAGCAAAGGAAGCAGCTGATACTTTCTTACAGGGAAACGGCATCCCATATTTTATTGACTGTTACAAATCTACGGAACCTAATTATAAACTCGATAACATTCTGTGAATACAACGAGTAATCAGGAAACTGAATCTATTGTATCTATATACAATACAAAAGAATAACAACATAGAAAAACATCAGGTATATCGGGTATCAATGCGCAATTTATCTTTTGTGGGGACAATGCGACATAATATCTATTACTGTCAGGACAACAAAATTGCACCTAAAACGCAATCGAATATTTTCATATACAATAGTATTGAACAAAAAATTCCGGACAATTGCCTCGGTAACTTGAATACTGATCATTATCGGACTTTGAGCAGCTTATCTGTGTCGCAGAGAAGCCGATCGCATACTAATCTGTGATAATACAACTACCTAATAAGTTTCCCCTCAATTACACAGCAGAGTGAAATTGAATATTCAATAGAAAACCCGTTTAACTTATTTAAACTTTAATGAACAAAATAATATAAATAGTTTAAGAATGTGCCTTTGTTTTAAATTACGTTACTCTTTGCATTCGTAACTCTTTTAGGTGAGCAGAATGTCAAATAAGTAGCTAAGTATATTATTGTAAACCTTGGCATAGCACAGAGGCACGTAGATCAATAACTCTTGTGTCTAAAGGACATGTAGATTACCAGACATCAAAGAATTAGTAGGCATGAGCGCATGCTGCCTAGAATCAAAGCAATTCCTTCACCCAACTTTATTATTAGTTCGCAGAGCTATAACATCGACCACAGCTGACAGTATTTATACTACATTCTACAACAAGTAAAAATTAATTTAAAATATACAGAGAACGAATATTTTGTTATACTTATCAAGGATATTTTTTTGTTACATTCATGTCTCGTAAGTCACCGACATTGATAGATAGGTAGCTCATAGTCACAGATGGTTGCACAATAGTGGTATTATAATAGCTACGTGATCCTAAGAAAATATCAACTAAATTCCAAAATGACTTGATATTTCTCCAAAATATAAATCGATATATTGTAGCCGAATATACATACATACACATTAGAGACAGTAAAACTACATACTACATTTTGGTGAAAAAACGTGAATATGGGACGATATATTTTGTAAAGAACATAGGATCAATTATTTTAATTATATTGTAGCTCATATCTACGACAAAAGAATCATGTATGGATATAATACAATAAAAAATGGTGGTGCATCATAAAATTTTCAAGGCCACTGACGTGCATAAACTGCAAATCGATTTTAAAGAGACCGAATATTGAAGTAATTTTAAATGATAGCATGTCCACAGGACATATTGAACTTATGGGTGTGATTGATGAAGCGTGACCATATATATCGCAGGAGACTATTAAAAACTTCTTGAGGTCACAGAAACATTGAAATAAATTCAATGTCAGAAATGCAAAAGAAATCAATGGCGCTTCCCATTCATTTTAACGGTAGGTGTGGCATCACGGACATCAACATGCACCGTCAAAAACCGACGATTCAAATGAAAATCGAATTGTTACTAACGGAATCTTTGTTGGTTCGTGTGCGAGTTTCACGGTAGGTTCGGCAATTCTGCAGCTGTCAACCATATCTTGGACCGCGACAGCTAACTATTGTCCTCGCAGAGATACGACTTCATATAAATGTAGTTTATGTGAAATTCACAAAAAAGAATGAGCCTCTCAAGAACTTAGTCTCACGGAAAAAAATATTCATCTATTGTCAAATGTGCCATACAATAAATGTTGGTCGTATCGTTGGCACATTAAAAAGTATTCATGCGGTATCTTAAAGGTCCACCCGTGTCATTGTGTTGAATAGCTAGGATCTTGACACTTTTATATTTGTAATTTTTCTTGAATCGATTTAAAATGCGCGATATTTAGTTTTGGTAGTTACTACCTTTGTTTTTGTGCATCTTCGTTGGTATTACAAAGCGTCGCTAGAAACAGGTTTGACCATTGGTCACAACTAAAGAAGCGTAAAAACAATTGCGAAAGTGTTAATGAACTACAGGTAATCATTCAAGCGCTTTCATGGTTCGAATCGGTGGCTATTCTTGTTATGGTCGATAGTGTTGAGGAAATGGAATGATGCTTTTCATCATAGACCGTAACGGACCGATGCATTGTCTCAATCAAACGGCAATAAGCATTGAGTACAATGACCGTACTTGCTAAATGATGGGGAACTATCCAGCTATGAAGCTTATTGGTATGCGTCGCGTGGAGAATTGATATTTTCTGTTGCTGGAAACGATTTGTTCAAGATTGATGTTTATTTGGAAATTTCCTAAACTAGTATTGAGCATGCAAAATAATTTTAGTATACGTTAATAATATAATAAGTAAACTTTGCATCCAAAATGTCAAACTGATGTTATAATATAACTTTGCTTAGGTTGTACCTACAATGTTTGGTATTTTAATTCATCGCGTTTCATTCATCGTGAACAAAATCCTCAAACATTTTCTAATATCACATACCTATATCTAAACACTCCTACTAATAAACGATACTCTATAAAAAGCGCTTGGATTAAGTTCCTTAAAAACTATAGATGTGAAGAATTCTTAGTAAGCGCAATAAATCTGTCATAGACCTTGTTAGCTGCGAGCTTTGATTTTACAGCGATCAAAGGACTCTGGTAGTGAGGAATCTCTGTGTCAACTAATTGGTTTACTTACTGAAGCGAAAGTAAGCTAAATATGGGATCTGCATCTGTTTCGTACTCTTAGCATCCATATAGTTTGGTATTAAACTTAATACAAACATTACAATAATATTGTACGTAGAAATACAGGGTAAAATATATTATGTATGCTTTAGATATTTTTGTTTGATATAAAGACCCGAAAAATATTTATCTATAGATTATCACAACTCTAAAAAATAAAACCAGCACATTATAAAGTATCAATATTTATAGCCACTATTTAATTTACGTTTGGTTTTAGTTGCGTCATAAAAATAATTAAATTCCACTAGAGCTTTCTTATTGCAGCCACAAGTATCTGATAACCAATTAAACCACCCATATATCACTGGTGTACGCGTTTAAACTTTACCAGGAAATGTTTACCAAGAAATTTATAGTCTCTAAATCACTATATTATTATTCCACATGGTTAGCAAGTCCTCCCGTTCGGGTTTATTAATAAAAACATGATCTAACAAGGACAAATGCCTACTAGTAATAATACAGTGTGTACGTGCTTTAAAAGATACGTGGTCTTGTTGTTATCAGGGTTAAACAATATAGACAAAGTAATCACAATAAAAAAGCGACCTTGCAGAAAGTAAATAGAACTTATTAAGCTACGCACCAAATGATACATTTAATACACTTTAATCTGAAGAAAAACAAGCATTGATATTTTATATAATGTATGGAAGTTTGCCAGCAGGACGACCTAAGGCAATTATTCTTCTCGGTTTTAAAGTGACCCATGCCAAGCTGACTGTATAATTACATATGTCACAAAACAATGAGAATGATATAACTCTGTGAACGTAAGAATCACACACCTACTACAATGCGACATACAAAGTGATTTGTACACCTTTAATCGTACCTCACCCATTAATTGAACCTTTATTTTGTATTCAACACGGATATAAATACATTTTGCGCTTACACGTGTAATATTCCTTTTAAAATGTCGCGTCACGTACCTCCAAGTACATTCCTGACGCAAGCGTCGTGTGAAATTAATAAAGTGTGTGAAAAACAGTTTTGGGCACGCCTGTATGTGTGACGATTACAAAATGTTTTGCTGCCTTTATGAATTATGAACTGAAATGTCAGCTGATTTCTTATTTATCAAGTATCATCGCGGTCAGTCGTTGTAGAGCAATGTTTAATTGTGTGGTGTGTGCGGTTGGAATTTGATGTATTCGTGCCAGTTATGGCATTGAGCTCTCATTGTAAATTTTATAAGCGTTTGTTTACATACGTCGGCATACAGCCTTTTGAAATTTCATTAATTTAATGAAGAATCGTGCCTGTTATTTATAATGGAATGGTCGATTATACCGCATTATACGATCTTATAATCATTTAATCATGATGTATCTATTAAAATATAACCAGACCTTGAAGAAATATAAACTCACAGATCAATTATTTTATATAGACGAACTATAAGTAAGTAACATCAAAGCAATGCTAATCATTATAACTAATCGTGACAGAAAACGGTTTCTTCAGTCAAAAGAGCCGCTATTTTATAAGGCACTTTTGAAGTAATAACCATTAAAATGAGGCGTGGTGGGTGTGGGTCGCAATGTAGGTGGGTAAATCTTCACTTGTCCATCTGACTGCGTGCATCAGTTCACATGACTGCGCGACTAAGGCTGAGAGCATAGTGGGCAAGGTGTATTAGAAAAGTAAGTCAAATACCTATTTTTATGTCTTTATTGACGAAACCTGTGAATGAGTCTACTCTGGATTGTAAATGTTGTTTATGTTCGTTAAGGATTTGTATCATTTCTCAGACGGCCAATTTAGGCATTATTGGCAAAGCACATTTTAATTGAATATGATCTAGTTGTTTCCAGGAAACATGAGTTTAAATAACGAACTAACTTGACCTTCACAATTTTTCACATCCGCAGTAATTGTTCTAAAAAGACTTTACAATATAAGCCTCGTCAACGAGCTAAATCGAATGTAGTTTCTATTTTTATAACTTTCTGTGGATTATTATTTATTCTTATTTTTAATTAGATTTTTTTTTCAGATTCTATAATATAAGCGAAGCGCAAATGTCACCCAAATATGTGTGTTGTTGTGGCCATTTGTGTTGACGACCTGTGTTTAGTAGTAATCATCATCGTAGATCTACAATTTTATTTCAAAATCATAAAATCTTTCATACTTACATACCACAGGTAAGTTGTAGCGTCGTCACACACAATTATACGGCACTTATATTCGCTATCTCTTACCTCCTATATCCTCTATATGAAGTCAACACGCGATCCGCCAGCAGAAGCGACGTCGGGTCAATCCACTTTGTTTTTGCACCGCCCATAAAAACAAATTACCAACGCTTCATTTATCGATCGGAATAACCGCGTGCGACTAAGCTAATAAACGAAGCACGCGACTTCAATAGATATCGGTACTCTTTGTACAAAGTTTATGACCTCATTAAATAGAAGCCTATTTTATGGAAACTGCACGATTTTCATCCAAGTAATTGGCTAATAGATTTAAAGAGATGGTCTCAGCAAATAAGCCTGCTACTTAATAAGTTAAGTTCAAGAAATATAATTGTCTTATTCTATGGATTCTGTAAGTTTATATTTATTCGAAACTTTCTTTAAAATTGATTTATACTTATGAACGAAAAATAATACTAGATAGAAGCTTTGTATTATGAACCCTAGTGAATATTCCTTTTAAAATTAATATGAAATGGAACCATTGTTGCACTAAAACGTTATTTACCGAAAGTTTGATATCCTTAGAAGTCTGATTATATTGAACCATATATTTGTATTGAGTACATCTGTAAGTTTACCTGATATCTAAATACAGTAGTTCACAACGCAATACCTAAGTACTTTGTATGACCAAGGATATAGCGCACGTTCTTTTGTATACTGCTGTCATTACATTCGTATATAAATCAAATATAACGTTTATTTTAGAAATATTCATCAATGTTTATTATTAATTTGTTTATAGTAATTAAGCCGTTGTAAACCAGTAACATGAAATAACATAAAGTATTACTATTCCATTGGCTTATCTTGGTATACACACCCGGTGGGACTTTCTAGTTTTCCAGAAATTCCTACTGGGTAAATAATATTGATATTACTCACTGATATATCGGTGGAAATTTCTTCAGTAAATCAATTGTGATTGTACATATTTCACTCAATAATATATTAAAATCCTTTCTTTAATTCACATGAGGCTGACTGTCCATCTCCAAAACACTCAAGGAATCTATTGAACCAGGAAATTGAGCACTTAAAATAACCTCGAAAAGGAATTAAGCGTGTTGTCTTTTGACGGTATTATTTTTATTCATAACATTGTAATGGACATGAAGAGAACAAACGTAAGCAGAACTACATTCTAACATCCATATAAGTGTAGACGGAATGAAAAAATAACACCACGGCTCGGCAGATGTGTGTCCCCCTTGAAATTTTAAAAGTGTGGGTTAGTTTGGTGAATACTTTACAAAATAAATGTAATTGTCGGCCTCGATGGCGTAGTGGTCAGTGTAACTGACTGCCACGTGTAAGGTCGCGGGTTCGATTCCCGCACAAACATTTGTGTGCATGAACAATGAACATGGATGTTTGTCTTGGTCTGGATGTTTATATGTATAATATGTATATATTTACAAAAAAGAAAGTATATATGTATCCATTGTCTAGTATCCATAGTACAAGCTCCGCTTAGTTTGGGCTAGATGGTGTTGTGTGTATGTGGTAGAATATTATTATTATTATTAATTGTATGATGTTGTACACCTAAGTTTACTGCACGGATGGCGTAATGGTTTAAGTGATCACTTTGCCACTGCCACTGCTTCGGGTGTTGTGGGTTCAATCCCCAATTGAGATTCTTTGGAATTCCAAAGCCGACAAAAAATTGGTGTGGTCTACGGATAGTTGGTTTGGGTCTGGGTGTCCTTCGTGTCCGTTGTTTGAATATTTGTGAATATTTCCTATGCGATGCGGGGATTATTTTCAGTGCGGAACTGTCATTTCTAAACAAAACAACAAGTTTTTTTTTTATACGACTAAGGTGGCAAACAAGCATACGGCCCACCTGATGGTAAGTGGTCACCGTAGCCTATGGACGCCTGCAACACCAGAGGCATCACTTGCGCGTTGCCGACCCTTTAAGAAAGGACGTGGGAAGGAAAGGAAGCGGGATGGGGAAAAGGGGGTGATTGGGCCTCCGGTACTCTCACTCACCGAACGAAATACAACAGTAGGACTACTGCTATTCCACGTCGATATTCTGTGAGAGGGTAGTCCTTCCCCGGTCGAGCCGGCCCATTCATGCTGAAATCAGTGAGGCTCTACTATCTATTATAGATTACTATTACATTATTATTTATTATATATACCTAAAACTAACATAGAGGCAGTTAATAGTACAGCGGTGGCAACTATTTCATCAAGTTTTCCTGTCCAGATATTCCCAGAAGCAGCTCGAAGTCTGAAGCTGTGCCTAGTAAATGGTAATAGACTCGTTTAGAAGAGGTGATTGTCGCTTATCAAGCGTAGTACTAGTACAGTATGTGCGATCTAAAAGCAATAGCTAACAAAATGTGGGTGTAATTCTCCTGTGCCGACCCTTTTGGGGTATAGTCAAGGATTGTATATGTATGTATTTTATAAAATTTCTATACTTTTATTTTATATAAGGCCACAATCACTTCAAGAATTCGAAACGCAACACTTGGTAACCTCAATAGATATGCTCAGTTAATCAGTTATACGTCTTTCTAAGCCACTCTTGGCAGAATCTGATGATTCCATAATGAATTTATTGTAAGACCTGTTTGTACCATATATATGATTGCTGTATGTTATAGTTGTAAGTTTTTCATGTAACAATAAAAAAGCATATTTAAATATTCTAGGAAATAAAACATGAATTTGAATTAGTTCTGTCTTTGTAAATTCCCTCCCTACATAGAGATATTCCGTAGGTTCTTTTAAAGAAAATTAACTATTTGGCAAATTTTAAATAGTTTAGTATATTTTGTTTGCCGATACTGAAGTTTATAAAGCTTATAATGCTATTAAATTATCCATACTTGCCTTATTTAGAGGAAACTTGAAACTTGTATAAATGTAACAAAATGTATATTTTATTTGTAGAAAGCAATCCCATGAATGTCAATCTACTGCATCGATTTAGAAACTTGACCATGCAATGTTATACATATATGTATCTGTGGGTTGTGTACGGGTTATACGAACATGCTAGTACCGTTTCGAGTCAGCTCTTTATGGGAAACCGTATCTAATACATACGGACTAATTTTTTCCTCCATACATTGAATTAAATATTCTTCGAACGCGTTGTTTCCTATACTTGGAGTAACATGCTAATCCTTTCCTGTATCTATTTAATTTTAACACGGAGCTAGGACACAACAATGGCTCAGCGTAAAACCATTGAAAATTTTCCGATTTGCGAGATTTCAGCTGCGTATTAACATGTCGAGGTCCAACGCTAACACGGACATAGATGACCGCATTTAAATGTGCATACAAAATATCGATGCGGCACAATGCGAATACCAGCCTATACAATCCAAGATAATTTTACATCTGTCAACGACACTTACCAAGCGAAAATCAGCATTATGATGTGAACACTAAGGCGTTTGTTAATAAAAAAATATGGGTGGTGGTGGCATAACTATTTTGGTAAAAGTGTACAATGCTGGACAATAACACTGACATGTACTTGAATGCAAAACAGTTTACATGTCATGCCACTTTAACATGGATACTTTATAGGAAGTGCCGCATGCAAATGCGCTATTATCCTGACTTATCTTTGTTTACAAATCCTATCGCTGCTTGCGTTTAATTAAACTGTGACTGAAAGATATATCAAGATAGATATTTAAAATCATTTTCATAAATCCAAAGTATTAAAGGTATAGTATTCAGTTACTTGCTATTCTTAAATGAGTGCTTCGCATTGATTATACTGAACTAAAACCTCTATAGTAAAAATATAAATATACAAACATAATATGCGGTATAGACATACATATTAACATTTGTATTTGAGTAAAGCACATACGTAATCAAATAATCAATCAATATTAACGTTTCATGCATCCGAATATTTCTTGTCAACCTTTCGGCTAGTTCGGTTTGCGTAAGATTCGAATTTTAATCAATAATCGCCGATGGCTAACGCAGCTAGTTCACAGTTTCTATCTTTATTTAACTTTGTTTACCCTATACCCTTGTTACAAATTTGAACTTGATAGTGTATTTCAGTCTTAACTTGCTTAAATAAATTGAAAGATCACAAGGTAAGAGTACAGAAATAGCCCGTAGTGACCTTTTTATCAGCATTGTTTGCAAAACAAACAACAAAATCCTTATTCGGAATTAAATTTCACAAATGAAACAATTAATTCTACAAAAGAAACGATGTCTAAAGCAGATAGCGCTTAATTTATGCATTATATTCTTACAAACAGACTTCCATTAAAGTAGCTATTAGAGAAACAAACAAGGAACACCCCCACGATAAAATAATTATCGCTTTATCCGCACCGACCCGACTTTAGCCGAACTCGGGCAAACATAAGAGACCTCCTTCATATACCGACCCTTTAAAAAAATTAATCTATTGCTGGCCTTTAAATGACGTCAGCAGATTGCCGAAGGCCAAAAACATTTTACGTTATTTACACAACAATAGCGTGACGGTCTTAAAACAAACTTTTGGCTTAATGACGATACCTCTGCCCTATATTACGAAAGCAACGTCTTAAAAATTGCCTTACACCTGTTTTACCACCTGCCTCACTGACCGACTATTAAAGAGTAAAAAAAATATTCGTATCGCATCGTTGCTAACAATAGAAATTATTTTTTGTCCTTTTTGGTATCATAAATATTTAATAACACCGTGTTCGTAAATAGTAAATGCAGTAAATTAATGTTATAGTATGTAATAGTAGATTAAATTATTATAACTAGCTTTAGCCCGCAACTTCGCTCAAAACAGTGCTTTTTCTGGTTAAAAGATGCCGTAGGTCCTTTTCTGTACGCCTGATAAAGTGTTGAGATGATGATCGGTCGCGTAGTTAATGCGTAACAAACAAGCTCACATTCGCATTTATCTATATACTAATACGTGAAGCGAAAACTTTGGATCCCTTTTTACGAAAATTGGGCGGACGGAGGAGTATGAAATTTCGCACATTTATAGTTTATACAGAGAAGAAGTGACGATTCCTAATATTTATATAAAATATGCATTAGAAATACATTAAATTAATGAAAAAACACTACACGCACACAACCATGCATTTGACACACGCAGTCGAAGCGCGTAACTATGGTTACATATATCAGTATACAATGACATCATTATCAGCAATATCTTACAGGCAAACTTTGGTCGAATTTCGAGCACTAGGCGACCGCTAGTTATATTAATTGTACCAAATACATTAAATATTTGTGCTATTATTTTCAACGGTGTAATTCAAATTAAGGTTAAAATGAACATTTATGCCAGTATTGTATTAATTATAAAATTAATCTTTGATATTAAAGTACCTACAGATTTGAACGCCAGATGTTTCATTAGAGATTTACTGCTTCTTATTAAAACGTAGTTACTATTTTTACTATAACTTAATATCGAGGGTACTCTTTGCAATATTAAACCGTTGAGATATTTACGTTCTACTTAATGAAAAGACAGGCTTGAAATTAATAACTATAAAGTTACTATGCATTTAAATTGTCGGATTTTCTTAGGCACATATTAGTTATAAAATAAACAAGGGATCATTATACGTATAATAAGCAGTTGAGGGTTAATTAAGGTTCATTCAGGCGGTTTTGGCCCGAAGGTATCATTTGCTATTGTGATGAGCTCATTGGCTCCTTCGGGGTTCACATTGTTGTTCCGTTTAATAGCAAAAATGATAAATGTGTCTATCGGGAGAAGGAGCCCGTTTATTATGTTACTTAAAAAGATATTTTTAGATTTCGTGGAACAGTTGTTCGATAAAATATTCGTTAGTCGATTCAATTTATTACAATCGAATTTTGATTCTGTTACGCACATGCCGTTTTCGGTATTAATAATACATAAATATTGTATTTATACAGATGAACATGATGCGACGCTTTTTAACCCTTAAAATGTTTATGATAGATCGTTATGGTATGCCGGCTTTTTTGTGATACTAGTGTCTCTGTTTACATTACTTCTAACATGTAATACATATTAATAACATTTTTATAAATTATGTTTTTTTATTGGAACTACATATTATACATATAACTATTTGTAAATAGTCTTAAGAACATTAATATATTTAAATTGATGTGGCGGTAGCCCTATAGCTATGGCATCAGACCTGCGATCAAGAGTCCTTGGTTCGACTCCTCTCCATTGTACTACAGACGTGAACCCACTCATAAAAGAATTTTAACTTAGCAGGACCAAACTGCTAGTAATATTTAAAAATCTATATATTAATACGTGAAGCGAAAACTTTGGATCCCTTTTTACGAAAATTGGGCGGACGGAGGAGCATGAAATTTCGCACACTTACAGTTTATACAGAGAAGAAGTGACGAAAGCTAATATTTTTTAAAAATATGCATTAGAAATACATTAAATTAATGAAAAAACACTACACGCACACAACCATGCATTTGACACACGCAGTCGAAGCGCGTAACTATGGTTACATATATCAATATATAATGACATAATATGTCAGCAATATCTTACAGGCAAACTTTGGTCGAATTTCGAGCACTAGGCGACCGCTAGTATATACTAATATGTAGCTTTATTATTTTTGCTTTAATATTCAAGAGACAGCTTTTGTAAAATATAAGTGTTTCTGTACTTTACAGATATTTTGATTCATAAATATATGTAAAATAAATTTAAACTTAAATAACAATTTAACAAATTGCATCCACCGAAATGGCTTGTCCCTTATCAAATTGTTTATGAACGGTTTCTTTAAAATATAAACACATGTATTTTTTTTTAAATATCCTTCCAACATTCGAACCATGAACAGCATTATATAAATGTACCTATTCCATGTGTTTAATCGAACTAATGAAGTGGTCTGGAGCACCGATATTTTGCAGCAACCAAGGTATTAATTAGACACCTACGTCAGGCCCGACTGTGCGCGCAAGGTCTAGCGTTCAACTAAAACAATATGGCAGATCCTCACTAATTAAACCGTAGAACAAAGAAACAAAACAAAGTCCTTCATAAAACCTTTTAGAACCCCCACGACGCTATGTTTTAAGCCGGTTCGAATAGGCAACATAAAAAACTTACCCACGTAAGTATCATTCGGCGTGCGATCCACTATAGGCACTGCTTAGCGTGATCTTACAAAAAGCGCAACCCTTTAATGGGAAGTCATGGTTTAAACGTCTTAAGGCCGACACACTTTCCATAAACTTAAGTAAGCTCTTACCGTGGATGATACGGCTACCTCCTTGTTTAATCCTCTTTTGTAGCACCGCAACACTCTTTTGTTATTCACCGAGCCGTAGTAATCCCCCTTCGGACTTTTATAAACAATTGCCGCAAAGAAAATTTGTTTGGATATAAGTTGCTGAAGACGTAATTTGCTTGTAACAAAAGAAAGTTGCCACTGTTCGCGGTTTAATCCTTTATGAGCAGTATTTAGCTCGATAAATGTTTTTTAGTATTATTCTTTTATCTGAACAATGGGCTGCAATTAGTTAACAGGCTCAGTTTTAAAAGACCGCAGATTGCAGCATATCCTATATACAGGGTTTCCCAGTATATGTGAATCAAATTGTAGCGTGAGATTCCTTAGGTAAGGACCTTTCAATACCGCTAAATAAAAAAATATTTAAAAATAATTTAATTGTTGTGTAAAAATTAAAATATCAAAGTTTTTAATAAAGTACGACTTTTTGAGACTTTTAACTACAGGTGCTTTGTTTATGGCTAATTTTCATATTTTTCGCTTTATTTGTGAAGGATTGATTCGTCATTGATTCTTCAAACTACAAACGATTTTTTTTAAACCGACTTAATTTTGAAATCGCAGCATTATTTTGGTGATATTTTTTTGCACCAAAGAAAATCTTGTTTGTTTGTTTTTTTTTTTAATTATGACCTTTGTGTAAAAATATTTACACAAAGGTAATAATTTTTGTTTTTTTTTATTTAGCACATTTGAAAGGTCCTTACTAAGGAATCTCCCGTTACAACTTGATTCCCATATTCTGGGACGCCCTGTATATAATATACTTAAGCATAATATTTGTATCTATATCTGATAGTGGAATTACTTCTTGTCGTATTATTCTACATATCAGATTACTTATGAATAGTTGATAGACATATCAGTATCAAATCTCAGAAGAAGTTGGGTAATGAAATTATAATTTTCTAATGACATTCTCTTCCTGGCAAGGTGAACATCTTATTCATTTGGTAATTAGTTGAACTCACCACAATACGGAGGAAATGGAAGGGTTCTCTAATCTGTAATCAGTTATGTCAATCTTAATGAAATATATTAAAATGCGTTATTGTTCAAGCAGAAACCTCCTCACATCTGACCTTATTTTAAAACTACACAATGCCCCGAATCCACATGTCCATTTTTTATCCCCGTCAAGTGTGTAAAGATTCAAACCGGCCGACAACGAAAGGGTTGGATCAAGTTTTTTAGAAGCGAACCAAACTATCATTTCATCGCTTTTTACTATTCCTGTTTTGTTTACTTATCTATGACATCGAAATGATATTTACATAACCCGTTCTCCCATACGATTTTTCTAAGATAAACATATCGGCTGGAAGAAATCAAATGTTGAAAATGTACCGAGCTAACCAGATAAGAGTACAATTTAAGACGAACAAAAGGTATTGTTCAATATTTTATTATTTAAGTATAAATTAAATGTAGACGTCTCACAGCCTTCGCGCATACATTTGTCTTTGTGTATTCATTATTTTGTAATTAAGATTAAGATATCTTAACAACCAATAAAGTGAATTCCCATACACGAGTTTCATATTATGTCGGTCCCGCGAAACTCTTTAGAACTCAACACCGAGCCATATCGCTTTACAGCCTTTTTTCGTATCAAGCAAAACGTTCGCGATCGTTGTCCGCTCGAATTATATACCAAAGAGCAATCGTTCATTCAAGAGTGTATTGAATAGTCGTTAAGAGAGCAATGGGCGTGGGCCACAATGCGGCCCGTCGCGATATTCACTGCTTATGTCGGGGACCGCGGTCGACAATTTCAGATCACTCGCATACGAAAATGCATGTAATATAAATCTTTCCGGTGAAGCACGAACAACCCAACCACTCCCACTCGGCCTGCGGACTCCAATACGAATATTAAATTCCACTCGTACGAAGTCTTTATTTAAAAATGGAACCGACAATTTTAGTTTGTATTCCCATGAGTGGTAAGCACATTTTTGTTCAATTTGTCGTCCGTGAATTTCGACTCGATGGGTATTAATAATTTTAATGCAGGTTCTCATTGTACCTTTAAAACTTTTTTCGCGACGTCCATCAATAATATTCGGACATTTGAATGTCTGTTTTAAAGACTATATTGATCGGTCTTTGCAATTATCTTGAATCGTATCTGCATTAAAGTGTTTTGCGAATAAATTAGTCACGGTTTTTATTAATGGACCTTTTTGTTTATTGGCTTTTAATGTGTGTTAAACAATAAAGATTTTGTATCAATGTTTTTATTGGGCTTATTAGTGTCGAATATTTTTATAAAAGAAGTTAACATGGGTCATTTTATAATAATGAAATGCAATTAATGCAGCTGGAAATATTAAAATATATTCAGATTCTTTGGTTTTGGTTTTCTCAATCGTACCGTCACAACTGAGCTACTTACTATTGCTTCAAAATAATAATAATTGTATAGTGTAGGTACCTACTATTTAACCACATGACCGTCCTATATGATATGTCCAATGTAAGCTTCATGGTATTATATCGATATTCGATATATTATTATTTCTTAAAACACACTTCATGCCTATTTAGTCCCGAGTATCGAACCTAAGACCTGATGCATAGCAGGCGCAAACAATATCGCTGCGCCACCAAGTCAGCTTAAAATAAGTAATATTAATTAATAAATAAATCGTAGTACCAGTGTAATCACTATAATAATATTATTTAACTACCACTATCTCTTACAAACAAAAGGCGCCAAGATCAATCCTCTCCATACAAACAAAATGAATATTGTTGAACCGAATGCAGCGTTATTAGATAATTTAATAACGGCAACAAAGGAAGCGAGCCGTCAGTGTGACGCGTCGTATCAAATCGCGCTGACATTCAAGTTCAGCCGGTATCGCTGCATCCGTGACCTCGGTACTACGAGTTCTCGAAACATACTCGTTTTGGAACCTATTAAAGACGTGTATAACATAAATTAGGTTGTTCAGTAAGTGTTCCAGATGTAGGAACCACAATACAATTGTAGCCTATTATAGTTGCCACGTTGAGTAAGTATTGCCATTCAACGTGGCATGGCTGCCAGTCTAAGAGCACTCTATCAGATGACTGCTTTCAAAATAATTCTATTACGTGTGTAAGTTAGAGGGTGTTACTTTTAAGTTTTTACTGCAACTTTTTTATATTGATAATATTTTTGTATTATAATCAATTTTAGGTATAAGTTGTATTAAGTTATTATTAGTATTCGTTAAGTTGTACGTAAGTATATAATAAGGTTGGCCTTTGTACATTATTAAATGTTCTATTAACCTTTTGAGGCACTGCGGCGTACATTTCAAGACTTTACAGATACAAATATCCACAAATTATAGCGATAGACTGTGTATAAAACTAAGTGTAATAATTGTGAACTACCCGCGGGACAGGCTCAGCCTAGTGCGGGTAGTTACGGTAATTGCTAATCATAACTATTTATAAAAACCTGTAATGAATGGAACTGTATAATGTCAACTATTGTAAAATACCTTTATGCTAAATAAATTATTATTATTATTATTATTAAGTATAACGCGGTAACTGAGTATGATTGTCCCTTTTCCAATTCTGCTGCATTATTTCAACTTTTGGCAATCGAAGACCGTATACAGTCAAATTTTATATATTAGACTTTACGTCTTCCTACATAGCAATAACTGTTGGACGATAACATTCCACCTTACCACTTACCGTTAATGGTAAGGCGTTTAGTGAAATTCTCCACATTAATGTCTTTGAAGATATACTGCCTTGTCAACAGGAGTGCGTCTTTAAATAGCGACACACCTTCAATCACATAAACCGTAGTTGCGCTCTATACGCTCTATACTCTATATGTGCTGGTATTGTAGCCAAACTTAAACCTAATAATTAGACTCATGAAGAAAAGGACTCGTCTGTTTGTGATAAACTACCACTATAACTGAGTAGTTCTTAGTGTAGAACCGAAGCAATACTTTTCTAACATCTCTAGGTTTTAATATTATGTAGGTAAGTCTAAAGCTTGTCACGCAAGGTGCTGAATTTATAGCCATAGACAACGACTTAACGGCGCAAACACTTCTTTTTATTGGCAATTAAGTTTTAAGTACGTTGGAGTCAAGCCGATATGTCGTTAGAAGACTCTGAACTTTTCAAAGTCAAAGAAATAGACTTTCTTTGATAAAAATAAATCAGGACTCCTAAAGAAGTTATTCTTAGATACGTAACCAATCTACATAATACAGTAACATCTTATGAAGCAACTCACAAGGCGTCATTATACAACGTCACCTACAATGGTAAGGCCTTCCCTTGGAGCTATTATAACCGAAACTATCACTTGCCGCCTACAACTGAAAGAATCAAACGATAAACTTGCCTGCAAGCCTTGTGTTGAAATTAAATTATCTTTCTTAAATCCGGTTTAGCTGCAGACACTATTTATTATATTTGTAAAACATTACCAACAACAGACTATTATAATATTATTTTTAAACTACCACAACATATATACATACATAGATTCACGCCTATTTCCCAGAGGGGTAGGCAGAGACTACGGATTTCCATTTGCTACGATCCTGACACACTTCTCTGGCTTCATTCACTTTCATCACATTCCTCATACACGCCCGTCGGTTCAAGGAGCTCTTAACCTGGCCTTTGTCCAGAACACCTTCGATCTGATCGAGAAACCTTCGCCTAGGTTTTCCTCTTGCGACTGTTCCATTCACACTAGCCTTATAAACTTTCTTAGTCAGTCTTTCTTCGTCCATTCTTTATACATGTCCAAACCAGCTTAACATACCCTTTTCTATTCTTGTAACTATATCCACTTTCATGCCGCATCTCTCTCTAATCACACTATTTCTAATTCTATCTTTCAGAGTCACACCACATATTATGCTTCTCAACGCTCTCATTACTACCACAAAAACCTAATAAAGCTCATATTATGAGCTTTTAGTCGAAATATAAATTAAGTGAAATAAATAAGTTTTAATAAATTAGTAATATTAAGCTCATCAGTTGGTGTTTAATATTAACAATACAATAGTTCCTACTTATCAATAGAAAGATTATAGCTACAATATAGAACGTAAGGTAGTAAATAAAAATTGTAGGTCAACCTAACACATATGATACTCGTATTTACGTAAACCTTGTATCTGTTAAACAATTAAATTATTCGTGATTTTTGTGTGACTAATGGACTTTATAATATTAATTGATTTATAACATTTGGATAGTTACTACATTGCTTTCACTTCACTGCTTTTAAATGTCAGTTTACTAAGTTTAGCTGCATACACAGTTTATTATTTAATAAACTTTATTCGGCCTACTTTTTTACTTCTAAATAATATTAAATCAATCTACTTGCTTAGATATATAGATGTTATTGAGAATCTTCTGACGATGCAGTTAATAGATTAGACAAGATGGTTCCGTGGCATAAGTTTGCCCTGATCTCAACGTGCGATTTTGAGATAGCGTTAATGTTTTTGGTTTTGTTGTTCGGTTTAGTTACTATATGAGATTTTAGTTGCAGTATGTAATTTGGAAGTGTGCCTAACAGACGGCAATAGGCTTGCTTTAAATGTAAGTATTACCACAGCCCATCTTTGGGGATGTTTAAGCACAATTATTATGTCTGTATTCATAATATCTAGTTTAAAGTAGTTAATTCTAGACGTCGATTGTTAGGTTGCTTTGACGGCTAAATACTTTATTTATATTATTTTATGGTAATAAATAATGTAGAATGTACAAGAAAGTGGTAGTACAAATAGTTTAAAGCATTACGAAACTGCACACGATTTGACAAAATGTACGTCCTGGTATAACTATCCCCTGGTTTCACCAAATAACAAAACATTATCAATTTCCAAATCTTTTCTATTTTCAATAGCTGCAAAACCGCAAGCAACCAAGATTAAATACACTTTTTTAAATGTCTATCTCTTTACCCATTTTGACAATTGGCAAAAAACTATTGAATGTCTAGGTTTAAGATGTCGTGAGTTCTAAATAAGATGGAGAGAGTTCTTGCTTCAATAATTGCAATAAAAACTTCTTGTAAATGGTCAGAAGTTATTGCAAATTTACAGTTCTGTTTTACTTTCACAAATTTTTGTGTCTAACATATTGTTAAGACCTGCCAAAAACTATAATACGTTCAAATATTTAGTAGATTTATAGACCAGTCGAACACGTAGCAAAAAGCCTTTACATGTATATACTTCTTTATATAACATGTACACGTATGTTTTTTCTAATCAAGTGCGATGCAATTCTTTACATACAAGTTATACCGGATGCCTATAAAATATAATTATGTTTCTGATACAAATCACGTGTAGTAACAGGAAAATACAAATGCATCGTTCATTTGTTCACTCAACACATTAAACCAAACCTAGTATAAGTGGTATACACTGAGCTTCACTTCCCAGTTCTATAAATGGATCAAACATTACACTCATTCCATCTACGTCCACATGTAAACCATTGCTGTAAAGTACTGCAGTTTATTTCTGGTTTTCTCTTTCAAGACAATTACACTATAATAATATCATTCATAACTGCGTCACGAAGATAGCAAGGAAGTGAACCCTTAGGATCCCTAGAAGCGACGTGTATAGATTGTACTTGAGACAAAACGACATCGTGACGCTACTCTTACTCTATTTGTTGAAAGCGTACTATAGTTTAGGTGCATTAGTTTGAAGTGGGCGCATACTGTTCTCACGAACGCAACTCGATTGTTCCAGAACCTCTTAACTATCGGGCTATCGGGCCACGACCCTCAGTTATACAATAAAAACTGATGCTCTGGGGCTAAACATGGGGGTTCTTGACGTGAGTTTGGATTCAAGATGAGCAACATTAATCATAAAATCAGTAAACTATAATTATGTTGCGATGACTTTATAAAATTAAACGGGTTTTGCTTTTGATTAGTCTGATTTGAGATTTGTTATTTGCCAAAATTGCAGCGATGGATCAGCCAAATACTAAATAAAAAGCCTTTATTGTTGTGAATTCTTAGAAAGTCGGATGTTGTTAAAAACATCAGTAAAAATAGTAACAAAGGAAATCATCAATCAACAGCTTAAATAAGAATTTGGTTTTATTTTCAAATATGTACCAGTAAAGTTTTTTATACGACGTGTCAACTAAAATTCAATCAAGGCCCACCTGCTATAAACCTAGACAAGTTTATTTATTAAATTACAAGCAAGGAAAACAGTAAAAACTAGTAACAATCAATATGCATGATAAAAACAAGTGGTTAAAGAACTGACTATTATGGAGATTGCAATGTGCGAGGCAGAGGCTATGATGATTGACAAGTGTAGTCCTCCCACACTGCTGGTGGCCGGTCAGACGAAACGCGCTTTTTACCTTTTCCTACTTTTTGCTTTCTCCACAACCCTTCATTTAGAAACGAATAAAACACACAGATTGCTGTAGGCTCATTTTTTTTGGTGAATATTTATAATTACAAACGCATCATGCAAAATATACTTAATAATGGCATTCTTGTACAAGTTTAATTGGCTATAAAATATAAACATATAATTTTAGTACTAGTTTTAAATGCACTTAACATATTGAATGACCGTTAATGACATATTTCATTACAGACTTCACAATAATGTTAATAGAATTTGCACTTTTAATGCATAAACCATTATTAGCCTAAGTTCCAAACATTATCTAATGATTAACGATTAAATAATATGAGTTTATTGAACCTGCACATAATTTGAAACCACAATACTATTGACCTTAACTATTATTTGCTTATAACGGCTTTTGTAAATGATAGATATACGCCACGGTAATGTTATCTAACAGTATTCTATCTTCATACAAAACAGTTGGAACGCGAGTCATACCTACGCGCGTCTAGTTCAGTAGGCACTTGTTCGCAATCAGTCGCGAATGCGCTGCAGCGATGAACGGACTGTGATGTGTAAGCAGTAAGCGTGCGACTTGTTAATATTTGATTGAAATAACTACAAATACTTACATAATAATTATGGCAAAGTACAAAAGTATTTTTAATTAAAGTTTTTATCCGAATGCGGATTTTTTTATACTATTAAATTTAACAATAAAGCTTTTCGTACGTTTCAGTAGAGGCGCAAATATTTTTAGCCTCAATTATATAAGGTTGTTTTTTATTAAATCTACTAATAACAAAACATAACATGATTTTTATTGAACATTTCCTATTTCACTCACAACAAATTACATATTTTTAAATAAAAATAATAGATATTTACAATCACTAAACCAGAAAGAAACTCTATTAGGTAGATGAAATTAAAATACTGTAGGTGGGCAGCCCTCTCACGTATTCGCGGACCGCTCGGCTGTAGGTAATTATTTCAAGGACAGAGCCGAGTTACAATACTGTGAGATAACATTAACGTGCATACGCTGTGGTAATCGATACTATCGTTGTATAATAATAACGTACTTGGTATTAGATCATTTTCACTCGATTTACGTCCCGTTATTATTAGCAAACTCGCGAGTCTACCCGCGATCTGATTTTGGTGAGGCAATTTGAAATTCGATCGGTCCATCGTGATGGAAATGTTTATTTTTAGCACCTATTATTTTAAGTTGTGTTCAGAAAGTAATCAATTTATATTTGAAAAAAAAATTCTATAGTTACTTATATAGGTATAATTGTTTTGATTGAACAGTTAAAAGATAATTTTCTTTTGCTTTATGAAATAACTATGTCAGTAAAATCTGATTGCTAAATTATTATATTATTAAAGATTTCAATTAAAAAATGAAAGTGTTTTTGTCGTAATACAAAACGATAATGTTATAGAATGATGATCAAATCATACATTTTATTAACAAGCTTTCCCGAATGTTGTGGTATCGTTAGATTACGTAACACGAAACTAAGTAGACACAAGAAGAGTCGTGTTCGTTCCGTGACTAGTGAAATAAATTACATGTTGCGTTCCCAAAGATTGGACACCAACTATGTGATTCTGTATTACGAAACAGTTACATCATTTGTCAGTTATAACATCAATGCGATCATTAGGCGACGAGAAACACCTCTTTATATTCTGATTTGTGCCGGCCATTTGTAAGAAATCAAGATTTGTAGAAATATAATATTATTACAATTCGCTATCTTTTGATCATGATCAAAGATTGAGAATTGTAAAGTTTTAATCGACTCTTCATTTTAGCAATCTCATGGGACTGATGAAATGCCACAGTATTATCTATATATTTTGTTAGACAAGCAGTAGTACCAATTTTTCACATCTGATGAAATTCTAACTAATATTATATGTATATGCGAATGCGAGTTTGTTTGTTTCGCTTTCAAGCCGTAACTACTCGAACGATCATCATAACATTTCGCATTTACGTTACCAGGGATACAGAAAAAGGACATAAGCTACCTTTCATCTAGATAAAAGTACTGTTAGTAATCTAACCTAACCCAACCTAATTTCCGCGAACGTAGCTGCGGGCAAAATTTAGTATGGATATAACAAATATATATGCATACCCTAGCTATAATATAGGCATAAGACTATGTACGTACATATTATGTAATAATATATACCTAAACTTATTCGCAATATCAAGGTTGCGTCTCAGTGCTTTTTTTCCGCCTTTTTTAATGATTGTCTAAGTCTAAATGAAAAAAACCTATTCTAAGAATTTCCATTTGTTGTGAATTGTCGATAAAGTCCCACGCGGAAAATAACACAGCAAATTTTATTCCAAGACTTCATTTCAACAAACTATCTGCCTTTAGAATGTTACCAATATTGTTCTACAGCGATAAACGGTTAAAGAAATTGAAAATACAATGCGCTCTGGTCGTATAGTCCAAATATTTATTTGTCTAGACCAAAGGTCACTTGGGTGAGCTTCATTTTAACAAAATATTATTTTTACGTTATATTCAAGACAA
Source organism: Catocala sponsa (assembly GCA_963564715.1). NCBI lineage: Eukaryota > Metazoa > Arthropoda > Insecta > Lepidoptera > Erebidae > Catocala > Catocala sponsa. The sequence continues at coordinate 10,823,211 of OY751338.1, forward strand.
TAGTTAAAAGTTACGAAACTAGTTTGTGCAAGTTGATTGCAGCCGGCGGGTCTTGTTCGGTGTTATTATATGACACCAAACATTTTAATATCGATAAATATCTACAATTATAATTGAATCGCTTGTTGACAGACCGAAGGGGTATGTCACCAAGCGATTCGATTTTAATTGTTATAAAAAAAATTCGATTACTTTCAGGCCCCAATACAATTAATTGAGAGCTAAACATAAAATTTTGATATAGTACAACGGTAGTAGCCCAATGGATAAGGCATTGGACTTGCAATCGAAAGCTCATTCAATTCTCATAAATTCTGCAACTGACATGAACCCACTTGTAACACAAGCATTTAACTTACCTAGGGGTTAATAAGGATACTAAGCGTACAGCCCAAAAAGCTAGTAATCTTTTGATAAATAACAAGTAAATAATAATTAAACTTTTACTTCCTTATAAAGGCACTTTAAATAATGGCCGTTATAAATTGTTAAATAATCTATTATTGTTTTACATATACATAATGTTTAAAGTAACACATTCAAATTACCTCCTACTTTTATTTACCTAAGTATGCGAAGCTTTGTGTTAACTTGTTAAGTGTAGGTAAAGGTTAGTTCAAAATCAAACAAACCGCAATAAAATCCATTAATAATATATTAATATCATGTATAAAGTATTCTCTTTGATTCACCCTCTAGCAGTGAGGCACTAACTTTATGAAACACAACAAATATTACTTTTATGTTGATTTTATGACACGATACAATTTTAAATATCAGCTCGTAATGTTTGACGGTCGTTTCCTGGGGCTTCGGTGTTATAAATCAATAAACTGGCTCATATAGTTTGTTATGCATTAAGTTTATAAACATGTTATGCATACATAATTTACTTTTTCAAGGAAAACAGCTTTTGAGCACTAAATTACTAATCTTCTCAGTCGAAAAATTAAAGAGACCTCGTAACTCAAGCTCGTTATTATATAGTTTAATATATAATGATAGTTGTAAATGGTAACTTCAACACGTGTTCAATCTAAATTTATTTGTCAACTAGCTTTTGCCCGTGAATCCGTACGCGTTGAATTTGGAAGTAAGTAGGTACCTATCTTTACTTTTTACAATCAACTACAAGTCAGCGTATCAAGATGAAACATGCAACAGTTTTTAAGTTACCTATACCTAAAGAAATGCAACTGTGAAAACCGCATTCAATGGAGTATTTCGCTTTCGGCACCAATTTTTTCGGCATCTATGGTTTCGGCACCTAAGCTATTCCACTTTCAGCACCTATAGGTATTTTATTCGACATTCGGCACCAAGCGGAATACTCCCATTCAATTTCATGCAGTCGTTTTTGCGTGATGCGTGTACAAACATACAGACAGACAAAAATTCAATCTCATATAATATAGATATATGAGATCATATTTTTTAAATAGATTTCGACATATGTATTTCTTCTCATTAAGATTTCTATTGCCTGCTACTGTCTAGCTAATATGATTTGTCATATCATATTATGGTATAGGTAGCCGTTTTTGAACAGATATAGAATCGCCCTAGGCCACTATTAGTTACAAAGGTAGTAGGCGGTTGTAATTTCCTTAATTTATTGATTCTTATATATGCGTGGGACGATGCGGCAACATGGAATAAAAACAGTGTTATAGTTACGTTTTTGTGCTCATCAGATCCAGTAAACTTGCTGCGCACATTCCTATATAGTATATAATTGATCATTTTATAAAATTGGGAGTCTATCGATAGCAATTATTTGATAATGGGAAGAATAAATTGGTACACTTCGGGAAGTATTAATAATAATGTCCTCCAGACCGAATTTCGAAACTGAGACTGGCCAACTGCGCAGTAGATATTATAGTGGACTAGTGTGTGCGCAAACACACGTGCACTCTTTTTTTTCCGATCGGCAATCCGACACGACCGGAGAGATATTAGGTGGAGGACCAATGGCTTTACGTGCTTTCTAGGGTAAGTGGGTGTCTTACAACGCCAACTTCCTAACCCCGGGCTGCTATTGACATTTTTTAACAAGAAAATCTAATTACTTTTTGTTTGACCCAAGACTCGCCCGATTAGTGTTTAAATATTAGTTAGTATACCTCACAGGGGGGGTTTGTGTTTATGCTTTAATAGTTGCATTGCCTAGCTTGCTTTTTCTGCTTTCTAGCTTCACTGGATTGGCTGCTTATTTAGTATACAGACACTAGACAGTCTGGAGTCCACCCTACTCGTGTAGGGTGGACTCCAGACTGGTCCTGAACTGTGTTAAGATCCTCAACAAACTAGGCAGGAAGAACACATTGAGACTGGTCTCGGTTCCGGGACATGCAGGGGTGCAGGGCAATGAGGAGGCTGATGAGTTGGCCAGAAAGGGCTCGGAGCAGCTGTTTGTGGGCCCCGAGCCATTCGTGGGACTCTCTGAGAGCACCGTCAAGGCAGCTTTGAATGCACATGGCAATGACAAACACAGGTTGGAGTGGATGGCCCTTAGGGGTCTGGAACACTCCAAGAAGTTTATTGCAAACAGAGCCACAGGCTTCACCCGGAAGTTCTGTGGATATAGGAAGAGCCAAATGCGCCTGCTCACAGGAGCGTTCACTGGCCATTTTGGCACCAACGACTTCCTGTGCAGATTGAGATTGGCACACAATTTGATCTGCAGAGCCTGTGGTGAACAGGACGAGTCCATATCGCACCTATTGTGTTAATGCGACGCGTTGGCTGGACTGAGGACGGGTCTGATGGAGGTGGCATATCCAAGCCCTGAAGACTTCAGGCTTCTCCCTCTGAATTGTACACTGCGGCTTATGCAGTACATTCATAAGGAGATAGCTAAAGGTTAAATCTTGGGGCCGACACAAAAGATCCCACTGGGTCGAAGTGTCGCCGGTCTGCACTGACTGGCCCCCACACACAAGATAAGATAAGATAGTATACCTTACCCATCATCTCCTTTTCCATCTTTCAATCCAAAGTTAGCAAGGCAAAATCAATATCAAAAATCATTATTTTATTTATTTATGTTACAAAGTTAGACGTCATATGAACGTTAAAGTTTGTTAATGAGTTTAGAATAGAGAGAAACCCCGTAAGTGATATCCTTTGTTTCCACCAGTAAGCTACGGCAACTGCTTACCAGCATGCGGGTCATATACTTGTATGCCTCTGTAATATATTTTAAAAATGCAGTGACAAACAAAAATCATAATGTGAAACCACATACATCAAGTGTGCGTTAAAGCGCTATTAGTGACACGCACACCAACCAATTACGTTTGCTGACATTCACGATCACACGCCAAATGTTATATGACGTAACGTGACGTAAGCTAACTTCACTTTGTATACACACACTGTAGTTCTATAATGAACACCCAGGAACATGAAAACAATGTGAATGCGTAAACTGTACCATGTAGTTAATCAATTATTTTACTATAGGTATTGTTAGGACCACCGCGATATTTGCTGATATTGTCTACCATTTAGATTTATTAACTAATTATTTCACCCATAGAACAAGCTCTGCTTAGTATGGGCTAGATGGTGTTGTGTGTATGTTGTTGTAGAATATATATTATTTCTTTCATTTAATAAAAAAATGCCTTTATAGTGATTCAAATATAAAAGGTAGCTATACAGTATCGCGGACTTTTTTGTAGAACTAATAGAGACCAACATTTTTGATGAACATTATGTTCGTCTATACCGAACCGTTTAGTCAGCGCACGCCGGTAAAGCATCACATCTTGCCCAATTTCCGCGGACTTGAATACATATGCCATTATTTTTCTCTGAACTTTTTGTTAAATCTTAATAAAATATAGCCTATAGCACTCCTGAATAGTGTAGCTTTCTGATTGTGAAAGAATTTTCATGATCGGTTCAGTATTTCCGAAGATTAGACCTTACAAACAAACAATCAAAGTTACAAACTTTATCTCTTTATAATATTAGTATAGATAATTCTATGACTAGATATATTATGTCCTACGATTTTACTTGTGTTTACCACTACTACTACTATAGTAGAGTGTAATAGTAGAGCTTCGAAATTAAACTACTTTATATGAATTTGTAGCGTTGTTTATTTTAAAACACTTTTATTACATAATGTTGAACGATAACACTACTATTATTGAACTTTACTACAAATTAAGCTATTTAAATTCATTAAAACTAATTAAATTCGTTTATACATTTCCCCGACGTTTAAAAATCGTATAAAGTAGTTTAATTTCAATGTATAACATTCACGTAAACATAAGACAATATTATAGTAGAGCTTTTTATAAATTTAAGGTGTTTCTATGTATAATATGTATGTATTTACAAAAAAAAAGTATATAATATGTATCTTTATCCATTGTCTAGAACCCATAGTACAAGCTCTGCTTAGTTTGGGCTAGATAGTGTTGTGTGTATGTGATAGAATATTATAAATGCGTAGACTTCTCCTTAAAATATGTGAATTATACTTGTCATCTGTATATAAAGAAATCCTAATGTAGACGTAATTAATTCGTGTAAGTAATTACATAATTCTTAATTAATCACAGCTTTTTATCAGTTATTGTCAATAACGCTGTCTGAAAACGAGTTTCTTCGCAGAAAACATACACAATATAACATAATATCTATAGATTTTACTACAGTGATTAAAAATGTGTGCAATATAGTAATATACCTTTACTATAAACATTACAGTTTTAACGATGTTTATCCGCATTATATCAGACAATATATACAGCGATGTTGAAAGAATTCATGTTTTGCATCACTTGTCCAATAAATATATGAAATTTATTTACTTGTTCTCTATCTAGTTTTTATAATGAAGTCATTTGACACCAAGTGGGCAATTATCAAGTACTAATTACGTATCTCAAACATTTATCTCGTTTCGTATTAGTTATCTGGTTGACCGCATTTTTATTTCACAACTAACATGATATCAAAGAAGTTGTTTGAGAGTTATAAAGATTACTTTGTATGAGGATTATTCAGAACGACAAAAGTTCTAAAGAATAACGGTTTACAGTCAAAAGTCAAATTGTTTTATTTTATAACAGAACACTTAAAAGATTAGCCGCAATAGAGTTTCATTTTGCTGTTATATTTTTTATTAAATTCCGAATAATACCTGCCTAAATAATACATGCTAAACGAAGGTGGACTAAAGCAATCATAATGTAATAATTGTAATGTATAATAGCTAAGACAGACAAAACAGAGACAATATACCTAATGAATTAATGAAAGCAGTAAGAAATAGGTTAGTCGACATACATACATAATAATTGTGTATATACCTAGTGAGAGGTTAACATTCAGACACAAATCTGCAACGGAGCATATCTATGTTGTGCATTTTCAATGAAAAAAAGACAACTGTCACACAATTTATTATACATGTTTCGCGGAGTAATTTACAAAAGTCCAAATTACGGACCCAAGTAACAACACAACTATTTGTGGAGTGATTCACACACACAATCCACACACACACAAACGCACACACACAATTTTGTCCCGCGTGCAGATCGAACAACACTTGGGACACAGGCAGTGGCGAGGTGAGTGTGGCGACCATTTAAACCACTACACCATCCGAGCAGTATTATTGACCAAATAGCTGCGTAGAATAAAATTTGAACCTACTGACTGAATATTTTGCCACACATGCACACAAAGTAAACTAAACGTATCATGAACTGGCCTTACCTTATATACCTCGATGGCGTAGTGGTTAGTGTAACCCAATGTCACGCCTGAGGTCGCGGGTTCGATTCCCGCACAAGGCAAACATTTGTGTGCATGAACATGGATGTTTGTCTTGGTCTGGGTGTTTCTATGTATAATATGTACGTATTTATAAAAAAAAATAGTATATTTATGTATGTTTATCCATTGTCTAGTACCCATAGTACAGGCTCTGCTTAGTTTGGGCTAGATGGTGTTGTGTGTACATGATAGAATATTATAGAAACATCAGGATAAAGGACACTCGATCTCAAAAACAACCCGTGAATCATATAAATTCTTAGTTCTGTATGGAGATCGAAACACACAATCATACTTGTTTAATCGGTACTAAGAAAAGAATAAAAAGTTCAGAAATAGTAAATAAATAAAACATAAATTTTTTAAACCTTACTATTTTCGCACGTACCTACCTATTATTCTACGTTTGGTAATAAAAGCCCGGTTCCTGTTATTAAATTCTTCTATTATACAATCGTACCTATAACAAATTGAGATATCCAACTTTGAAAAGATTGCGTTAGGTTATCTCTAGCCCTATAAGGCCAATAATTTATTAATTATGTACCGGTGTATTTAAAAATCGAACCATTTAAGCACTTCTATGGCTCTATAAAGCTACTGTGACAATTATCATTATCAAACAAGCACGGCTTCTATCGATACCTAAATTATGCATACATCAGATACTACTGAGCAGTCTTTGTATGAACATAGCAACTATAGTATATACATTTCTTCATCTGCCAACGTTTACGTAACACTTAATTGGAAATAACTACCCATTAGCACATTAATAAATGTTATAATGGTGTTTGATAAAAACATCGACGATCATTGCCTGTCCGTTAGCCGTTAGTTGACACGACTTGCATTTTAAACTGCTATAAAAGTAAAAGTTTAATATTTGAAGATGCGATACTTAAGATAAGTCAATGCGATGCCATCCGATGCCACCTGCACTTATTTCTACAAAAACATCCGCCATTGTTAAATTAAACTCTAGTAGCGTAGTCATAAGGTTTGTTTTCAGTTGTGATTGTTTGTCAAAAAGAATATTTGATGTGGTAATCTGGTATGCCGAAGGTATACCATCGAGCTGCCTGCATTACACAGTCTGTGATGTGACTATTAAATATCAATATTTTATAAGAAAGGGCGAGTTATTTTAGATCCTTATCGCCAGTATTAACACCTTGTTTGTTTATAGAACTTGAGGTATTTTGTTGATAAAAACTGATCTTTGATGGCAGCATCTGCTCCGGATGCGATTGTGTGAGATTAATGGTGTATTTTTAAAGATATTTTTGGTGTAGTCATTTCGTCTATCACGGGCTTTTATGATCGTAAAATAAGATTTCTATTAAATAAAATAATGTTTTTAATGAGTTAACACTATACAAATACCCCTATTTTCTCACATATTAAGTTGAAGGTAAATAGTACAACTTATAATAATAATTCAGAGTTGCTTTGGTGATACAACTCTCACACTAGAGAGCGAGATCATTCACTTGTACTAGAAACGCCTGCGAAGACTATTCAATATTTTTATTAAAATATGTATAAAAAATATATATCATATTTTGAAATTGGGTTTAGATCCTAAACTGCCAGTTACGGGTATATTCGAGCTTATAACATTATGCATTATTAAAATTCTTGATTGATGTTTACATTGTAGATTTATTTGTTGCTACACAACGAGTACACGGATTATTTTTCTACGAGCTCCCTTTATGAGATTATATTTAACTTAACTTTAACACTTCTTCATAACAAGTTAAGTACCTATTACTTAAGCTGTTAATAACAAGCACCTTAACTTACTCTTTATATTGCGTTAAATTAATCCTTTACATTCTTCTCACAGATAAACAAGTAACAACAATAAGTACTCTGTCAAAATTTAAACTCTTATTAAGAAACGGGCAATGTTTTAAAATACGAACATAATAACAGAGATTTATAAATGGAACATAGCATAAAATTGTGCCTTCTTTCTGGGGATATTTAAGCCATCTCTAAAGCTACTTGTGCTTGTAACTAACGCAGGCTACATGTGCGAGCTTCCCGCCCGAGTTACATACGTGAGTCAATCCTCATCATACAGGTAATTTACACGTTTACGTATATTATCCGCATCGTTTTCATGCAAAAGCCAGGTTGTGGTTTTAAAGCATTGTATTAATTATTTGATGAAAAATATAAGTATTCGCTAACATAAACTGTGATTTGAAATTAAACTACTATATACGGATTTTATCGCGTTGTTTAAATCAACGCGATAAAATCCGTATATAGTAGTTTAATTCCAATGAATAACATTCGCGTAAACAGAAGACAATATTATATAATAAATTGTGATTATATGTTATAGTTTTGATTTAGATTTTATCGTTGTTCATTTAGTCTATAAATGTAATTATAGACTAGATGAACCACGATAAAATTTTAAAAAGTTTAATTCCAGTACGTTTTTCAAATCGCAATTTAAAAGATATCGCAGTTATTTTAACTCGGAAATAAAACCAACATGGCCGCGGGCAAACCATCGTAATTATGAAATATTTCAATGCAAAACTATACGGTTCGAAATATAAACACTAGATCTAAATTGCTGTTTATTCGTAACATCGATAGACATGATCGGGCAGCGATCGGATCTGAGCCCGCGCCGACCTCTACCCACAGGCTAAGGTCACACCAAGTCATGAAATAAGAATTAAGTGAATACTTTCCAAACAATACCTTGCTTGAGAATTGTGATTGTTTTATAACATGTAAGTATGTATGTAGCTATGTTCGGAACACGAATGAATCAGACTAGATTGTTGAAAGTACATAGTAATCATATCATAAGCATTTTGAAGTATTTGAGTCCATTTTTTTCTGCAATGTAGTTACATTATGGTTCAATATTAGGTTAGTATTTATTTACTCGGAAACACTGTATTTTGCCCACGGCTTCGCTTGCGTTTATCTAGGTTTTATCAATAAGTCTCTTTCGAGAACAGTACTGTTGTTCTGGATACTAGGTACCCTGTCTTTTTCTGTACTCCATGTATGCGCAAGTTAGGAAGTTAAGATATACAATACTAATAATTTCTAACACATCAATCTTGTTATTTCATAATATATGAGTTATACCAAAAGATATCAGTCTATAGAAACACGAACATAAGACACTCTTACTACGTAACTATTACCTATATTATAATTGACGAAATATACCCATGAATAGATACTTAGCTCTATTTTGCGTATGCCGTATGGCTTTATGTATATTACTAATAAGTGAGGTATCATTAAATTAATCCTACTTTTGGGAGTATAATAGTGTACATTATTTTAAGAAAATGTGGACGAATTCGGCGATCTTATCTACAGCGTCTATTGCCATTTCCTTAATTATATTAATTCTTTAATGTACTTTTGAAAATAATTTATTATATTTTGTTATACTTAAGTGTTTTTATAATCTTATATAATACATTAAATGTCTTTTAAGTAGCATCCATATTCGTTCATAATTAATGTCAGTTTCTGACAAAGTGACGTACTATGATGGAGTTTTATAATAAAAACAAAAATACAACTTTTTATACGTATCAAAACTGTGCTCAAGTGACTATGCAGCTCTGCCCGCTACGGTCATCTTCATCTGTCATTTCGGAATTAATAAAAGTAAAAAATTGAGGCGCGCATGTAAAATATTCTCCCAACGTTGGTACCAAATTTGACGGTTCTTGGCCTACGATCAAAGAGGCTCTTATAGTATATTGGTCCAAGATTTGGGCCAACGTAGGGATTGTACTAAAAAATCGAGCACCCGCCAGGACGATAGCAGCATTATCCCTTTTCTGACACAAACGTTAGATCGGATCTCATCCACCAAAGGAGGCATTTTTTAAATGAAATATGTCGTAAAAATTGTAAATACGAACACTTTTTTCTAATAGCCGTTTAACTAATAAAATATTTCTGTTATTAAGGACAATTTATCGTTGGGTGTCCATTAAAAGGATATTTTATTGTGTAGGTTTTGTGTCGGTTAGTTAAGCCGACTTTCATAGTAACGAGTTCTGAGGACGAATATATTAAAATAGATCGCTCGTTTTTCGTAGAACCATTATGAGTTATAGACTAAGGATATTACTCTATTAAAATGAAATTCGTCACTGCTAATTTAGAGTTAGAGCGTCAGTTAATGGTTTACAAACATAAATGAAAATGTTTTAATTGGGGAATGGAAGTTGTATTTTAGCTGATCACAACGAATAATTAAATTTAGATTTATACTATTAAATAAACGAAGTTGTAATAGTATAGTAGTTTAAATGGTTCTTTATTCACCATAGATGGATTCGATTCCTGCACGTGACAAATTGATACGTGCCGATGTATTTAATATTTTTATCCGTTGTTTTGATGTCTATAAAGTTTCTAGCGACATAAGAAGTCTTCTTAAAGCCGAAAATGACAGTAAATTTTCTTCAAGATACATACATACATATTATACCTACCATCCTATCACCCCGTAAGTATACATATTCTCGAAAATATTTATAAAATACTACTATTTTTATACTATGTAGGCTCATACAGGTATATTCCGAAAAGAGAAGGCAGGGTTAAAACACCACATTCCGCCAGCTATGTTTCAAGGAGGCTATCAGGATATTTCTTTTGACTCTACATAGTTATTGAGAATTTTCATGCAGAAAATGTAATAACACACACCTTGTAATTATTCAAGTACAGGCAAATAATTCGGAGATGCGTTCCCCAATCTCCATGACGCTGACGTTCGTTCACTATTAATAAGTTGTTGTTTAACACGGCCATAAAACCAGCAGTTAATGCATAAACAACACAACTATGCGCAGTGCTACAATTAGTACTAAACTCAGAACTGCCCATTGGAAAATAATTTACATACGTGAAAACACTAAAGCCGCAGACTGCATTCACACTCGGTTTTAAAATCAGCGATGGCTATAAAATGGTTCGGTTTCTTTTAGCACCTCACATTACAGTTTATTATTGAAAGCTAACAATGAATGTAGAATAGTGACGTCATTAGAGGCCTTTCAGCTCGCCGCCTTTGCCTCAGTAATTGTTTGTGTTTGTTAGTACGTCCAAGCATTCCTTGGTCTCTTTGCGTTTTGTATTTTGTTGGGATTTTAATGAGCTTTATGTTTAAAAGTTGAATACAAAATTAAGCATGTCCCATGGTTTATAATAAACTTAAGTTCTATTGAAAATATAATACATAGGTACGTATTATTTATTTTAAAAATATGCTGTTTAGTTTCTAGTTAGAATTTCACGTTCGTCGTAAGTATACTCATGCCTTATATTTTATTTAAATAAAATGTAACTGCGTGCTTTGCATATTATTTTCTAATACTCTTATACTATAGAAAATACCTATTTCGAAGAGAAAAGTAAACTAGAAAATTTTAGGATTAAACATTTGATTTGTGCGTTTTGATGATTTCTGTATAGCACGGGATCGAATCCGTTACAGAACATTGATCGAAGTGAGTTGACCACTAATGGTCACATTATTCAGTGGCTTAGCCATTACTTACAAACTAAAATGTTTATCTTGAGGTAACATATAATTTTAGATACAAAATGTTTATATAAAGCACTAACATATCGATTCATTTGCTCTAAACTCTATTAAAAACTTTCATTCGTACTTTATTGGAGCTTCGTTTCCTTTCAAGTAAGTACCTACTACGCACTTTAACATTATGTTATTTTTAACACGAGGGCGCCTTGTTCGTTCCCACTTCCGTAAAAGTTCCCCGTACTTTTATTAGATGGCGCTTTTTAAAGAGGCCATCGTCACGTACGGAATAAAGGGGACCTTATTTCGTACGTGATAGCATACAAAAGCCTAAACATATTTCTAAAGGAAGACTTTTATATTTTAACGCAAACGAACACTATTATAATCTACAGGGCAATATTAAGCCTGATTTCAGAGTAATCACTTCCCAGCGACACGTAACCTTATTATATATAAGTCTAATATACGTATAAAGACTAAAATTTGATTACAACGTCATGTCCGAAAAATATAAACTGAGTCTTCGCTTTACAAAGTTGGGAAAATGTTTGGAGCCAATTTTCTAGCAGTCTAGATATAAAAGATACGTGCACTGGTTTCACCCGTTTATTTTACGAGAAACTTTTTAATTTTTGAACGGGCACTTCAATTATCTTAGTCATTCATCTCAGTCAGTCTTCATAAGCTTTTGGTGGAGGAAAAAATGTTTGATACTTTACAAGAAAATTACATTTTCATTTAGCTCAGTTTGGCGTTTACACAAAAATACATAAATCTTGTTTAAAAATTTAACTTTACTATTTTGTTCTTAAAATTGGGAAGCAGGTTTCTTTAATTTTTAATATAACCTAGATTGAAAAAGAAATATAAAAAGCTTTGAATTTACATTCAATTTCGTTTCTTTTGATAAATCGAATTTTATAAGGCAAATGGCTTTATTATTTTTACTAAACATTATTTTGCATAGAATTGCGGTTTAATTATTTTACTATTAGAAATGTTGTTATTAAATAAATAATAAAACAACATTGAAATTTAACTATAAAATTGTGCTACATCAATACAAACTGCTGGATTACAGCACTTTATAACTAGTAACCATTTTCAACACCTAAGTCTCTTTTCATTCTTTCCCAAGAAAAGTTAATGCCATCGTCGCGCATCCCTATGTACATATGTGTACTCTATATGATAACACGTATCCAGTTAAACATGGTTTACACTAAAATTTGACAAAAAAAATAATAAACTTACCGATGCGGTATTGCTGAAAAAAAAAAGATTTTGATCAAAATCGCACATCTGTATATATATGAAGCATTGGACGTCCCTATAAACTAGTGAGGAGCAAAAAGTCTACATGTTTAAAATTATTTGAAACAACTCCCACGCTATGAATTATTCCTGTATCGGGGGGGGGGGGGACTTTACAAACATTCAAACAGCGGACACAAAAAATATCCAGACTCGGAACAACCATTTGTGGATCACACAATTTTGAACCCGTGTGGGATTCGAATCCACAACTCTCGGCGTAGTAGCAGTGGCGAGGCGACCACTTAAACCAGTAGCGACAAATGATTCATCCAACCACCATCAGTGCAGACAAATAAAAAAAATACTTCCATATCCAGTAACGATTGAGTGTTTACTATAAACACCTATTTTATAATACCAATATTTTGTAACGGAGGTTAGCATTTTGTAATATACATAGGTGTGATATAAGTACTATACTACGTGTTTTAATAACACTGCAAATGCGTGATGCGTAGCTAATATTTCCTTTATGGTATTTATTGAATAGTTAAGTTTGACCTCACGACATCAACAGTGTTGTAAGGCTTTAGATGCAGTATTAATGTTTAACTAACCAATTAATAAATATCAATTACGTAGTCATAAAATACGAATACCTTCTAATTTCACACTAATCAATTGCTTCCTTATTGGTCTCCTCAGATCTGCTTGAAGTTTTCGATGATCAGTTTCTGAATAAGTCACAGATGTACTGGAGATAGGAAAGTTTAAGACTATCTTAAACTTACGAAAATGTATTAAGATTGTGGCGTGGAATGATGTGCTGAAATGTGATGCGATACATAAAGCGAGAGAAAATTAGGTAGCACGTGGATTAAGTAAATTTCTTATGCCTACATAGAATACTTAGAAGTTTTGCGTGTCTATTTGTTGACTTTATTTTAGTGTATAAAATGCTGTACAAAGATATATAATTCATTTTTTATAATAAAATCACTCGAGTCACTCGCACGTTGCCGACCTTTTTAAAAGCCTAAAAGCCTAGAGCTAAAGCGATTCACAGTCATTCAAATGAAGCCGTATTTTTATACAGTCTCCTGGGAGTAAAACATAAAAACATGATTGATGCTTAAACAAACAGAATATCAAAACTAGACGGTCATTGTATATATATGCAAGGAACTGAAGATAGAGCACCCAAAGAATAACTGAGGGTAGGCATGAGTCAGCGAAATTACTGCCTTTTTAAAGTACCATTGATTCAAAGGAACTTGCTAATAGCACCTTGTTTTGTTTGAAATGATGACTAAGTATGTACATCGGCATTCTTTTTGAAACCACAGAAATTGATTTTGACGATGATATGAATCAATTCGCTGTATGAATTTTAAAATTGGACCGTATGCCGTAAAGCTTTTAAAGAAGAATGTTTTCGTATTTTATTTGCCTTTTGTCTGACTTCGATTTAATTATCTGATATATCTGATTGTATTATTTCTGTGGTTTGAGCTCAATGTGAGAAAAGTAACCTTACTGGAAGTACACGGAGCATGGATGTGTGTAGCATTGTTTTTAATGTCTTAAAGTGGGTTAATATTACCGTTCTGTCTGCATTTTGCACGTTTGATGCATTGGAAAGTGACCTTCTCGCTAACTACCAATGCACGTTATACTGCGGTTCGATCTACACATGGAACAAAAAGTAGAAAAAGCCTTTGATAGTCTATACCTACTTCGTTTTTGTTTCATGTCTAGATATTTGTTCCTACTCTGGGCATTCATTGCATTCACGATCTAGTTCCACATTTATACATTCCATTGCGGTATTGCAGAAAAAGTACTGTCGCGCGATAATCTAATGTTAGTGTTTTAAGTTTTATAAACAGCAGAAGCACGAAATAAATAATTGAAAGATCAATTTTATTAACAAATTATTAATATTCTTGCTAACCTTTTCAGCTACTAAGATGCATGTGTTAGAAGTAGGTTTATATCGTTGTGCAATGGCTGCGATTCGAACTCACGACCTTTCCTTGGAGTCCAATGCCTTATCTATTGAGTTACCAACGCGAATTATATTCTAAAGGCCTATTCAAACCTGAGTGGTATTCGCTGCCGCCGTGGGCAGAGGTATATACCGCGCGGGTTTCGCTCAGGTATTTAGTATCAAGTTCCGCGGCTGGAGCGATCTGAGCGGTATTCGCTGCCGCTGTGGGTAGAAGTGCCTGCCGCGCGGTTTTCGCTTAGGTATTTAGTATCAACTCTACCCACAAGGATAGCGAAAACCGCTTTGGTGTAAACAGTAATATTACCGCATACCCACTCGGTTTTCTCTACCGCAGACGGTAGCGAATACTGCTTAGGTTTGAACAGGCCTAGAGCAACAAAATAATTCTGTGTTGTAATATCTGAAACATGACACTATAAATTAAAACTTACTCTAACTTGTAACCACTTATATATAAGTACAATAAAATTGTAACTTGTCGATGTGTCTTTATAGGGGCTATAGAGGCAAAAAAATATTTTTTTAATCTTTGGCCATCAGTCTGTATGTTTGTACGCGCACCATGCAAAAACTACTACACGAAATTGAATGTGATTTTCTCAGTTGTATTTCTGGATGTCTAACACAAAATCTGGTGCATGTTTCATGTTGATAAATATCTTAGAAGTCGAGTATTAATAATAAGAAAATTTTAATACACTGCCAAGGGTCGGAGAGAGACATGTACCTACGCAATTTTTAACTTATGTCTTCTGAAAATCAATACAAAGATGTAAAGAAAGAAAATATAGATCTAGACTAGATTTTGCCCGCAGCTTCGCTTTAATCTAGATTTTGTCAATAAATTTCTATCTTGCACGAACAGTACTTTATTTTACTAGATGGTAGGTAGTCTATGTCCTATTCTGTACTCCTCGGACGAGTAGTTCAGGCGTAAAAGCGTAGCAAACAATCAAACATATAAATAAACAAACTCACATTCGCATTTATAATATTACTTAGCTTAGATATCTACTTCCAAATTCCACGCTTACGAAGTCGCGGGCAAAAGCTAGTACATAACAAAGCTAGTACAAGACAGAGTAATAAGTGAATGGTGAACGTTTCGTCATTCGTCTCCTACGTTCAATAGCGATGAACTGTTAACAGCACGTGTTCATGGAACTTAACTGTCACTGATACGTTCCTCTTAGGACTCACGAACTCGCAACATTACACTGATAAGATTATTATCTCCGCTAAAACTGGGTTACATACATTGACGTCGTTATAAAATTAAGTTATTATGAATGTAGGTTGAGTTCACGTTTAAAACACAAGGTAATAAAAACTTAATTTAGGTACTTAACTGTGTAAGTAATGAGTTTAAAAAAGAAACCACTAAGTATTAAGTAAAAACAATTAACTATTGTTTTGCAGAAGATTTTTATTACGATCATTAGAGAAAGGTCTGCTTAGTACCGTAACAATAACATTCGAGTTTGTAAATAGTTTACAAAAGACACGGATTGGTAAACAGTACCTATAATATTTTATTATAACTTTTTATTACCACCATTACTTTAAAAATGTAACAAAGAGTTACTTGCGCAATTTTAACATATAATAGTAAATTGTTGTGGTACGGAATTTTGTTTTTTTATATTAAAGTATGTTACGAGTGCTTCCAGACAGTAACAAAATATTTTCTCGTTTTCGCACATGCAAAATTATTACTTTATTAGATGGTGCTCAGGTAGATACTCACTTTCGGTACAGTGGTTAATCTATTGACGATAACTATATAACTGACTGAAAATATTAATGATATTTGGTATTTTCAATATCCCATAGAAGTCTGCTAACATTGTTATTGTTTTCTAGCAAATAGTCAATATGGCCTTCATGTTTGTAAACGGTTAGTGTTGCTGACTCTAAGGATAAGTAAAATAAAAAGGATAACAGAAAAGGAAATTAAAAGAGTAGGTATGTGAGCCTCCAGAATTATCAACTATGTAAGTAAAAGAATTACTTCTGTTACGAAGGTTAAGTTTTCTTTTATCTTGCCTAGGCGATCAGACTCTTTTATATCGACACCAAATAGTCGGCAACGTCAGAATTTTCTACTTTTAAAATGAAAACGTTCGAATTAAAGGGCCTCAATTGGAAAGCACTATTACGTCTATATGCGCTATGAGCCAGTCTACAATACGACTGGTGACAAACTTTGAACTCATTAAAAATTTACGTTCATAGCTCTAGTTGGTTAGAACTCATCATTTTGCATGCCATTTGTATAGAATTTTATTGCATGTAATAACGTTAGTATATGTACCTATAACGAAGTTTTTTATGTGTAAAGGCTTTTTGATGATGTATCATACAGGGTGTAAAAACTTTGTTACGTGTATACGAGGTCATAAAGTCAAACCAAAAACCCTCGTACATGATCTAAAAGTATTTACCTAGTTTTTACATATCTTGTATTTACAGACACATATGTATGCGTATTGCTTTTAGGTACAGAGCATTGATCCTCTTACTAAGATATTTATATACCGCGTATACTACTTTCATTACTTTACAAGCGTCCATAAGCTTGTTGGTTTAGGGAAGGTACTCTTACCCTGACTTTTCTCTAGAACGTTTCTAGTACAGACAGTGAACGTTTGTCGTAGTTAAATTTATCTTTTTCTATTTGCGTTATTTATTTATCAACTAAATTAAACTTAATAAAATTATAGTAAAAACTCGGTCTTCATTTTGAAATGTTTAATAAATCATTAACAAAATCTCAGTCTTCAATTAAAAGGCCTTTTATATCATAGATATTCCTATAGCAACAACAGTAACGGTAAACTAAACGTGGACTTTACAAGTGAACACGTAAATCGACATCTAAGCATTTAGCTCCATATAGGAAATGACACCGAAACGCTATCTGCCCTGAAGCTACGACACATAATTATTTACTGTCAGCAACAAACGCTTACCAGTACGTTACCTTTAAATCGCAGAACTTACACCTAAGTTATTAATCCAGCCAGACTGAATACAAGCTATATGATTGCAAAATTTTCATTAAAATCAGTTTTAATTTAAAATTATAGTAAAAACTCGGTCTTCATGTTGAAATGTTTAATAAATCATTAACAAAATCTCAGTCTTTAATTAGAAGGCCTTTTATATCATAAATATTCCTATAGCAATAATAGTAACGGAAAACTAAACGTGGATTCTACAAGTGAACATGTAAATCGACATATAAGCATTTAGCTCCATATAGGAAATGACACCGAAACGCTATCTGCCCTGAAGCTACGACACATAATTATTTACTGTCAGCAACAAACGCTTACCAGTACGTTACCTTTAAATCGCAGAACTTAAACCTTAGTTATTAATCCATCCAGGCTGAATACAAGCGATATGATTGCAAAATTTTCATTAAAATCAGTTTTAAATCAAAATTATAGTAAAAACTCGGTCTTCATGTTGAAATGTTTAATAAATCATTAACAAAATCTCAGTCTTTAATTAAAAGGCCTTTTATATCATAAATATTCCTATAGCAATAACAGTAACGGAAAACTAAACGTGGATTCTACAAGTGAACATGTAAATCGACATCTAAGCATTTAGCTCCATATAGGAAATGACACCGAAACGCTATCTGCCCTGAAGCTACGACACATAAATTGAAATGGACAGTAATCCATATGGAATAACTCTGATGTACGATGTTCTGGAAGATCATCCAGGCATCTGCCCTACTTTAACTAGAACAAGGTGTAATAGCATTATTGCGAAGTTTAGGACTAAGAGTTTGAGATCGAATCCAATGACATAATTGCGTAACTACATTTGAGTTTTTAATCGTTGTGAGCTATGTTCGAAAATGCATGGATTGGCATAACAAGAATTCCCCTCATGTTTTCTAACGTTCATGTTTGCTGAATAACTTCATGCTTGATGATTTAAAGCAGTCACAAGTTACAAACTACATTATACGACGTTCCGTATTAGTTGAATAATTAGTTAGTAACAGCGGCGGGCCGTTGATATTTTTTCACATGAACTAAATAAAAGTTCCAATATTTGTCTCATAGCTATGAGGAACTCGTATGACGAACCGCAATCTGTTAGTGTTGCGCAAAGAATTTCTAAAAAACTGACCAGAACTAAGCCAGTTTGTAAGATTTGTAACTCTCATTCAGTGAAGAGTCAGTCATGCTCACTAGCCGGGACATTGGGATAATGAAATCGTTCCGTAGTTTTCCAATGCTAACATTTTTTACTCCCGTCGTGACAGTATTTTCGATGTGATTTATCCGAGCTCAGATTCCCATAACCCAATTTATTTTTCCTCTATTGAGGCGTTTTATTGGCGTTGAGGATTCGGTATAAGGTAATCATTTCTTGTTTTTTCTCCAGTCTCACAAAACTTTCTCTTCAATTATGGGGAGAATGTTACTTTAATATTGACAATTACTTTATTATAATTTAACTGTGTAATTATTGTTTATATTTAATTTTATTTGATAAGCTATTTGTTACATTATGTAATTAAATAAATTATATAATGATTGTCTAGATAACAAAAAAGGCTCGTTGGTGTAGTGATATAATCGTTTACATGTAAGTGAATATTTTTCTACCGATCAAGTTCAGTAGGTATTCAATTTTCGTGTGGGTTAATGAGTTTTTTTGTCAGCAACTATCACCGGTAAACAAGCCTGATCCATCTTATTGATATATACGACTCAGACAGAGCTTGTAAACTGTAATTTTCTGCCTGATGCTTTGAAGATATCATTACAAATAAATAAATAGACAAGTACCACAAACAAGATAATATACGGCTGGTATCTTAGTGTTATATAATGTATCTATACTTATTTAAATTACTTTTAAATGGAAATCCAACGTATATTTAGTTAAAATCTGATTGTTTTAGAATAAAGCTACTTAGTTTGATATAGCAACTAAGAACTGACTAAGTCGAGAAAAGACTGACTAAGAAAGTGTATACACTTTCTTAGTCAGTCTTTTCTCGGCTAGTGTGAATGGAACAGTCGCAAGAGGAAGACCTAGGTGAACGTTTCTCGATCAGATCGGAGGCATTCTGGACTAAGGCCAGGTTAAGAGCACCTTAAACCGAGGAGCATGTATGAAGAAAGTGATGAAAGTGAATGAAGCCAAAGAAGTGTTTTAGGATCGTAGCAAATGGAAATCTGTAGTCTCAGCATACCCTTCTAGGAAACAGGCGTGCATCTATGTATCTAAGTAAGCTATTTGTTATGAAATGTGATACAAAACGAGGTCACAATGTGTCATATTCTGCACTTATTTTTGATATAATTCCATATTCCGGTTGCTCTATCTGTACTAGTGTGTCATTGTCGGTATGCACCAAATAACCCGAGGATGCTTCTATTTACAAATTATGAATGTGCTCTTATCATTCCTCGGCAAACAAGTGCCTGTGTTTAACGATTTTTGAAATCAAAGGAATGTCTGTTCCTCATCTTTTAACACACAAAGACTTATCTTTATTTAAAATATTATTCATAAAAGAAAAAAGAGTTCAGTATTATAGAGTAATGAGTAATTCTTATCAACTATATCCTGGTACTTAAAGTCAAGTACACAGTAGTTTTGTTTATAAAGCTTATCAAATCGATGTATAGCATAAACTGTAATTATGTAGCTATATTATTATTTCAGAATAATTAACAACCGTGAATCTTTAAACCAGGAATGACGTAGCTTCATAATATTTGAATGTAAACCCTTCTTTACACAAGACGTTAGCCGGGTTGAACGTCAATCATGTGACAAAATTTAATAGACAAACACAGCTACCCGACGCAACCCCAATCATCGTTCCACAAACACATCGCCTTATTTGACTTACAATAATTTAGTTAGTAACAACTCGGCCCGTGTTCCCATGCTCCCATTACCCATCCTAACAACGGAGCGATGCATCGGAATTGGCCAGAAAATCACGATAAGTATCTCTCGGTTGTCACGATCCAATTCCGACCGAAACGCTCCCGGTCGAGATTTGAGTGAGAAGACGTGACCTTTGTACCGAGTCGAACCATCTTCAAGTGTGAAACGTCATGTCTAACCAGCGGGTGGCGTGAGTTGACCAACCGAACAACAAATTTCGTTAATGTAAAATACAAAACAGAAAAATCTTTACATACCGCATTCGGATATCAGACGTCGATCAATGTCACACTGAAAATACGAATCTATCTGATTTGATTTGACCCTGAGAACTGGGATTAGTCATTGCTTTTATTGTGAACAATGTTCTTTGAGTGCTTGTAAAAAAGTTATTGGGAGTTTTGATATTGAAAGGACGGCAAGTTAATGCAGGTGAAACGTGATCGCTTTGATTGATGGATTTAGACAATAATTTGCTTAGCACTAACATGACTCATTGACGAAATTATTCTACACCAATACTGTGCGTAATTTATCAAAATCTGCAAGTAAAAGAATAATCGAATTTTATCCAATGTGATTGAATTAATCATATTGGTATACCTACTCGTATTTAATATTGTACAAAGTCAAGTCTACGATAAAGTAATAAGCCGTTAAGAAAGGCAATACTAAAAGGATTTCGGTTTGATATCTGGTCAATTTCTTATCTGCTTCTCGGGGACGCATCGTTTATGATAGAGGGAGTCAATGGTGCGTTTAACCGTGAAATTCAGAGATAGGACCGATATCCCCGGATATTGATAGCAGGTATCTTGGACCAGAAATAGTTTTGGTAACGTATTGGGGACAATAATAGAATAGATTCTGCTACTGACATGTTCGTTTGTTAGAGATGAAAAGGCAAATAGTATAAATACGTACCGAGCAGATTACCGCGCTATTATTGATAAGGAAACTATTTCTAACAATGTTTAGTAAATATATTCCAAGATATGTTAGGATAAATGTTATTAGTTTTTTAATATCCTAAGTAATATTATAAAAGCGAAAATGAGTTTGTTTGTTTGTTACCTTTTCACGCCTAAACCTCTAAACCGATCATCCTGAAATTTTGCATATACGTTGACAGGTGTACAAAAACGGACAAAGGCTACCTTTCATCCCGAAAAAAATTACTGTTCCCGAGGAAAACAATAATAACGTTCTTATGAGAATAGATGGCGCCACGTATCTTTCGAATCATGATTGAATTATATTATTACAAGCAGAGTACACCCCGAATTGATTGTCAAATTCAAAATTAACGCGAGCGAAGCCGCGGGCAAAAGCTAGTATCTTAATAATTTATAGGTAGGGTAGACTTTTTAAAATGCTTTGACTATAATAAAAACATTACCTGTCCGGGAGAATACGAGAGGTATCATGTCACTTGAAGGCTTACATCTATACTAATATTATAAAGCTGAAGAGTTTATTTGTTTGTTTGTTTGAACGCGCTAATCTCACGAACTACTGATTCGAATTAAAAAATTCTTTAAGTGTTGGATAGCTCATTTATCGAGGAAGGTTAAGATTATATAACATCACGCTACGACCCATGGGAGCGGTGCAGTAATCATTTACGCGGGTAAAACCGCGAGCACATCTAGTCTTTAATATAAGACAAAACCAATACATATTATTGTTTGTATAATATTGATATTTAAAATCTAAGGTATAATCCCTGTCACAAAATTTTACAAGACAACGGTTATAAAGAATATCCGAATTTGTAAGAAATATTTAAGAATCAAACAACATTTTGGTTCCTTTGGATGAACCCATAGGCGCATAAATAAATATTGGCGCTTTGGCAGTGGCGCGGCGACAACTGAAACTGTTATGCCCATGCAATTGACTTTATTAATAATTAATTAGCAAGTAGAAGTAGCTAGTACATACAAAAACATATCATATTTTGTGAATATTTATTTACTATTCAGGAATATGATGAAAACTAACAGTCTCATTTGCACTTACGCTTACGGCCGATCGTATGAACCCGTCTTCAATAGTAGGATCGCAAAAAGTTTTAATGAATTTAAATATTCTCAGTAACAACAAGGTTGCACGTAGTAACGTATACAGCAATAAACCTGCCTTCTGGTATGGGACCTAATAATATGACTGTTGATAATCCTTACTTCCTTACTAATATTATAAATTCGAAAGTAACTGTCTGTCTGTCTATCTCTATCTGCTATTATTGATAAGGAAACTATTTCTAACAATGTTTAGTAAATATATTCCAAGATATGTTAGGATAAATGTTATTAGTATTTTAATATCCTAAGTGCCTAATATAATTATTATAAAAGCGAAAATGAGTTTGTTTGTTGTTACCTTTTCACGGCTAAACCACTCAACCGATTTAGATGAAATTTTGTACAGATAGTTCAAAATCTGGGGAAAGACATAGGCTACTTTTTATTGATGTAGGTACCACGTGGGCGAAGCCGCGCGCAAAAGCTAGTATAATATAATGGTATAATATGTACATACTATTATTTTGACAGTTACTAATTACTGCTTGAGGGATATACAGGTAGTGATTTTTTACCAATTTTACCCATACTTCCCCCCATTACTGTATCATCTGTGTAGCTAGGTCCAGCCAGGAGAGACAAAGGTAGAATGTACCTAATCGGTCAACTCACAAACAAGCAAGTGTTCAGAGAATTTAATTTCAAAATACGTTGATAGTCTACCAAGGAAATATAATACTTACCAATAAAGTCACTTACTATACTCTTAACGATCCTCGACTATTATCAGTCTCACTTTCACTCGACTTATCATCGAATACCGCTGGTAGGTAGGTACCGCTACGGCGGCGTTTCAAACAAGACGATTATCGTCTATATATAAACAACACACGTACACATTAATTTTGTTTGTAATTTACCAATTCAATTATGTTTCTGAATAATTGCCTTTGAATTTCTCTTGATAGAGATTTTTTTGTATAACTTATATGTATAATTAATTTATTATTTATATAATCTTATACCTGTATTTCCGTAGGAATGGGCACATGTGTATTACTTTCGCAAATATAAATTTATTGCCGTCTAACAGACTTCGCACTGCTACCTGGAATTTACTCGAGAATCAAAACTGAGACCTCACGCACTGTCACGCACAGCATTTGTATAGGTATACTAAAGCTGTGCCACTGAAGCATATTATTTAAATTTATATGTATGGCTGTCAATGTCTAATTTGATACATAATACTGTAAAAAGAGCACTTATTCATCCTACATAGCGCTCAAAGTTATTTTTAATATCTCAGTGAATTTTGAATATCTTGCTCGCATAGTGAGCAAGTTCGCTTCATTCAGCAAACTGCACATGTTTTGCATAGTCCTGCTAAGGGTGACCACTCACTATCCGTATGTCAGATTATTTTAAGGATTATTCCACCACCTACAAATAGCATTTATCTTAAAGATAAAAGTCTCGACATCTCTATTCTATAACCTAACAAGAGTGAGACAGCATGCGATTTATCTTTTGGATAACTTTTATTTGTTAGTTGTGGGACTGGCCATAAAACTTAATTAAACAACAGATACTAACTAATACTATAAATGAGACTCGATAGATCATCATGAAATTTCGCATACAAATTATCAGGAGAACAGAAAATGACATTGGATACCTTTAATTAATTTTAGTTTCTCTGCATTATGTAAAATTCATGGTCTATTTTACAGAAGGGTTACTAAAATATCTTTAAATTTAGGAAGAGCACTGAGGTCTGAAATACAGTTATTTTATTTTTATCTAGTGCGGACACAGATGTCTCACTCAATCGAGATTAAGCCAAATAATGTAACCAAAATGTAATTGTTGTATGTACATGTTTCTTGGAGATAAACAATTATTATTATACAACCAAATTACTGTTAATATAACATTTTTTTTTTTTTTTTGTACCCAGGAAAAATGCTTGATAACCTAACCTAGCCTACATTTACGCGAGCGAAGCCGCAACCAAAATCTAGTCATACATAAATATCAGCACAATCAGTCAGTAATACTTGGATGGTCCCGTATAACATTTCAGGTCACAAGACACTTGGCAATGTTATACGGGATCGCACGATTTGTATTTGCCATGTGCACCAGCGTATTAATTGTTTCTAAGGTGAGTGCCTCAAAATGATTCTCTAGGAAAACATAATGGATTTTTAAATCTATTCTGTCGTACTGATAGTGTACAGCCACGCTTATTAAACTCATGAAGAATGAAGTCAGTATGTGTGGTATGGGTTAGCGGTTTTAGTAATCTTCCTGTTCCTGTCAGCCTAGTTTACAGTGAAAACAAACATGTGGGCATGTTACATCAATATATTCTGCCAAATAAAGGTATCAAGCTATTTTAATAGTTTAATTGTAACGTATTCGGTTAATGTTATCGTTCGTGTTTCATTATACCTACTTGCATATATTTATGTTATGTTATGCTCTAATTGTAACTACTTTGCAATGTTATATTTATATGTAGTTGTGAATTTATTTGTTAGTCATTTTGCTCCAATTATTTGAATCAAAATTTAAGTCATATCTACGTTTTCGGAGTGTGTGCAGAGGAACTGCATAACTTGATTCCTCCTTCGCCATTCTACCATGGTGGATATACCACATTTACTCACGAAGCGCTTTGCTTCCACTTTTATAATGCATACCGCTAAGGAGTGGAATTCGCTACCTAAGTCTGTGTTTTCCGATGAGTAGGTACAATCTGGGTGTCTTCAAGTCGCGAGTGAATAGGTATCTTCTAGGCAAGCGTGCTCCATCGTCGACTGCATCTTCACTTAAGATGAGGTGGGATCGCGGTCAAACGCATGCCTATAACAGTATAAAAAATTTATTTATTTCTAAAGGGAATATATATATTAATGAGAACTTGAAATTTATTTCAATACATGTGTGCAACTTACTAATTAAAAATCTTCTAGTGTAATGAAGTAGTGTAGTTAATCTAAGTCTTCTCATTCAGATAGGTAGTAGTTCCGTATTCAGCATTTGATCAGTTTATAAACAGCCCTGATATGATTAATTATAGCTCGTTAAGATTTCAATATTCAATAAAGATTAATAATAATATCAAATTACTCAATGATAACAATCCGTTTCATTATAAATCACCTGTCACAAAACCACGAAAGAATTTAAAAAGCTAATTAATTCAAAAATCTGTTAAACTAACAGTGACAGTTGCAACAGCGCACAAATGTTGCTCATTAAGAAAAAATTAAAGCAGCCGGTCAGCGGTCATTGAAAGTATGTCACACCATATGTCGCTATCGAACCTCACACTCTATAAGACTATTACGAAAAAAAAATCAATAAGTTCCTCGGACCGTGTCCAACAGAAGGTCACATAACTAGAGACGAATACAGAATGTATTGTAAATCTCTTTTATAGCTACCATGCTATCCGTGACGGTTGATATATGACTTGGGTGTGTTTTTCTACCTGAAAAGGGACCATCATTAGCCCCAAGATGATTGTCGGCTAGCCGAAATTATTTCTCATCTTTTTTTACTTAATATTTTGATTTCGAAACAAACTTAACATTCTATTTTCAAAAGATTCTCAGTTTTTATTACAAAGGTTTTTATAAAAAACTGTACCTAGTTTCTTAAACAAACCACAAGAATTAATGTATGGGTAACTTTTAAAATTAATGATAGCAAATTACTGAGTACCTATAATGCTTTAAGCAAACTTTGGTAAAATATGTTAATAATAGGCATTAAGTGAGTTGTTTGGATGTTGTATAAAAACGACTATATATATTTGATGATATTGTTTTATTTTTAATTTAATATTATGTAACAGTCGAGGATATTATAATTACATACATTTACATATTAAGTGGTAACAACATAGCCATGAGTTTTATACAAATTAAATGATAACAGTTACAATTTGTGATACCACTTTATATGCAATTGAATATCTACAAACGTTCAACACTATTCAATTTACCTAATGACTAGTAATACTATACAATAATTTCATACAATGATAATTAGTAATGTCTATCTACAAAATATTTGGTAACAATGAGATATACTATATCAAAATACTCTTACTAAATTTCACTCCTGATACTGGCATTATCATTTATACATAAGTATCAGTCTTAATGGACAACAATATAGCTTAATACAATGAAATACAATAAGGCTTCATTCTACAAGATAAGTTTAGAATACATATTTATTAATACAGTCTTTAATCGTGACATTGTCCAAACTAGTACGGAACGAAGTCGTTTTGGCCAAATTATCTAACTCAACATTTTTACACTATCACGTTACAATAAGACATGGCCAACTTAAAAAGTAGTCAAGCCTACACATGCACTTGGAATGTGAAGTTCCATTAAGAAGTATCTTTTTCAGATAACGGGTGGTTATAACAATCTTATCATCTGTGCGCGGCTGAATGAGTTTGTGGCAAGCAGTCGTGCACAGACGATCGGGGTTGTAAGTAACCTTGCTCGTCGAGCATTGAAGGTGAGTGGTGGCCAGGATGTTTACGTAAAGTATTAGGAGGCCTGGACCTGCCACCATACGGTTGCTCATAATTTTGTGTATCAATAGATATATAGCTATGATGTAAATTTTCTCCATCTTGAATCTGACTCGTCAGTGTTGTGTTTGTCAACATTGACGTGTCATCTTCTATGTTTATGCCTACATTAGCAGTAGTGGGTGTTTGAGGCGGTATCGCGTCGTATTTATACCAGTGTTCGGGCGCAGTAGGCGAAGCCGTATATCTAGAAGGATGCCGTCTACCATTTGGACAGACGCCATGATTGTAGTTTATTGTATCTTTGTTCCAATGCAAATTAGAAATGTCTGGCATTACAAACCTAATTTTCTCCCAAAACTTCTTTTCACCCCACAACAAAACGTTACAAGTTTTTAAATAATTTTGGAAATCTAAATCTAAATTAAGAGCGCTAACGTCTGTTGTTAAAATAAAAACCACCCTATGCCGTCTTATTGAGGGATGAATAGAAGTTATTACATTCTTCATGGCTGCCTTAAACGTGGCCTTAGACCATTCATTTTGTAAGAAGTTAAATGACACAAAAACTAAAATTCTCTTAGAAGATTCAGCAGCGTTGGTGACTTGCTCAGACAAGTAATTCTCGGGCGCATGTTGTAAATCTCTGTAATGGAAGCACATCGTGTAACCGGAGTGCTCCATTTCTGGCGCAACGACTTTAGATACGAAATCATCGTCCAATAAACTATACACAGCATATCCATCATACAATCTATCTCTATCAAGTTCACTCTCTTGAATTGATGCACTTTTGAACAACCTCACACCATATTTAGAGTGCGCCCATAAACGTACATTTTGTCTAAAAGAGAATGCTAAGGCACCGAATAATAAAATAAGAATAACACTTATCAAAACTACAGCTAAAAGTGGCACAAAGTTCAGTTTTATGGGGCTCACTTCATCGTACTGATACGGTTGATTTTCAGTAGGAATAGTATTGTCCGATACACTAGAATCACGACACTTATCGACGGCATCAAACACGGTGAGATTCGATATAAGTCCATTTACACTCGCACAATTCATTTCAACTGGATCTTCGTAGTACTTTTTGAACCAGTTCTGAAGAGATACAATGTTGTCACATGTACATGTAAACAAGTTCCCTTGGACATTGACAGTTTCCAAATGTAAGACATGAGCCAACTTTTTGTCAAGGTCGACGATCTTGTTTCCTTGGAAGTGCGCAACTCTTAAAGATGACAGGTTTTCAAAAGTCTTGTTTGCGACACTTGTGAAGAGGTTATCATTCAAGTATAACTCCCTCAAGTGTTTTGTTTGTGAGAACTCTCCGCCAGACAGTTCTGTCAGATGGTTGTTTTCAAGGTGAAGAACATTTAATGAGTGTAGCCCGTTCAAGGTGTCATTGTCGAGAGTTGCAATATTGCTATTGTTCAGATACAGCTTATGCAACTTCTTTTTACCAATGAAAAGATGACTGCCTAATACACGGAAGTCATTGCCATCGAGGTAAAGCTCCGTGGCATCCATTGGAATCTTCTCAGGCACTTCTGTGTAGCCAACATTTGAACAATCTATAACATTTGAGTTCCAATTGCTATCATGAAAGCATGAACACCCTTCAGGACAGGTCATCTTACAATCGCAGGCTTCAAAATCACAGCAGAAACAACTAGACGAACAGTGAGTTTCATAGGAACAAAGGAACTGTGTTTCAGGAACATCCATTAGGTTAGCTTTACCGCCATACTTGTTATTTACAACTTCACATGTCACCAAATCTAAATCCATAAATCTAGGATATTGTCTCATATGGTTCCACAGATTTATCTTTTGCAGCCAAATCATATGACAATTGCAGACAAATGGATTATTTCCAATAAAGAATTTTGGCAGCATTCGGTGTTTCGGTATATGGGGCAGTGTAAACGCAGATAGCTCGACGGTTCGTAATTTATTGTCAGTCACGACAACTTTTTCTAAGTTTCTTTTTTGTAAGAACGTACCTGGCTGTATCGTGTGAATTTTATTGTTATTTAAGAAAAGGACTTCTATAGAATCGGGTATCGATCTTTCATCGACAATTTCCATTGCATTGTAGCTAACGTCGAGCATTCGGATGTTTTGTTGAGCATTCTGCTCGTTGTCTAGCTTCGTAATATTGTTGTTATGAATATCCAACCATTCAAGACTTCCTGGCATGTAGCTATAGTCAAAGTAAATAAGCTTATTGTCGGAAATGTTAAGCCAGCCGAGGGTATTAAGTTTGCTAAAGACGCCTCGGATGTCAGTCAGTTTGTTCCCGTCTAAGCGGATAGCTTTTAACGTCGGATTAGATAAAAACGCGTTTTGTTCAATAGTTTCTATTTTGTTTGAAGCCAAATTTAGTACTTGTAAAGAAGGTAGAGTACTAAATGTATCTTTAGGTATGCTAGTGATCTGATTATCCACCAGCCGCAAGCCATAAAGTTCTTCTAGACCTTCAAATGACGTATTCGATACTTTAGATATATTATTTTTACCAACGTCAAGTGATTTTAAAAATCTCAGCTTCTTTATTCCGTCAGGAATAACCTTTAAGTTATTTCCATTCAAGCCCAAGTCTTGTAAATAGGTGATATTCTCAAAACAGCGTTCATGGATTGTTGAAATTTGATTATTGTCCATATAGAGTTGGCTAAGAACAAATAAGTTCGAAAATATATGTTCGTTCAATGTCTTTATTCTGTTTTCTGATATAGACAGTTGATGTAAGTTCTTAAGCTCAGCGAAAGCTCCGTTACTGATAGTTTCAATAGCGTTGTTGTCTAGATTCAAAACTTGTAAGTTGTTCAAGTCGTGGAAAGACTTAGGATCCAAACGAGCAAGTGAGTTGTAAGACAAATTCAATATAACTAGGCGGATAAGTCCAGCAAAAGTATCTCTGTTAACCCAATCGTTTGTTAGACGGTTTCTAGATAAATCTAATTTCTCAAGCTGATCAAGTCCTTCAAGTAATCCCGGAGCCAACACAGAAAGCGAATTATTCGCTAATGAGATTTCTTTGATAACTCGTGATGATTGAAATAGTTCGGGAGGGACAGCGACTAACTTATTTCCCGACAAGTTCAGAATTTTTAATGAATTCAATCCGACGAAGGCTCTGTCGCCTATTTCATTAATCAAGTTGTTCTGAATATTCAACACTTCTAAAGATCTTAGGCTAGAAAGGCCGTTGTCGGGCAGTCGTAAAAGATTATTATGAGATAAATCAAGCATTTTCAGTCCAGTGTTGCATGATTTACCTGGAGCAATAGGCCCCTTACCCCAATCTGAAAATCCAATTTCGGATATGTCTTGTATTCTGTTATTAGTAAGGTTCAAAGTCTCTAAGCTAAAAAGCGGACAAAAAACTTCAGAAGGCAGCATATAAATATTGTTATCTCCCAAATCCAATGATCGAAGTTCCATTAAGCCACGGAAACTTTCAGCGTGTAATTCCATAGTCATTGCAGGCCAATCTGTATTGTAGGAACGTAAGGTTAAACTTGTTAAATCACGTAGCGGAGATAGAACAGTCGCGGGTACGTAACGGATCTTACAGTACTCAATGCGCAAGTCCTCAAGTTTCCTCAGTTGGCCCAAAAAACTGCCGGTGTTCATGTGCAATGAACTCTCGAAGAACAACAAATCCGTGCAAGTCAGTTTCAACTTGTTGATGTTATACGCCTGCGCGGTGGTAATGTTTTTAAACAAGAAGTCTACTGAGCCAATCGTTTTGATGTTACACGTGAGAAAGTTTGATTCACTCAACTTTGTTGTGTCCGAATAGTCCCAATGACAGCCGGTGGGGGCGGGCGGCGCGGAACGTGCGCGCGCACCGGCCACGACAACCAAACACATCCAAACTTTTAACGAAACCATTCCGTAAAAGTTTTTGGTCATTTTGCCACTTTAAAATAGTTCATTTGTCACTTATATATCACTAAAATACTTCTTAAAACTTTATGTCACCGAACAGTCAATGTTTATGAAGTTTATGTTGTTGTGTACACTTCGTTTTATAGCGCATGTAAACAGTGAGTGCGAGATCGCGGTAAAACTTTTGACGCAGCCATGCTCCCCTGCGGTCGGGCGGTAACTGACCTACGAAGTTTGAACGAACGAAAGCCGCATGGGTATTGGGGGAGGGGGCAGGCGCGGGGCGTGGAGGGCCACAATGACGACGGGTGGGACCCGTCACTGCATCAGCTTACAACAGATGGCACGCGTGTTTTTTAAGTACTCGAAAATATTGGTTATGCAGCCAAAGACTTAGACTTGCGTGATTCGTTCGATGCACGATGCACCTCCTTAGGTTTCATCTCAAAGGAGGTCGTGGTGACATATGAAACAGTAGCATTTATTTTACTTGAAACAAGTTTGAAATTAAATCTTTTTAGTTACAACATTAATTCATATAAATTAAATTTATGGAATTAAATATTTTCTGTTATATTTAAAAATATAATAAATATATATATTTCGTTATTATAGACAATTAAATAAATCGTAACTACACAAATTATATTATAGATACCTATATAAATTGTAATATTTATAAAATTAATATAGTTACTGTATACTAAATTCTATAAAGTATTACAATACCCAGATTATTTAGTCATTCAAATCGAAAAGTAGTGTTTAATGTTTTTGTAGAGATTGGAATTATAATGCAGTTATGACGAAATGGGCGGACATTTTTACGTGAATACAAAATACATGATTGACAGTTTAAAATCAGAAAAGAACATCGTACAAAGGGTATTGTGGTGTTTCAATTTCCTTCGGATTTATTTAACCCTTTCCTGCCGGCATACCGAAATCGTTTGAATTTCGTATTTTTTTTTATAAATTCTGAATATTGTTTTTAAAATGAAACACATATATTTTTTTTAGATTTTTATTGTACCTAGAACTAGGTTTTTCAGTACCTAGACTTATCTGTACCGTCAGGCACTTTATGTATCACATTCATAGGAACTCGTTAAGAAACTATGTCTACAAATAATATAAAAAAATAAATAGCGTTAACAATTTTCAGACTTATATCTCGCTATCAACAATCTACGAAACATTTTCTTTATCATTTATTAGAACAAAAACAAAATAAAAATATACGCCCACGATATCAAAAATCAACAACACTAATAAAATTATGTAGCAAAATCAAACATTTACCTCGTGGTACTCTACAAAACAATTTTTTTTATCATTCAAACATAAGTATGTATTACAATGCGAACATTTTGTAAATGGTTTTGACTGTATCTGCCTCATGCTGCAGACTTCACATCTTCCTCTTTTATTTGAGAAAGTTGGCCAATGTATCCCTCTGTTACCTAACCGCACGTCTTTCAAAGTGGAGTAATTAGATTTTCGCCAGATTCAATACCTTATCTTTTTGAGTAGCAAAAAGGTTGCTTTGGTATACAATATTTTCCAACAATCCATCTATCAACACTAGAAAGATATCGGTCGGTGTGTGACAGTGGGCAAAGAATTCTTCTACTACTTCAGTACTTCCAGAATATTGCGATAAACTATTTTCTACTTCCCGTTTTTTCCACCTACGATTTGGTTCCGGACCGGGTCTTGGACGGGCTGGTGTTTGCGGGGTTCTTGACGTGGATCCACTCGTTGAAGGTTGGACATCATGAGAATTGTCAGGGACGAGGCTAGGAACTGGAGATACCTGATCTATTGGAGATGATGGTCGTGATGGTTGTTCCATTTCATCTAAGGCCTGTTCGATAGCTTCCTCGAAAACGTCATCGAAGTTTCTTGAGGTGCCTGGTGTGGGTAGTTGAACATTATGTTCAATTTCTTCATCCGAGGTATCCACTTTCGAAACGTCGTCGCAATCGGGCAAGTCTTCAAACAATAATGCTTCTATCAGGGCGGTATTTTTTGCGATATTCATATCTGGACATCTACAATTAAATACATATAATTTTATAAAGTATCTAATGAAATAATAACAAAAATAAACTACCCTCTTCATCTACGCACACCATACAAAACACATACCTAAAGTGACTGTCGGTACTTTTTAGTACGCACCAGTCTTGGGAACATTTAGGCATGTAATAATGCAAAATATTATCAAATAATCATCTTTGCACAAAGTTTATTATATAAATAAATGGAAATAATAACACAAAAGGCCACTTACCTATGATAAACAATTTTAAAACAATTCACAAGTCACGCTTCATTTACTTCGTCAAGTCTCCGACAAGTTGTAACTAGCAAACCAATTTGATTGGCCGTTTGCGGTGCGATACGAACGAAGCTCTCTCATTGGCTAAGGGAGTGATCCCAGAAAGGAACGACAGTGTTTTATAAGCGCTGCTTGTTTGCGTTCTCGACAGAACAGACGAAATATGAGTGAGTTCATAAAAGTACCGTCAGTCAGGAAAGGGTTAAGTGATTTAAGAACAGATGTGCAATAATGGATACATTCAACAATGGCGCGATGACTGTCTTAATTACAGTGCCTTAATATTCATTCCGTATATTTTTTAATCATATAAATATATCAGTTATTGACTGATGAGTAAATGGAGACCAGATTAAATTTTAAACAACAATATAATCTGCTTAATATAAAAAATCTTTCCAATAAGTTTATAGAAATCAACAAGAAAACTTTTTATTAAATTCACAAAGCTTGAAAACTATTCGCAATACAAAGTTAGTAAAGTATTTTTAATATAAAAATGAAAGAGTTGAGAATACCACTTTGTGCTAGTTAGGCACAAAAACACGTCCATTCAAGGTACCGTGCGTCACCGAGGTCTAATCGTGGGCCATCGGATGGCATAACACGTGCGTGTCGAATTGCGTCTACCGTGGGAGACAGCTCGAGACCCCTGAATATCTCCGATGTTACTTACTACAAATCACGTTCACATTCAAATGCAAGGTTTACTTTTAACTAAGTTAAATCGGATATTAATGACTAATATGTTGGTTTATGTTAGCGTTTTGAATTTCGCTACGAGTAAAGAATAAAGTTAAATAAAAGGATTTATGATTTTTATAAAATATACTTACCACAACTTATAGAATACTAGTTTTCACCCGTGGCTTCGCTTGCGTAAATGTAGGATAGGTTAGGTTAGGTTTGCAACAGCTTTTTTTTTCTGGATGAAAGGTACACTGTGTCCTATTCTATACCCCTCACCACGTGTATGCGAAATTTCATGTTAATCGGTTGAGTAGTTAAGGCGTGAAAGCGTAACAAACAAACAAACTCATTTTCGCATTTATAATATTAGTTAGTATAATAAAAATATATAGGTAGGCATACGAATAGCATAAATTTCATCTAACTCCTACTTTCCTACCAAAACCAATGGACTATACACATGGCGTAGTAGTTGTGAGTTCGAATCTCACACGGGTCTCCCGCAATATAGATTTTTTCCTAGTGCGGGCAATGTATAAAACGAATGTTCCGCATGGCGATAAAACAATTTAAAATAAATAAGAACGATCAAGTCATAATTATCTTTTTTTATTATAGATTTAACTCTTATGCAATTAGTTGTATTTTTTACTTATAATAGGATACTTGTAATAAATACCAAGGATGTCACTTTAACGTTGCCGCGTTGCTTGGGACTGGCAACTCTTCAAATAAAGTGATTTGTATCTCCTTTTTAACTTCCCCTATTTACTGTAGTAATGTAGTAATACACCGTTAGATTGTTTGGCTACAATCTGTAAGGTAGAGTTACATCCCTTGCCGGGCTTTTCCGGTTTAACCGAAATAGCAAGTTTAAGCGAGGTTCTTGTTGTACCCGCTTTTATATATTTTTTAAATAGCTTCGTATTTATTTCGGTAACTTTTTCTCTCGATATTGTAGACACATAATGTATGAGTTATTATATTCATAATATAGCTACACTATCGTGTGATTGATTTACAAATGCCAATGCCGCATATATAAATAGACAGAAAACAGAATATCGGGCAAAACTTTCGTAGAAAGAGGTCTATCAAGCCAAGGTCGTATAAGGTACGACTATTGATATTCTCAGTCAATATCGAGAGTAAATATCTCACGTGCCTGTGTGACGGCTCAATATTTACAAGAGGACATCAAACACAATATTACCACTTATCTCGTAACAACTGACGACAGAACGTTATATAACACAATGACTGTGTTGACACTGCCCGGTATCGATAGAAGTTCAACACGACTTTTATGTGAAAGAATGGCTGCGTTTATCTACTAATATTTATGAGTTTTTCTATCTATTACAGATTGCTTTAAATGTACACTTCAAAACGTAAGCCATGTGTGGGTTCCAATACAATTCATCGGACAAAAAGATACTATCACCGCGATAAATGTACTGGGAACAAAGACATTAAAAACTAAACATAATAGTCGTATAAAAGACACAATGAACTTTATGCGACAAATCGATATTGCAGAGACAACGCCCTTGCTAATAGTTCTATTATAATTTATCAGCCTATTGACGATCGGTCACTCGATTATGGAACTAGACTGTAATAACAAAGATAATATAATGGTCGACGGAAATGAGTCAATTACGATTTGTTCCGTTGATAACTACAATTTAACTTTGTTACGTGGAATTGTAAGCAGTGCAATCGATTGTGAATTTGTACAAAATAAAGATAAACAAATTTTGTTTAACGGAAGCAAGTATGATACAATTGTGATGTTTCTATGTAAATTCGAGAACAATAGCAATGGGAGATCGGCAGCTAAAACCGAGGCCAAAAATGACTTCTGCACACTATTGGGAACAATTACATTAAGCGTGACCAGAACATTTTAAGTCCCATTCAGGGCACCATTCGTCCTCTCGGAGCATTGAAAAAGGACTGGCAAAAAACAAAGGAGCGTCCGTAGAGAGAAATTAACAATATGGCCAGTTTCTCGGATCCGAGGCAAAAAAGGCTTTGAAAGTTATGGCCCGTAATAAAAGTAGTGCTAGGGTCTCGGATAGACAAAAGGATTCTACCGCAATTATGTTATTGCCTCTATAAATTTATTGAGACAATAGTTTTAAATGTAAGCCGATGCTGGTTACTTTATGGTTGTCATCGCCGTAAATATCATCTGGGTTAAAGATTGTAAATCTTAGAAGGCAATGTTTGGTTTTGTTTGCCGCAAATTTGGTGTCGTAAAATTATCATTTAGCCTATAATAAAATACTGTTTTCAGTGTTGAACCAAACAAGTATTAGTACTAACTGAGCCATTTATTAATAAAAATTGAAGTCAGCCTTGTTTTTATTGTTTGTCTTATAGGCAAAACATGACCGATCCTTTTATGTTTATATTTTCATCTTGTATAATTATGTGTGCATACTCATGTTTAAACAAATAAAAGTATCTTTATCTTCATAAATTGTCCTACTTTTAAGCACGAGCTTCTATTTAGTATGAGAAGAATTGGGCCATAGTATTTAATGCTAGCCATGAGCAAATTGGCAATCTTTAGATATCTTTGATAACATTAACTCTTAAATGTACAGGTTTCCTTCGACGGCTACTTTCATCGCTACAGCGAGCGATACCTACTTCATTTTTCATCGAAGATTATGTACAAAATATGCATGCCATGGTATGCTATTCGGGCATCCAAAGGTAGTGCAGTGACCGACCACTAAGTATCAACTGCTCATTATTTCAACTAATAGTTCTCGCGCCTGGTAACAGTGCTCATAAGATAGGCACTAAAGCTCTTTAATTTAAAGGAAGTGTCACATATTTTTGTCTCGTATATTTTATATTTCCTCCTTATCTTTTAAATTTGTGGTTAGACGCAACGACTTAAAAGCGTCATTGTTATTTGTTAAGTGAGACATCGCATCTGTTAGAGTCGTTCGTTGAACGTTAAAGGCGTTTTGAGAGATAATCTCGACAAAATATTGCTTGCGTCTCGATAAAGGTGGCCCAGTAAACAGGTACTCCCAAGGCACGTTTCGAGTCAAATAATCTGCAAGAAAGGGTCCAAAACAGAAAACGCTTTGTGCTAAAAACGTCGACCCCTTATCTCTCGGATGGGTCGCGGCCATAGACATAGGAAGATAAAGAGCATCATCAACAATAAATGCCACTAATATTAAGCCACGTGTTTTCGTTTTAGTGGCCATTAAATAATAAGCTGTAAAAACTGATTAAGATTCATAATATTCTTTAAAAAGAAATCACATTTTTGTTCTTTCTGAAGTGTTTAATTATAGTAAAGAATTTTGATGAGGTATAAAAATATCGTCAAATTGATAAAATCTAAAATGTTCACGTCACACACGTTATTTTTAACATCAATATGCCATAAAACTTTATACTATGAGTTGTTATGTGAGTAATAATTCAAAATATTATAAAACTACAATTTTGAATATTCAATCTAGTGAATTGAATTGCAATTATTCTCATTTGAAATTCATTTTAGAAATGTGAGTGTACAAAGTCTAGTCAAATCTCCATATTCGTGCCGTGTCTCTCGGCTTCATGTCTATCTGTGGATACTGCTTCCAGGGGCTCAGCACGAAGTCATCATTCATACGAGGAGATATCATCGTCGCTCGGCATGGCTACGGCTTTCTGCTTGTTAACAATAAAAATGTTATCCGGCGCTTACACAAAATGTATCTCGGGAAAACGTCCAGTCTCGCTCTTACTTATTTTAGTCTCTTTAGCTTCACAGCCATTATTTACATTTATGGGCTTAACTTTCTTTGTGTTTGGTTTATCGATACTTTAATTTAAATCTAAATCACTTTAACTAATCTAACTTGTTTAATTTTACATTAATATTTAATGAGTTTAAGCATATGTTCTCGTGATGTTAACTTTAAAGCGTTTAAAATAAAGAAAGAATTTTATAAATTAAACGAAAATATTAATAGTCTTTCAGGCGTCGAGGAGCATCTTTCGGCAATTGACGCTACCGAAATATTTTCAAACATCACAATTAAATTTCAGAAAAGGGTACTGTTGCTGCCGGCGGCACATTACACCCTCGCTCAACGTTAATTCTAGCAGAGATTTGGGATCAAAAGATATCACTAGATGATCCCTAATTGCCAATAACCATGCTTAACTCTACACTGAACGACTCCAGGGCAGCAATAGTCCAATTAATATTAGCTAAACGTTTGTAATTATGTAAATGTTTGTAAGCGAAATACGCATCGCAGATAACAGGGTCTGACTGAGATTCAACGTCATGCATAATGCAACCTACTAATGCAGCTGTTAATTACACGCCCTTAGGGTCATTATTGATTGGCAATTTGCGTTCGGTGCCATTTCGTCTATATTGGATTGCTTAATCGCATTACCCGTAACTGTTCTGCCTTAAGACTATTAGGTAATTTAATTACAGTATTACGGAGAACTTAAGGTTTTAAATAAATTTGACAGTAGCTTATTTGGCGTTTGTTATATTGGTGACAAAGGACAATAGTTGTTTAACAGATCTTTCCTGCAGCGTTCTAACAACACTTATTAGAAAATATATTAATCCAATATGTTACTGTTTATTTACAAAAGAATGAGTATATTAAATGGAGCGCCAACTAAAACAATGACGTGTGGTACGATGCTGCTCGCAGGCTACTGCGAGAGGCATCAAACGGCATCAACGGCAAAATTATTGAATAAATAAATGAATTCCATAATTTTGTATGCGCACAATGTGATGATGATGATGATCGTTCGGTAATAAGATTACCTTATAATCCCTATAGCTGGACGCTTTAAAGCAACGTAGTAATAACTGTTGATATGTAAGGGCTAACTAAACACGCTTTAATTATGTAAAGGTACATTTTTTGACATAGCAATTCGGGTAGAAAACCAATTAATTTATATGTTGGTACTCTTTCGGATAAGCTAGATGCATCCACAGCTCTCTAATCTAATTATATTAGATTTTGACTGCATGGTTGGCGCAGAAGTTTAATTTATTGCCATTGTCATGCGCCGAGAGCTGTGGATTTAATCTGCACTTGAAACCAAACTTTTTGTTATCCAGAAAAAGTTATTACGAGTTTATCACGATACAGGTAGGTACCTGTAGTATACCGGAAACGTATTAATATATTATTATGTAGTTTGTGATTTTTATGCAGACACACACTCACAGGTACATATTAAATTAAAATTGTAAATATTCTCATTGCTGGTAAAATTACTGGAAATCAAAGTAACGACTTCGTCCTTATGATTTAAGGTGCGTTGAGCAAGCGTTCGGGTACCGCCACTTATAAAGAAATATTATGTCATTAAATATTGTAATTATCCTAAGCAAAAAAGGGTTAATTTAATTAGACTAGGGTATCATTAGACTGTTTTATTGTTGTAATCTGAATGAATCACATAGAATATGACTGTAATTACACTAAGCAGGTAGATAAGTAATTTAAATAGTTTACCGTTAATAATGGTCAAAGTAGAGTCAGTTACCTCATTTTGACGCCCACTGGCAATCACACTGCCGTCGATTCTTACACTATTAGAATTTTCATGATACTTACAGGTAATTAACCAATCATCATTAATTAATTGTTGAGATTAACTATACGAGTATGAGTACGAACATAATAGACCTCCAAAAATATACCATGACAAAATAAATAGTAGTATTATTTTAATTGTATTGCATTCTCGTGAATATAATAGTAATTTACACTCATAACAGGGTAGGCAGAAGCCTATAATGGCAATAATTGTTTGCAATGACTGAAAATCTGATTGACCTCGGTATTAAACATGAGTCTTACGGTCGACAGTTCATTATAAATTTTAGTTATTTCAGTTAAATCCAAATTTTAGCTGTATATAGAAGTGTATTTTTATTTATACCACGCAGGTAAACAAGTTAACTGCTCACCTGATGATAAGCATTTACCGTGACCTTTCAACGCTGTCAATACTAGAGAGATCACGCACGCTTTGCCGACACAAGAGGAAAAGCACTGTGCCCCTGCTGGCAGCACAGCTAAGAAACTCTACTTACTGCAGGAAGACAATCACACTGTGCTCAGTTTCTTAAAAAGTGTAGCCTCAATTTTGCCGTTAATAATAGTTATAAAAATAAAGTTGATCTAACTTTATAGTTCCAGAAATGTGTATTTAAAATACATTTAATTTTGATATTGAGCTCCCGACAGCATAATCTGTAATTATTTTAAAATCTCATAATTACAAGATCATAATTTAACGACAATTTACTATGATCGTT
The DNA here is from genome assembly GCA_963564715.1 of Catocala sponsa. NCBI lineage: Eukaryota > Metazoa > Arthropoda > Insecta > Lepidoptera > Erebidae > Catocala > Catocala sponsa. The sequence goes on from OY751338.1 coordinate 10,863,658, forward strand.
TAATTAAAAGACCAGTAATTAATACCATAATTATAATTTATTTCTTTGGTGGCCTCGTCATATACTGGCAAAGAAGTACCAGTTCTATTAGCGATAAAAAACAATGTTGTATTATCAAGAACATGTCTCTCACGTCCGAAACAAAAAGGATTTAATAAGAAACGTGGGCAACAGTTTTTGTCCATCACTAGAGCCTAGTCAATCTCACAGGACGCGTACAATTATTTTAATCTTATTAAAATCATGTTTGAACTTACGTTTGGCTTACTGTGGATATATCATGCTGAGAATGTTCTATCTAAATTTGATTTAAAGATAAAAAAATATATTTCCATGCAATTTATCAAATTATATAATACAATTTTTACAGTCCCGAATATTTTATCACATAAGGCAGGAGGTATAGACGAAGATAGAGAATTAGCTATCGACTTATTCATTAATAACAGCTGAATTGCTAGATAAAAGAAGGATTGAAACGAAGAATACAGAAGAAAATAGAGTTAGCCCAGTCAACATGCATCTTTCATTCTAACCGGATTATCTTTATCATATTGTTTGCTAACATTTTTGAACATTTCTTTAGAGTTACAGCAAACAGTAATTCCAACTAGATAGCGTAATATAAAAAATATTGTTATAACTCCACGTACTTCTTCAAAGAAATAATACCTGTGACTAAAGTTCACTAACTCGTCAAAATAGCAATAACACATTGCCAGCGTTTTACTAAATATTACCCAAAGGAGAACACCAGATTCAACTATGTAACTTAAGAAATAAGTACGTTAACCCAGTAGACAATGTACTCAGTTAGTACCTGTTACTTTTATAGACCATAATTTATATGAGAAAAATAATGTTAAGTGTTCAACGAAATAATTAAACTGTCAAAAATAATGTAATTTAAAAGGTACGGCAAACGATTTGATGCAAAAGGTATCTAATTATTTGAACAATTTATGATGACAGACTAATTAATATACAGAATTCAAATATTGATTTTATTGCTCAGTTTAAATTAGTTAATCACCTTTGGCATAAGAATAATGGTTTATTACACAAAATTGGAAACGGAAACAAGTAATTTTTAGAATCGTTTCGAAAAAAGGTCTAAGTCATTAGTCGCTTCGATGACTTTTACCTTAAATTGGCATAGGGTGGTTTTGGCTTATCTATGGAATAAATTGTTTGCACCAATATTGGTCACGACAAGTAAAAGGCACCCTACATATTATTGAGGGATATTAGGGTGGATAATGTTATTCGCTTTATGCAATTTTGTTAGGATTGCATGACTAGTTTTGATTTTATTCAAACAATCAACCTATTCTATTATTATATATGATTCCGATTGCTAATGACAAATTGCATACAAATTTAGATTATTATATTCATAATAATATGATTGCTATTGATGTATTCGAGGCTTATAACTAGTCTGTAATTCATTTTCGTACGTTTTTACACTCAATAATTATTGAATAGCTAGCAGCACAACTTTGATCGAGGTCGAAATGTGTGGCGTATATTTTTTCCATTAGCATTTATATGTCCCACTGTTGACCAAAGGACCTTGGACTTCTATATGACTATGTTAGTTGGTAATAAATAAATATATAATATAATAGAGTGCAGGAGATCCTGCACTATATTATATACTAGCTTTTTTCCGCGGCTTCGCTCGCGTTAATTTAGAATTTGACAATCAATTCGGGTTGCACTCTGCTTGTAATAATATAATTCAATCATGATTCGAAAGAAACGTGGCGCCATCTATTATCATAAGAACGTTTTTGTTGTTTTCCTCGGGAACAGTAATTTTTTTCCGGATGGAAGTTAGCCTATGTTCGTTTCTGTACACCTGACAACTTATATGCAGAATTTCAGGATGATCGGTTCAGTGGTTTAGGCGTGAAAAGGTAACAAACAAACAAACTCATTTTCGCTTTTATAATATTATTTAGGAAGTTAGGATTAGGATTAGGATTACATTTTTTTTTTATTTGTTATCGTGATGCTTCGTAGTTCTATGGCACATGATTTCTACAGGTTTTTTCAATTATCCTTTACTATTCGTATATAATAATAAGTACCTTATCGTAAATAAGGTTTTTTATAGTAATTTTATAGTGTTTTATACCTAATCATATATTTTATTATTAATTGTAATTTAGAACTTTAAACCTACTATTTCCATACTTCTAAGTCCAGAAGTGAGAAAATTTTCATACAAACTTTATCCCCCCTTCCGCCCCTTTAGGGGAGCGTCTTATCCATTTCACCTACACAGATATTTTTCAATTGTAATCGAAAACTTATGTACCAATTTTCATACTGCTAAGTCCAGAAATGAGAAAATTTCGTTACAAACTTTACCCCCCATTTTACCCCTCTAGGGGGGAGTTTTGTCCATTCCACTTACATAGATCATTTTTGTTTATAATCAGGACCCAATATACCAATTTTCATACTTCTAAATTTCCATAAAAACTTTACCCCCCTATTTTACCTTTTTAGTGGAGTTTTGTTCATTTTACCTACACAGGTCATTTTCAATTATAATCAATAACTTGTATACCTATTTTTATACTTATAAGTCCAGAAATGAGCAAATTCCATATAAACTTCACCCCCCTATTTCACCCCCTTAGGGGTGGAATTTTAAAAAATCCTTTCTTATTACACCCCTACAAATTAAAACACACATGCTCTCCAAATTTCAAGTTCCTACGACCAGCGGCTTAGGCTGTGCGTTGTCTCTAAGTCAGTCAGTCAGGACATCTTCCTTTATATATATAGATTTATTTAAAGTATATATTATTATTTTATAAACATGCTATACTAGTTACACAGTTAGTAATATAATATTTTTTTCTAATATTGTCGCATAATCTCATTTCAATGAAAAGAACATCCTTACAATTCCAACACTCAAGAACTGTCTGGAGATAAAAGAGTAATAATAATCGGACACGTCGCTTGTTAGACAAACATGAAGAGATCCTCTCTGATACCGCGGAACATGTTAGTGTGTGGGTGAGCACTGAGCACCTTGCTCTAAAAACTCATACGAGTTTTAAGTCGGCCGCACAAAAGGACGTGACTAATGCGCTCCTGCATCCTGCAAGACAAATCGGTGATCAGATGAATCCTTCGAGATTTGAATTCAAAGCGTCAAAATATTTATTTTTCACAAAAGCACATATTAGTCTTCATTAACTAAGAAGTTTTTATAAATTGTACAGCAAGTTTATTTATGTCAACCTTTGGTAAAAGGTTATACATACAAAAACTTTAATAAAAGAATATATATATATCACGATCCCCTTATTATTTTAATAAACTACATTGAGCCTGAATATGAACATAATTGGTTAATCTCTTAGAAAATTTACCACTTATACACATAAGCATATCAGATGTAAGCACGATTAATAACCACATACGTGGGGTCCATAATGTTACACGGATCATATCCACTAGTTATTATTCTCTTTGATGCTATAAAAAAAGCTTAGGCACATTTGTGTTCCGATGAAAATCTTGTATTAAGTGAAAGTAGTCAGAATCTAAGTGACCTTAACGCTTGTGATAAAGAATACACGAGATTTGCAATTCTACCCTGAATATTCGCCAATAAGGAAAGTGTACCTGAGTAAAACAGCCAGACAAATTTTGTTAAGGACGTATTTAGTATTGGGAAAGGATGATCTTATTACTCACTTTTACTTAGAGGGCCACAGTAATGATATTACTAAACTTGAACTAAGCCATCCACCCTTACTTAGCTTAATGTTATGGCATCCAATACACTGAACAAAATAAATGCGACCGAAAAGATTATATTAAGTTGAAAAGATTTTCTTGAAGAACACGAAAATAGAGTTGCTTGGTAATCAAATTGTACTGATGAAAAAATAAAGAAAATTAAAAATAACTGGCAGCAATCATTGAAGTAAATAGAAAAATAGTTGTTACTTTGACCCAATGGATTAGCGACTGTTAATCGTAAGGTTCTTGATTTATTTTTCGAAAGCTCTCATGTGAACTTTAATCGCAGCATATTCTCTCTAAATTTTAGTGTGATGCGTAAAGATTGATCATAAAATTATCTCTATAGGAAGATTAGGCATAGGTTTAATCATTTAGAAATGTAGGGCTCATTGTTATATTACATTGTATTTTTAGCAAAAACCACTAATAAGCAGCAGATGACAAAATATTACTTAAGCTATTACCACAAAGTTTTTAAGCCTTAAGAAATGTTATCGCTATGATTTTAATCAAATAATAACGCCCAAAACAAATCGTCGAATGATGAAGAGGCGTTACCAAGATTACACTAACATGGTATTATGAAATGTTGACAAGGTAAGAATTAATCATAAACAAATCATTTGGTTCCTCCGGACGTTATGCTAATATAGGAGGCATACAACATTTTTTGTACAGTAACTCATTTATTTATGTTTAGTCATCATCGTTTAATATTCAACATACTTTGAAGAGATATCGCCTACAATCAATCAAACTTCAGTTACTTGTACTTTGAATCTTGATTCATTTTATGTTCTATTATCTTGGTTGTAAAGAATACATTTGTCAGTCAAGTTCAAGTTTATAATATGTAATAGTTTCTTGTTAAAAACAAGCAAGCAATATGTCTTAGCAGAAGTAAATAAAATTAATCTGTATTTGAATACAATAAAGTCCATATTCAGTTAAATTTAAATGATTCTTACCACTATGACAAGCTAGAGTAAGTTCTGAGAAGACTATAACATTTACTTTGGAAGAGATTTCATTCATTAACCTTATTGTATGTATATTCAAACTGAGTTTATAAGTGCATTTGTCAAGAATATCAACATGATCAGTGAGTAATCAATCAAGAATGTTTATGAATGCTATGATTGAATACAATAGAAGTAAAGTTTAGTACAATTGACTTTATACATTGATTATGATTTCATTAATGTAACCAAAAGATTAATCTATATATATAAAACTCTTTCGTTACTGAGTGACTGACAGACAACGCACAGCCGAAACTATTGGGGGCAAGAAGCTGAAATTTGACATGTATGTTCCTTGGGTACTGTAGGGGTGCACTAAGAACGGATTTCTCGAAATTCCCAAGGGATTGGGCAGAAATGGATAAATAAAAAAACACGTGGGGGCGAAGCTGCGGACATCCTCTAGTTTATTATAATACAGTACGTAATTATTTTTAATACTAAAAAGTAAAAGAATCTTCCAAAAGAGAAAAAGTGCTCATGATAAACAGTTCAACAAAAAATATTAGAATTGTTTTTATGTAATTATACTTCAAAAATGTACATAGATTATAAATTAAGTTTTAATATACCTAATATACTAAAATGGTGAAAAATTTATTTAACTATTCTCTTAGTCTAAATCATAAATTAAATTTTTAGAGAAATATTATTCCATTCGCCAAAATTGTAAACTATTCATCTTATAGTACCCCAGCTTCCTATTGTACAGTTCAAAATAAAGCTTGTATATATTATTTGTTGTTAAGGAAAACTATGTCAATAAATGTTCAATACATAACATTTAAATGTATAACGCATGTCAATAAAGATGAAAAAAAGATACAAATTAATTATTCATCAAGTAACAAACATCGAACATCGAAGTTCAAAAAGTAATAGATACTATCTCTTGCGTAATACATACAAACATATTGACCCGTAGATTTTAAAAGAACGTCGTGTATAGGTGACAGTTAAAGCAATTACTCTGCAGATAAATAGTGTAATTACAAGTGAAACGAATGAAATTAACACTTTATTACAAGCCACAAAGAAAGTGACAAGATTGGTACGACATGTTTGTGGTAAAATAAATATTGGAAAAGAAATAGAAAGTTTAAACGATTGTTAAATTTCATTTGCGTCCTACAGAACATGTCATGCGTGACAACAATTTGATTGAATAAATATGTATGTTTAATCGGCCGTTAGATAATACTTACCAAACATGTCTAAGCTGGGTAAGCAAATTTAGCTAAGATTTCACGTATGCTTTTATAGTTAAACTAGCTTTTGCGCGCGGCGCCGCCCGCGTGGTACCTACATCAATAAAAAGTAGCCTATGTCCTTCCCCAGGTTTTAAACTATAACTGCACCAAATTTCATCTAAACCGGTTGAGTGGTTTAGCCGTGAAAAGGTAACAGACAGACAGACAGATAGACAGACAGAGTTAGTTTCGAATTTATAATATTAGTAAGGAAGTAAGGATTTCAGAGCTGAAGCCGAACTTTCTTTAAAAATGGAGATGAATGTTCAAAAATTAACAGAACTGTGCTTCTCTTGTCTATATTTTGTTTTATAAATCAAAAGGATTTTCTTTCTATAATTTCTTTACTTATCTTATCTTATGTGGGGGCCAGTCAGTGCAGACCGGCGACACTTCGACCCAGTGGGATCTTTTGTATCGACACTCTCCCAATAACGACTGCCATAGATGTTAATGTCAGCCGGGACCAACGGCTTAACGTGCTTTCCGAGGCACGGAGCAGGCGTTAATTCATTGTCATATAACTTCCGAAAGTCAGAGGTGCGCGACGTGGGTTCGAAAGAGACCCTCTGTATTGCAGTCTGTTGGTCTCCCCACTGAGCTATCGCTGCTCTAAACATACAACTAGTCTTGTCTACTTGTAAGTTTTAGAAATCAAAAGGATTTTCTTGCTATAATATTAAACTTAAAAAGTGTATCAATGAATTCCTATGACATTCGTCAAATTATTAAGAATAAGAATCAATGTCAGAATATCCGTAATTAACGATAAATATATTATATTTTACTTTTTATATAATAATACAATGATAAAAGCTTGCAACCCATCTCTTTGTAAATGTTTAACGAGGTCTGCCAACGCAGTATCAGATATATCTCAAGCAAAATGACCTCACAAAGTTTAAATCTTTCTCTAATGCACGAAAAAACTCTCCATAAATACCCTTTTAATCACATTTCATTTAGATATCGCATGTTGTTTTACCTATCTTTTTCAAACAAATTATTATTTACTTAACTATACTATTTAAATGACGATATTCCTAAGCTTGCTACATTTTTTTCTTTATTACATATAAATATGTAAATATATATTATAATATAAATAGTATATATAATTCCAATCCATCCAAAAGTTGCCTGTAAGATATTGCTGATATATGTGATTATATATTAATATAATTATGTAACCATAGTTACGAAGAATAGTACTACATCAGCCGAACAATGCCGAAATACTACGAACGCGATTCGACTGCGTTTGTCAAATGCATGGTTGTGTGCGTGTAGTGGTTTTTCATTAATTTAATGTATTTCTAATGCATATTTTATATAAATATTAGGATTCGTTACTCTTCCATATCAACTATAACTGTGCCAAATTCCAAACTCCTCCGGCCGCGCAATTTTCGTAAAAAGGGGTACAAAGTTTTTGCTTCACGTATTAATATATAGATTTTATTAATCCGCCCACATTTCCCTCGCCCCTATTTTGGCACTTTCCCCTGATCTGACGAATGGTCCTTGAACCAAAGTAATTGATGGACGTACCACAACCTAAAACGTAGGCATCAATAGATTAATGACCAACAGATAGCTAGGTCGAAAGTCCAGATAATGTATCTGGTCACTGGGCCATTAATTCACTGTGGTTACTTAACTTGATCAATACCAATTTGTATTTAGTTTACCAGTTTATGTAAGCCTACATTGAACCCAATAAAGGCTAAAATAATTAAGTTGACGTACATGGAGACACGTTGTTGTGTGCTCGGTACGATTAGATCCAATAGCCTGCATGTAATTTGCAACGTATAAATATTTTCTTTCGTTATCTGTTTTGGTTGGTGCCGTGGCAGAAGTTTGCGGTTATGAGGGATCAGATTTAGCGTGTGTAAGTGTTATTAGACTTTCTTGTTAAAGAATTCTTAGTAACAAAGAGGAGTCTTGAAATGTGCTCTGTGGGCGTTACGGGCTTGCCCTTATAGCGGGAGACCAAAAATATAGCTGGTGAATGGTAGGCTGCTATTGATACTTCAAAAATTACAAGTGTAATAATTCTGCTATATATACTAATAATTTTAATACGTCTACCGTCTACGCCACGTAAAGCTTTTCAATTAATATTTAAACAAGAAATATAAAAAAAACAATATGATAGTAAAAATTCTGCATGGTACAGTTAACATATTTGAAATAACATATCCATTGATACAATTATAATATAATTAAAGTAGATTCTATAAATGCATTATCGATCTACGATACATTTCCGGGCAACGATATTACAGGACACAAAATTAAAGCCGGCTCTATCGAAATTAACACAATGTATATAATAAAATATACATGGAATTACACAATAAACCGTTGTCGACATGTCCTGTAATGGTCCAGTATATACATGTTCCTGTTAAAGCAGATACCAGTATTTACGATCGGCCCGTCCCGATGCATATACGCAGATGCCACACATGTTCTGCCTTAATTCGAATAGATGACGAGTAGGGTTGTCACTTAGAACATTTGAATTTATTGATGCCTTTGATTTTATAATGTATCACATTTATTGCATTAGAGGGACAATCTTTCAATAAAGAGTTTCTATCTCTAGTCTAATAAACATAAAATGTGAAATAATCTTTTAAATTATATTTACATTTCTCGTTTATTTCAATTTGGTATAGCTCTTTGTGATATCTAGATATTTAGACTAGAGCGGAACTCTATTTTGAAGAGAATTACATAATTAATTTCATGTAGATTTATGTAACGTTAATCTAAAATCAGTAAAACGGTAAATTCTGTAGCTAAACCGCAGCCGATTTCCCTACCCGATTCGTTACCACTTTGAAATTTTTTGATTTTTTTGAAAAGATAAGAACAATTTTGGCTTAAATTTTTGACATTGAGCCACAAGTTTGTTCAGATCCTATCTCCATTGCGACTTTTAATATGAAAACAAACAAATCGGTTTTAAATTAAATTGTATAGAATTGGTCATTTTTATTATTTTGTCGGCCTCGATGGCGTAGTGGTTAGTGTAACCGACTGCCACGCCTGAGGTCGCGGGTTCGATTCCCGCACAAGTCAAACATTTGTGTGCATGAACATAGATGTTTGTCTTGGTCTGGGTGTTTCTATGTATAATATGTATGTATTTACAAAAAAAAAAAAGTATATATGTAAGTTTATCCATTGTCTAGTACCCATAGTACAAGCTCTGCTTAGTGTGGGCTAGATGGTGTTGTGTGTATGTGGTAGAATATTATTATTATTATTATTATTATTATTTGAATTTATACATAGCCGCACACCCATTTCTCCGAAGCCGCCAGTTATGGTTTTAGGTCCTATGTAATTCAGGGCCAACCTATTGTTGTCTACCGGGCACATTGCAAGATTTCGTGCTATTATTGTTAACTTCTAGACAAAAAACCCAATAAAGAATCAAACCTCACCTCTTCGACCTATTGCATAGCATTCACATGCAATACCACTGACAAACTATACTAACTATACGGTCATCTAACGATAGATAACAATATTTACCTTCAATGTAGTTAAGTTGCAACGACATTGACTTTCTAATATCATTTATCATAACAATTTAATAGATACACGTCGATATTACTATACGATACGATCACTACTTATTGATATTATGTCGTTGATTTTTATCTGTGCGATCGGTAAACTGGTATACATTTGGTTAACTTAAATTTTATTTCGTTAGTTAATAAATAAAAATTATTGCATAAGCACATAAAGTGAAATTAAGGTCATGTACTGCTCAGTTTTTTGGCATGATCGAATATTGCAAGTTATACAATTGAAATGCATTGATGATTTGCAGCATTGATTCAATACTGCTACGATGTTTCATAAGAAAACACTAATGTCAAGTGAAACGAGACTGGCTTTACCTCTAAATAACCACGAGACCGTCCAGTAGTATGAACCACCTAATAAATATAGGACTCACTAGATACAAGTCCTTGCAGCTTTAAGGCCACCTGATAGTAAGTGGATACCTTGGCTATTAACGCTTGCAGCACTAAGGCCACTTGCCAACACTTTAAAGAAGGAATATCTATACAGCTAGTAAGTAACAAAAATAACTGGTACCCTGTTGCTAGCACTGAGCCTGATTTCTTAAGGAACTTAAAAATCTTACACACCAAATTGCTGAAGTCCGACATAAATGCCAGTTCAAGCAAAAACTACCTCTCCAAGAACAAATGTAACAAAACATACATCCTAAATAATTCTAAGCTAAAACATCATGTAGCAACCCTAGCGTTAAAATTCATATTAATGCTGGCTAACAAGCACAGAGCGGTCCATTGGCGATATTGATATAAATTGATTACGAGTTGTCGCGACATTCATTAATATGCTCCGACGTAAATATCTTATCTAGTGCTTTCATTACTGATATCATTACTGACCGACGGTTTGTTAATCGTCAATGGTTCAATTGATTTACGATGCTAATACAACTGAGCCTTGTATGATTCTACTGATTTATGTTAGTGCAATTTCTAATGTTCATTATTTGTAGTGGTTTTCAATTTACATTTTATCTATATTATTTATTTTTATATTATGTAGTTCTTATGATGGAAAGAAGAACAATTAACTGTTACATAGCAGTTGTGTCATTTTTCAAAGTAAAAATATAATCCCATTAATATTATAAATGTCAAAGTTTGTAAAAATTTTTACATGTTGGTTACACAATCACGTGGCAACCGTTGAATTTGGCAAACACATTAGAGAAAATTTGGCACACAGATAAAGCATGTTCAGGATTAATATATATGATTTTTATGTCATATGCCTTTCCTTTGAATTATGTAATATAATATTAGGACTCACGCCTGTATTTACTCAAAGAGGTAAGTAGAGGCTTACATCTCAACATAATCGTAACTATATTCAACCAGCTTTGTTGTAGAAACCGCATAGCGAAAGGTTAATCCATTATCATCTACGAGACTCCATACTGCTACGGAGTATTTCCTAGCAGTAAAACCTAATAACACATTGCATGATTTTAGAATCGAATTCTGTAGAATTCTACTATACCATGCTACCATAACTACCAAAATAATAGAAGTATAATAAGTGCATATTGAAATTAATCCTAATCCTAACTAATATTATAAAAGCGAAAATGAGTTTGTTTGTTTGTTTGTTTGTTACCTTTTCACGCCTAAACCATTGAACCGATCATCCTGAAATTTTGCATATACTTTGTCAGGTATACAGAAACGGACATAGGCTACCTTTCATCCCGAAAAAAGTTACTGTTCCCGAGGAAAACAACAATAACGTTCTTATGATAATAGATGGCGCCACGTGTCTTTTGAATTATGATTGAATTTTATTATTACAAGCAGAGTACAACCCGAATTGATTGTCAAATTCTAAATTAACGCGAGCGAAGCCGCGGGAAAAAGCTAGTAATTTATAAGTCAATACTCACCAGAAAACAATTTAAAATACTTAAGATTGACATTTCTATTAAGTAATACAATACGCACAATGGCCCAATTGTGGGGCTAAGTGCGGATAACACACGTCCAACTAACTAACCAACTAAGTAATACAGTACAAATTAATTATATAATAATTATGTTACTTGTAAAGGTCACGAATGTCAAGGACTACTACCAAAATTGCTTACCATTCATTGTCTTTCATTATCTTCGAGTTAATGACCTAAATGTAAGCATAAATAAGAATTAGAACACAATATTAATTAATTTTAAATTAAAAATATTCCAATTCATATTGAGAAAGCTATTTACTTTTTGACAACTAAATTATTTGCCCAGTAGGCATCGGTATTACGAGTGGTATGAAATTAGCCCACGGTTGCGTAGAGGCAAGAAAGAACGATGGCGAGGTTGGATCCATAAAATGTAAAAATTAACGAAGTGCCGTGCAAGTTCAAATATACGTTAGTTATAACTATAGGTTTATAAGATTTTTATATAAAAAATATTGTGTTATTACAAGAAGGGAATTAAAAGTTATGATTGATTTTAATTTTTTTTAAATGAGTCAGTTTGCACAATACTAAACGCAACTTGTGTGTTATTACGTTTCAATCTACAATGCTTTATATTTGTTTATACTTTAGATTTGATCTTGAATAATTAATTATGGGTTAATCTATTTTTAACAAAAAAAATAAACTCACTTTGTAGAAAGTTTGTAAAAACATGAATACTACATATGTAAATATGTATTGCACGAGTAAAACGTCTACAAAATATTAAATTATAAACTATTACTATACTCATGGTATAACGTAAAACGGAACGTTTAGCTGGCAATACTGTCTACCAGTTGTCGAGAATAATCTGTCTTATTTCATCTATACTAATATTATAAAGCTGAAGAGTTTGTTTGTTTCTTTGAACGCGCTAATCTCAGGAACTACTGTTTCGATTTAAAAAATTCTTGTAGTGGTGGATAGCCTATTTATCGAGGAACGCTATAGGTTATATAACATCACGCTACGCCCAACGGGGGCAGCGCAGTAACGATAAGCGCGGGTGAAACCGCGGGAACATCTAGTATTATCATATTCCTATAATATTGTATCTTTTTTCTCCCAACTTCTATAAATTACTTTCTATTTGATTTTTTGTTAGTCTTATATTGTTCTACAACTATCAATGAGTTATCTTAAGGCACGTTATCTGTAAGATTGGGTCCCAAAAGACATGAAATCTGCCATTGTTCTTTGTTCATGTAAGTACTTATTGAAATAAATATGTAAGTACTTATTGAAATAAATATAAATACTTATAGAAATGAAGGCAAACGTACTTTTTACAAGTGTGTGTAATTTCATTAAGGAATTCATTCATTTTCTACTTTTTAGGGTTCCATACCTCAAAAGGAAATAACGGAACCCTTATAGGATCATTTTGTTGCCCGTACGTCCGTCCGTCCGTCCTGTCTGTCAAGACCCTTTATCTCGTAAACGCGTGGAGGTATCGAGTTGAAATTAAAACGATATACTCAAGTCTACAGTCTCTTAAATCTGTAAAAAAATCAAACTTTTAAGTTAGTGTAAAAAAAGATACGGCCGTTTATGCAGCAAAAACGTATATTTCGACACTCTCAAGGGAATCTTTATAGGGTATTTTCCGTTGACCTAGAAGTATGAAATTTGGCAAGTAATACCGTCTAATACGACAAGTATAGGAAAAAATCTGAAAACTATACATTTGTGATTAAATCATAAAAACATAGGGTTTTTATGCAAAGACAAAAATTTTTCATAATATGTACCTAAAAATTGTCTGAACCCTCGGTGGGCGAGTCCGACTAGCATTTGTCCGGTTTTTTTATAGTAGGTTCACATTGTAGTGCAACACCTCTCGATGTCCAATGGGTTATCAATAACAACTTGAGATTTGAGATTTATTTTTATTTTTTTTATTTTTAATTTGCTCGTCAAAATGACCACACTCCACCTGATGGTAAGCAGTCGTGTGGTCTAAGAGCAGTGGCCTCCACACCGCCCTTATAGCAGCCGAGGCGATGTTGAGGTCTCTACTTTGACGGCCTGAGAAGATGCTTTTTCACGCCCCGCTTGAAGGACCCAGGATCGAAGGAAGAAGGAAACACGTACCTGGGCAGAGAATTCCATGCCTTGGTCGTTCGGCAGAGGTATGAGGAACTTGTTGGTACGCGCTCTAGTCGACTCTACTGTGTAAGGATAGCATCTGAGCCCAGCATGCGTTGTTCTGGATAGGTAAGGGGAGGGCGGCATAAGGTCGAATAACTCTTCAGAGCACTCCCCGTGGTATATTCTGTAGAAACATGCCAATGAGGCAATGTCCCTACGGAGTTGCAGAGGTTCCAGTGAACTCGTGACCTCTGGATCTCCGATGATACGGACAGCCCGCCGCTGTAACCTGTCGAGAGCGTCCAGCAAGTACTGCGCGGAGCCATCCCAAAGATGAGAACAGTACTTCACGCAAGGGCGCACTTGTGCCTTATACAATAAGCACAGCTGCCCAGGCGCGAAGAACCGCCTCACCCTGTTCAGAACTCCGAGTTTTCGCGAAGCTTGCTTAATGACGCTCTCGTTGTAGGTTTTTGGATAAAGGGAGTGGCAAAAATCCATACCTAAGATGGAGAGGCTGTCACGTATCACCAGTGGAGTGTTCTTCAGAGAAGGGAGGGGAAGGAACGGAGACTTTTTTGTTGAGAACGCGCATGCCTGGGTCTTCTTGGCGTTGAACTCGACCAAGTTCTTGGCAACCCATTCATAGATGCGGTCCAAGGTCTGGTTAAGTTCAACGACAAGATTCTGCCTTTTCCCCTCAACCTCAGCCTGTTTGGCCCCAGGACGTCCGAGATATCGCCCATGCACGGTACTGTCGTCCGCATAACAATGTATGTTACCGAGATTCAACATATCATTGATATGCAGAAGAAAGAGCGTAGGGGATAAAACAGATCCCTGAGGCACTCCTGCATTGACCCGCATAAATTTGGAAGCGCGACCGTCGCAAAGGACCCGAATACGACGCTTCTGCAGGAAACTTGCAATCCAGGTGCACAGTTGAGGGGGCAAGCCATTGGCCGGAAGCTTGGAAAGAAGAGACCGGTGCCAAACTCTATCGAAAGCTTTGGCTATGTCAAGCCTGATAGCCAAAGACTCGCCTTGCTTGTCCATAGCCTCACCCCAGAGGTGCGTAACGAACGCTAGAAGATCACCCGTTGATCGTTTAGCCCGAAAGCCGTATTGGCGATCATTGATCAACGATTGATCCTCCAGGTAGCGGACAATTTGGGTGTTTATAATCCGCTTGAACACCTTGGAAAGCACCGAGGTGATAGCTATGGGTCGATAGTTGTTTGGCTCGGAACGGTCCCGGTTATGAAAACGGAACGGTTATGAAAACCTTATTAAATTTTACCATTTCTTTGAGAATAATTTTAGTTTATAAACCCCTACCCTACATTGGCTACTCAGTGTCAAACAACTCTTCACGTAAGTCATCTATCTATCGAGTGTGAGTAGTCCTATCGCTTAACTCTTTAGACATACAAATCAGCTCTCGAAACAACCTGGCCAGCTCCTATTGTTTCGGCTATAATATGCTTAATATCTCTTCAGCAGCAAACAGTAGTTTGGAATACAGAATACATTTTGATTCTCTCTTTTGATGATTTCGATTCCAACTCGATAATAAATGTCGTTTTTAATTAACATTCTAACAGCAATACCTGCTATAGCCAGAAAATTTAACACTTTTGATAAGGCTAATAACCAAGTACATTTCAGTTCTGCAGGTATCTTTGAATAAACTGTTACTTACATTAAATGTAAATGTACATACATAAAAAGAAAAGGTAATATTTTTAATATTTTATAGTCTGAAGAAATCCTGCAATATATAAATAATATTGACGAGGTAATTGCTAGAACTAAAACTGCACAGTAAATAAAAGAAAGCAATCAATTTGTATTTGTTGCTCAGCGCCACAGACAAATAACATATTGAAGATTGACGTAAGTAATTTTTTCGCTCACTACACAGGCGGTATTACTTTCACAAAGACTAAGGTTAAGGTCAGACGGTGTTAGCCTTTGAGATGCTCATCAATTCAATGTAAATAATCTTCTGGCATCCGCTGAGCACAATAAAACATGCCAACATGATGAATTGTTATATTTTCACAGCCATTTTCCGTCGGGTATAAGTTTATGAGTATCTTCTGAGGCTATCGTATCTTACGGTATTCGCTTTTGTTGCCTATTAGGTTTGAATTCATATATATATGAATGTTAGTTTAAAAGTACTTTACTATATAATCGTCGTTTATAATTCTGTCTAGACACTGCGTAATCTCTTGACTGAAAGTTTTTAGGCTACACTTACTTGCCATTATTTCAAATTTTAGAATCATTTATTAATTAGTGCTCCAAACTTCAGAATACTAAATGTAACATCCAATATTAAATTGCGATGAAATATAAAGCAGTTAATCTATATGTTGTAAGTTCTTTAAGACATGAAGTATTAAGCCTTTTAAGCAACTTTCTTTACGAATAATTAATTCCACCACACCCACTGAACAACCTGCACATTACAAAACCAATTCAACTTTATGTATCCATCTCGATAAAAGCAACAAGTCTTACATAAGGCCATAATGAAAGTTAATTACTCGCCCCAACTCAGAATAGAGGACTGATAAATCAGTCGATGACCTCGATTTGTATCAATCAAACCGAAACGCTCAAACTCCAATTTGACTTGTGTCAAACGATGATTGGTTGCAACACTGCCTACGCCTAATTGGCTGAATGAGTTTTGCTCGCGTGCCAGTGCGGTTTACTTGAAACTATAAGTTGGTCGGATGTGGTATTGACGGGAAGGACTTCTTGTTTCTTTTGAGCCCTAATATACTTTTTCAATCTTTTGTAATATTATATGGGTTATGGTTGGTTTATCGGTAAGTACTTCCAACAAACTCTTTGAAACAAGACTTTGGTTTTTATTTTTAAGAGTTGTTATACTTTGTTATCGTAGTAAAGAAACAAGGTTTCAAAGGTTGAAGTACAAACAGATTGTTGAAAGTTCCCGTAAGCAGAGAACTTTCAAAATATTGCTTTTAATTCACAATTAGAGATGATAACAAAGTATTTATTTCGTATTAACTATTTACATTTATTTAAATCTCTAAATGATGTAACAGAGACACGATAAAGTGCACGGATGGCGTAATGGTTTAAATGGCTACCTCGTCACTGCTGCCGTACCGAGTGTTGTGGGTTCGATCCCCACACGAGACAAAAAATGTTGTGATCCCAAATAGTTGTTCCGAGTCTGGGTGTTCTTTGCGTTCGTAGTGTGAATGTTTGTAAAAGTCCCCCACGATACAGGAATTACTCTTTGTGCGAGAGTTGTCCTTTTTACAAAAATATAAGATAGTAGTAAAACAGATATAAAAAAATCTTCTTCTATCATCATCATGTGCATAAATAAAACGTTCAGTTTATGGACTTGATGTAATATATTGAGTTCGTCAAACAAGTTTATTTATGTCATCGGAATCGGTTTGTCAATACTTGTCACCGCTTTAGTTTTCCTTGTAAACATCGTGCAGGGTCACTGGGTCGCCTTTTATTTTATTATTCTATTTCTAATCAGATAGTATACTAAAACTCTACGGTATTTGCTTTATTTCTCTTTTTAGTAAAAGTTCTAGATTTTTAAACAGTTTTCTATATAGGCCGTTGCTCGTAACTGTTCAAATAAAAAGTTGAATTCGATATCTAAATGAGGTGAAATCTTCTGTTTGTCTTTATTATCAACTAATCAAAAACTTAATAGCCGTGTATGCTTTATAGATGATATACGCTTCATAGCGCGCTTTAAAATAGGTTCGCCACTGTATGACAGCTCATATTATGTGTATATTGTCTGTCTCTTCGCAATAAAAGCAAAATTTCTGAGCAATTGAATAAAATTTAAAAATATTTAATCATTCGTAATTTTTTCCATGGTATCTCTTTACATACACCTTAACCCAAACATATGTCTGATCCAGAACTACTTTCAATATTTTATAAATTCGGCCACAAAAGCCGTAATATGTTTAAGCCGTAATAATTATGTTACTCATTGAAAGTAGCGAAGGGACCACTGATCCCAAAGCACTCCAATGCACTTTAAACTAAATTACAATAAAAAATGCGTTATCTACAATGCGCTTATTAGCTCTTTGATTTGTTGAATAGGCTATGTGATTGCAACCAACACTTTGGCCTTTGTTTCGAACGCACGTCGCGGGCCCATCTATCACTGCTCAGGACTCGCGTGCCAATTTGTTAGTCCACGTCATTATAGCCAGCTACAGTGTGTGCGAAGCATTACTTGTATGGTGAGACCTTTTGTACTGCATCAGTTTGAGTGGGCTTTTTTCTGGTTACATTGTAAAGGGTTTAGGTTCAACAATGCTTGCTACTATGAAAAAATGTGAATGCAGTTTATGTGTCGAGTGACTTTTAAATCTAGTATCGGTTGCAAACATTCGCGAGTTGTTATAGACGTTTATTAAAATAAAATAATCTTCTACATAATAGCAGCGATAGCCTAGTGGGAAACCGTTGATCTGCCATACAAAGGTCTCGGGTTCGAACCCAAGGCGCGCATCTCTGGCTTTTCCAAGTTATATGCGTATTAAATAATTAATTATTATCGCTTGCTTTAACGGTGAAGGAAAACATCGTGAGGAAACCTGCATGTCTGAGAGTTCTCCATAATGTTCTCGAAGATATGTGAAGTCTGCCAACCCGCACTAGGCCAGCGTGGTAGACTATGGCCTAACCCTTCTCACATTGAGAAGAGGCCCGTGCCCAGCAGTGGGACAGTTTAATACAGGGCTGATATTATTATGATTCTACATAATACACATGCTTTCTTGAGAGGTAAAAACGGCAAACCTTGTAAACTCGGTTAGTAGCAAAGTGAACACATATGAGCAATCCTTGACACAATTGATTCCTATGATGTACAATGATAAATCATTGCACAATCAAGGCGTAAATAAAATTGTGTCAATTGATCATACCTTCAACCCGGGTGAAGTATACGCTAGAACACCACACTAATGACTACGAATCCCGGCTAGTTTAAAAACTGTAATATGACGTCAAAATATAAAAAATTGCCTAACTATAAATAGTGGCATGTATGACAAACAAGATATATCTTTATACATTGGTAACAGAGGAGGTTAGAAAAGCTGTCTTTATTAGCGCACAAATTCTTGCAATAAAATCCGATAACACTTTGTTTGACTCGTAAAATAATTCATACAATACAGCTTACTAAACTTGCGTTACAACTATTACGAGTTTATATACATTTCTTTTCAGCATCGTGAATTCAAATGAAGCGTTAGTTCAAACACACAAACCAATAAATTACATAAAAAGAGTTCATTTCTTTAGATATCAAAAGAGTATCTACTGAATACTTCCTGCCTCACGCCTATAACTCCTTTCTCTGATCACACAATTTTATTTCCATGAAAGCCATAATCATAAACTTTTTATTGCTATTCATCCGAAGCAAACACTTACGGTACGGGAAAAAAGTTGGTTCGTTATGTCTCGAGAGGTTACAAGTATGAGAGGTCCATGTCAGTTTTGATCGGGCGTTCGAGAATGATTTATGGATCTGAGATATAAATTGTAAGGTCATGTTCAACATTCGTCAAATGGACAGCTAGTAAAACTTGCTATTCGTCTTAACTTCCAATATAGCTATTGACAGCCAAAATTTTATACATGAGTGTATTTATTTAAAGCTTATGAATGAATGTATGTTGTCGTTCACACTGTTTTCCTTTTAGAGAAAGGGCATTTCAGTTATATAATCGAAGCGAATCCAGTTTTAAACTACGAAGCTAAATACATTTTCAAGATTTAAAGGTAAATAAATTATTTGACTAAATATATATTCGAATATTATTGTAATGTACATAAAAATTCTAACCTATCCGACTAGGATTGCTCTGAATCGGGGTATTAACCATAATGATGGTATCAGTATATATTTTAACCCGCTGGAATTATCGGAATATTCAAAATCGAAATATCGTTTTTCGGACCGAGAACCCATCGAGCAGTTGATTCTTCGAAATTATGAAAATCGGAAAACAAACAAATCGCATTTATGACTTTCGGTAAAATAAATTTATGGATGTTTAATAACAGACATTATAATTCTTAGCTATTATGAAATTCGGACTTTTGAATCGGAACATCGAAATTCGAAATAAAATATCTCGAAGTATTTGGGTGTTCCCATATGTAACATGTCGAACGCAATAATTATGTAATTTATAAAAATATTTACATTAATTATATTTGTTTTGCATTTCGTAAATATTTTATAGGTTAACTCGCTTTTTATGTTGCTTATTTCTAGAATTAATTGTAACTTCTACAATTAAGCCAAAGTACTTGTCAGAAGTGACTTCGTTCATTGCCTTATCCATTGAGCTATAGCTTGCATTATACTTGTATTGTATAGTAAGTTAATTATATCCAGATCACATAGCTACCAATTCACCAGAATTTATTGTCGCGTTGTAAATTTATTGTCATCCATTTTTGCGAAGGCAACCTTGAATAGTCGAACAATTATTTCGTATTCAGATATTGTGAAACAAAAATATATTTCACAGTCAAGAAAAAGTATTGTTACCTAATGTTCAACTAAATCAGGGAGCTTGTTTATCATTTGGGAAAAAGTGATCTGGTGGCCTCAATCGATAACGCATTTATTTTCCATGTCAAGATCGTGTTAGCAGTTTATGCTTCATTACAAGTTTTATCGTGCCCTGTATGAGGACACATAGAAGATAAAAATCGTAATGACACAAGACACACTATGATGTTAGTCATTTTATATCCGAGTATATAAATAGTCTTGAATCATGTTCATGTGTTTTAAATAAGTGGCGCTGGATTAGTGTTTCACTATAGTATGCTTGATAATATCATGTCTGGAGCTAGACCTGCAAGTGCCCCTTTGTTATTTTGGTGGACTACGACGTAATCAATCCTTTGAAAACTCTGTAAGAGGTACAGAAGTGGGACAAGTTAACACATAGCTGATAGTACCTACTATCATATAATAGCAAAAGTACGTGTTTGTAAATGTAGACGTCGTCATATGCTATAGAAAAAGTTAGTAGTTCATGTACCTTAAATATTAACTGTCTGCTAGCAGAGGCATGATCCGTTCAATAAAATCCGTTTAAAATAGAGTCTCCATTTAATCTAATTTACTTCAAATGAAAAATAAAGTCTATATTCACATTTGGCGTTTGTGATATTTATGACAAATCTAGTCTTAGACTAGATCGAAACTAAATTATGAATATATTTTCATTACAAGAATTGGTCTTCTGTTTAAAGACTCACAAGCACGTTTACTATGGAATGCCATAAGTATATCCTAATTGATGATGGGTAATGACCCATTCTTAACCGGACGTTGCGCTCTCATACCGCACCCTAATTACCTGCGATCTTATACTGATAATGCAGCTTTTTGTCATAGAGAGGAAACAGATACTTATGCACATCGGTTTAAAACAAGTACGCCACCATTCTAAGCCAATTATGGCTTTCACTAATTGGTTTAAAAATAATGATACCTTAAATAGTTAAATAGTTACCTACAAATTGCCAACCAACAAAACGGCAGCTCGTTATGCATTACAAGAAGGATTACATCCGATATCGTGTAGCACTACTAAATTATCATACTCGAATGTGACTGTAATGAGTTCTGTAAGGGAATGACTCGCCTGTATAAACCGCATAGGTAATTTATTACGAACTTTGTCGCTACCAACTTATTAAGGCGAAGCTTCCTTTAGTGGGCGATCTAATTACCGACAAGCCGAGAACAATAATATGTAATCTGAATATTTATGAGAGCCACGATGCATCTGTGAATTTGATATACTTATACAAGGACTGTTTATCTTGAACGAAAATTGACTGTGTGCAATGAATAATTTATTGTGAGCAACCGGCATTGACGTTGGCCATATTTTAATATAAATCCATCTACCATATTGTATGCAAAATGCCATTGAATGCAGTGCAAGGCAGGATCATTATTCCAATACACTGCTGCGATATTCATCACGGGGCTTGTGGTTTAAACAAATCATCTTTAAATGTGGATGCGGCATACTCATCTGATGCGAACGCACTGCGAGCTACGGAATCGATTTTAATAATGTTGCTTACTTAGGCGCCTTAATGCGTTTTTTGTTTGAATACTTGCATGTTTCTGAAACATGATATTGCTTTGAGTATTTATGGAAAGTAGGACACATTGCAAATCGATCTTTTGCGATGGGAATATGCGTACATTTACAAGTACAGTACAATGTTGATTTAATTGTGGTTCAGAAAAACATAATCAACGTCTGTGGTATTTCTCAAATGCTAGAGGGGTATTACAAACAATTATGATAATTTTAAAGGAAAGTAAAAGTCTAAAATTTCTGAACAAATGTATTAACCCAAATAGCATCATAAAACAAGCTGTAATTACCTTTGTTTTGCAACCTTTAACGCTAGTTTTTACAGCACAATTCATATAATTCTTTCTCTAATGATAATAGTCAGCATATCCCATAGCTAAAAGAAGAAAAACTATTGTAACTACTATATATTAGATTTGTTTTTAGAGATTGAAGGCCCGAATTAGCGATCGTTAGTGTAATGGGCGCCCTAGATAGAGCTATTACAATAAATTTCTTAATTGCCCTCTGTTGTTGGATAGCAGAGATTCTTGGCCGCTGATGCAAAAGTGATCTCACTACTTAAACAAGAATGTCAAGCGTAGTGTCAAAAGTTTGACGTCATTGTTTTATTATTTTGCACGTGATAATCACTTTTAGAGCGCTCATATGTATGTATATTTTTTTGGAATGGACTTTTAGCGCTGTTATAAAACTGATGTTTTTTAAGTGTTTCGTTTTTAGTTTAATGCTCTTTTTATATGTTGAGTAGAGTTTTATATTTAAAGAGAGAAAACATGTTTTTGGAATTTAGTAAACTACGAATCCGAATTGAATTTTATACACTCTGCAATGCGAAAACGAAAAACAAACATTATAACAGGTTGTAGGAGTTATGTGGCATTTTTGTGTGTTATGGTTATATCTAAATATTTTTATTGGTTTTTGCTAGTTGACAAATTACCTATTAACTAAATTACAAAGGTTTATGGCTGAGGCAGTATTAAATACTTCAATGTTTTCTTTATTTCTAAAAAGACATGCATATCTACTTATATGGATGCGTTTTAAACGATTTTAGTGATTGAGGTTTTCTAGCCACAATTTTATTGCTATTGAAGCACATAGTTATTTTATTTATTTTATAAGTTTTCTTTCATATTAGCCATAATATATTTTTAGCAAACAATTAAATTGCATAATGTAAATTATATTAAATGCCAAAAGTGCCGAGTAAAATACAATTGATTTTAAGTTGGCGTTATAAGTATTTCATTGAATCAAGACCGAAATTATTATCTTTAGGAAAACTTTTGGAGAACTTACTTTTGGAAAAATAAATGCGGCTTGAATTATTCCATCCTGAAAATACATATTTGAGGGCTTGCTCTACTTTCTCAAGAGTTTATAAAAATATAATTTTATTTAGGATAAAGATTTCGTTCAGCCCGGGTTTGGATAAAATTAAGTCTGTAGTTGTAATATTTTCGAAGAAAACATATTTCAAAAGTATCCTTACCATTTTGATTTATTTAAAAAATACGAGTACACTGGTGCAATACAAAACGAAACTTTTTGAGCGCAGATGTTACTATGCCAATCCAAAATTCTTAATACAGTAAGTTCATCAACGGAATACAGAATTTAAATCGGTGGAGTCTTCCTGGGAGTTACATAACAAGAGTAGCCTATGGCGCCGGATGGGCAAACAGCCGTGATGGAATAAAAAATCTGTGTTTGTGTTGCAATCAATCAAACAAAGCTCGCGTCAAACTCCCAGCTTCCAAAGCTAACTTTTCGAAACGGGTCTGCTATTATTTAGTATTGATTTTCGACGTCTATTTTTATTTTTTTTTCAAACGTTTCAATGTTTATAGAGATTTGCGACGGCTGTAAGGGTATGATTTGGTTTGATTGGATTTCCATTCAAAATAAAATGTATTTTTAACAACTGGACAGACTGTTAGCGATAAATTTAGCTTTCCCCGTATAAGTAGATATAAAGGTCCCTCCACCTCCACCGTTTATCGCGTTTTTTATTTCGCTACCCAGCATGAAGTCTGGGCCAATCTAATCTAATA
The DNA here is from genome assembly GCA_963564715.1 of Catocala sponsa. NCBI lineage: Eukaryota > Metazoa > Arthropoda > Insecta > Lepidoptera > Erebidae > Catocala > Catocala sponsa. The sequence continues at coordinate 10,887,610 of OY751338.1, forward strand.
CGTACATCATGATAAAGTTATATTTTCTTATAACGCTTTCGTGCAAAAATATTATTCGATTTTATTGCTACTTTTATGTATCGGTGAGAAATGATTTTTGCTAAATACATATTATATTAAAGGAAATAAATACGTTTTACAAGAACTTTATGGAATGTAAATACTAAAAGAAAATATTGCTAACGAGCCGCTGAGAGGCAATTAATTTAATTAAAAATAAACATATTAAACCAGCGCCTGTTTGATCCAATTTCTCCCAAGTCATAAAAACACGGATAGTAACAACGCTAGAAGGTGATCTACCTATACGCAGTATAAGTTTTCAATGCAGTAAATATAATTTTACTATAGAGACGTAAGCGATCAATAGCGAAATCTGTTGATATAATAAATTATACACAGGTAATACAGTTAGTGTTCCTAGAATTGAATGTAAAACCCACAGATAATTATTTGATAGCGTAGGAGTTGGTTAAAAAAGAAAGGAAACAATCAACAAGTCCGCTTATGAACCCCACGGTCATCAATCTAGTTGAAAAGCGTAGTGATTATATCAAGGATTGTTAACAGTTACCAATATTCAGTAGACAATTATGTACAATTTGATTGATTCGGTAATTGGTGGTCAATAACCGACTCCTTAGTGTCACAGTGTATCATCAGACCAATTTGACATGAGCACAATTTGCAATCAAACAGTTTTTACGCTTGACTCTTGTAAAAAGTTGATTTATTGACACGCTTATTACATCCAATTTATGTTGCGTACTCACGGCGCAAAAAGTTGGTGAGCGGTTTATAAAATATTTTCTTCAAACAAAATGTTTTTAAGCGAGAAGAACAAATGTGTCTTTTTGAAGACTGACGATCGAAAGGTCTAGCAATTCTATGTTACAAATCTTTTAGATTGTACTGTGTGATAGTAGGGATTTATGACTAAGATTTGACTTCAGTTTTATGGTACCTTAACACTGGTAAAAAGTGCAAGTAATACAACAATGTTTATCATACACTTCGTGACTATGCCAGCAATAATATTACTTTACATTTGACTCTATAATAATATCCAATAGAAAGCTTTTTCCTTATTACTTTTTGCTCGCTACATCCGTATGTCATTACACATAGACAAGCCTCGCACAATGGGGTCTTGTTTAAGAATTAACGTTGAAGGCGGCCAATCAGGCAGACCATCGGTTAACTGATCAAACATAACAAAAAGCCTACACTCAATCAAGACGAATCCAACGAGGTGTTAAGCTAACACTATCAATCATTTAACTAATGTTTATTATACAATGTACCGGGACCGTGCCGGACCCGATTGTACTGATCAACGATTCATAAGCAAGTGTCTCGCGGGGCTCATTTGAGTCACAAAATGGCCAATTAGACTTTATTCAGCATGTTCTAATTTACAATCATAATTTAACTCTCATAACAGACAATAAGGACTTCTGTTTATCTTCCAACTCCTACTGAAGTATACAGTCCATTTCAAAAACTGCATACCTACCCCTTTATGTCCTTGGCATACTACTCTGTCTTGTATAAACCATTTTGATTGATATTTGTAATAAATTTCCAAATTTAAAGACACTTAGTTGGACTATTGCATTTAATTTTATCTCGTTAACGACACATTTCGGACTCGCCCCGGTACCGGATCGGACTAGTATATGACTAGTATAAATAATCATTTAAACGAATAGGGACGTGTTTCGTTATCTAAAGTTGGAATGAAGCCAAAATAGTTATAAAGATGGTCTCGTTAAACATTTGATGGTCTGCGGTATAGAAATTATAGAAAGTTATTATATCGTTGACAGGCGTTTTGAATTAATTAAGACTTGTTATTTTTTTTATTACCGCGACATAGTTTAGGGTTACGACGCGACGGTTTGTTTTAAAAACGAATAGTGTTATGTGTAAACATGTCGTTGTTATGAATGTAACCGTCATTAAAGTTTCGCTGATATATTTTATTGTAGTAAAAACTTTATTACTGTACAAATTTAAGGGGATAGTCGAGTAAAAAATGAATTGAAACGACTACGAATGTTGATTTTGTAGCAGGATAAGAATAAATAATTTCATTAAAATAATAATTAAACTTAAAACTCATTCTTATTGTAGTAACTTATTGACGCCTGCTTTATATATAATAATTATATCAGCCCTGTATTAAATTGCCCCACTGCTGGGATGGGTCTTTTCCAGTGTGAGAAGGGTTAGGCCATAGTCTACCATGCTGGCCCAGTGCGGATTGTCAGATTTCACATATCTTCGAAAGTATTATGTAGAACATGACAGACATGAAGGTTTTTCGCAACGTTTTCCTTTACTGAAAAACTTTGATATAGAGTTGATCCAAATGCGAAAAACATTATTAAGGAAGTATCCTAACTAATATTATAAATGCGAAAATGAGTTTGTTTGTTTGTTACGCTTTCACGCCTTAACTACTAATCAACATGAAATTTTGCATACATGTTGTCAGGGGTACAGAATAGGACATAGGGTACCTTTCATCCAGAAAAATAACTGTTGCAAACCTAACCTACATTTACACGAGCGAACCCGCTGGTGAAAACTAGTTGTATTATAAACCTTAAACAGTAAATTGTATTGACATTAATATACGCGGACAAGTGTAGGTGCTGTTAATGTGTACACAAGTCTTCTTTTTTGTCTCGCGTCTATTTCCTGCAAGGGATGCGCAGAGGTGTATTACACCCACATTTCAGCAGCTGTGATTTTAGGTACCAAGATATAGGAGACGGTCCACTTACCGGCACAGTTCTAACCTCCTTGCTGCTGCTAAGAATTTTTAAACTAAAGATCCAGTAACGCTTTGCCAAACCCAGGAATTGAACCGGTAGGTTTATGCACTGTTGCAGTTATATACCCTAACGCTGCGCAACCAAGGCAAGCAATGTGTATAAATCTGGCGAATATAAATACAGCTATGTTCGAATAAATTGGATAGTTTTACAATAATTTATAGGCATCGTCACTCGGTTATAATTTAAGGAAATACATCGAACGCCATCGATTGTAGTCAAGGGTCCACTTAATATGAAGCCTCAATCATGATGGTGATTGATAGATACGTCGCAACATCAAAGCTGTTACAATAAAATGACATGTGATTTCGATTGAAAGTATAGTATCTTATTATTGTAATGGTGATAACTGTTAACTGTTAACGTAATGTACTGCTTTCATGGCGCAGAACTAAATTTCCTAGCAGACCAAACACTTTAACATGAATCTGGCACAAAACGCGTAACGACGTGTGCAGGGCTCTGCTCGTGGACTACACGACTGCTTGCCATCAGGCGAAGTTCCGACAGACTATAAAAAAAATATGGCTATAGAACTCTCATTCACAATGAACATTCTCTTGTAGTTTACATATAATTAAAAGAGCCATTTTCTATAGTAGCGCATATTACTTACCATTGAATAAAATTATCTTAGTAAAAAAATATATTATAGCTTTGTTACCTACTTATTTCCATAAAAAGTACAAACAAACGTAAACATTTTCGCGTTTAGTTTAGTTTAGCCAGTAATCGAATCCGAGACTCCAAGACAGCCGCCGTAGTCTCTACTGCTGCGCTACTGGTTTTCTTATATTTACAATGCTATTTTTATTTCACTGTTGATTATATGCATACATTTTCTTAATAATTATGATCAAACGGTACGAAATTAATATTTGCTATAATTTTAAATGATTCATACTACACGTTTTTGTTTTATTCTAAAGTTTTCTATTGCTACATTAAAAACAGATGTATTATTTTATGCTTTGAAGAAAAAGTATCAACTGGCCTTACATTTTATCGTTTAAACTCCCTACATACTGTTTAAATAAGTAAACATATAATATATTGTCTGTACATAATCACTTGTATAGCTGGATACAGCCAGTATTTATGGGGTAAATAATATAAAACAGTAAATTTATAAGTCGTGTAACAAGCATTACAAGCTATTTTGCATCATTTGAACTTGTGTAAACAAATCCGGCTCCGTTGATATATTTACAATGAAATAGTTACTACTCGTTAAGCACTAGTTGTAGACCGTGACTTGATTCATGGTCATTGACCTATTGAGTCGCAGAAGCACACCGGCGGCCAGACACAATAGGTTTTTATTATGTCTGGTTTTCTAAGACTTGACAAGTTAAAAAGCATATAGTCGTAGAGAACGCTGCGACGATTTATATACTTATCTCCTATGCGTCGTAATTCCGTGTCGAGTTGATCCGACTATACATCCGTATTTGCGTATGCCAATACACTTGTCAAATACAATCAACACCAACGATTAATGTTTTCGAATACTTATAGGTAACTATTTTTAAATCACTTTAAAATGCAATACTTCATATTTTATCGATATCGGTAGATAAAATATTATAATGCTTCCATCGTGATTATATTTGTGGTGTAAATTTTATTGGTATCCTATAAACTATACCTTTCTTAACTTAAACACTTTATATTAAGTAGATACAAACTTTGCATTTTACAGAGACTTGTAAGTGAACAAGAAAAAACAAAATAACTTACACAATTAAGGAGTTCTAATAAACGTAAGGAGCCGCAGACGGTAGCAAAAAGTTTGAACGTAAAATCCTTTGCCTCATGTTATCGCACTTCCTCAGATGGGAAAAATGTGTTCCGATAATGCGTCTCGGAATTCCCATGTTTTTTCTTCGTTTTGCGGAAAAATAAAATGAACGTGTACATATTTACTTAAGTATTTTCTTTTGTATGTACTAATAGGTGCGGCGTCCTCGGTTATATAAGTGTTTTATTGTTATTTGTTGTCGATTAAGCGTGCGTGAGCATGGAGATTTCCAATAAGCTAATGTTCACATAAGCAATTGTAAAGTTTAAGTCCATTGTTTTTATTTTGGAATCCATGTTTTACAGTGACCGTAAAAACATGTATACGGTACTTACTTACTTATCGTGTCGATGGCAACACATTTTATATAATTTTCGACCAGTTTTCGGCAACGCGGATAACGCGGATGTATACGGTACAAAGTTTCATTAAAATATAAAAATTAACCAATGTGTACAATATTTTGGGGCACATAGGTAGTATAGATTTTAATGGGATTTTGTTCCGTATACATATTATTGAAGGTGACTGTACATTATAAAACATAAAAAAATATTCAGTGTAATATGATGCTCATCAATCAATGTCTTAGCTTTAATAAATATTATACAGAAAACAGTAGGTAGAAATGTAGACTAGAAATGCGGTCACAAATCATTTTGATACCTTTTATATAAGTTTATCATCAGATTTATCCTCAAAACATTATCACCATGTATAGCAGCGCACATATTACCAGTAAAATAAACCTGTAACTTGCACCTTTTAATTCAAATAAACCATTCACTCCCATATAAATCTTCATTCATACTGGAGTACGCGAAACGCAATTAATTAACACTAAAATAACCATGGAGCGTAGCACGAAGCGTACTGTCTAAACAATACGCCGGAGATTGCATCCATGACGACATCAGATTAAACATTGCCAGCGTTTTTCCACGTCTCATTAAGGATGTTGCGTTCGTTTTATCATATTGTAGATTTAAGACCAAGTTTACGAGCTAGGTTCCATGACTGAGTAATCATTTGAGATGACGTTGAGTTTTCACGTTTGCAGTACTTACTTAAATAATATGTTGGAGTATTACGTGAGGTGTATAGCAATCACGTTTTGTTAGTTTCGTTTGATCTTATAGAATATAGAGCAAACGTATTACTTTTATCCATAGTTTATTTGAAACTTCCTCATTTTATGACTATATTTGTAAACATTTTTTGTATAGAAATAAGATTTTGTTCAGTGATCATTTACTAAATTTGCTCTTTTTCAAATTGTTCCTTATACTTTATCGGTCAGCGACAGTTGAAGTATAATTTAAATCAGTTACAATCAAGGCTTTAATAAGTAAGCTTGGTAAGCGTCAACGCGGGATTATTAAAATTAAAATAAACATATATAAAGGGCAAGGAGTGGACGCAAACACCATTTCTTATCTATTGTGATATAAACTTACTTTTCTTAATAATAATAACCCTCTCTGGGACAGTCGTTATCTCTTCATGAGACTAACGCGATACCGGAGGGCACAGTACACTAGCTTTTAAACTATCACCTTCGCCTTGTGATATAAACAAAAAATGTATCCCCAGGTTAAATAAAAGCACATAAACCGCAGAGCATGCGGTCCTGAATGCCTCAGAGAGTCGGTTAAGGCCTCGTCCCCGGCTTGCCGTTACTGGTTGGCTGGGGTGAAACTTCAAGAGCGCCCGTAGGACTCTCAACTCTGGCTTGCCTTGGTCGGCCGGTCAGAGGGAGGCCGCTAGTGCTACATGCTTGGGGATGGAAGTGTAATTTTCAAGGGCATAACTACGGGGAAACCCACTCCGGGTCTCCGTTGTCACGAGACCCGCGGTGGTGAAACCGGCGCCGCACCGCTCGACACCCCTAGCCACTCGCACCGGTGTTGCCCTCTGCTGCTGGCTTGTATGCCTATGTTAGCTATTCAGAGGGCCTATCCAGTGAGTTGGCGAGTCACTGTCTGTCCATTCGATTGATGCTATTAGAGTATTCAGGGCAAACGCCGTTTTATCATCCATAGTAACCAATATACCAGTCCATCAAAGACCCATACCCATAGCCCATATAATAGAATCCATACGTAGCAATAGTCCTACGCCTGCTGCCGGTAGTGCCGCTGTAGGTGTTCCATCCCACCTTTGATTAAAACTCTCGAAGGACCTCTTCACGTTGGACCCATGTCTCCGCGTAAGCCTCCCAAAGGGCCATGTATTTTCCTAACGTATCAGGAGAAAACCTGTGAAAGAGAAACAATAATATGGTTACAGAATGGCTTTTAAAAAAATCTTATGAGGATACGGAGAAACTTCTTCATCCACTAGTATAAGTAGGAATGACAATATAACAACAGAAAAAAATACACAAATCTTCACCCACATTCACACTAACGAGCATACACACCACATACATATACACACTTTCACACTTTTCAACTGCTTACACAAACACGCAACACTTAAATTCTTACAAACGCAAGCATAATAAGTGTGGCAATAAAGATTTATTATTATTAAAAAAATAATAATAATAATTTATTTTCTCTTCCACAAAGATAGGTAACTTAAAATTATGATAAAAAGACTTAGGTATATAAATAAAAACAAAATTAAACATAACTCTCACCAAGGTCTACAATAACTACTTTATTATATGTTTGACACTATCTTTATTATACCGTATGAAATTTGAATCGGCAACATTAGTTGTGATTATTATACGAATAAAAAAATAACAAAAAAAATTATATTGCTTAAAAGTGGTTAAAGGATTCGTTTTGTCACCATTTCTATTTATTAACCTCTGAGTCTTCTTCGAAGAGGTTAATGAAAATACTTTGTGGGTCTGTGTGTCTGTTAGTGACAGGCATAGCACCGGAACCACTGGACCGATTGACTTCTAACTTGGTGTGCTGACACCTTGGAGTCATACCTCGGTCGAGTTTGAATATGGGCCCTGAGGGTTAAAAGACCTCTGAGATATAGGGGTCCCAAGGTCACATGAAGACGAAGAGGTTGAATCCTGGGTTTTTACGCCCATCTCGTTCTTCTCTAAAAAACATTAGTTTCAAGTCTCAGTGTTCTTTCTGTTAGGTTTGTGTAAATTAAACCGGCACAAGGTGGCATATTCTTTAGAGCTGGAGCAGATTTTCCACCATTTAAAATTACTGGTAAAGTATTTTACACAGAGGCAAAACCCGCTTTTAAGCAATTCAGTATCTAGAGGAGTTCTACAGACGATACATTTTAGCCATCTACTCAAACCTGCAAAAAAGTCTATGAATTAAAAAGCGCACCTAAGCATGGTACAAGTACGTACCTACAGGCAAAGGCAGCTACTGACAGTCCTTTGTAGCATCATAAGTGCTCATTTGTTATGATACATAAAATCTTCGATTATTATATTATATATTTCATGTCCAAATATTAATCCACAGCCGAGTGGTAACCCACCTCGCTACCTAATTGAATGCTATGCGCAAATACTCGTCAATATATATTTTCTAAGGGTGCAAAAATATCCAATGAATATTACGGTTATCGCTCTGTTTAACATGCATTTGCCAGTTTGTTATAACATGTACCACAAACATCGTCTTTCCCCTCATTCACAAAACGTAACCATAAAAACTGCAATTAAAACTCAGTTGGACTTGTCTACTGTTTTTTCGTTCTTCGTCGGTGCCTGTCTGTGCCAATATTTGCCTCTGTGCATTATTGCTGAGCCCGGCCGTGTAGAATGGGGTGGAATTACCTCTGCAGGTTTACTCAGGACATTCGGAATCAGACTCATTCGTTGCACCAAATTAGTAATTTGAATAAGTAATTTTTCTGTTTTGTTCTTTAGTTACTGGTGTTACGTCGCATTGTTTGTTTGTTTTAGTGTTATGTCTTGTAATATTTGTTGCTGTTCATAGTATTATTTCTAGAATATTCGATAATTCAGATGATTTATTTTAATGGATTATCTACTTAGTCCAATAGCGACAATATTTTTACAAGCGTAGCTGTTGTGAAGTTTCAGGTTGACTTTTTAGGTAAAGCAGAGTATACGTAACATATATTTTATGTATGAATTATTTAATAATATGAATTTTCAGGAAATTACCAATAAATTTAGTATTAGTACTAGAGTCGTCTATTAATACCTGATTCTTAGACATGATTATACAATAAGTATGGGTGCGATATTTCTCTGCTTGAGAACATCAATAAGCGTATCAAATATGTGATATAATTTATAGTGCTTTGCAAAACTGTACTTTATTAATTTCTGGTAGATGTTCAAATTGCCTGTACTTATTTCGCTATGTCTATTAATAAAGATTGCAAAGCTGGCCAGTATTGTGACACGCGGATGTCATCTGTATACCTCTTCCTTCATTCTCGTGTTTTGTTATAGAACTACAAAAACATGCTGTTTACTAACTTATGTTTTTGTCAATATCTCTTCCATTACGACTTTTTCCTTATTTACCACCACATAGTATGATTAAACGCATATTATTAACAAGAGGTAAAAACATATACTCTTGTTTACTTTTCCTCACAATATTTTTTTCAAGATGGAAATATGTAAACTCCCATCTACCTACCTATAGTACCTACTTATCTACAGTAAATGAGCTGCTTATATAAATACTAATTTATGTCATTACTATGGTAATATTTTATTTATTACTAGGCTTTTTACTAGATTTTTATTTATCATTAAGCAGAAAAAGCCTAGTATTATTAAAACTTTCTAATAATATATCTTCTTTCGCACGAAGTAAACAAACATTCATGCGATTTAGCATCAATTAGCGAACAACTCAATGATTGAAACAGTTATAGTTTTATTATATTATTGTTCATCGAATCTTACATTCAGAACTTACATTATTAATATATTGCATTGATAATATTAATTCTAAATGTTAGATTTGACAAAAACAGAACAATTTTATTATTTCTACATTGTATAAATTAATTAGCATAATGTCTTAATCTTACAATATTTTTTTCGGCTACCAATTAACATCAGCCAAGCATTTTATTCAGATAACTAGCAAATTGGGTTACGTTTTACTAGTCTTGTTATGCGGCTTTCTTGTTAAGTCGTTGGATGCAAGTCTAATGGCTTTATCGTTAGGCTGTTGTTTGAATCCCATCCATTGTATTACCTACGTGAACCTATTTCTAACATAAGCATTCTATTGAAATTGAAAATATTGAAATTGAAATAGCATTCTAGCTTAGCTGGAGGCGTTAACAAGAATACAAATAATTTGTAACCTAAATATTAAGTAATGTTTAAAAAAAACGTATTTAATATATGTTAATAATAAAGCTAAGATAAAATTCGTGCTAGGAGTGATTTTAAATCGGTAGTACGAGTACAATGGATGGATGTCGAACCCACGACCACAAGTGCGATACTTCAAGGATTAGGCCTATAACTAGGAACAGGCTTCTAATAAGATGGACTTTTTAAAATTTGTTATTATTCCAACTTAACCCTCATAAGCATAATCCTCTTTTATTTTAGAAGACTTTGATGAATAACATTTCTTCAAGTGCCCTGGTTATAATTTGTACAATCTGCGATTGATGTCTACGCTTTATAATATTGTAGGTATATAAATATCTAGTTTGCTGTCTAAAATAGCTTTGATAAAACAAGAAAAATACAGAGGCACATAGTAATCACGGCTCTCGAGGTGTATAAGCCAAGTCAACAGTCATCTCATAACCGGATACCGGGACGTATGCATTCTTCATGAGGCTTGCCAAGCCCATCTCAGTTGAAAACACCGTACTTAGCATTCGCTGTAGGCTTCTCGTCAACTCTTGTGAATTTATGTGAATAGCAGGATTTAGCTTTGCTGTGGAAAGTCTGAGTTGGTTTGGGTGAATGTGAAATGTAGTGAAGGCGATGTGACACCTATGTGCTGTGATTTGTATTATGAGCTGAGAAGGTGAAGTGTTTGTTTGTTTTATTGGTTGTTATAACTGAGGGCCAATTCTTGTACAAAAATCTTTTCAAAATACGGTTCTCGAATTGATTGAAATTAATTTATTTTCACATATACAGTAAGTAAAATAACGAAATTCGTTCCCTTAAAGCGGTTATTACACATCATTAATAGATGCAAATAAACATATTTGCATAGAAAAATAAGCATGAAAAATAAATTAAATGTAAAACTAATTAAAAAGTCATTTTAATTAAAAATTCATAACTAAGTAAAAAGCGGCGTTGCCGTTTTGCATTGGTACTTTTGTGCGTATGCAAAGAGTGTTTCTTTTTCGTGTCTGTTTATAATTTTTTATTGAATATTTTTGAAGTTATTAAAATAAAATATTTTTTGTTTTTATGGGAACATTTTTTTAGGATCTACGCACGCCATAATATTGCCAGTTTAAGGGAACGCCTTTCGTTAGTTATCGTACTGTATGTGATATATAATATGACACAGATACTAGATGGGAACTCTATGTTGAACATTTATTTGGTAATTTGATCTCTTTCTGAGTATTACGCTTTAGGTTTGAACCTCTAACAACAAAAAGCGGCTGTAAAATATATCATCGACAAAACTTCTTTATTTTTGTATCATAATTGATTACTAGTGTTGTTGCCTTACAGTTGATGCAAATACTAAAATAAAAGATATTGCAATGAAGAAAACATATTTATAAATAGTAGCGCTTTATCTTACAAAGAAGGTTGCAATATTTACTGTATAATTAACCGAGCTATAGTGAACAACCGCTTCACCTTGTTAGGGTATCGGTAACGACATCGTTACACCGATTTGAACATTTAGCATACGTTGCTTTTTTCAATTTTAATTGGAAGAATTCAATGCGAACGTACTTCGTTAAAATTTCCGTTAAATACAACCATTTAGTACGTATTAAATGGAAATAAAAACATAACCTTTTCGGTTAATTGCTTTAGAGTTTGTTACACGTAATAGGTTTAATTGCTATCGTTCAAAAGTGTGCCAATGTCGTGCCCGTTAGATCAGATTTTTGTTTATTTCGTTGAAGAATTTTTACAACTTCCTTATAGTGAGTAATGACGATATACAAAATATGTAATGTAACGTACTGTACATAACATTTGTGTATCGTATTTTTATAGTATTTTCTAATATATAATACGTATTTTTATAGGAAACATAATATGCGAAATGTAATAATAGCTTTTCTACAAACATATAAAAACAATATCATATTACATTTACTTCATTACATTATGGCATAATTGCGGCAAAACATTATACAGTCAAATATAAATGATAATATTCTTTTAAAACGAGTTTGTAAAACTAAAAATTATACTAAATTAATCTATTGTGTCACAGCGGCACACTGGTGGCCAGACACAATCGATTTTTAATTGTCTCGTATTCTAAGACTTTCAGAGAGATTAGTTTATCTAATGTTAATAACATTCACCATCGTAGCAATTGATTTATAAAAACATTGACACTTAGAAATAAATTAAAACACTCTATCTCACGGCCATGACGAAATAGGGAACATTAAAAATACTGAGTAACATGAAGTAAACTCTGACCTGACAACCATCTGTTGGTAAATACATATGTACATCAATATAAAAACGTGTTCTGTGTAAGAATCGATCTCTCCCTAGACAATGTATTGATATAGATAAATAGGTATACAATTCTTTATTGTACACCAAAACATTATTACGTATATTTACAGGTACAGAGAAAAATGTATAAAAAGTACATTAGGCCTTATCGCAAAAAGCAATGTATTCCAGTCAATATGAGGATGGACAGGAATGATTTAATATAACAAGTCAGTTGATGGTGTGCTTACATCATGATCATCATATCAACTCCTTAAATAATTTGATGCAGGTATTTGATATTATTCATATGTCACACTAACACATGTAATATCTACATACATAATTATAATTGTTATTGAAACATACTGTTAATATTATATTGAAAGAAAGAATAATAATTTATTTATGCGGATTGATTTTTTTACGTAATTAAAATAGACGCATAAAGATTTCACTTGACTAATTTTCGCTGGCAACACATTTCAAAATTACAGCTTGGGAAACGCAAGATTTATCAAAATAATAGGTGGAATGTATTGGCATCTATAGTATAATCCTCTGATGGCCTCACGAATCTCTGATATAATGCGAGGCAATTACTTTTCCGATAAACAACCGGGTAGTCGCTATTAATTGAATAGAAATAGCGACTCGAAATATACCCTGCATTATTTAACAATGTATTAATTACTTTCCAATTAGCGAGTCACAAGTTGCAGCGGCGTAATGTCACCTAATACAAGTCAGTTCGCACGTATGTGCATAATAACGGCAGGAATGTAGGTCGAATGCTGATTGCAAACTCAGCCTCATATCGAATTCTCTTTTTTCCAACCAACGATCTCGGTTGCGCGAAAAATTTCATATCGCCACGCGTTTTGCAAGTAAAATCAGATAACTTTTGACACTTCAATTACGTAGTGATGGCCGTCTCTAATTTTTTTCGCCGAGAAAAAAACGGGAAACATGTCACGTCATGAGCATACAAGACGAAGTTTCCAGAACAAAATAGAAGTTCCTCAAACTTTAACGGAAGGAAGGTAATAAGAGGAAAATTAAAAAGTTTTTCGCTTTTAATATTAAATCAAGTGGAGATCTGTTATCGCAGGTGCACTATCGAGTGGACGCCGGCGTTCGCTAGCCGCGCCCCGCGGCCGTTCTTATTGTTTTATGTGTTTTAGTTTACGCTTGTTAGTTTTCCATTAAGTTCTAGCGCTGTGGGCCAAGCCTTTTATTAATTCGTCAGACTTGCCTGTCTAGACGAGATGAACGTTTTCATTGCTTACATCTTCATAATATTAAATCCATTTGTAGCGATATTGCGAACGCATGTTTATTATTTTGAAAATAGTAAGAACCCGGTACGCCATGTCGGCGCGAAATCAGTTCAAAGCGAGCTATAAATTATACGATTTGTATTCTCCTTTTAGTGTTGGGATAAAGAAGTTAGCGTTTGTGAGACCACACTAAAGCCAGCGGACAGTTACAAATCTTCATTAACAGCTTGACAAAAAGTCGCCAGCTGTTGCCTCGTGTAAATCTATCCAAACTTCTGTGTTCTGTCAGTGACATAAAAAGAAAGCTATTGAACAGTTTTAGAATAGAGGAAGAGTGTCGCTATAGCTATGTTAATAATGAAGCTTCAACAATTTTATAAAGATTAGTCTCAAACGATAATGTTGTGAAATTGGTTCTCGGCAAGTCATCGTTCTATTTATATTAATCTAAATGTAAATACGTCGTGTTTACTTGATATTCTGATGTAGGTAAGTACAAAGTGGCATCTTAATGACGCGCATTAACCATCTCGCTGACAGCCACAAGTGTTGATGTATCGATGTATAATGAGTGTGTCGCTTGACAAGGTGGGCTGTGACCGTCATTAAATCGTCAAGACCGATATAAAATTATGAAACTCATGTCGCATGTCGGCCAAGACTGTTGACTTAAAGTTTACTTTCATTAATACGTCGCTAAAGGTTGAAAATAACCGTTCGGGAGGCATAAAAGAAATCCCAACTGGTGGAATTCACGTGAAAATAAAATATTATAAAATCCAGATTTATCGTTCGTCCGAAGATTTAAAGTCCATTTTTGAGTAAATAAAATACCATTCAGACGCGCTCGCTAAGTTTTAATGAACTTTAATTTATGGAGTCTCGCACACAAATTTGTCGCTTTTACGGTCATTCCAAGTGATTTTCGGTAGTCAGGATATGTGCGGTATGGGAGGGACCTGTTCCATGTTTTGGTTTATGTAATCCAGTCTATTAATTTTGACTTTATGTGATACAAACGATGCGTGCGGTGATTTTTATTGAACAAGTCTTTTTAGGATCGAATAATGGCTTCAGTTTTGGAACTGTGTAGGTACAATACGCGTGAACGTCATTTGTTTATAATTACCAGGAGTAAATAATGAGTTCTAAATCTTCTTACCTAGGTTATAAACAGTAGTTAAACAATGTACGGACAGAAATTTATATATTGTACCTACATTAAGGTTACCAAATTACAAAATTGTATAAAGTAAGAAAATATGAGGATACTAGCGTGCAAATGTTTTCAACAGTTTCTTGAAGAAATATTACGTGCCGTTAAGTATATTGTAAATAAAACAACATAATTCACGTCTTTCACTTAATCTGGTAAAGTGAAATATTAATATTAACTGTTAGGCGATTTATCACGTAATCTTGGATAGGTTGATTCATTAGCATGATTCATCCTTCAGCTCGTTGAATTTATAACTCTTGAGCATCGGATATTTGACAAAATGAACCATTACTTGTTACGAAACATTGTAAACACAACCGTACGTCAGTTGGCCGCACCCCGGACGATGTTATTCTTTGATTTTCCGTTTATTTTGTAAAGAATAACACAAACTAACGAGTAGAGTAAGCAGCGGCATATATAAATCACGATTTTGTTGCGATAGTCAAAATATCTTCATAATTTAGTACTACGAATACCAGCTGGAGTATTTTGAGGTTCGTCGTAACATCCCAGTTTGTTTCCTCTTGCATTCTAAATTCGTATCATTTTAGGCCACGGACAAACTTTTAGGATGATTAAAATATTCATTAATGCTTTATTTTCCTTTGCCTAGACACCTACTTTAATGTTTATGTCATTTGCAATAACTTTTGTTAGGTCAATTTATTTTTAAATATTACCATCTCAATATCTGATGCATATTATTATTTAGTATAGTTTTTATAGCTTTTGGCTGATGATTGATCTCTGACAATACCTGATCCGCGAATAAAATATGAAACATCAAATCTGTAGTCATACAACTACAACAACGACTTTTGAACATGCACTTTGAAAGCAAACAAGGCAGATTAATGTAGCGAATAAAACAATATACGTGCGCAAGAAATAATGTGCATAATTGTATTGATCACAATATTTGTACTTATTGAGATATAAATTACAAAAAATCAACCATTCACTCAATCCCGTCATTTTAATTTTCCGCCGGGATGGACATTGCACAGTAAAGACAGAGCAGGCAACACTATAAAATGTCGCCGGTATCTCAACTAGAATGGCTGTTGAAATATAAAAGAGTGTGTAAAACGAGGAACACTGCTTCCATAGTTTTATGAATGCTGCTTCTCTGGCAACAATCGAGGCGAGAATAAATAAAAAATAAAATAAAAAGACGGACATGCACCGTTTAAAGTCACCGGAGCCAACGACATGATGAATATTACAACTGGCTAGCTGCTCGCCAAATAAGATAGTTGTCTCGCAACGAATAAAACAATCTTTGGATGGTGTTGTTGGCTTTGGACTTGAATACTTCAGTTTTTATGAAGCGTTACCATACTGGGATCTTGTATCTTGGATATAATGTGCATAATAGTTGCGAGTAACAAGCTATTAAGTTCAGATGCAATATTATTATAGTCACGCTTGACATTTTACTATATTATATACGAATTGGTACGAACCAGCTTAGGCACGCCATCAATCTTTTAAATTAACATAAGTATTTCTACCTTAATGATATGTGAAGGGCTACAATCTAGATTTTTTGTGAATGCAGTTACAAGTAGGTATATATTTATAATCAACGTCTCTGAGGTAAAACATCATAATCAGCATGAGAGCATCCACAGCATGAGTTTGCCTTTCATTCGATCCATGTTTCCTAGATAAAGCCGCTTTTTTTACTGAGTCCTTTATAAACTATCACGGTCTTCATTTGCTTAAGGGTCAGCTGGAGCTAATTCAAGTGGTAAGTGGTATAAAGAGAGGATGCTACCATCACATCATCTGATTATTTATTCGAGGAAAATTTATGTATTCAGTAATATCTATTCAGCCCTATATGTTTTAATGCATCCAAACTATTTCAATAATTTTACAATACAACTAGAAACTTGTACAGGTGTATATCTTAGAGAGGAGAACAGTGTAAAAATGTTTTTTATTCTGCCCAGGATTATTTTCTTGTGATATTTTTATGAAAACTTATATTTTATTTACTACTAGCTTTTGCCCGCGGCTTCGCTCGCGTTAATTTAGAATTTGACAATCAATTCGGGTCGTACTCTGCTTGTAATAATAATTATAATTCAATCATGATTCGAAAGACACGTGGCGCCATCTATTATCATAATAACGTTATTGTTGTTTTTCTTGGGAACAATAATTTTTTTGGGGATGAAAGGTAGCCTATGTCCGTTTCTGTACACCTGACAACGTATATGAAAAATTGCAGCATGATCGGTTTAGTGGTTTAGGCGTGAAATGGTAACAAACAAACAAACAAACTCATTTTCGCTTTTATAATATTAGTTAGGATTTAAGATTATGCAATTAATGAAGTCCATATTTTTCATTTCAATTAAGTATTATTCTAGAACTTTGCTTGCATTGTGTAAATATTTATAAACAACAAGATTAAGTAAAGCGGCTTGAAGACGATAGGATATTAATAAGTCAGCGAATCAAACGGCTAGAACATTGTTTGTTTAATATACTAGTACTATCTAATTGGAAAGCATTGCACACGGGTAAGAGAATTATTAATGCAGTGAACAAATAGTCTACCTGGTTAATTATTGTGAAGGTACTTAATGGGTTGACTGATAGAAATCTATAGTATAGAATAATTCAGGTAGTACGGGAGACAAATATTCAACTAATGTATCTTTTGTGTATCTCACAAGTGTATGTTCCGTATGGGAAACCACAACACACGGCGTAGGCACAACTACTTAAACCATTACATCATACGAAAAATGCAAATATTGCCTTGCTTCTTAAAAATACGTCATTCAACATTTAAATCTATGGATAGCCTACTGTTCTTAGTGGTAGTCCCCAATGCCCGATGGCAAAAAAATCGTGGTAATTGGTTCCATGTTACAAATTTTCGCTTATGTTCGGATCGATCGTGAAGTCTCGGGTTCGATTTTCGAGACGGATAAATTATTATTGGATTCTTCTGTTGAGTAATTCTTAGTAGCAGTACGAAATCTGCCAATGCAGTAGATTACAATTATTAGTGCAGGCGTCAAATATCAGCTGACAAAATATGGATGTAAAAGCCCTCTGCTTATCCTTTCGGGGATATACAGGCATTGCTCTATTCATCAATCGTTTTGATTCGTTGTTTAAATGTCTGTGGGGTATTCATAACCGATAGAAACTAGAAACTATTAGTGGCGCGAGCGATATCCCAAGAACCTAATGACTACGCGGATGGCGTAGTGGTTTAAGTGGTCCCTTCGCCACTGCCATTGCGCTGTGTTCGATTCCCACACGGGACAAAACTTTGTGTGATTCACAAATGATTGTTTCGAGTATGGGCGTTTTTTGTGTCCGTTGTTTAAATGTTTGTAATGTCCCCGGCGACACAGGATTTATAACTATTCCTTTTTTTATTTCGAAAAGACAAATTTCTC
This sequence comes from Catocala sponsa, assembly GCA_963564715.1. Classification (NCBI taxonomy): domain Eukaryota; kingdom Metazoa; phylum Arthropoda; class Insecta; order Lepidoptera; family Erebidae; genus Catocala; species Catocala sponsa. Next base: position 10,905,796 of record OY751338.1, read on the forward strand.
ACGAAATTTGTCTTTTACAAATGAAAAAAGAAATTATCTACAAATACTTGAATCAAACATGATAAAGATGAAAAACGAATTACATGGACGGCAAAAGTGTGGTTTTCGGCTTGCAACAATTTTTACTGAAGGTATTAGGCAAGGCAGTCATGGAATTAGAATGCATATCAAAAGCAATTTTTGAATTATAAATAAAATGTACTATGGGTACCAGTAGTCAAAATTCCACCGTATATGAAATTGCATAAAAGCTTTTGTTTTGTTTATAATTTTCAGCTTTATCCATACAAACTTTAACTATACCCAATCAACAGTTCGGGAGTAAAATGCTTAAAAAGTAGTTCAGTTTTTATTTTCCCGTTTAGTTAGATGCATCTGTTTGGTAAACGAAGATAATTTTCATTCGATAATTTTTGTCTACTCCATATAACATGACATATGAATGCCATCTAATATGGTCATGCAGACTGTCACCATCTTCTACATTCAGGGAGTGTATGGCTGGCGCAATAGTGCAGCAAAGTGGTTGAACGTTGTGTATTTGATACCGATTCGGGACAAACATTGTGCGATCCATAAAGTACTGACAGATTGCTTTTTTTCTGTTGTTTACATAATACACTTGAAACGTCTTTAAGCGCTTAAAAAGACTTATATGCGAGAATTGTCTTTTTGAATGGATTCTTCTCATATCTACATGAATAAAGTCAATATAAGCTAACATCGTACCATAAATCTGTTACCGGATCACTTAATAACGAGATGAAACACATCATACTGTTATACTGACTTAAAATAATATCAAAACACGCTAAATCCCGAGACTAGAGCTACATTCGAAGCTTTATTTCAACGTAACAGTTTATTCCAACGTTACGTGCACTAAAACTGCCAGATTACACCAACAGCACAATAACTACTATGAGTCACCATAGTTTACGTAGTACTCGTAGTACAGTTTGTGAATGATTAGGAATAGCGCCTAGATGGCGGTATACCAAAAGAATATTTAAACTCAGAAATGGTGCGTCCTACGCAAAAAATAACGAAATCTTAACTCCCTCAATAGTTTTGTTTTTGTTTATAAAGAAGTGTTAAAGTTTTTACTTCTATCGGTAGTTTAAATATAGTATCCCAACTTTTTTTTTATATTATTGGTGCTGTAGTAATCTGATTATTTTATTGTAATTTAATTAGGTACATTTTTTATTAAAACGCCAACTTAGTTACAAAATGTATTTTTATATAGAATTTAGTTTGAACGATAGCTACTGTAGGAAGCTCTTAGTAAAGGCGGCATGCATGTTAAAAGCAATATGTGCCGTCTGTGAATGACTAGTTTACGTTTGCTATATCGTTTGCTGTACTTTAACACTAAATGCTATAAAAAGACTATAAAGGCGATGCTCTAGCGGAATCAAGTATGCGAATTACTGGCTTACTAGTAGTTTTAGAAGAATTGCATGCATTTTGTGTAAGGTACGGGCGAAAATGGCTATAAATGTGTACCTGCTTTTTTATGGATTAGGGGCGAACGAGCAGACGGATCGCTTGACGGTAAGCAATTACCGCCACCCAGGAACACCTGCAACACCAGAGGAGTTACAAGTGCGTTGCCGGCCTTTCAAAAAGGAGTAAGCTCTTTTCTTGAAGTGTTGAAGGTCGTATTGGTCCGGAAATACCGCAGGCGACAGCTCATTCCATAGTTTTGTTGTGCGAAGCAGAAAATTTCGGGAGAAACGCACAGTTATGGACTGCCAACCATCTAAATTATGGGAATGCAAATGCTGTCGCGTAGGACCATGGCGAAAAGAGGTGGCAGGGATCAGTCCGAACAATTCCTCGGAGCACTCCCCATAGTACAAGCGATAAAAGATGCATAGCGAGGTCACATCTCTACGCAGCGCCAAGGGCTCTAGCCGATTTGAAATATCCTAGCAGTCGACGATTCGAGTCGCTCTCCGTTGAATGCGGTCCAGAGGGAGAAACTGGTACTGGGGTGCCCCTGCCCAAAGATGAGAACAGTATTCCATGTGAGGCCGAACCTGTGCCTTATAAGGTAGTAGGCGGTGGGCCGGCGTGAAATACTGTCTCGACCTGTTTAGCACGTCAAGCTTTTTTGAAGTTAATTTAGCCTTACCCTCTAAATAGCCGCGGAACTGGACTTTGCTCGATATGTCGACACCAAGAATTCCAATATCGGTTGAGGCAGTTATGGGGATGTTCTCAAAACGAGGAGATACGACCAATGGCAGCTTTTTTGCGGTGAACGCGCAGACTTGTGTCTTTGTGGGGTTAAATCGGACCAAATTAAGTCTGCCCCAATCCGAGACTTTCTTCATAGAGGTCTCAATTTTAGACACAAGTTTGTTTCGGCTTTCAATAACGTTTTCCCGAAAGATGTTAGCGCGGCCGGTATAGAGAGCATCGCTCGTGCTGTCGTCCGCATAACAATGAATTCTGCTAATTTCCAACATGTCATTGATATGGAGGAGGAACAGAGTAGGCGATAACACACAGCCTTGCCGGACATCAACATTTACAGACATAGAGTCAGAGCATTCACCGTCGATTACGACCTTTATGCTTCTGTCTGCTAAAAAGCTAGTAACCCATTCACATAATCTCTCGGGAAGCCCATAGGAAGGGAGTTTCGACAGAAGCGCTTTATGCCAAACACGATAGGTTTACAACGACCTACAGAAAGAGCCATAATCCAAATAAGAGGGATGTGATCAATTCGCTACTAATACCGCATTGGCACTTCGATTACAGATGATTGTGAAATTTTATTCTCAGTGAATATATCGATATAATTAGGTATGCGTATTGAATGCCGCAATACTTTTGGTTAAAATAAACATACCAAGGTTTTTACTTAAAGCAATCATTTTTACAATAATAGCCACAAGGCTAACTATAATAGATACGCATAAGTAAAATAAACGAAACGTGATTCACACATAATTGTGCTCAGGGATTCTACGAGCGTCCATCATCTAGGATAAAACAAAATAAACTTACTTGAAACATTGTTGCTTTTATCGATAGTCCACAAACTGAAACAACAGATGCAATATTTGTAACTAATAATAAAACACAAGTAATATCACTTACAGATATTACAGTATACTGAGATCACACCCATAGGAGTTATATTAGTATAACGCATTTCACAGCAGGCGTCGTAATTCCATCAAATATAACACTGAATGTTATTGGTAGGAAATGTTAGTTCCATCATAATACTAACGAAAATATCGATACTGATGATTGATATAGGCTGAGTGAATTCGACGCCAATGAAACTATTTATAAAATAGATGAAAGAACGGAAAGGAAGCGTGAACTCTCCGATGATATGTCAAAATCTGAATTTGTAATAGTTATAACAGCATTTGGTTGCAAAGATGAAGAAATAGCGACGATGATGGAGTGACATCAAAACAGTTTAGATGATCAAACGTTTTTATATCTAATGCGAAAACTTGGTCAGTAATATAAAATATATCAATGGACATAAATATAGGTTCGTGTCTTCGGTTTTAAATAGATAATGCCAGTTTATATTGCATTCAGAAGATTGCGCAGTTGCTGGACAGTATCAACTCTCACAGCGGTTCTTATCTTATTTTTTGTATACGTATAATTTTTGCTTTTATAATATATACAGGTAAACTCTAGCATGTTTTTATTACAGGTAAGTGCAATGATGAAATAATTTTTGTTAATTTCTGTAGCATTAATAAAAAATATTGGTCCTTAGCAGCTTTGGATAGAGCCTGATTGAAAGGGGAGTGGGGAGGCTTTTTCTCAATAGTAGGAGGTAAAAGGCTTATAAAAAAACACAGAAACACAGCTTTAACACATTAACATTCAAATCTTAAGAGATATGTCTTGTTAAGATAAGTGTTATAAAATTACTTGCTTTATCAGTAATCCTTAAAAAATAAGACTACTGTATTTATACCAAAATAGATAACTTCAGATTTGCATAAAAAAATAATGATATAGAAATCCAAGTACCCATCTAAAAAATCTGTTCTAATTTATCTTGTAAACCGTTTCTACTCATCTACAGAGAAGTATACTGTTTCAATATAATTTCCCCCTTACCAAAACATCTGCACTATAAAAAATATAAAACAAAACGAAGTTAATCCCTGTTATAAAAACGTCAAGCGTTACCTCTTCTCGTTACAAACTAAAAATATGGATTTTAAGACACTTGTAGTGTTACCAAATGACTTAATTTTAATGGGACATTATTTGGATGTTTTCTCATTCTCATCAATTACCGTTTTATGAGGGCATATTTTCACAACTTCTCACACATGTCTAAATCTTATGTTTCAAAGCATAAGCAGGGCTGTTCAATGATTGTAAAGCCCTAGAGATATAGCACTAACCCTAGTGTGGTAGTCGTGCGTTGACTCTGCAGTAGTTGTTTTCTTGAAATGCGATCGAGCGTATGCAGGTGGTGACTGCCGAGTAAAATATTTAAAAAAGTTATTATTAGTTAGTTTAGCAATGGCACACCCATAAATTCACGCAAGTTTTAGCAGAGGTCTAGAACTCCCAGTTTTCACTTATGTGTTCATCCAAACGTAAATAATTCTTGCTTTTTAATCCTGAGATACAACTTGGGGTTTTTAACTTCAGACACGAGATAAGTGTAAGTATGTATGTATATTGTAAATAATATTTTTATCGAAATTGTTTGTAAACACCAGGGCTCATAAATATCCCAATTTTTCAGCCCATATGCGTGGAACCTGTAGTCATGACGCACGACTGATTTTATTTATACGCTAACACATTTATGTATCTCTATGAAAGAGATACTTCACTTTACGACCGTAGTTTAGTTGTTAGCTTGTTACCGATCATACCGCGTTGTTTTATCTATAAGATAACAATTTTCGTACGTGCTCATTTAGAAAAACTGTTTGGTATATACGATTGGAATATAAGAGAAGAGGAATCTGGATGTTTTGATTCATGACGGCGATAGGTTAGTGGTGACGATATTAAATAAGAATTGATTGACAGACAGCAATGGCAATCATTCAAATTATCAATTCAAGTCTGCTGAAACATTGAATCGAATGCATTGATCGATGATGACTATAAATTATTTGATTGCGTATTAGCAATATGCAAACAAATGTAGACTGTCAGATCTACTCAAATGACGGCATTTTTGGCACTAAAGGAAATAAGGTTAAAGATAAGAGGTACAATTACACAGAAAACTGAAGTTTAAATAGGTAGGACCTAAAAATGGTCATTACCGTCATCCGTGCACGCTCTTGGTTCGATCAACTGTGACTTATAAATATGTCATCCACAAATCACGATTCCAATTTTAAATAATCGAATAATAACAATCAGTGAACTCTCTCACAACAAATTGATCAACATTCACATGCGCGATCAGACAAATTTCGAATATTCGATTTTTATCCATAGCAATTGCACATTGCAACACTAGTTTTAAAGTTCATTCATGCTCACAACCAATGCGCCGAGTGTTGCGGGTAAAAAAAGAGTGTAATACACAAATAAGTGCAACTAGTCTTGATGATCTGTTCCATTTCCATTTATATCCAACGTCATAACAGTAAAATTGACAATCGATTAAAATAACATAAAATGTTCACAATTCCGCGAGTGCCTCTGCTATGAACTTGTTCAATGAACTATTATTGATGCAACTATAAATCGGTTGGTCAATAAGTTTCCATTCAAAGGTTATATTATTATGTACTAGACTTTGTAGATTTGTACTTTTTTCCTTTATGAAAGCTACCCTATATCCTTTATCCTATAATGAAATATTGCATACACGTTGTCAGTGGTACAGACCACTGACAACGTGTATAGAATATTTCAAGATGATCACTTGAGAAGTTAAGGCGTTAAAACATAATAAACAAACTCACATTCATAACTAGATTTTTTCCGCGGCTTCAATCGCGTAAATGAAGGTGAGGTTAGATTAGTAACAGCACCTTTTTCCGGATAAAAGGTACTCCTTTTCTGTACCCCTGACGACGTGTATGCAAAACTTCACGGTGATCGGTCGGGTAGTTAAGGCATGGAAGCATAACAAACAAACTTACATTCGCATTTATAATATTACTAGTTTTCACCCGCGGCTTCGCTCGCGTAAATGTAGGTTAGGTTAGGTTTGCAACAGTTATTTTTTCTGGATGAAAGGTACCCTATGTCCTATTCTGTACCCCTGACAACGTGTATGCAAAATTTCATGTTGATCGGTTGAGTAGTTAAGGCGTGAAAGCGTAACAAACAACCAAACTCATTTTCGCATTTATAATATTAGTTAGGATAGTAAAGGTTTTCTTAACGCTTGTATATACATAATGATGGCTTTACCAATATTATAGCCAGTAACCACGTGCGTGTACGAATAGATAACACTTGTTGCCGACAATGCCGACATCTTTATTATGCCGTTGCGAGCTGAAAGCGACTCGTAAAACGTTTCCAAGGTTAAGTTTGATTGTTCCAAACGTACAGGCTGCCTCTCTTTCAATTATTACAAAGAACACCCCATTAATCCAGGATACTCAACTTTAAACACACCACATAAAGTCCAAAGTCTTGTACGAGCCATAGTGTCTAGCAAAACAATTTATGTTGCCTATTGTACATAAGATTGCAACGCTTACTCTAAATGTGGTTTTGAGGTTAAACTCCTATTTGCTTTTAACGTGATTTAAATAGGTCAAAGTACAAAAGGATTATAAGAATGAATGTACATACTCTTTGAAGTTAAGGTTAGCTATAAAAATGTTCAAAGGATTAAGCACTTATAAAATAAGGCTAAAAGTCGCGCTACGTTGGTTTGTATTTGTAGGTGTATTGTAAAGAGAAAATTACAAGGAGATAGAACAATTGAGATAAAATTATATAGAATTAACAGTGACATTGGATAAAATCATACACTAGACATCGATTTATGTGCAATTACGGTTAGGTTGAATATTCTCTTGCTATTGTGAACTAGGTGAGTCATTGCCAAGAATGAAATGCGACAGATTTTGTTACTGAGATAGTTTGTAGCTTTAAATCTAACCTCAATTTCAACGTACACAACAGAATGTTTGCCGTTATATCTAAATTAGCATAATGACTAGTATGAGAAGTCCTCACATAAACTACCGTAATGTATGTCAGATCAAAAAACTAAACTACAATGTCAGATTGTAGCCATCTCCTAATTTCTCTGGAATTTTAAATATAAAATTACTCTTAACTAAAAAGGTCAGTTTACATATGCAACGCATTTCTTAAAGTTGTGCACATAAACACCACATCATTATAATCTTGTACATTTGTCATACCAAGTGAACCATAGAGGACGTTACCAACAAATATCAATTTGTTAAATTAAAACTAAAAGTTACCAGATGTTAGCAAGGTTGACATCTGCGTTCCCGAATTTAATGATCCCCATGGCGCGTAACACTAAACAGCGAACATATTCTAAATATATAGAAGCAAATCGTTCAGTCGATACATTGAAACGGAAATAGAAGACACACGATCCCGCGGGAAGTCGAACAAAAAACGTAAAGGAGAAACACATGACCTCATTTGTCGTGAAGCGAGGGAATTATTTATTACGTTTGATACCTCTCGCGTCGGCTCCCTCTTTGTCTTTGTGAGAACCGTTGTGATTTTAATATCGCTACTGTTCTAAAGGAATTTGTAAATGTGATGTTGTTCTTAAAAATGAGAAAGGATTGTGTGGGTTTAGGAAACATTTCTTTGATGTTAAAATTAATTTTCACGCCAATACGCTGTGTTAGGACGATGGATCGACGAGGATGCAGAAGGACTTTAATGGGATTAAAGGTTACGAGCACTGAAAAATCAAAGAGCTTTGCTTGGAATATTTCTCTTTACAATATTACTTTAAGGTAGTTTCTAACGTCTGTCACGTAAATATTTCCTCTCAAATTAGAAATGATAATTATTTTAATTAAAATACTATAATTTAATAAAATATTTAAAATCTGTATCATGTACTAGACAAATAAAGATAATAAAGCTTACATGTCCTATGAAGTATTTTGTTATGATTTTGTTTTTCAATAATTCACAGTACTTCTAACACCCAGTAGTCTGTTTGCTCAAAATTCAATTTTACCTGTAACAACTTAGAGTCTACAATACCATTTAAAACAGATGGAATATTTTTGTCGGAATATATGTAACGCGTTTACCAGATGAGCGTGAGACTAACGTGACAACTAATGAGTTGCCGGCGACGATGTAAACATTCGACGGGAGTTGCTGTCAACATCATCACGAGGGCTTTGGAAAAAAGTGACAAGAAATTTGTATATATCCCAAAAGTTTACATTCATCTAAATAAAAAAGTATTGAAGAAGACTTATATCATAAAAATATTGCTAAGAATTTAAATTTCTTTATTATTGTACATAGTATATTGTGATTTTAATATTCTACTTACCTTCCTAAGCTTTTGGCTGTATTAATGGAAACGACTTTTATAGCTCGGGAATGTAAATAAAGAGACCCTAAAATACAACATTTAAAAAGACTACACTCTGTCTGTGTAGGTACGTATAACTAACCAACTGGTCTCGTCTCGTCCAGTGTTGATTTATTATTCACAGCTAATAATAAATATTTATAAATCAGCAGTAGCTCACGACCTGGATTCTCGAATCATAAATGTTACGTCCAGTACTGGCTCATTAAAAATACCATCAATCATTTTTCAAAACGCTGAATCACAACCAATTGATATCGTAAAAATATTTTTGTTGTAGCTACAGAAACAGTACGAACAAAAGGAAACGTGTAACCCGATACAACTCTGTTAAATGTTTACAAATGCTTTATGTTTGGCGAAATCAAACACGATTTGAGTGGCGTTCCACAAAAATACAAGCCGAGGGTAGCGAAGGCAGTAGCGAAATTCAGTGTAAACAATAGTACAAAGACGAGGTAAGATTATTGGAGAATTTGTTTTAAGCCACTTGAGGCACTTGTAAATATTTGGTAAGCTTTCGTACGCCTTACGTCTGCCATTCCACCTGCCTTCGTGACGTTAACGTTTAATGTTATTTGTTTTGCGATAGAAAATCGAGTTCGAACAACATTATTTTGACATCTTTTTTATAAATGTTTAATTCTTTTGTATTTTCCTTCTACGCATCCTGTTTGGAGATTTATTTGTATTTTTATACAGGTTTATTTTATATTAAGTCTGGAAAGGTTATTTTGGAACATTGCCAAGATAGTTTTTAATATGTAGTAGGTGTAGTTTAATAAAATGTTTACTGTACCGGACGGGCGAACTCGGGGCTGAGGTTACTATATGATGGTTACAAAACAACCGTCGAGTCGCTGACGTCCTATACACGATGTGTAGACTGTACTATAGCGATTACTGGTTACGATGTCGGAGGCTCTGAAAGGCGTGTTGTTGCGGGTTCGATGTGCGGGTCAGGATCAGGACTTCATTCAAATAAAAACAAGCTTCATTGTTCAGTTGGTTGAAGGTTTTTGGCTGGCTCCGTTTGGTTCTTGAGGCTTGAAGATGAGGTTTCTTGAGCACCTGCGGTCGATCGATACTGTGCCGCTTAAGTACCTCTAATCTTTACCGTAATGAGAGCCGGCCAGAAACCTCGGTCAACAAGTTTATTTTTAACTATATAATGCACATATTTCTGCTTATAACTACGGAACTATACTAGCTAGCGTGATGATATAAAAGGTGCCGTGTAGGGCACGAAAAGACCAACCTATTAATATCTGTTTTATCTATCGGAAGTTAGGTCTAGATATAGTTATTCTATGTTTTAGGCTAAAAATCTATTTTGCGGTAACATTTATATCAAAAAAGTGTAATAACTTTTTAACTTTACTATGTAGGAATATGATTCCTTCAGTATCTTGTAGTGCTTTTAGTAGTGTACAAAATAAAACACACAAGTGAAACCTTTTATTAAAATCTTAAGACCTAGGAACCCTAACATACCTAACTTGAGGTAAAAATGCATTTTATTGGTAATATTTATGCTTTAAACATGATATTCTTATAAACTATATAAAAGAAACATAATATTATGTTATTTACACTATTTATCTACACTATTTAGGTCTATATATGACCTAATTCGGCACTATTGTAACGATAAACTTTATTGATACGTTATATTTATGTACATTTACACTCATAATAATACGATTCAAGCTAATATTAACGTTGTCGCGAACATTTACTTTGTTGTTGTAAAAGTTCGGATGAAAAAATGTGACATTTATTAAACTTAAGCGGATATGTCAAAGAGCTTATTGAAATAAGTTATGGCATGATGATGATAAAAGATTAAAAAAATATAGCCACATAAGACTGCAAAATACGTTAGTTTAGATTCAATATCTAAATGTATAATTGGGCAATGTCTGGTAAGTTCCTATACAGAAATGTGGAACTGCGTCCTAATTATGCGGGACCTGAAACAATAACTGGTGAATTGTGAGTGCAATACCTTTTCCTGCATCTTTGGGAGAGTCCCAAAGAGGCAGGACGAGGTTTATATAAATATATGAGACTATTTTCAAATTAATTATTATTAACAATAATTCATATTTGCAGATCTAAATTTGTTGATTGTATTATAATTATTACTTACTGATCAGTATAGTTAGAAATCTATATCAAGTTTAAATTATCTCGTAATAATCAAAAAGTTTGACTTTCATAAGCGTTACTTTGTGACCTAAATGAATAAATGATTTTTGACTTTGACTTTGACTTTGAAAATAAAGTACGACCCGTATGTGCAATTTTATTCTTATATTTATTTACAGTTTTTGTAGGTGTTTTGTATTTATGGCGTCTTTTCTATCAGATAAAGACATTCACATATGGTTTATACTTATATTTATAAATATATCTGGCAGTTTGCGAGTAACATGATCAAACCGAGGCAATCTGCGAACAATCAATTGAAACTGAAGCCAAATTATCAATAAGAGCTGTTATGACTTACAAATCCGCTGTTCTTACACTGACATGTGTTATCAATCAGCATGTAGCTTCAGCGTTCTTTATGAGTACAGACAGTCGTAAAACTCTTGATGTGGCCTGATTGGAAACACGTTCAGACGTTCAACCGTGAATATGCGCTTGCTTTTAATTAGAAGAGATATTATGTGGCGGTAAAGGAAATAGTGGTGCATTGGCGTGACGAATAGGCGGTATTTCTGTTTTAGGATGATAAAGATGATTTAGTTTATTAATAGCGGCCTTTGGAAGTATTATTTCAAGTGTGTTATGTTTATTGTGTTTGGTTGTTTGTGTCATTATTATTTAATATACGTAAAGTATACTACAGTAAAATTTATTTTTTATGGTTATATGTCAAAGTAAATTATATCTCGACAAGGTATGTTTGACGTTATAGGTAGCGGTGTATATTTATTTTTTAAACAAAATATCTCAATATAATGCTTGTTCTATGTCTGGAATGCTTATATGAGAATTGAAATGCGAATGTGCAGTCATTTAAAATCAAGTTAGATACTTTAACCATTGAGCTGTCTCTACTGCAATATGAGACTAGGACAGACTGTGTGGTTTGTATATTGTTGATTTGTTTAAGTATGTTTTGTAGCCGAGTTTATGATTGAAATTGATCATAAACACTGCAGTCGAAGAGTTATCCATACTGAAACTTGTCCAATTATATTCTATTAGCTTTTGCCCGCAGCTTTGCTCGCGTTAATTTAGAATTTGACAATCAATTCGGTTTGTACCTACTCTGCTTGTAATAATATAATTCAATCATGATTCGAAAGACACGTGGCGCCATCTATTATCATAAGAACGTTATTATTGTTTTCCTCGGCAACAGTATTTTTTTTGGGATGAAAGGTAGTCTATGTTCGATTCTGTACACCTGACAACGTATATGCAAAATTTCAGGATGAGCGGTTTAGTGGTTTAGACGTGAAAAGGTTCTAAACAAACAAACTCATTTTCGCTTTTATAATATTAGTTAGGATGACGAAAGTCTAAGGTAGAAGACTAAGTCTTTGAGTCAGATATCCATTTCACTGTGTCGCAAACACGATGGTGGCCTACACGTTCTTCTCCTCTCCTATCACTAGATCACAGGTTTCTGTAATACATAGGAATTTACTACATAAAGCTGGCCCAAAACGGGTACTAGCATTCTGTCTATTCCAGTCATGAAGTCTAGCATACCCGCTGTAGAGCAGCATAGCTAACATAATACATGTTTGTCCATAATTTATACTTAGCCCAGCTTGATTGTATTCTCTAGATTGCCTAACGTCTGTACTGTCTCAGGAGCTTAGTTAAGACCGCCAACAGCAGATGGATGTTGACCATCAGATAAGCCAATGGCAGAAATTATAATTGAATAAACTCTTTAATATGACTATATTGAATAAAAAGCCACAGATTGAAGACTGACAAATGGATTTTATAAAGCATCCTATGATTAACTTAAGTTATAAATGTTAACCCCAATCGGGCAATTATCATTATGTAACTTTCACATTTTTTTAAATGAAATATTAACACAACACGCAAAAAGGTAATGCCTAGAGGCATACTGTAAAGGTTAAGCATTTAAATTCAAGAACATAAATCCTTCAATGCAAGTTAAAAGACGATTACAAAACAATTGTGGAGAATTAAATCGATACTTTTTTTCGATACGGTAGGTAAGTAAGGGGTTTCTCCATACGACGTATCAGGCACTGGTATTATATTGTCGGTAGTAAGTTATCTTTAGCTTGCCATGGCACAGCCGTATTATTAACGTCACAACATTGATATAACACGGTGTTGCTTTCGACGGACATGTCTTCTAAACCGCACGTACCAATCATCATTACGAATCAATCGTCGAAAGCCAGATGTGTAACAGTTACACTTCATCAGTTGTCCGTTTATTTTTACTTCTAAAATGTCACAATATACATACAAATGCTGAAGGAAATTCAAACTTTATGCGTGCTAATAAGGACGATAATAAAAAAACAAGAATTATGAATTTCCAATGGAACACGAAAAGGGTTGAGTGCGACTGGTTATCTCGACGTCATCCTATGGATCCCTATATTTAGAATGTCACTTAATGGCGTACAATTTTGCAGGCAATACCGTCGATTGTGTAGGTGCATTCAGAGGAAAATGCTCGTCGGAACGGAAAATTTGTCGCCGCCATTATTCGCACTGGTGCTTCGGACGATTAAATTCGGTTCACCCACGAGTTTAGCCATGTGATGTACATGAAACTAGCTTCAATTGAAGCATAGGAGGCGTTTGTCTCGGCCATAACCACAATTGACAATATCTCTAATCATATAAATAAGTAAATTGATGTTCTACATTATTCTTAATGATAGTATCATTTGCTTATGAACAGTCTGACTCAACAGTCAGACTGTTCATAAGCAAATAATATAAAAAGCCCAACGGCTTTTCGATAACACGCCGGACCTACGCGTTTCGGCAAACTTCAGATATCTTTGAGAACATTATAAGAAACCTTCAGACATGCAAGTTTCTTCTTGTCTCGTTACTGTTAGGGCGGGTGGTTAGGGGGTGAACTATTTAATACACAAATAAGTACAAAAAGTTAAAGATGCGTGCCATGAGATTAAACTTTAGACTTTATAGTATTCCAAAGATCTCACCACAAAGCAATTGCTGCTGTTGTATTACTTCAATTAAAAATAAATTTGAATTAAAGTGCATATAGTCTTATAAGGTAGATAGAGGTAGGTGTATTACACCTACATTTCACCAACAATAATTCTAAATCTCACGTAAGCGAGCTTACTTATGCATATTGCCGTGCACTGGGCACAGCTCTAGGCCGTATTGAAATGTCAACCAAGTCATGTAAAGTGCTATGCCTAAGGATTTTCTGTCACTTTTTCCGAAAATTTACCGAATCTGAGACTTTATGCACAGCAGTCGCATTCACTACCTATATACCTATACCTAAATATGTAAGTTTTCCTAAAATTGTAAAATATAATAAATAAATAAATAAAGTACTACCAGTAAAGTAACATACTTAAAAGATGCAATAAGGAAGTGTAAATCTGCCGAAGACCCAAAAACAATTATAATAATTCAAACAATCCAAAAGAGCTCCAATAAAGCAGTTTGTCATCCGTGATAACGCTGTTTGAAAACATTAAGTCAGTGAATAATATAATCTCGCGCTCTGCGAACAAGATTTCTGAATCTCAAATTGATCGTCCTCTTACTGAATTGTAACTTAATACTTTCAAGCCGTGTGGTTTGGTAGCTTCTGGATATCAAGCAATGACATTATGACCAAGTGTTTATAAAGGAATAATGACCATTTTGTAAAGTTAAGGCCAAACGAATATTTATGTGTTGAGTTCTTCTTGACAAAAAAGTGATTTTAACTAAGGTAGTTAAGGAGTTTTGTAGTTATGATTTTTAAGAAAGATATTAAATAATAATACATTCTTCTTAATCCTGGCAGCCTCGATGGCGTAGTGGTTAGTGTAACCGACTGCCACGCCTGAGGTTGCGGGTTCGATTCTAGCCCGAGTCAAACATTTGGGTGCATGGACATGGATGTTTGTCTTGGTCTGGGTGTTTCTATGTATAATATGTATGTATTTATATAAAAAAGTATATATGTAAGTTCTCTTCTTTTTTTTTCTTTTCGTGTGGTTAGTGGTCAACCTGTTGTCAAGAGTTGTTCAAGCCGCTCGTAGGCCTCTGACATGGCTTAACGACTGCTATCAATTTGACAACAACTGGGACCGACTTTTTACGTGCCCTCCAAAGCACGGAGACGCTCAGATGAAATACCACTAAGCGGTCACCCATCTATAGACTGACCGCACCCAACGTTGCTTAACCTCGCTAATCGTTTACCGATCAGTGAGTGCAACTGGCTATGAGTGCCTCAACATATATGTAAGTTTATCCATTGTCTAGTACCCATAGTACAAGCTTTCCTTAGTTTGGACTAGACAGTGTTGTAAAACAAAACACAATAAAAAAAAATTGGGGCAGACTTTGGGGACTGCCGATAGAAGTGAAAACTTATACGCTGTTGATAGCAAAAAGTTATCAATAACGAACCTACCGTTTTGGATCATGTAAGTAAATCAAATCGAAATACTTCACGACTCAAATAATGATGCTATCTATAATATAATATAAAATAAGGTCAGTTAAAGATTCCGTAGTAAATAAAGAGATTATGGAAGGAGTTTGGACTGGGCCTACTTTTTCTCATGTACCTTTTTTATCCTAACAGACAATAGCAGGCTTAAGTTCGGCACCGTCTTCATTGCAGTAAGACTCCCGGTATTTATTCCCAAAACGACGCAAAGTAGATAAGCCCCTCCAGTGTAGAAAAATTCCCTTTTAGATTTATCGGTAATCTCGTTTGTTGCCGCTTTTATTGTTTCTGCGAACAATAATGAATTAGAATTACTTGCTCACATTATTTGCTTAGGCCGGCGTCATTTTGTTTACTTTGGAGCCAACTGCATATACAGGGGGAAGAGCAGGGTTAGCTAAATCAATGCTGTGGGCGTGTTACAAGGGGATTTCTAGATTTATTGTTTCTTGTTTTGCGCCATCATTTTCACTTTAGCCCGTCTAGAAATCTATGAATTTCCTTTGTTCAATTCGCTGAAATAAAATTTCATCGGGTGGACCTCGTTATGAGAGACTTTGATGTAATAAAAGGAAAGTTTTGAGAGAGAAAAAGCAATGTTAACATTCCACACGATGTTCGTAGCCATTTGATCACTAACGAGACGATTCCCGGAAGCTATAATACTTTGTTACTTTTGTGAAATTAGGTTGTTATTTTTCACATAAATTGTTAGAAGCGTTTTAATTAGGATGTCGACTCTTCAACAGAATATGAAAAGTATTATCTTCGGCTAATTTTATTTCAAAATTAATTATTAATTGTGACAGACAATTTTTCACATCAAGTGATATGAGAGCGATTAATGTTGTACGTTTAAAATTTATATTTATAGTTTATGTGCTTCTAAATTGCTGTTACCATAATATAAATCTTTTTCCTTATGACCGTTACATATTCGTTTATAAGAAGCATTACGCAAATAGCAATCATTTCTTACATATTATAAATAACCTTTGCATTTAAATAATTCCCACGGATTTACATTCACGGTACAACATTATCGTAGATTCAAAATATGCGCGGATTTCTGTGTCATTAGCTGGTTGATTCCACAAAATTCATCCGACGCCTCTAATGACGAACATATATTTTGAAGGCGTGTTATGGAATGCAATGTTACGACATTTGGAGCCAAGCAAACCAAATTAAGCGAGCTCATTAGCTGAGTACTGGTTGGCATCTAGAACTAAATATATGAGATGAATTCACACGGAATCAGATAATATACCATATTTGGATATTAAAACGGCTTAAATTACGACTTTTAGTTGTTGTTTAGTGTGGGTGGCGTGCGGTTCCAAATCTTTTATCGCATCATTATAACTGTTTCTATAGTCGTTTTTATGAACCTGTCCCATTTAGTCCATAAACTGTGATTATTATTTTAAGACTTTATGGTTATCAAAGCGTAATTTAACAACGCTTTAATACTTAAACTATTAAATAGTGGTACAAAGGCATAGTAAATACGGTTTGTATTTAGAAATAACACTTGATATCTGATTACAAATCAGATGTTAAAATATGTATTTGTTTATTATCATAAACTCAAGTTATAAAATGTTAAATATATTGTGGTCAAAGAAAACCTAAGAATATAAATAATATAAATGTAATTTTCTGAAAGTAATGTAATAAGTATAATGTAAAGTGCTTTGAAACATTGTATTTAATAATTTATAAAGCTATACTCCCAAAATATTTGAAACATAAATAAACAATAGAATGTCCTTGTTTCACCAAACTGTATCTACTACAAACGCCTGCTGTGTTCCAACAAATTAATTCACTTAACTGTTTTCCACTACGGTACAAGCAGTTCCTATGCTTTTGTGTAGAGTACGAATTAATTTTAAGAAGATTGGTGTCCACTCGTGCGCATTAGGTGCAGCACGGCGGACAGCTAAATACATTTTCCTTTGTTATCGCTAATGCTATAAAGGATTTAGAACACAGTTAGGTACTTCAAAATTATGACGAATTTGCACAATCATTGGTTACTATGTTTTATTAAATTTACATTGTTGAAAATAATATTATTTTGTTATTGTTCTATATTTTTTGTGCATGTTATGTTAACTAAGTTATATTACTCTGTGTTTCATTGTGCCGTGTGAACTTAAACATAATTTGTTCCAATAAACTTTGAGTAAAACTATGCTGTTGAAAATTACAGTATTATGGTGTGTATATACAAGGCAAGTTTGGTGGCAACTACATGCAAGCTACCTGCGTGAGCTGTATGCGCGAGTTAATCATAAAGATTACTCGCTCGGCTACTCGCACTATTACTAATTATACGCGACGTAAAAAACCCGCGTAAAATTCTCACCTCGCGTTTACTTGCCGCGTATGTCAAAATTAAAAATAAATACACCATCTCATCAATAGTGCATATCTACTGGTGCATATCTTGTTGGTATCTATGCCATGACGTTTATAAGGAAGCGTCGTATTTTTCTACTTAAATAAATTTAACCTTGGAAAGCGCATTGTAGTTTGCTTTTTTTTTCTACTATAAATATAGTATAGCTCTACGTTTACTTATATGTATAAAAACACTAACATGCCACGTTAAAAAGATTTTCTATGCTTCTATATGTAAGTTTCCTATGTTGCCAATTAACATTTGCGAAAGGGTAACATGCTCGTATATTAGATATGTAATTATGTTTGAATAAAATATAAGAGCCCACCGCTTGAATCTGTATTGTACATAATAAAAAATAAACAAAAACAAATATTGTCTGAAATTCAAAACACAAAATCAACCAAATTGTCTCGCAATATGTCACCCAAAGCATTCCAATAAACAAAAACAGTTTCGAATTAATGTGAGTAACAAAACGCTACAATAAATTCACAAAGATTCAATATAAATTTCGTTGTACTTTTGTCTGTACTTTGTCATGACAATAATTAGGACGTGGAAGTGTCCCAGCCATAATTTCTCCTTGTGTCCGAACAATTTTGTCATGTTTAATTTCATGCCTCCAACCATGTCTTTACCAATTATGTCGTTGTTGCGTCTTTTTGTTTGTTGAGTTGTACTTTTATATTATACAATGTAAAATGCGAAAGTTACTTCGGAATGAGGTGCATGGGAATTGCTAAGTAAATCTAGTACGTATTGCGTATACTATGCATAATTTATTTGGCATTAGTCACACTTATTGAACTAAAGGAAGATCTATAAATATAAAACAAAAAACACGCTTAAAAGTGAATGTGCACTTGGCCGCGTAGCACGTGAGGTGAGCGGCGCTCGTAAAGTGCGCTAAAATTAAAAACAAAATCTAAATTATTCCATGTTTTTAGGTCTTAGCTCTGCCATATAGATACATTAAATGTAGTTTTATCACAATTCCAATTTTGATTCACACACACAGATTAAAACTGACAAACGTAGGTCTATTGTCGCACGTCCTATTAGACCAGCCTTTTTTAGTGTGTGTTTTATGACAGTACAGTGCAACATTTGGAGACCAACAAGCTCAGGGATTAGTACAAAATATCATAAAAACCAGAATAAACAAGTGGAATGACACATACGCTGTTACTTCGATGATAAAACTAAACGCAACCAGTGCACAGATCTTAAGTAGCTGCAATGACATGTTTGTAAACAATTTGACAACAAACGTTATTATTGTGTTAGCAATAGGCTCAAATGATAAATATCCCTATATTTTAATTACAGAATTGTGCAATGTGTTATATAAGCTACGATACCATTCTGTTTTTGTAACTAATGTGCAATACAACCCATATTTAAATAAAAACATACTAAATAATAATATAGAATTAATGATAAGAAACTACACACATTGTAAGTACCTAAAAATACATAATACTAATTACTCTTTTAACAATAGGAATTACTACTCAACAAATAGCCATAGAGACTACCTGATGAATTTATGTTTTAAATTGAATATAGAAATTGATCATCAATTTTATCAGAGTGAAATAATTAATAAAATTAAATACAATCTAAATAAAACAAAATACATACGAAATGTACCTAGTAACAGTAATTATATACAGATAACTTCAAGTAAAACTTTACAAACGAAAATTACATCATACTTTAGCATTATACCTCAACAACAGAAAACAAACATTAACAGCAACTCAAAAACGAAGTTTTTTCTCCAATGAAAATAAGTATGAAAATATTTCTTTAATTCATCAAAACATTGCAGGATTATTAAATAAACAGGAATTGTTTCAGATTGCTATATTAGATTTAAATAAGGAAATTGGCGATATTGATATTATATGTTTAAGTGAGACTTTTTTAAATCGTGGAACGGAAGCCAATATAAAATTGAACAATTACAAATTGGCAGCATTTTTCTCCAGATTAGATCAACGTAGAGGTGGCACATGTATACTAATTAAAAACCATTTAGAATATAAAGAAATAAATACTCAAACATACTCAATCCCACTCCACTTTGAGTGCTGTGCCATTGAAATAATGAAATTTAACCTAATTATAGCATGCATATATAGGACCCCTACGCCTAACGCAATTTCATTCTTTAGTAAACTAGAGCTTTTGACTAACAACCTATGTAGAAGGGGAAACAAAAAGATAATATTATGTGGAGACTGGAATATAGATATTATTAAAACTACCAAACAATCCGATGAACTCAATTCAATACTTCAAAATAACAACTTAGCAAACCACATAACAAAACCAACAAGAAATAATGCCTGTTTAGATCTTATAGTAAGTAATTTGGAAGATGTTAAATCGAATCTTCATTATTTAGCATTATCAGATCATGAGACAGCACAGTCATGTGTGGTTAGCCTTGAATCTTGCAATAACTTTAAAAAAAAGCCTAATGTCTGGTTTAGGAGTATAAGAGATTTATGCGATGAGAATTTAAATAAATACAAAGAATGCCTATCTTGTTTATCTTTTAGTGAAGTATATGAACAACAAAGCACAGATGAAGCTTTCAATATGTTTCATGATATAATTATGCTCTTTTATAACCTGTGCTTCCCAATGGTAAAAATTAAATATACAGACAAACCAATAAAAAACAGATGGCTCACAAAAGGTATAAAACACTGCTGTACAAAAAAAAGGATATTATATCACAAATATCACCTTAATAAAGATAATAAAAAACATAATAAACAGTTATATAAACAATACACAATAACACTAAAACAATGTATACATAAGTCACAACAAATTAGTAGTCAGCGCTATATAGCTAGCTCAAAAAATGTGTGTAGGGCATCTTGGAAAATAATTAAAGATACCACAAATAGCACAGTCTATAATTCAGAAATTGACACTTTAGAAGTAAACAACGCACAGTATGACGACCCTAACCAGATATGTGAACTATTTAATCAATATTACATTTCATTAACCAATAGACCAACAAATAACAGCAAGTACAAGTCAATTACTATACCCAACAATCCCAAAAGTATATTTCTAACCCCTGTTGACCAAATTGAAGTTCTTAAAATTATTAAATCTCTAAATGATACAAACTCTACAGGCTACGATGATTTAAGTACAAAGGTCATAAAAGAATGCGCCATAATTTTATCTGCCCCACTTACATACATCATTAACATGTCACTTACAGAAGGTAAATTTCCTACCCGCTTAAAAATGTCCATAGTAAAGCCGCTATATAAAAAAGGAGCTAAGACAGATATGAACAATTACAGACCTATAACATTAATACCCATACTAGCAAAGGTCTTCGAGAAAGCTATACATGCCAAAATAGAAACATTTATATCATCATGCAACATTTTGAATAATCAACAATATGGTTTCAAAAAAGAAAGTTCCACCTCTTTAGCATGCTTCTCGTTACTGAAACAAATTACAGAAGCCATTAATGAGAAAGCAATAATAGCTTGTATATTTCTAGACATGACAAAGGCCTTTGACGTTGTCTGTCATAAAACGCTCATGTCAAAACTGTACTATTACGGAATACGGGGTACAGCCTACAATTGGTTAAAAAGCTATCTAGAAAATAGAATCCAGTGTGTAGAAATAACAAAAATTGATCAAAACCAGCAAAAACAATACAGATCCTCATACCAGCAGAATAACTATGGCGTCCCTCAAGGGAGCATACTCGCCCCGCTACTATTTCTGCTCTACATCAACGACCTCCCAGACGCTGTAAATCAAAACTGCATCCTATTTGCCGACGATACAACGCTTATCATTAAAAGTAATACCATAAAAACTTTAGAGACAGAAGTTATTATTGCTATAGAAAGAGCTATAAATTGGCTAGAACATAATAATTTACAAATAAATATTAATAAAACAAATTTAGTTCAATTTCAGACATATAAAGCAAACATACCAAAATTAGAAATAAGCTATAGAGATCACACCATAAATAACGGTGATGAAAGTGTATTTTTGGGTATAACTTTAGATAAATATTGTAACTGGAAGCCACATATTAAAAAATTAATTGGAAAGTTGGACCGATTTGTATTTGTTCTAAAGAGACTAAGAGAAACAGTAAATATGCAAACTGCAATCATTACGTACCATGCCTATCTGTCCTCGGTGCTACGCTACGGTATTATTATATGGGGGAATTCCGTGGAAATGGACAAATTGTTCATAACACAAAAAAAATCCATTAGGGCAATAAAGGGAGCTGAGTTTACAGATAGTTGTAGACCTATATTTAAGCAATTGAAAATTCTTCCACTGCCATGCCTGTATATCTATGAAATTTGTATTTTTGTTAAAAAACATCCACATCTATTTAAAAAACTGGGAGATATGGAAAATAGTCGGACGAGACACAAAAGCAGGCTTAAACAGCCTCAAATTAAACTAGAACTGTTCAAGAGAAACACATATTGTATGGCTATAAAATTATACAACAATCTTCCAGATAGTCTTAAAAACTTACCATTCAAACAATTTCGCACAAAGCTATACAAAACACTACAGGAAAAAATATATTTTCACGTTAATGAATACTTAGAGGACAAAATAATAATTTGATTAAATGAATAATTTAATATGTTTGCATGATTATACTAAGTTTTTATATTTATTTTCTATGTATTTTCTCTATATGTTCACCTCTCAATAATATCCTTTTGACATCAATGATAATGACATAATATAATTACCTAATATAAAATGTTGTATGTTTTTTATACTATAAATAATTATAAAGAATTGTATAACTGTGTGACATCAAACTAGAAGAAGAAATCCTGTATTATTTTTCAATATTTATGACATTTTAAATTTGGACATTATCAATACAATAATATGACTGTCTATATTTTAATTGTAAAATATAAATAAATGTTAGGTGTAATTTACTACAATTGCATGATAATAATAAGAAAGTAATAAATAATTAATTTTGATTGATTTGATTATAGATTGTCTGAACAAACTATATTTGCACGCCTGTAATGGCAGAATATGCTGTACAATATTTAATTTAAGAGCCTATATATCACCATATTCTTGGAAATAAAGTTATTATTATTATTATTATTAACAACAAACACCATGCGAGCTGAATTGGCAATGACGTTTACAATTTATTTGTTTGTGTTTTGGTGTTTAATGCAACGAGGACTGCTACTTAATGCGATTACTCAATATATTTCTTAATAGTTAAAGTAATAATAAACGTCAATATTAATTAGCGTGCGTGAAATACGGCTAAGTGGACATTGACTCTTATGTCAATCTTATTTTTTTTTTTTGCTCGTCGAAATGACCACACTCCACCTGATGGTAAGCAGTCGTGTGGTCTAAGAGCAGTGGCCTCCACATCGCCCCCACAGTAGCCGAGGCGATGTTGAGGTCTCTACTTTGACGGCCTGAGAAGATTCTTTTTCACGCCCCGCTTAAAGAACCCAGGATTGAAGGAAGAAGGAAATACGTGCCTTGGCAGAGAATTCCATGCCTTGGTCGTTCGGCAGAGGTATGAGGACCCAAACTTTTTGGTACGCGCTCTAATCGACTCTACCGTGTAAGGATGGCATCTGAGCCCAGCACGCGTTGTTCTGGATAGGAAAGGGGAGGGCGGGATAAGGTGGAATAACTCTTCAGAGTACTCCCCGTACTGTAGAAACATGCCAATGAGGCAATGAGTTGCAGAGGTTCCAGTGAACTCGTGACCTCTGGATCTCCGATGATACGGACAGCCCGCCGCTGTAACCGGTCGAGAGCGTCCAGCAAGTACTGCGTGGAGCCATCCCAAAGATGAGAACAGTACTCCACGCAAGGGCGCACTTGTGCCTTATACAATAGGCACAGTTGCCCAGGCGTGAAGAACCGCATCACTCTGTTCATAACTCCGACTTTTCGCGAAGCTTGCTTAATGACGCTCTCGATATAGGTTTTCTGATTAAGGGAGCGGCAAAGATCCATACCTAAGATGGAGAGGCTGTCACGTAACACCAGTGGAGTGTTCTTCAGAGAAGGGAGGGGAAGGAACGGAGACTTTTTTGTTGAGAACGCGCATGCCTGGGTCTTTTTGGCGTTGAACTCGACCAAGTTCTTGGCACCCCATTCATAGATGCGGTCCAAGGTCTGGTCAAGTTCAACGACAAGATTCTGCCTTTTCCCCTCAACCTCAGCCTGTTTGGCCCCAGGATGTTCGAGATATCGCCCATGCACGGTACTGTCGTCCGCATAACAATGTATGTTGCCGAGATTCAACATATCATTGATATGCAGAAGAAAGAGTGTAGGGGATAAGACAGAACCCTGAAGCACTCCTGCATTGACCTGCAAAAATTTGGAAGCGCGACCGTCGCAAAGGACCCGAATACGACGCTTCTGCAGGAAACTTGCAATCCAGGTGCAAAGTTGAGGGGGCAAGCCATAGGCCGGAAGCTTGGAAAGAAGAGACCGGTGCCAGACTCCGTCGAAAGCTTTGGCTATGTCAAGGCTGATAGCCAAAGACTCGCCGTGCTTGTCCATAGCCTCACCCCAGAGGTGCGTGACGAACGCTAGAAGATCACCCGTTGATCGTTTAGACCGAAAGCCGTATTGGCGATCATTGATCAACGATTGATCCTCCATGTAGCGGACAATTTGGGTGTTTATAATCCGCTCGAACACCTTGGAGAGCACCGAGGTGATAGCTATGGGTCGATAGTTGCTTGGCTCGCAACGGTCCCCCTTTTTGGGAATCGGTTGAACGTTCGCCTCCTTCCAAGCCTCAGGCACAATGCCTGCGGCGTAAGACGTCCGGTATAGGCGCGTAAGCGTGGGGGACAACTCCGCTGCACATTTTTTTAGGACCACAGCTGGGATGCCGTCAGGTCCACTGGCTTTCCAAACATCGAGAGACTGCAGTATGGCACGAACGGCTCGTTGCCTGATACATATATCAGGCATGGTGTAGCCGCAGTTGGCAATGTTAAGCGGCTGCGAACCGCAGTCATCGATTCGGGAGTTGGCCGCAAAGAGATTTGCAAGCAGATCTGCTTTCTCCTGCGGCCGATGACCCAGTGATCCATTCGGATACCTCTGAGGAGGCAACAAGGTCTGCCAGAAGTTGGACTGCACGGCTTTGGCCAGGCGCCAATAGCAACGACTGCCCGTAGGATGCGCCATGAGTTCCTGGCCGAACCGTGCGACGCGCTGGGCATCCGCTCTTAAGTATGCCCTCTTGCAGACCTTTGTGGCTTGGTTGAACGCTGCCTTCAGGTGATCAACGTTAGGGTCGTGGAGAGTGCGAGCCCTGGTCCAAGCGCGGTACGCTGTCTGTTTGCGTTCAACAGTTATATATACTACCTGTATAATCCTGAAGAAAGAGAGAGGCATAAAATATTGAACATTTGCTATGTTCGTAGGCCTCTCGTAACACGAAGCAAAACCATTACTGTATATATTTTCATAACGAAAACCGCAATAGCTCTGATTGACTTTTGAATCGAACCCCGATCCTCACATTTGGCCATTTTCCTAAACTTGTACCACAAAATGAACGAGATAGCTATACTAATAAACAACAAAACACAACAGCATACATTAATATAAAATAATATTAATTTACAAAAGCTATAAAGCATGTGACTACTTCTCTACAATTCTTCTATAATTCATAAAGTAAAATTCAATAAATTATTATAAATATTATAAAGCAACTGCTCACATGCCGCTTATTTATCAAAATTAAATATAGAGTTGTCAAACAATCGAAAATTATTACAGACGTCGTTATTTATTACATTTCTCACAGTTTATCAAAATAAAACCATGTACCAGACATAACAAAACAATGCAGTGAACAAATTATTATAGAAGTTAAAACCGCCGGTCCCCACAATGAAGATTATAAAATGTATTGAGCGGCGACCAACAAAGGCTTTGGGATCGTGACGAAACAATAATTATATTTAATAATTACCTTATCAAAGACGATGTAATATGTTTGGGTTGATTCAATATCGACATAATTTGGTTAGTCAGCTGTCTGATTGATCAAAGGCCAAAAAAATTATGGTCTCTATAGATGTTCACGGTAATTAAAGAATTTTAATAAGCTTCGTATTTTTGTGTTGGGAGGTATTGAAGTGGATCGGATGGGATAGCAATATTTTTTTTTTATTGGATGATTGTATCCAAATTTAATAATAATTTTAATGCTTAGAAATAATTTGTTATATTATGTAACTTATGTTATATCTGCACTTGTGCATGTTTTAACCGATACATACAAAACCGAGTTGTTGACATACATATTTTGTTTATTACCTGTGTTTAATTCTAAGATGAAGCAAAATTTTACTGTCAGACAGAAGAAGATATAGTCCGTCCTAATGGTAAGTGAAAACCTTGATATAACTGAAAAAATAAAATAATAAGTATAACAAATTCAATAATATTGTCTTATATTTAAGCGAATGTTATATATTGAAATTAAACTACTTTATACAGATTTTGTCGCGTTATTTATTTTAAAACACTTTTGTTTCATAATTTTTTAATTCTGACACTATTATTATTGAACTTTACTACAATGAAAGCTATTTAAATTAATTAAAACTATTTATATACATATAAGTTTATACTTTGCCCCGACATTTCGGTTGCTTTACAGCAGCCATGTTAACGGGGAGACTAAGGTGGTACCTACTTGTTTCAATGTTCTGAAATGTAGTTATTTCAAAGTACCCGAACATAATTTAATCTTTGGTGTTATATATTTGGTGTTATAGAAATATACGCAAAAAACAGCTAGACTTCATGATACTTTGAGTTCCTTCTGCGTCAAGAGAAACACCAGAGATTAAATTTTGTTCGGGTACTTTCGAGATCGAGATCGAGCACTTGTGTACAGTATTTACATTTACTACGACTATGCCGTGTGTAGTTTAGTGTAAGAATTTTACCACTCCGAAGAAAATACATCAACAGATTCTTTCCTAGATTCTTCTAGGGATATCTTAATCCTAAATTATTTACGACTTTATAGTTAAAATATTTTTAGTTGCCTTAAAAAGTTTATATACAGACTGAAACCTCTTTCATTTTATTTTCAAAATTTAAAATTTTACATAAAAGAAACAAAAGAAAAAACAAAATACGGTGGCAAAGGTGTAAGTAATTCGTTACGACAAGGAAAATAAAAATTGTTGTATTGATATTAATTAATGAAAAGGGATTACATTGTTTTTATTTTTTAATTTAACTTGCTGTGTGAGCTTTAAGATTCATGTTACGTCGTCACACCAGCCAAAAAGTGATATCAAGGTTGTGGTCACGTTATCGCAGTACTGGGGATGTGCCTAAATATCGTCTTACTACGCTGAGACAGGATCGATTTCTCCAAATGACCGCTAGAAGACAACCCAATATCCCAGCGATGCAACTAGTACAGAGGCTCCAGCAGGACCACCAGCTGCTGGTAAGCGACCAAACCGTGCGAAAGAGGTATGAAGTAGGTCTTCATGCTCGAAGACCGCTACGTATTCCAGCATTGCGACGTGGCAATCGCGGTGGGCGGCTTTTGTGGGCTCGGGAGCATTTACCATGGAGTGACGAACAATGGTCTTTGGTGCTGTTCATCGATGAGTCCAGGTTTGGGTTTCATCCGGATTCACGAAGAACACGCGTTTGGAGAACTTCAGGAAGAGTTAGCCGTCTACGGCAACCTCAGGCGGTCCACTCATACCAAGGCGGGACAAACGTGGTGTGAGCAGGAATTCGTCTTGGCGGATGAACCCACCTCGTTTTGATCCAAGGTAGTAGAGCGTGTTCTTCTCTCGCACAGAATTCATACGGGCCAGGCATAGAAATGCCTGGCCCATATGAATTCTGTGCGAGACAAAAACATGCTCAACATGAGTAGAAACTCATGCACGATAATGCTCCTTCCCATACGGCGCGGCTGGTATCGGCCGCTCTCCGAGACCACGATATTCAAGTTTTGGATTGGCATGCACAGTTACAACAAAAAGCTACAACAGACATTTTACAACAAAAGCTTTGAGAGATTTCCCGCGAAATTTGACGGCGGAGCAACAACATTACGAAAACTTGCAAAGAATATGGGACCACATACCGCAGCAAGACATTGACAATTTAATTTTAAGTATGAACAATCGATGCCGATATGTAATTAATGTACGAGGTGGCAACATTGATTATTAGTAATTAGATTTTTTCAATTTTAATTTTAATTAGTAGTTTTATAATAATAAAGTTTTCTTATCATACTAAGTTTATATGGCGATTAAAAAAATTTACATTTTTATTTATAGGTAACTAAAAAATCACAAGATATTTTTATAAAAGGCCTTAAAATAACCTATCATTCTTCCGTTTACTTCTATCAGAAAATTCTTCATAGGTTTTTAGATATTTGATGAAATATAAAATATCCCTAGATTCTGTTGATGTGTGTATATGACCAAATTACGATATATTCAGTTCCTCCGCATTAAAATTGGACTCGTGACTCTCTCTCTCTAAGGAGTCGCAGGAAAGTCTCCTAAGGCAAAGTCCCGACGGTCTAATTTCTACATACGACAAATAGGCTTTTGTTCTGATTAAGGTAATTTTAAGTCGTGTTTAGCCATAACGTATAGGTCATTGACTTCAAATCCTAATCTAAATTACCGTACAATTTTATTATAATTTGGTATATTCTTTTTTTTAATTTATATCTTTATACTTCAAGAAAAGGCAAACTAACCTAATGATAACTATGTTGGGCAGGAAAAACAACGACTAGACACATGCAAAAAAAGATTTGGTAAATAATTTTATTTAATTCTAAAATATGCAAATGAACTTGTGCTACAAATAATATTCTAAATATTAATCATAACGTAAAGTATTTTTGATATAGTTTAAATATATTGTTAAAAATTTACGTTCTTTAATTAAAGTCACCCTAAATCTTGTTATGAAACTCTATGAAAACACTTGTAGTGCTACCTGATACCGATATCGTCTAAGCACCAAAACAGAAAAGATAATTTTAACAATGAGAATCAATGATAACAAGAAAGCAAAGAGAGGCCAAAATTCAATAAGTAATCTTGCGATATTTTTTATATCGCAGAGAATAATGATAATCCTAACTATTATTATATATGCGAATGTGAGTTTGTTTATTTGTTTGTTACGCTTTCACGACCTATCAACGCGACCGATCGTCATGAAATTTGGCAAACACGTTGACGGAGGTACAGAAAAGGACTTAGGGTACTTTTCATACAATAGAAAAAAACTGTTCCCGAGGGATAGCTAGTCATCTATAACATAAATACCTATTGGTCCTAAATACATGTACATTGTAGATACATGGATAAAACCAATTAAGTACGATTAAATGATCATTGATTTCAGACTTAAAACGCTGAGAATTCGCTTCTCATTAAAGAACTAAGACGCCCCAGTCATGAGACAACTGTAAGCGAGTCATGATCCAAATATAACCATCTCAACGATGGGTAATCAGGAAAACTACCTAGTGTTAGATAAAGATTAATGTTATCAGACCTAGTTCCGATGACGTAGTGACCTAGTTCCTTTATCGCATCCGTTGCAGCACTTACATTTATGTGCATTAGAGTGACATCACCGGTATGAAACGGCTTTATTAGCAAGCTGAAAGGCGATTGACGTGAAAAAGCTCTTAGTTTTTACGCAAGCTTTAGTAACCTTATTTTTATGGGTATTAGATACTTTTATAGTATTCTTGATGGTGAATGTTGATAAAGTACATATTAGAAGGGCAGGTTATTCATGGAAAGGTTTAGCTGAAATACACAATTTACTACTGTGTGTACGATGTATCATTTAAGTAAATAGAATTCACCGTATGTATAATTTTTTCGTAGCGGAATCAGATGAAACGTGGCTTAGTCGTGGCATTTTAAGTTACACACAGTAATGCAAAAAGTAAAAACCACATTAAAATCCGTTCAGTGATTTCTGTGTTATGCGGGAACAACAGATAAAGTGCCAAGAATTCTAAATACTATAGTCATGAGTACCTACATACGCTTTTATATAATAATATTTCAAAATATTTCCAATGTAAGTATAAAAAAGCAGACTCCATACGGTTTTTAATTAGTTGTAATAGTATAGATGTTGATATCAACATCTATACTATATAACTAAAATCAAAGTAGTTTATAACTAGACGGGCATATATATGCCCGTCTAGTTATATACCACTTTGATTTTAGTTAATAACGTAATGGAATCAGTATTTCACTAGCTGTTGGTCTACCTATTCTATGTGTACCTTGTTTAATATTTTTTTATGTTTCCCCTTCTAGATCTAAAAGTAATAATGCAGGGAGTAATAAATACTAAGTGTACCTACCTTAGGTTACGGTTATGTTTTTTACATAACAAAAACACGCCATTGTATCACGCTAAACGTAGTATAAATATGAGTCAGTATGGCCATGGTATGCAGTTACACTGGTAATAAACTGACTGACAACCCTTGTTCCTTTTAGCAAAGGCGTGATGGCTTTATTTACGATCATGCATATTACCTTTAATAAACACAAATACGTTTTTCTTTCTAGTTCAATATACTGCATGTATCATCACCATAGCAGCAATAGTATAATGGATACTATGGAACTGCCACGCAAGGGTCTCGAGTTGGATCTGCATCTGAATGTCAGTAAGTTATTTGCATGTTTGAACGTTCTCGATGATGTAGGTACGAAACTTATTACACCATACTTCGCCAGCGTGGTGGACTGTCCTTTAAATACAGGTCTGAAAATATAATTATTTTATATCCCATCGATTCGATCGACTTGAACATTCTACTAACTGTGACATCTTATTCTCATAATCAGCGAAGTGTATTCCAGAGATATTTCTGTATACAATGCATTACGTAGAAAAATATACATTATTTCTTAAAATTCTATGAAATACATGTTTAGTAGTGAGTCGTATCCTCGACGCGATCAATTGCAATCAAAGGACTTCAATTAGCAATAAAATTATTAGAAGGTTCAGAACTCATAGAACTCTTCTATTATTACATATAGTAGACAACGTTTGTTGCGTATAGGACTACATCAAAAAGCTTCAGCTTATAATATCTAACACAAACGTATCATTTTATTGTTAAACTATTAAAGAAAACTCTTCCAACGTGTAACACTAATGAAACAATTTTTCCATCTCATTTGATTAAAAGTTTGTAATTCATTGACATTGCAGAAAAAAGCGTTCGCAATAACAACAGCTCGTTAAAAAGTTCAGTCAGTTTCCAGTTCGATTTGGGATTAAACTCTTCCTGGTTTTTCTAGAGAAAGACCGGTAAAAGCTATTTAACTTTGCAAGCAAATAATAGTTCGCTATCGTTCTGCAATTTGCATGCGCTGATGTAGAATACAATAGCTACTTTGTTAGCAACTTCGTTATACAGATAAACTCAATTGCTAAGTTCTGCTGATAGGTATATCGGTATTATGTTCTAGTAATGTCTATCTAATCCTTTTAATACTCACTGTGGTGAGATAAAAAAAACCCTCGTATAATTATGTTCATGTTAGACCGTTTAACAATTATTTATGATTTTTTGAATATTCTTAGTTAAAGCCCGTCATGTAATTTTTCCTTGCCAAACATGAGGTGTCATACACACATATCGGCTTCAAATAAAATATAGAAAATTGGGTTACACATGCAGTCCAAACTTGTTTTATGTAAGTATGGAGGTTTATTATTAGTATTGCCAATATAAGACTACAAGAGTACAAGTATTCTAAAACATTATTTTGAAAACCGAATCATTTATTAGATTAGGTAGGCACTTAAAGCAAGGACTCTAATAACTAAATTAAAACGTAATGAAATATGAATACTTTAATGCCTTGAAGCAACAAGTAACTTCTAAACTAAATAATCTTAAATAACTATAAGAAAAGAGATCAAGAATTATAAAGAAGAAAACTTTGTTTGTCACAGGTTCATCCATTTATTAGTAAGTTGACATTGGACAATTAATCGAGAGCACATCTTTAGAATAAATCAGCAGTAAAAGAAGTCGTAAATCTTTTAGGGCAATCTATTTGATATATAGATATAATTAAAGGGATAATAAAGCGTTTATTTATCTTCTAATCTAAGTAGTCTGATGGGTTTCTAATTCTAATCAGATAGTTCTTGGTAGGCATTATGGTATATCAATGAAATGTATATACTTATTACCGTCTTTGGTCTAAATATTCCATGCACGCTAGATTAATGAGCCCGAATATGTAATGGTAAATCTAAAGTTGCGAGATTCTTCAGGTTCTTATTATGTTTTAACAGTTACCCGTGGCACAGTTTACTCTAAATAGAATCCAAACGTCATCTTACATCCAATGAAAGAAAAATTTTGATGGGTACATTGATATTCCAGGCGTACGAAGATTTGGGTAAAATCTAGTTTCAAATAAAACATTATAAACACTTTGTTATTTTCATGAAATATTTTGTTGGCGTTAAATCATCATAATAAAAATAACGATGTCATCTTTTTCCCTAACTCACTGTCACTTGTTGCTTTTACTTAGTAGTTCATGGGCACTACCATAATTAGAATATAGGAATAAACACACTCGTTACAGCCAATCTAAGCTATCACACAGAGTTTCTGTTATTATTTGTCAGACATAGTTTTAAATTCTAGACATCCGATGATAACACATTTTGGCAGCAAATACTTTGTTTTATTACTAGAGTAATTTGGATCCCATAATTTTTAATCATATTAATTTTGAATTATCAGGGCTGAATGTCATTAGTAGGTATATTAATGTTCAAAACTTTTCTACAGAATGTAATTATAAATGAATAAAATAAAAGTTATGCTAATTCAGAGTGCTCCACTTACTTAGAGAATGTTTTTGCAATTGAAAGTTCCTGTTTCGATTCACTTCAGGCGCGTCGCTTTGAATACTAAATGACGAATGACCCGAATGCAAATTAAAAACTGCCACAATTTCACACTAACTCATTTGCGGAATTTTCTTTTTCTGCAGTTTTTATGGATGTACTTGGAAAACACTTAACATCATTCTCTCGCTTTAATATTATGTAACGTACCCTATGTAATAATGTCAACCGAGAACCTTTTTTGGTGCTGTCCATAGGTTTACGAGGAACTGCAAATTGGTGTGATGCTATGTTAAAATACGTGCGATTTATATGCATATTTTCCTTGCATTAATCGCTTTTTATGTTAAAAGACAACGGCCGTACTACAAATTATTCCTGTATCGTAGAGGACTTTAAAAACATTCAAACAACGAACACAAATAACAGAAGAAGACGTAGGACAACTAATTGCAGTGTATTTTTTGTGCGGATAGAACCCATAAATCTCAACGTGGCGGCAGTGGCGACCACTTCAACCACTACGCTATCCGAGCAGCCAAAATTCCTACTCTAATTAATAATCTAAAATTGCACAATATCAATCATTGCAACTTAAAATGCAATTCTATTTTTAATTTCTTTGTCTATCTCCTAGACGTAGTTTTTGTACCTCATAAGGCTTAACAAACATTCAAACAATGTACATAAAGAACAACCGACTCGTAACGACTATTTGAAGATCACTCATACTTTTTACCAGTGTTGAGATCAAGTACAGACCTCGCACACTATCGCACTTACAGTACTAAAGGTGATTACTTCAGCCACTGCACGCACCGTAAAGTCTACTACATAAATATATAGAGCATTGAGTTGAAGGCTTATCTTTGTTTGAAGCTGTGTGTTATTTAAGTTATCGACAATTTATTTTCTAGGCTCCTGGTAAGAGCTGGCACTTGATTGGATTCAGCAAGATCCCAGAAGAGGTTTAGTTTGCCTGTCCAATCTACCGCACAGGATCTCTTGTGTAATCTCGTATCGTACCGTACAGGATCTGATTTCATGTATTGCAAATAACATAGCTCCTTTGTTTTATTTTTTAGAAAATTTAATTCAACATAATTGTCAAAAATATTTTTACTCATTTAAGTCACAAAGTAACACTTATGAACGCCAAGGTAACACTAACTGTTATTGTAATCATAACTAATATTATAAAAGCGAAAATGAGTTTGTTTGTTTGTTACCTTTTCACGCCTAAACCACTGAACCGATCATCCTGAAATTTTGCATATACGTTGTCAAGTGTACAGAAACGGACATAAACTACCTTTATCCCGAAAAAAATTACTGTTCCCGAGGAAAACAACAATAACGTTCTTATGATAATAGATGGCGCCACGTGTCTTTCAAATCATGATTGAATTATATTATTACAAGCAGAGTACAACCCGAATTTATTGTCAAGCTAGTAATATTATAAATTTATATATACCTGTTGCCAGTGATAAAGGTCTCGCTCTTTATTACGTACGAATTAATATTACTATCACTACAAAAATATGAATTCAAAAGCACTTAACATTTCAAAGACGTGCAATATAATTATGTAATGGAAGATGTTTATAAGATAATTCAATAGTATTACATTAGCCGTCACACAACTTAGTCTTAATAAGTAATAATGAATAAAATAACGTACCTACATAATTATCTTCTGCTTTAATTTATTTATTCATAACGATCCATAAAATTAACAGGTACTATCATAATATTCAGTAGTACTCTATATTATAATTTGTATAATTAACTGCGTGTTATGTGTATATTACTTAATATTTTATTTATTAGAACATATTTCTGAGTGTGGTGCTCGTGCGAGTCTGTGTACAGTCAGCGTCGAAAGATGCTGCCTTTATTATGTTCAATGTTATAAAACTAAAATATACTCAGCCTCAAACATGCATTTTAAACCTGTGGATGCTTAATAATAGTTACGCCTTATATAAATATAGTCTGCAAATGATTTTAATTTTAAAATTTATTAACAGCAAGATGTGGTCCTATTTTTGCACTATGATATCGATGGTCAATAATACATTTATTGTAATTATTCTTTAGTCGCCTACGATAAATAATAAATATTATAATTATCTTTACCTGTAAAACTATCTGCCACCATTTTAGAAGCTTTGCTTAGATATGTTCCTAGTTAATCTTATGTTGTATGTATTTACCTGAAACAATAATACATAATATTATAGTAGTTTTATTATAACAAAATTTAAGTAAGTCTTATTATAAGTGATATATCGCTTGTCGGAATCGTATTCGTATATATGCCTTCTATGCCATACCGGTAGTTAGTAACAGTACGTACGCACGTGATTTGTCCCATAATATTGACAATAACACATTATACTAGTATTATTTTTGTCTTAAACTACTACAAACAAATCTATAATATATAACAATTTACAATTTCTTATTTTCTATATTTTCCTAAATTCTACGACAGTCAGTGAACATAAATAATTCAGTTTACTGACGCCAGTTTCATAACTTATTATACTCTCTTTGCCAAAAATATGTCTTTAAAAGTTTTGAATCGAAAACCATGTCTATAAACAATTAAATAAAAAACATGCAGTCAATATTATTAAAATGATTGCCCGTTTAAAAATGTTCCAGACGTTAATAACGATCTGCTATAATATAACCAATGGACCCCATACACCTTTTCACATCAAGCAATAAATCCACACCATTCCAATATTAAATCCGTGTCCACTCAAACAGAAAACAATCGAATAGAAAATCGAATAATTGATATAAACCGCTCAGTCATATCATTAATCACGTTAACAATCTACGTGTCCATGAAGTATCATATTTTGACGTTCCAAATTCACATAAGGGGAACAAACTAAAATGTATATTACTGGGGTATTTATTATCATCGTGACGTAGCGGGTTGGGACTGGATAATATATCTCTCGGCTGGTCACTGCGGAGGATTCTGTTTTCCTTCATTTCACTGACAGCGCGAAAATCGTCAAGGGCCATTTGTTGCCAAATTTACGGCTCATGAAGCTTGAATGTGTGAAGGGTTCTGGGAATAAATCCATTCAAAATGTTGTAGGAATACATTTGCAGTTTAAAATAAATTTATCGTGCAATATATCATTATGCTAATAAACAGAGTATCAGAATATCAATTTTATAAGTAGGTAGTATTTAAATATAATCAAATGCATTATTTATAATTAATGCATTTGTTTTTAGGTTCAGTAGTAATTTAAGGCAAATTTTTTTAACTGCCTCCTTGCTGTGCATGAGGTCTCGGGTTCGAATTCCGGATCGGGCCATCTAAAAAGTGATTGGCTTTTTCTGTTAAGAAATTTCAATAGCAGACCGGAGTTAGGCAGTTGGCGGTGTTGGACTCTCCCATGCCTCGGAAAGCACGTAAAGCCCTTGGAGCTGCGCCTGATCTCTCCGGTCGTGTCAGATTACCGTGCCATTGGATCAGAGAGTTAGACAACAGAGAGTGCACTTGTGTTTGCGCACACACATGTGCACTATAATATCTCCTGCGCAGATGGCCAGTCTTCGTTAAGATTGGCTGCTGTAATATAAGGTTAAGGTTATAATTATAAGGTTTATTTTAAACGCCAATTAGAATAAAGCAAACAGATCAAATACCACGTTGTTCAGCGACTTGTAAGTCCACATTTCGTAGCCGCAGGTTGCTTCCGTATGTAACTCTTAGCTAGCATCGAGGTATGCGTCCATTTACATAGCATTAAGGTTATATTCGTGTATATACCCTATACTCTTTTTTGAGCGAAACAAACTTTTCCATGTAGCAACAGCAAACAATAGGCCAAACTTTCTGTGCCCGGCTGTACCTAAAAACTACATAAACGTATACCCGTTCAGAACTACTGCCGCTAACTGTACCTACCATTGTCGAAATGCATGCATCAAAAGTTACCACTCGATTTCATATCGATATCAGGCTAATCATCGACATTACACAGATGAGTGATTAAGCAATTTATCGCTCGAATAATCGAACTGTGGTAGACGCATTTCATTACAATATATTACAGAACAATAACGCAGTTTAATGTAATATAATTTAGCACACTTCCTCTCATATGGGGACAGGTATTTATCGCTGTCAAGTGGGCAAACACACTTATCGATGAAAATATTCAATTGAAATGTAATATAGGTAGTTATTTCTGTTGAATATTTAATTAATTTTATTACGGGTACGCGATAGGTAGTACTGTCAAAATAGCCGAATTGGCAGTTTGTTTTTGTTTGTTGGGGAAAATGGAACCACTTACATCTTTTTATGACTGTCAGACTGAGCACACTTCTCTTTTACTGTTATCGTATACAGTTTTATGTAAAACTAGTAATTTAATATGCACCGATCTATATGTAATGTAATACACTTAAAATCTTTGTAATTTGTCAACTAATTTAAATGAACTAAATATCAAATGCGACCTCAAGTATATCTTGATGACCCCTAAGAACCACAACTTTTTTTGTACTATACACCTCTGCTTACTGCTTTGAGGATACAGGCATGATACTAATGTCATATTATGTGTTGTTAAAAATCTGTGTTTTTTAGCTTAGACACTAAAAGGAACCGTTTAATATTTGAAAATAAACAAAATCATTTTTTAATTTTAAATCTTCAGCTGTAACAGTTATATACAGCATTTAAAAAGAATCATAAATAATTAGTTCTATAACCATCTGTAAGAATATTACGATTTTCCTCACAGTTTAAGAGATAATCGGATTTTTCATACTAGTTTCATTCAAAATTTTCCTAAAAAAAAGTATAATTTATTCGTTTTTGTGCAGAGTTAACTCGGATGACATTTTTGTGTATAGTAATAGCTAATAGAACCAATATCCGCCAAAAAATCGACACTTAGAAATTAAATTCCCTAAGTCTATTCTATCCTAAGTCTATTATGTCCCTATATCTATCACTACTGTGGGACATCCCGATACATATAATATTATTATTGCTAAATTACAAATGTATGTTGCCCAAATAGTACGTATTTATCAGGTGAATATAAAAATATAATTATCTTTATTTATTATTAGCTGTCCCTACCGCAGAAACCACACCCATGTTCATGATTACTGTTCCGCTCTTGGCTCGTGGCTCTATGACTCGTAGCGTGCAGCTCTAAAGCCTTTTTGTGATATCTGGATAGATAGGTAATGGTGATAGAATTACTAAAATCGGTCACGTCGGTTTTGAATTTATTTATTGCAAAGAAAGATCAGAACCTCTTAATAATATTAGTTTAGATGAGGGTTTTTTTGTATATAGACACGTTAACATTGTTGTATTGTATTGCTTCATCCCTAGTCAAATAATATGCATTTTATCTAACAGTAAATAAATATGATCTATAAAATACATTTAAAATGAAAATTATAATTATAAAGATTAATACATGCAAAACCTTCAAAAACGAGAGTGTCAACATAGCAATAAAATAATTTTCCAAATATGTATTTATTATTACGATCGCGCAACAAGAAAAAGAGGTCGTTCGACGCACAGAAAACGCCTGGAGGTACTACTGGTCAATGAAATACCTAATGAACTTTACCATTATCCCTAAAACGAAAGCTCGTGGACATTATGCATCCTACCTACACTTCACCTACGGAGCGCAGACATGGTCATTAACTAAGAGCCAGAGGTCTGACATCGGGGTCTGCCAACGTGCCATGGAGCACAGTATACTCAGTGTTAAACTGATAGATAAGATCAGAAATACGGTACTGCGGTCCCAAACAAAGGTTAAGGATGAGGGCCAAGCTGCTGCCGAACTCAAATGGAACTAGGCTGGCCATATCTGTCGGACGTCTGAAGAGAAGTGGGCAAAAATTACCACAGACTGGGCACCAAATAACAGACGGTCCCGCGGCAGGCCCAGAATGAGATGGCGGGATGAATTGGATGCGTTCAACCGGGATTGGAGACAATTGGCGCTGAACAAAAAGAAATGGAAAGACCGAAGGGAGGCCTTTGCCCTGCAGTGGGACGCTACAGGCTAAAATAAATAACGATCGCGCAAATTAAATTGGGCAATATTTGCCATAATATTATAAAACCGATATTCGGATTTAAAAAAAGATATCTCGGAACTCAATATTGTTGTCGGGTCGCCGCCCGGGGCAGTGAAGAAAACTAAGCCGTGAACACAGAAAGAAAATTAATTAAAAAACTTAATTTTACAAAATTGGATTTTTAAGATTACTTACTTTGTTTCGAAAATATACCCGCCCTTGTGTTTCTGTGTGCTTTATTAAAAATTGATAACAGGAAATTAATAAGTACCTCTCATGTTTAATTAATGATCAAGGAAAGAATTCCCAAAGTTCAATTACACTTTTTCATCTAAGGGTATTCGCATGAATATAAAATAGAAAGGTAACGCCAGAGTTGATAATTTTATCAAAAATGTGTCCCTTTGATTATAATCTGGAGCAAGACTGGCAGGGAGTAAATTAAAAGAAGTAAATACACTAAAAATAAAATCAAGCGAAAATAATCTGGTTTTTTGACTTTGACTACTCCCTGCTTAGCCGTTTTCGCGGTGTAGGTTTGCAGCCGATCATTAGGGCGCAGATACAACCCCGGTTCGGGTAAGTAATATTTGATCCCTATTACCGTGTCTAAACGATCAGTCGGTGAGATTGCACGAAATTACATGGGACCTAAAAATAAAGTGAACGAAATGTGGGTGTAATACTTCTCTGCATGTCCCTTTAGGGATTTACAGGCTTAAATATACATATTGCATATGTTAACGCTTTATATATTTATTATATTGCTTGTAATGTCTACCAGGCTATATGAATCGTAGTCTCAAACTGACAGCCCAGTTCAGTGGTCCTTCGGTCAGTGTAATTACCGACCGACGTAAAAATATAAATTGTAATGGGCTCAATTCTTTGTTTACCAAAACTTTGTTGACTTTAATAACCAGTAATTTTAACTAATCAGTAATATTAGTCTTAGAATAAAATTGCAGTAGATTATTTCAAACCGCGCATATATTTTAAAGCTAAACAGCGATAGTCTAGTGGAGACCGTCAGACTGCCACGCAGAGGTCACGAGTTTGATTCCAAGGCAAGCACCTCTGACATTTCGAAGTTATGTGTATGGATTTTATATGCTTTAACAGTGAAAGAAAACATCGTAAGGAAATCTGCATGCCTAAGAGTTCTCCATATTGTTCTGAACGATGTGTGAAGTCTGTCAACCCACACTGAGCCGACGTAGTGGACGATGGCCTATCCCTTCTCACTCTGAGAAGAGACCCGAGCCCAGCAGTGAGACAGTTTATATACAAGGCTGATATTATTCTTATATATTTTTACACACAATACAATAATAGTATTGTATTATAGATTAAACCGGTTGTTGTGCAATAGTTAAAGCATTGAACTTGCAATTAAGAAGAACTAGCCTCAATATCGATCTTTGGAATTAGGTACTGACGTAATCGTTCATCGACAGACATATATGTATATGTACGTCTAAATAGACTGTGAGTGGAATCTAGCATACAGCAAAATGGACAGCTGCAATAGTCATGTCTACATATCGAATTCAACAGTGAACACACAATACATAACACTACTAATCCAGTATACAACGGTAAACATCGCTACAAACAGAATGCAGCTCCATTCTGCTAACATAATCCCTTAGCACTAGTTTAGTGTTCTGTTCTTAGCAAGACTACAGTATAATAACATTGAAAATTACCTACCAACGGAGATATTTCGCCGGGAAATGAGCTTCTTGCTTTATTTCAATCTGGGATGCAGCACGGATACGGTTTTCCATTTTTCTCACATAATAAAGGATACCTTATTTAGCTTAAGTAAAGACCGCCCATGATTCGCACATGTAGCGCATTGTGATCAAAATAGGGAAAACGGGTAAACAGGAATAGTACCGTTTGCAAAATAATTGTTGCAAGGATCGTGGAACTTAAACGGGGAACGCTACGCCATTAAACTTTCCGCACAGAAATGCTCTTTGCTGTTGGTTAATTTGCATGTGCATTGTCAAACCGTATCGGGAGTCCGAAACGAACCTGGCCACTGGCTAGCTGACTGCGAAACAAACTTTTGTCATCCCAGTATTTTGCATATTCCGATTTATATCGAAGAAACGAGTTTGCGCTACACTCATTCGGCTTGTATTCAAAATAATTCTAAATCGGTTCACAGGATTAGTTTTAGTTCGAGTAATTTTGTTATGTCATTTGATGGCAATTCAATTTTATTTTAATGATATCTATATTATGGATTTGCATTATAATAAAATAATAGCATTATAATAAAATAATAGCATTATAATTATTATATACGCACACAACCTATATTTGTATTAGCTCAAATTTCGCTAGCTTTGGTTTTAGGTCCTACGCAACGGGGTTCGGACCTATTTCTGTCTACTGAGTATAGTTCCAGATACCGTGTTGTTACTGCGGATTACTTGACAGAAAACTTAATGGAACTTGCCCAAACCGGCAATCCAATCCGAGACACCATGCACACCAGTCGTATAAACTACCGCTGCGTCGCCGAAGTAGAACTATTAAATATGTATTAATAGTGAAAGCATAAACAGGGATGCATGTACAACTACCGACTATCATGACTGCTATTAGTTATACTATTAATCATAAAGAAAAAAACCTCGCCTCTAACGACATTTATATACATATATTTATACTGAACTATAGGTAACTCGATGCATAAATGCAGGCATAATACGTCGTCGTTGTACAAAATACGTCGCACTAAAACAAGCTCACACATTTTGTGGCAAATCCTTTTTCTTAAAGGCGTTTAACATTGTGTTATAAAATATTCACACAGCAGGCGATAAATTAAAAATATATATGTATATACAACAATAGCGACGCGTGTTTTAGAAAATTCCAAGCAGGGAAGTTGTCGATAATTGAAACAACAAACTGCGACCAAGCTGCCTCTGACATAACGATTGACGTTTAATTTTAGTGCGCAAGAGAACAAAAGTAGTAGCCACGGACAATGGCAACTGTTTAGACGCTATTTTTATAAGTAATAAAGTACTCGGATATTTTTTTGCTGCTATATATTACAAAGGTTCGTAAAAACTTTTCAGACATAAATGTGTGAGTTGCACGATTTAAGCCAATGTAGGCCAAAATCTCTCGTCTGTATGAGAGAATATAGGTGTCACCAGGCACCTTAAACATTGTCAGAGATTCAAGATTAGTTATTTAATTCCACTTGTAATTTTAATACTTAAAGGCTCGAACTTAGTTGCGCCAAACTAAAATTTGTGTTATATGTAAATATAGGTATAATAGTTGAAAAACATTTATACTTTGTAGGGCATAATTCCTAATAGCGAATATAGCTGTGAAATATACCTATTTCCTTTTGGCAATTTTTACAAAAAAATCCAACAACCCAATGGACAACTGAAACTTTGGACCGGGTTTTCATATTTTGTCATTTGTAATATACATATAATGTTTACATACATCCCTCGAACCAACCGTCAAAGAAGTCCTTTTAATCTCATAACCCATTTTGTTACACAAGTCCTTCTCAAGTTTTACCTCTTTTATATCTCTCGCTTCTCTAAATAATTTGATCCCTTCGGAAGTATTCGTGTTTTAAATTCTATAAGATATGCCTTTTCATTTATTTAAAAGCAGGATGCATGGTGCATTTGCGTTTCTGAAAAGAATCACTCAAGGAATAGAAATCCCTCTCACATATAAACAGTTTAAAAGTGCTCAAGACGAAGAAAATGTTTTCCTAATCAAAGCCTCTTCAAGTCCTTTTCATAGCTACTTTGAATTGAAGAGATGAATGGTCCTGAATGCTAATTCACGTGAAAGCTTTAATTTGTATCTAATTACATTTTCAACCTTCTACTTACTCAAGAATTTGAACTAACCAAATTTATGTTTTAAGACATTTGCGTACTGATTTAAATATGGATTATATTTGAATTAGATAGAAAAATAACAGGTCAGATAAACTCATTTTGGTTATTTTATATTACAGATTACAGTTAAATTAACTAATGCAATTATT
The DNA here is from genome assembly GCA_963564715.1 of Catocala sponsa. Taxonomy (NCBI): domain Eukaryota; kingdom Metazoa; phylum Arthropoda; class Insecta; order Lepidoptera; family Erebidae; genus Catocala; species Catocala sponsa. The sequence goes on from OY751338.1 coordinate 10,948,601, forward strand.
GATTTAACCTCTAGTGTGCCAGGGGCTCGCATGCGAGCCAGCAAAAAGCTCTTGTTTATATTTTACTACGTAGCTGACATCATAACAAATTCTGTAGTACCATTTTTTTGATTCTACGAGCTATGAGTGGGCCGGTAATTAACAATAACAAAATCTCAAGTGGCACGCGGCGATAACGGGCGATAATGTAAACATCCAGCTGTCTCACAAGAGGTTAATAGGCTTAAGATATTTCCGAAGGTTTAAACCAGGGCAGAGCAAGCTGGTTGAGATAGTGCTTCCATTCATACCTTGACTCTAAAATATTGTAGCTAAATAAACCATTATTGTATTTTTGGCGAAGATTAACACGTTCCTAACTCCCAGCCCCTGATTGCGGTATTTTTCAGCCATCATAGTGCCCCGTATCCAAATCAGGTCTGTTCTTCCTCCAAGACAAATTTCTACCCAAACCATAATTGTGCCTACTTGGTATGGGTGGACTTTCTGAGGGTGCTGAAATCTGCTTCATCGCCCAGGAACTCTTCAAACACGTGCTCTTTATGAATCAGAATAAAAGCCGAACATGGATTCATCAGAAATCATCACATTGTACCATTGATGACGTTACCAATTCTCGTGGTTCCGAACCCATTCCAAAATTCGTCCACGATTACCTCTCAGTAAGAGTGCGATCCGGAGTGGTCTACGAGAGCGTCGATTGGCTTTGTGCAGTCTCCTTCTAACAGTTTGATCACTCACAACCACTTGGTGTTCTACGTGCAGCCGTTGGACCGATAGAGTCGCCGTTATATTTGGTTGAGTACTTGCAGCAATTTAATTTACAAAATCTTTTCTGGGGGTAGTGGTGCGATTTGGCCCCCGATGCCTCTCCGCTACTTCACCTGTTCACCTGTAAAACGATAGCGAATTTAAAAATTACGTTTTGGTGGATCCCTATTGCTTCAACGACATCACGCTAAATAGACCCAGCTTCCAGCATTCTTACAGCCTCTAAGATTTCCTCCCTAGTTAAATGTCGACGTTGTATGGCAAGAACAAGTCAATTGGTACTTTATTTTAGTTTCCAAATGCAAAATAAAACTGTTATTAAACGTAATTTGTAATTTTTTATAAATCTCTCACATATGAAAATTCGCTCTCCTAATAATCAAGACAACTTTAGCCACAGAAACAAAAGATATTTTTAAATTTCAAATTTAGAACTACTCCGAGAAAAATGACAAACAATTTGGTTTTAAACAGTTTTAAAGCGGCCAGTACTTTTCAAGTTATATAATTGAGTATGAAATATCCCTAGACCATGTTGATGTGTGTATGTCTACGGCCAAGTAGACGTGCAGCAAGCGTATGGCTTGTTTGACACAGTAGTATAAATATATTAAGAAAGTTCTCATTAATCACTGATTTTATTAATTAATTTAACCGGCTGTAGTAAGCGTAGAAGCGTAGAGACAGAGGCATAAATGTATTACACCCATGTAATAGGAGAAAGATCTTATTGCCGTTTGCCGGGCACATTACAAATTCTGTGTTAAAACTGATGATTAAGTGATGATAGCCATCTGTTCCAATGCATATTGAAAATAAATAAAGCCAATAGATTACACAGTTTAAAACAAATGAATTAAAACTTACCGTTTGCCAAGGGTTACACTGTTAACCATATTTTATAAACAACGACATTAAAAACATAAGCTGCTCAATATTTTAAACAGTACTGCAATTTTATAAGCAATAATAGAAAAAAGCAAGTAGGAAAGTTCAATATCGCAGCCTTTTAATATTAAAACTTCAGAAAACAATTCGTTTCAATAATGGAGCGATGCCCGCGGGCCGCGTTCTACAAAATAAAGTATTTAGACTAGAGCGCACCAGTTTATTACGAAATTTATCGTTACTCAAACTTCGAGAATCGATTATTAATTTTTGTTGAACTAGTTCCGATTAACAGGGAAATGTTCAATGAATTTATTAGATTAATAACGCCGAGTATATTTTAGATAAAAATGATTCGAGGTAATTCTTACTTTAACTTTGTACGAAGATATTTAGACAACTCAAAAGAGACACGTCTTGCAATCTGCTTGCAAAATGTTGAATTTTGCTGGTTTTGTTTTTATATTGGTATAGATGCAGATTATATTCAAATACTTGTATGTAAGACAGATGAAATATATATTCTATTTACAGTAATATCTATTGGAAATATAATCTTTGTTCCAAATGGAGCTTTCACGCTGAGAAAACCGGCATGTGGGCCGATTAATAGTGCGCTAAGTATTGAGAACTGTCGATAAGAGTAGTACAGAATTGAGTAAATGTCAATTCATTAAAATGAGCTACAGAATGGACATACATTTTGTCGTAACTACATTATACCTACATGGAAGTATCCATCTTTACTAATAATATAAAGAAGAAAGATTTGATTTTTTGTTTGTTTGTTTGTAAGAATTTAACTCAAAAACAATTCAAATTGCTTTCATCCTTAGAAAGCTATATCATCACCGAGTAACATTGACTATATTTTATTTAAATAAATAAATAAATATTTTATTTAAAACACATTACCTTTTTCTTTTTTTTTTACGTGGTGCATGCATTTACGCATACCTCTCCGCGGGGGCGGGCGGAGAGGTTATGTCGGAGTCACCGGGGTAAAAGAGAAAGATGGTAATTAAAGATAATAACAATGGATCTCCCGGAATACCGACCAAACCTAACACGATGTTCCTCGACGAAACCGCAATCGGCGGGGCCGTGCGAATCCCTTTCACATGCGGACGCGACCTCGCCGAGGTTTCGGCCCGCCGTATGAAACGGCAGGCCACTACACGACAATACTAGGCTTTGGTCACCACCAGATTTAAGCCCTACTATCCCCCTTGTAGGGGGGACAGACAAACAACACAGGCGCGCGTGGGAACACGCACGCCGCCTCCCGGACTCGTTGCTAATCAGGTGGCGGGCAGGCCCACGAAGCCAACCACCCCCAGGTCAAACCATTACAGCATTACTTAACTTAACCTAACCTACTTTTTGCGAGCGCAGCCGCGGGCAAAAGCTAGTCTGTAAATAAAAAAGCCCCAGTGAAAACAATATGCTTAAATAAGATTATATTTTAGACTGCTGTTTCGTTAGTCGCCAACGTTATAATTGAAATGTGAAGTCTTAAGTGTACTTTAATCCTATAACAGACAGCGAAAAATTGGACCAAATATGACTGCACCTAATACGCATGCTGATGCGTATTAGGTATTATTTATATTCTAAATAATATTATTATACATCAAAATGATACAGTCACGGCCGCCTCACTCCCTCACACAAAACAAGTACATATAGAATAAGGATAAACAACGTTTATTTATAGGCACACCATTAGCATATTTATAAAACTCACTTATAAATATTCCAATTTCACGAACAAAATCCAGAACAGAAATAACAAAAACATCAACTGCAGGCCGCGATGAAACTGAATAAAAACACCGAACTCCGATACAACAAAACTTCATCAAAACAATCTCGTCAATGGACGTAAAATATTCAGTTCCCATAACCCACCACAGAACATGGACATTTTATTATACCCTAACACGACCTCCCTTCTTCAATATAAGGGTATACCGTAAAATTTTATTTTATACCAGTTACTTTGTCCATTCAATACACCTCGTGTTATGTTAATACTGTGGCATCACAAAGGCGAGACTGCATTGTGGGCTCGCCTACAAATTTGAATAAATATAAACAGTAAACGGGGTAAAATGCATTAACGTTGACTTAAATTTTAAAAACGTCTCATAGAGTGTTATGTATGGGCTCTTAAGCGCATCTTGAGATATCATTAGGGCAGTCGCAACGTGCCCGGCGAGATTAAGTCTTGTGCTAGCTCAGAGCTGCCATGACAATGCGAGCTTTCTCACTTTGTATAAGGAAAATTAAAATGTAGCTCAAATTGTGTATCCAAACGTGAAATTGCGAACAACATTACCCACAAACTTGATATACAAAGACGGTTTACAAAGAAAGATAAGTTAAAAGAGTATTACAAAAATTCGTCTTAAAAAGTGCAACATCTGCTTAAAGCCAAAAGTTGAGCATTTCTATGGATAGTGCCAATATGAACTCTTGATAGGTAAGAAGCATGGAACTTATAGAAAGTCGGTTCTCAGATACTAACTACGCAAGAAATCCACGCAGATATTTCGTGATATGCATGGTTTGTGTCGTCCCAATGTGTGTGGGTCGGCGTTAATTCATATCATAAACCCAATGTGTGCTTACAACTGCATTGTAGGCTGTATACTATAATAGTAGAAACCAAGTGTATACACGGACATCGGCAACAGCGATAAACTTGATTTCTGACTGTACACGACCATTTATTCAAATTTACACATCAGTCTTACCAAATGTTATCAACGCGCTTTCTCCCTTATACCCGTCCCATACAAGCAGGCTGCAGTAACTGCTTATTATCAATACCATCATCATGTGATTTTTTATGCCAAAGAAACATAGCGATAGTTCATGAGCGATAGTTATTACTTGTCATAAATTGAGCCACTGGCTCATCTGCTGCCAGCAAAAAAGAATATATTCGGAGTTAACAAATAACTAATTAATTATTTGCAGAGCAGCACCACTAATACGTCCCATACAAGCAGCCTGCAGTAACAGTCAGTACTAATTTAAAACGCTATTATTATACTTATATAATCTACTAGTAGCTAGTACCTTGACAGCTAAACTATGATTAGCGCACCAAAACACTGCAACATCGAGCGTCATAACAAACGCATGTATAAAAGCTGGTTGCTTAAACATTTAGGTTATTCACAAACGGGAATCTCAGTACAAGACGCACCGCTCTCTTAGCACTAATCTCTAAAACGCCTCCACTGTTTATCTTGCCTAGAAATGTCTGGCTGCATCCAAGCATAATCCCATTGCATACAGTAGTACTACCATTAAACGCATTAAAATGCATACCGCCTGTATTTTAAAGTGCGGTGGGCGGTTGAAGAATGACCAATTTGTTACTCCCATAGACGTTGCCCGGACAGAGAATGATGAAGATTTTATTGTGGCCACATAATGCTTTGTCGTAGGTGTGTGGATTTCTGTGGCAATAAGTTGCAAGCCAACAATAGGTGCCACGGGCGCCCACGCCAGCTCTGATTGTCTACAGAGCAGATAATTCAAGGAGGTTGTGAATTAAGGGGATTAAAAAGGAACAAGAAACGAGATCATGACAATGTTGTGACGTTATCTAATAAAATACGACTCATTATTAGGGTTTTCTAAATATTTCAAAAGGACGAACTCATATTATATTCTAATAACTAGATGTTCCCGCGGTTTTACCCGCGTTTATCGTTACTGCGCCGCCCCCGTGGGTCGTAGCGTGATGTTATATAGCCTATAGCCTTCCTCGATAAATAGACTATCCAACACTAAAAGAATTTTTCAAATCGAACCAGTAGTTCCTCTTGACCCGCGCAACTTCGCCTGCGTCACATAAGATAGAGTGGGTCGTAGGCACCTATAATACAATTTTAGAGAAGCTGAAACTTTCTTTGTTAAATCCACGAACCACATAAGAACCATTGAACAAAACTTTATAAATATACCTACTGTGCTAATTTAAAATCACGCAGAATAAACCAGGAGAAACATCGTTTGTACATATTATTATGTCTGTAATGGGTAATTATTTTTCAGCGAAGTTATTTTAAAACTGCGATATCTCCTAAGATATTCATTGAAATCGAATGATGTAAAGGGCAATTTTGTTTTAAATTAAATACTTGTGATGAATAACGTATTTATTTGGATAAGGATTAATATCATGTTTATAAAAATATCTTCGCAAATAATGCATTATTTTAGAACAAATTTGGTTAGCATAAAAATGGTTATAGTGAGCCAACCTTAAAAGATAGACATATGCTGTCGCGGACTTTTTTTAGAACTTTTAAAGGGGAACAATTCTGATATACATGATTTTTGCGAAACTTTAACTGTTTACGCAGCGCACGCAGCGGAAGCTCTCAAAAGGAAAAAAATCCTCCGATTTTGTAACATTCTTCGTTGGTGCTCCGCTCCTATTGATCTTAGCGTGATGATATATAGCCTATAGCCTTCCTCGATAAATGGGCTATCTAACAGTGAAAGAATTTTTCATATCGGACCAGTAGTTCCTGATATTAGCGCGTTCAAGTAAACAAACAAACAAACAAACTCTTCAGCTTTATAATATTAGTATAGATTATAAGCGATATTTTAATTAAGTTCGACCTTGATACTCGTGCTTATATTCAGCGTGATTATTGTGAATAGCAGAATAGAATTAGTTTTATATAAATATACTATTATTAGCTTTTGCCCGCGGCTTCTCTCGCGTTAATTTAGAATTTGACAATCAATTCGGGTTGTACTCTGCTTGTAATAATATAGTTCAATCATGATTCGAAAGACACGTGGCGCCATCTATTATGATAAGAACGTTATTGTTGTTTTCCTCGGGAACAGTAATTTTTTTGGGATGAAAGGTAGCCCATGTCCGTTTCTGTACACCTGACAACGTATATGCAAAATTTCAGAATGATCGGTTCAATAGTTTAGGCGTGAAAAGGTAACAAACAAACAAACTCTTTTTAGCTTTTATAATATTAGTTAGGAGTTAGGATAGGATTATAAAGCTGAATAGATTGATTATTTATTTGTTTGAACGCATTTGGGGAACTACTAGGTTAGGTGAGATATTTTGTGTACTTTATATCCCATTTATTGAGATTATAAAATAGAGGACAGAATATATATATATATATATATATATATATATATATATATATATATATATATATATATATATCTAAATATTATAGAAAATAATTTGATATATGGTGTATGTACAACATTAAAAGGTTTATATGTAGATAAGAAATTACATAAACAGAATCTCAAATAACATAAAATGAATCCTTTTTCTTACATGGCTATAAAAGGATGTTTTAAACAGTTATGACAGTTAATGTTATTTGAATTATTATTGACGCAGCATAGCACTGATAAGACGTTTAAATAATAATCATCGGTACTACTGACTTCCCATATTGCCAAAGAAACAACTGATGTTTGTTCTTTTTCTACAGGAAGTGTGAATTTTTTGTTTTCTTTGGTACTATGACATTTCTGGCAAAAAATATATTAATAGTAGGCATTACTGGTAATTAAAACACATTTAAGCAATTAAACTTATACTCACTATATTAAAAGCCGAAAACGTACGAAACAAATTAAAATAATTTATTAAGTTAAATAATTTTTAATCTATTTAATGCCATTTTTGGATATGATTCGTATAGGCGTAGTACCGCCAGTGGACAGTGTTTACGTTCCTAATCCACTTTATATTTAAAAGGGATGAATATTATTACAATATCAAATGGGAGTAGACATGCAATCCACAGAGTTCAATCCCGCGAAGCTTAGCTGAATATCGAATTGCAAATGGCCGAGGAAAATGTAGCATTTAACGCTTCACCAACTGCGAACGACTTCCATGACGTTGCGAGCCGTATACGACGAACTGGTTTTTATCCTTTGGTTTGTACGTTTAAAATATTCACTATATGAACTGTTGTTATTCTAATTAGACTTATTTATCGAGGTTGTTATTTACACCAAGGTAAATTGGATCATTACGTGGTTGTTCTCTTGCCGTTCTATAGACATTTTTTATTGTATATTTTGATATAATAATTTATATATTCTAACTTCAGCGCTTAGGAAATACGATGAAAAATATACTATAGTTAAGAACAGTCTCATTAAAAGTGATTAATTTTTTTCTACGCCTGTTATACGCATTTGTATGTTATTGAGATGTTTGTCACAATCAATAAAAATATATTTTCGAAATCTTTTAGTGTTTGTTTATTTATGAATACTTTTACGTATATTAATGAATAACGAGTGCCTCATATAAAAATAAAATGTTCTGTTCTCAATTTATGTTCGCTTAATATTAGTGTACATCTCTGTAGAAATAATTATAAATGTAAGCTGTTTTTTATGTTTTCTTTTAATCTGTAATAATTATTTTAAGCTCTAGTTTAGTTTAAGTTCTGTTTTATTGAAGTTTATCTCAATTAAGTAGCATGTCTTAATGAGAAGTATATATTATGACAATGTTGTGTTAAATCATAATAGGCATATGCATGAGACTATATGTACCACTTTTAAAATATTTATTGTAACATGTATGTATGTGCTGTGTGTGTAATAAAAAAATAAAATAAAATAAAAATAGTGTCTACTCGAACACTTCTCATATACAGAATCCTTCGAAGCTAAAAGCTTAAATATTACGAAGACTTTTAATAAGAGCGTATACATACGAATTTGATACGTGACAAGAGCTATATGAATACGCACATGTTTACGAGTACTGTAGTAACTCAGGGTTTAAATAACATATGCGCTTACTGATCGCCGTGCCAATCCAGTACTTCATTTGGCTTTGTAAATTTCAAAATGATTTACTTCACAGTTTGAGCACATGAAAGAGGAATACAATACTAACTTTTATACTTTCCGGAATACAGAAACAATAAAAAATATATATTTGTACTCACGCCTATTTTAGAAGGTTATGCATAAACGATATCCGTAGTTTGTTCCTACTACTACTACTATTACTACCGATTTGTACTTGCTGCAATCCTGCCATATTTATTTTCCTTCATTCACTCACATTACTTGATTAGCTTAAAGCAAGCTCGTCGGTTTAAGGTATTCTTAACCTCATTGTCAAGCTTAGTCTGTCTGTCTGTCTCAGTAAAAACAAATAATAAATCTGAATAAGTGTAAGTTGATTGACATTAAACTATTTTATATGGACGCGTGCTGTTTATTTCAAAACACTATTATTAGTGTAATCGAGTGCGCTACTACTAATTATTTTTACGTTTTCTTCCAATGTACGCAATTCTTAGTGTAAAACTCTGACTCGTACTTGACTGGCCTTGTCGAATGTTGGTAATATAATAATATTATTTTTAAGGTACTTTATTTTCATCAAAAACATGTCAGGCAAACTAAGTTATACATTATATACTTAACCGTTATATACTTAAAGGTACCTTCCAGATTTAAAAACAAATGTGTTAATAGATACATCAACACCCTCGCGAAAAAATAATTATGATTCGTAGCGTCCATTATTCGGTGTTTGAAAGCCGCACGTTACCAATGCTTGCAATCAGGCGGACGCACGCGACACTGTGCGGTTGCGACAGAGGGCAGTAGCGTTCTGGGGTGGTTTAGAATATCAACAATACTTAAGAGAACGTGCCGTCCTCCTGTGCCGAGCAATGCTCATACTGCATTTACCAGATGAGCTTTCGTAATAGGAGCTCTGAATGCAACAGCCTTCGATGAAATGGAAACTCGATCAGCACTCGAAGATGCGACGAGTTTGTATATCAACATGCTTGAGATTCCATCTACATGATAGGGGAAATTCCAAATAAACGCAACTCCTTTTAAAGAAATGAGATTTTTAATGCAGATTGTATACGTATAGTACGTTAACATTATTTTGTTGGCTTTTGCACTATATTGTTTTAGAAAATTAAATTGGCTTTATGATTGGGTAAACTGTTTTCAATTTAGTAATGGACAGAGGTTTGAATAGTTCAATTTGAGGAAAGTGACTCCTTCATATTATAATGCAAATGATCGCAGTAAAAAATTTTGCTGTGATAAAGAATAAAGATATCATAATTACTTGGAATAAAAATTAATTAATGATTAACCTAAAGCGTACTGGAGATCAGACTAGACAGACTTTTCTTGGATCTACGATAAAGTTGACCACCCCAATTTTATCCCGTCAAAATATGCATATTCTACCACATACACACAACACCATCTAGCCCAAACTAAGCAGAGCTTGTATTATGGGTACTAGACAATGGATAAACATACATATATACTTTTTTTTTGTAAATACATGCATATTATACATAGAAACACCCAGACCAAGACAAACATCCATGTTCATGCACACAAATGTTTGACTTGTGCGGGAATCGAACCCGCGACCTCAGACATGGCAGTCTGTTACACTAACCACTACGCCACCGAGGCCGACAATACATAAATAACAAAGTATATTTAATACAACAAGTTTATATTTAAGTTTATTATTAATTCTTTATATTAATAATTGCATCTCTAACATTTTCCAGTAAACTAAAATTAATAAATAAAATTATAAAACTCATCTGAACTGGAAGTTGCTTATAAAATGTACGATAGTTATATTGCTTTCCTTCTTAAACAGCTCCTAAGATTAGACGTTGTTTGTTCTTAGAATATTCCATAGTTCAAAAGTAAAATGAAACTAAGAATGCAGTCTAGATCCCATCCAAGTAATTGCTGGTTCACAACTTCTGGCATAACTGCCACCATAACCGTTCCGTTGAAATTTCCTCCAAGTTACGCATTAAAATAATATCCTACGTACTGGGTGAGGAAATTGGCCGCGAGATGGCGCTCCCGTCGAAGTTAAAATAAAGCCGTTAAGACTTTAGACATTATACTTTTCTATATGCGTATTTACTTTCAGTATTTGCCCAAGTTGACTCGTTTGTACATATATATGTTTGTTCAGGCAGTTTAGCTCGAAATAAAGATTTGTAACATTTGAGACAATCGCTTTATCGTATGGTGACATCACATTCTCCACATTTATTTGTTTGTTAAAATATGTTCTATATCGCTACTAGTTTATGAGTTACTTTATAGTTGAAATCATAAGTAGCATAAAAGCAAGAGACACTACAGTTTCTAAACACTACCGCATACCAAGCAAAAAGATGAACTAAAATTATAGTCGTTACAAATCGGCCCGAAGCACCCGTTTGGCCCTCCACTAATATGTTTATACTTTAAATTATGCCTTCGTGATTTAGGGGGATATGAAAGCACCCTCAGGGACCTTAATCTTTGAACCGGCCACTTTACGTTCAAAATCTTTGTTTAAGGGCCAATTGCATTACAATGGCTCCAAGGGTTCTATGCAGGAATCTGAAGTGTCCATACAGAAATTGCTGGGGTTATTAAAGTAGCATGAAGCAGGCATTCATGTGAAAAGTAACAAGCCGCTGAATTGTACTAAATTTTCAACGTATTTGCTTTCATATTTCAAGTTTTTTTTACAAACACTGAATGGGATTTAAAAAAAATTATGGTTCTTTTCAGTGTTTGCTTTTTTATGACTTTTAGGATTCATATACAGTGTGTAACAGACACGTAGAATACAGAGGTTGGCATAAAAAGATGACTTATTTTAATATTTATATTGGAAACCATCCAATTTAATATTAAAATAAAATCGTTCGTTACAATATTATGTTTGTGGCTAATTGTTAAGTGGGTTAGGTGAATTTTAAAAGATATACACACAGCATTTATTGTAATTTAAAGATAAAATTTAAATAAAAGATATAAGATCTAAAAGAATATTTAATGCATATTGGGAGCAAATTATCCAATAAAGAATGGTTGTGGAAGATTTTGAAAACTTTGCTTTCACAAAAATACTACGACTACTCTTTAAAATATTGTTATATTTATTTTGCATATGAAATCCGGTTACTGATTGGCTAAAGACGCCCTATATAAATATTTTATTTATAACATTTAATCCTTTTACGTCAGAGGGATGATGGGGAGTATTCTGAAATCTACATCGCTTTATGATCGACATAATGCGATTAAATTTTGAGTGATACTTAAAAAACATATATAATATATGTATACAACAAAAAATAATAACTAATGTGGTTAATAATTGTGCTATTAATTATAATTAATTCTAAACCTAAATAAGTTATCGTATAAACAATGCAAATGCAAATCCCTTTTCATCATTAATAAACACACAACATTATCATATCCCAAAACTATAACTACTCCACTTCAACCGCCTAATTGGTTCATTACCACACAGAAAAGACTAGGACCGCCATTTTTATCAGACAAACCGTTTGGTTCAAGAATAGGTCCGTATAAAGCGAGCACGTGCATGTCACGTGACTGTACGGATTAAGCCACAGGCGCTCCGGATAATTAACTACACAAAATACTGGCTATCGTCCACGATCGATGGCGTGAAGCTACAGGAGGGATTGAGCCCAATTTGATGAAGGACAATCGTACACGCTATTATTTTAGATTATAGGCCTTTTTACGGTATTTTATTCACGGGTGAGTAATGAGTACCGACGTTATATATTTTAATTTTTTAGCGTGATTTGTGGCCAGGCTTGTGTAATTATCTTTAAACTGCCTGATTGAACGGCTCTTTAATCAACTGAGGCCGCTGGAGCTTATCCCGCGGGATGAGTTGTTGGGAGAGACTGTTCGACACGAATATGCTAGTTATGCAACTGAGATGGTTTTTTTCTAGAATTCGGCCGTATACCTGAATGCAGCTGGCAGTCTAGCTGTCATAGGTTGGTCTCATAAGCTCTTCGATTTGCGATATAATCACAATCTCTATGGATTCTTAAAATAAATGTATCGTTGCTTAGAGTTTCTTGAGAACTTGTTTTGAGCTTTCTATATGGTACTCGAAGTGTTTTTTCTTAATAACACTTTAACCAACTCTCGAGCTTATATGTAGTAGCTTGTGGTTATGCCACGGGACGAAAGAGACAGTCATATTATATATATTAGTGATATATATTAGTGTCACATTAAATATGTGATCCTAATAACACTGAAAACACTTCTTAGAAACTATCAGTCCGATTTGAACGTGATTTTAACGTTATATACCCACTCATGGATGATACAGCAATGCAGACAACTAGATGTTTTTTTATATACGGAACCGAGTAAATAAATTAGAGCAGTTAAGACCACAAAACGGTACTTCGCGATCATTAAAATTTAACAGCATTAAGCTCCTTGTACACTAAGCAGGCGAATGTCATCATCCATCATTGATGATACAATCACTTAATACCCTCTAACGATATCCGTAACTGATAAATAGTAAAATTGATTATTTGTAGCCTACTTGAGTCTGTAGTAAAGCTACAGTTATCGATCAGCGAAAGCACAAAAAGAAATATAATTTGGGTATTCTCATGGTCTTGGGATTATAAATGATACTAAAGGTACACAACGCAAGAAGCGCAGCGTGCGCAATTTATTCGCGTGGGCTACATGCGGAAAGCATTTGCGCGGACTACATGCGTAATTTATTCGCGTAGGTTACATGCGCAAGTTATTCGCGTGGGCAGCTACATGCAATTAATTACGCGGGTTATTACGTAAGTGGCTCACGTCAATCATTTACAATGCAATACATTATTATCAATGGCTTGGTAATAGACTGCTCTGATTATTTATAAAATTACGTTTTTGAAAACCTAACATACCTAAAATACTTTATTTTATGTTAAGTTTTTGTATTGCCTATTTAGATTATATAAGTTTCAACAATAGGCACCATGACTAAAAAGCGTATTTACGAACTACCCACTCCCTTAAAGTAGGTACTAACAAAGGAGCAATGCTCCATAATCTATATATTAATACGTGCAGCGAAAACTTTGGATTCCTTTTTACGAAGATTGGGCGGACGGAGGAGTATGAAATTTCGCATACTTATAGTTTACACAGAGAAGAAGTGACAAATGCTAATATTTATATAAAATATGTATAATAAATACATTAAATTAATGAAAAGCATTACACGCACACAACCATGCATTTGACACACGCAGTCGAAGCGCGTAACTATGGTTACATATATCAATATACGAGTATAATGACATGACATAATATAATATATCAGTTGGTCGAATTTCGAGCACTAGGCGACCGCTAGTTGTTATAGTTTCTTTGTTATGAAAAAGATAGCTAACATCTACAAATACCTTTTGCGCAACATAACAATATAGGTATAGAAACGTCATAACATATTTCTATATATATAACTACTGAACCACATTTTTGCACCAACATTTCAATTGAAAAGACATAAAGAAGGGAAATCCTTTTATACATTTTATATGAAACAAATCAAAGCCCGCCTTATGTCATTCATCTTAACCCTCACTTACTGATGTCAACAGGCTCAATGCAATCGTGTCGCGTTGCTAAGCCCACCAGTTTGTAACATAAGAACGTTGTCACCGTCGAGTGTAAGGTAAATCCCTTGATTGACGAAATTTTGCCCCCTAACGTTTGAGGGTTAAGGAGATAGGTGTCTTGTTTCTGAGACTTTTCCTTTTAATGTACGTGAAGTTTTTGTCGTTACAGAGTTTCGTGGAAATGAAACATACAATATACAAAGGTTGTCCTGGTTGTTTTGGTAAGCGGAGGGTAGGCACTGGGACGAATAGAGTATAAATATGCCACAATGTACAAAGCTTTTTCTTCGTAAGCAGTTTTCGTCGCAATAGGTTGATTTCTTTGTAAAAAAAATATAATTCGCACTAAAAGTAACGATTACTAAGAATGTCTAAATAATAAAGTTCTGTGCGGCAATCGAAGTTGTACATTCTATACACTATATATTAGATAGAACACTACAGCATTTATTTAGTCAACTAGCTACGTTATACATACAATATTTCAGGCCTATATCCTTGAAGGATTATTCCTTCAAGGGTATAGACCTGAAATAATCTATGTATTTTATGAAAAGGTATATTCCACACTAAATTTAGGATGTGCACTTAATGTATATACATATTTACACTTTGGTTTTAAACATCACATGATAGCATAGTAATTGCCGTCCACTGGACACAGTGCCAAGAAAACCCAATAATAATTTGCTCGATCGGGGAATCAAACTGGAGACCTCAGGTACAGCAGTTCCAGTCACTTCCACTGCACCGTCGAGGTAGTCCAGCTACGTTATACAAGTAAAACATGTATTCCAATGTATGAAAAAAATTACACGGTTATTGTTAAAGTCCGTATGCTCCGCCGCGAACGAATAATTCTCAAAATTTACTTTAAACGGCTAGTTTCAAGGATTTTACGGCCTTATTACTAGCAAGTTTAAAATTGCTCCCCGCTGAGAGTACATACGTTAAAGGTCCCATATATTTTTTATGGATTAGGTTAAAGGCTCGACATTTAAGCCCACGCTGGGTCATTTTAAAAGTAATAAAGGTACGCATTTGCAATAATCTTAAATGAGTTAATTTTACTAGTATAACTTTGCCATAATAGTTGTATAATTCGTTAATTTATAAGTGAGTAATGTTAGTGTGTTAATTTATACTTATTTATGAAATTGTAAAAAGAAAGAAAATTAAAATATTTAATGGCTTTACCTCTTAAATCCTATTTTTAATTAAGTTCTAATATTTAAAACATATTAATAAAAAATTATATCATACAAACATGTACAATGTAATGCGTATGTACGTTTTGTTTAATTAGAGAATCATAAATACGCAGTATCAACTTTTCTGTATACAACTAAAATTCGAGTGAAATTGATTAAATAGAGATGCAATACATATGTATTGCATCCTATGAATTTTACAATACTATTTAATTTAATTTTGTGATAGACTAATTTTGGTATAAGAATAAACCTTAAAAACTAAAAATCTAAATATTAAAAGAAGTAGTCAATTGAAATACATTAATGACAAAGCATGCTGACTCTAATGTACTAGGGCGTTCAAAAAGTAATGAGAATGTCGCGGTAATGGGGGGTACTTGAAAAAAAAATTATTGTCACGGAAAGATTAGGTCTTTGTCATAATACCCTCAAATAATTAGCTTTCTATCTTGTCTGTGTCAGTTGTATTAATTATTTGTTTGTGACATGTCGATAGCTCTCGCTAAAAATGGATAAAATTGATATCCGTGCGGTGATAAAATACTTTTGCTTAAAAGTTTTTAATACAGAACAATTTTTTAAAGATTTACGTCAGACATTGGGGGAGTCTGCTCCTCCATATTCCACAGTGGCTCGGTGGTGTGCAGAGTTTAAACGTGGTAGAACATCGGTTAAAGATGACCCACGCTCGGGCCGCCCTTCGACGTCAGTCGCTCAGGAAATGGTCGAAAAAGTTGAAAAAATTGTTCTGGATGATGATCGGGAAATGTCTACACAGAACAAATAAAAAAATTACGTCGGGCAATCCTTGAAAAGCGACGAGGAAAACTCGCGAAAAAAGTTTTGTTCCATCAAGACAACGCGCCGGCGCACAAGTCTGCAGTTGCCACGGCAGCAATCCAAGATGCTGGCTTTAAGATCCTCGATCATCCGCCATATTCACTGGACTTGGCCCTTAGTGATTTCTACCTATTTCCGCGTTTGAAAGAACACTTGAGAGGCACAAAATTTGAAGATGACGAAGAAGTGAAGGCCTCCGTAATCGATTTTTCAAGTACTCAAGGTGAAGATTTTTTTAATAAGGGAATTTTTTCTCTAATAAAAAGATTTGCTAAATGTATTGACCTAAAGGGTGATTACGTCGAAAAATAAAATAATATTAAATAAAATCATTTTCTAACATAGCTATTCTCATTACTTTTTGAACGCCCCTAGTATATAACGGAAATATATCCAATATACATTGGTATTGATTCTGTTCTACCCACATTAGACTAAAAGCTCTACCTACTACCTATTTTGGTGTTGCGGTGAGGTTTAATTAATATTTATACACAGATATTATTTTATTGTAAAAATAAAGCAGATTAAAATATGATCAGCTTTATTTTTGTTTGTTTAAGTTATTGTCTTATTATTTATATTACTTTTATATACCTGTCTCATTTTGTGCTTACGTCGAGATTATGGGTGTTTCTTTTTCTTAATACTCTGATATATTCCGTATACTGACATCATAAAATTATTTATTTATTATTAATTAAATTCCACAAGTAAAGTTTTGTCCGTACCAATATAGGTATAAGGTTATAATGAATCGACTGATCAATAAACCACCATCAAAGACTTCATAGTTAGCTGTCGCTCTTGAGTATGCTTTATTTCACCTTTAGGCACACACATAATGTATCCTAATATACGAATATAAGAAATCAATGTGATGAGATTAAAAAAATAGTTTATAACAACGAAATACGCACCAAAGGCTAAATTACTCCACAACTTTAGTCCAGGTGTTTTGATTAGAATGCCTACGAAATTCCCCAATTGGAAGACGTCTCGGAATATCAAACGAAGAGACGGCAGGACCCGTAAAACTATACAACAAAAACATAATTAAGTACATGTGTTGGCACAA
Organism: Catocala sponsa; assembly: GCA_963564715.1. Lineage (NCBI taxonomy): Eukaryota > Metazoa > Arthropoda > Insecta > Lepidoptera > Erebidae > Catocala > Catocala sponsa. The sequence continues at coordinate 10,965,922 of OY751338.1, forward strand.
ACAAAGGGAACCGTTGGAAAATGTATTTTTTTATCCGTCTATGACAGTCACACTGGGTTACATAGTCGACCGGGTTTAATCTACAATGTTTACGCCTCGTTTGAGTTCAACTACCGACACATGTCGAAATGTGTCCCTTTTTCCTGTCTCGTTTATATTTCGATATTCCATATTACGTTGGTTTGTTTCCTACTTACATAAATACCAGAGCGTAATGAATTTTCATGACTAATAGACCACCCTGATACTGAGCATGTGTAGAAACAAGAATAAAACGGTGAAGGATTTATTATAATCCTATTGGATGAGAGACAGAAATTGGATACATGCAATAGCAAAATTAGTATCGGAAATAATCAATATTGTAATCCAATTACTGCATACTAAAAGTAACAAATATTAAATATACATTAATGGTAAGCTTTGAATGGTATTGAACTGTTAATTGCATGAATGGCGGTACAGTTTAAATAATATCCACGCCACTATCTGATTATCTGATTTAGTGATTTCAATGATTCGTTGTTAGATTTAATGGTTATTAAGTTAATTTAAAATGGAAATAATATTGATGATACGAAACATGATAAAGATGAAAAACATAAATTTCTAGATATTGAACATAATCAGATAATATATTATTATGACTTAAGCTAAGCAAATCTGGTGCTAATTTGGCACATATTAATAACAAAATAAATAATCGTATTAATAATAATATTATGTTAATTACATAAATTAATATTTTTCCCGTGAAGCTATCAAACCACTTTAGCCATATTAATGGTGATAAGACGCTGGTCTTGAACCTCCATAATCTATGCTATAAATGTATGTTGAAATCCTAGTTAATAATTTTTCATACTTACTCCGGATTATAATCGCTAAATATTTTTAAATCTTCCATCCACGTACGGACGCCGGCAATGCTTTTATATTATGCCTGGATATAGTTAAACTAACAGATTAAGAAATAACGCTAACTAGATTGCTTAAGGTGGAAAGTATCTATGTTAATAACACGTTAGAAATAATCTCTAATCAGCTTTTGTATAGCAAGCGTTGGAGCTTTTGAATATTGTAATAATATCAGCCCTATATGTAAACTGTCCTACAGCGAGGCACAGGCTTCTTTTCAGTATGAGAAGGGACAGTTCATAGTCCATCACGCTGATCCGGTGCGGATTGGTATACTTCGAGAACATTATGGAGAACTCTTAGACAGGCAGATTTCCTCACACTGTTTTCTATTACTTTTTCTTATTTTTTTTTATTGTGCTCGTCAAAATGACCACACTCCACCTGATGGTAAGCAGTCGTGTGGTCTAAGAGCAGTGGCCTCCACACCGCCCTCTTAGTAACCGAGGCGATATTGAGGTCTGTACTTTGACGGCCTGAGACAGTGCTTATTCACGCCCCGCTTAAAGGACCCAGGATTGAAGGTAGAAGGAAACACGTGCCTTGGCAGAGAATTCCATGCTTTGGTCGTTCGGCAGAGGTATGAGGACCCAAACTTGTTGGTACGCGCTCTAATCGACTCTACCGACTTTACTGTATTTGATACGCACATAACTTCGAAAAGTCAGAGGTACGTGCTTTGGAATCGAACTCGAGACATCTGCATGGCAGTCCCAGCACAACAGCAGCCTCCCACTAAGCTAACGCTGCTGTTGTGTGTTGAATCTGTACTAAAATTATAAAGCTGAAGAGTTTGTTTATTTGTTTGAACGCACTAATCTCACAAATTACTGGTTCGAATTAAAAAAATATTTTAGTGTTGAATAGCCTATTTATCGAGGAAGGCTATAGGCTATATAACATCACGCTATGACCCACGGGAGCGGCGCAGTAAATAGCGCTATAAACGCGGGTGAAACCGCGGGCACATCTAGTATAGTATATAGGCAGTGACAGTTATAAATAATATGCTAAAGTTATTATAATACAGGTCTATCGCTGACATGAATACGCACGTCACAAAACTTATTAATAAAATTAATTAATTATTTTCAGCCCGGACTTATTGACCTATGCGTAATGCGACATTAATATATTTACAAAATAACTAATTGGACCGCCTATTTAATTGCATTAGCGGACATTATATTTTATTAAATGTGATGAACTATTATAATTAGAAACTGTTTAATTATTTCAACATATTTATTCAGAGCTCAAATGATTAATTAATTATTAAGTGAAAAGTATCGTTATGCTTGTAGCTATTATAAAAAGTATGTTCACCTACCTCAGTTACCTGAGCGGCTAATAAAAATGAATAAAATAAATGATCGTGTGCTATAATTATATTGAACATGTACTAAAGTGTAATAATTTACTCTAATGATAAATAAAGAATGTTAATTATATAATGGATATTCTATTTCTAGTCATCCGTTAAGAAAGTAATTTTTATGTAAGCTCGCATAGTCAATATGCTAACATTTTTGCTGAGTCCTGGTACAGCTTATGATCTAAGCTAGAGCCTAGCTTAGACCTAGATTCTATTAATTATCATACTATTATCATAGAGAATAAAATTATGTGCATCAAATTTTACATAATTAGTAACTTCACGGATGGCGTAGTGGTTTGAGTGGTCTCGTCGCCACTGCCACTACGCCGAGTGTTATGGTTCGAATCCCACACGAGACATAAAGGGAACTGTCCATTATTGGCTTAGCGTGAACAGAATTCATACATAAAAACAACGACGGACGGGTCGACTGACAGTAGGTTGCTGCGCCCTTATAATGACAATTATTTGTTTTTTTAATTGGGCAAGATATCAAAACAATTTAAATCCACCAGCCCAGTTCCTAGACAACATTTAAGTAACATATGAAACAGAATAATAAAAAAAAATTGTGGCCGTCTTTGGGGACTGCCGATAGAAGTGAAATCTTTAATTCTTGATCATAAACAGTTATTTATAAACCAAAATATAAACCAAAAATAATTTAAAAATGGAAAGCGTGCATTTGACACACGCAATCGAAGCGCGTAACTATTGTTACACATTATATCCATATATAATGACATATATCAGCAATATTATTGATCGAATTTCGAACACTAGACGACCGCTAGTATTCTAAAATAATTCAAAAGTGGACAGCGTGGAAGCGTGACGATGACGCGAGTTCTATGATTTTTGTTCACCCAAGAAGTGCTCAACGCGCCTAAAGAAGCTTTCACTTCAAAAAATAATATAAAAGCAATGATTTTTATTTCAAATACCTTTATACATATAAACAAACAAAGTAAGCTGAAGACAGGGCGCTATGGCGCACTTTGGGGGAGGGCTATGTCCAGCAGTGGACTATTATAGCCTGATGATGATGATGATGAAACAAACAAATTAGGTACACCTGGACACAATACTTTGTTATTTTTCTAATTCCTACTGGTTAATGCTTCTAAATTAATATATAATTATTATTCTCAGTGACTGTCCATTCCAAGCCAAAACCCCCATACAAAGTGTCCACTTTGTATGGGGTAACACTCTCCAGTCCCCTTTGTGTGATCCAGAATTTGTTTGTGTTGTGCCAAGTCTAGGTGTTCTATGTGTTCGTTGTTTAAATGTTTGTAAAGACCCCCGCAACACAAGATGTATACAGAGTGCGTGAGATGTATTTTTAATAACTACAGACCTATATCAATACTAACTGTCTTCAGCAAATTGTTAGAAAAATTTGTTACTAAACACTTAACATGGCATCTTAGTCAGCATATTACTGATTACCAACACGGCTTTATGAAATCTCGGTCAACTGCAACAAACCTTCTGAGCCTTGTGGCTTCTTTAACAGATCACCTGGAAAACCGCATTGCCGTTGACGCCATATACACCGACTTCAGCAAAGCATTTGATAAAGTCGATCATCTCCTTCTTATCAGGAAGCTTGCTGAGGTTGGAATAGACGGTAATCTTATCAAATGGTTTGAATCGTACTTAACCAATAGACGCTCTTCGGTTGTGATTAATGGCTACTCTTCTACAAACTACACTCCTACCTCAGGAGTACCACAAGGATCACACCTAGGTCCAGTCTTATTTAATGTATTCATTAACGATATTGCAAAATGTTTTCAAAATTCAAGTTTCTCCCTTTTCGCCGATGATTTAAAATTTATGAAGCCCATCGAAAATATACGAGACCAAGCTTTGCTACAAGAAGACTTGAATAGATTAACGCACTGGTGTCAAGAAAATAACATGGTCTTAAATATCAATAAATGTCAGTACATACAATTCACTCGAAATAAAACCGCAGTCCCAAACACCTACCACATTGAAGATGTTCCTCTCACAAACGTTAACAAACTACGTGACCTGGGGGTTCTTTTAGACAGCCAACTAAAATTTGATGCACATATTCTTGACGTTGCGACTAGGGGATTTAAAATACTAGGATTCGTTCTGCGTAACTGTAAAGAATTTAAAAAACCATCAACCAAAATATTGCTCTACAGCACACTAGTTCGCCCAATCCTAGAATACAAGTCTGTCGTGTGGAACCCTCATTATGACATTTACATCAAGCATCTGGAACGGGTCCAGAAGCGGTTTCTCTACCATCTCGCTTACCGGAACCACTCACTGCAAAACGTAAATAATTACGAAGGGCGCCTGAAACACTTCCGCATGAACACCCTATCTAACCGCCGTAAAATGTCTGACGTTGTCTTCCTACATAAAATAATAAATGGAACTACTGACTGCAAACCTCTCTTAAATAGATTCAAAATTAATATTCCGACTCGTATTCCAAGACCATACAAGCTTTTCCATATTCCTCGCTCAAGAACAAATCTTGGACATTACGCAGCTGTAACCAGACTCTGTAGACAATACAATGCACTTTCTGTTAACACCGACCTAGACATAAGTAACAATTTAATACAATTTAAAAAGTGTCTTCGTAGATTGTTAACTTAGTTCTATATACCCCCACTTATATTTTTTCTTTGTAAATTTTTTATATAACTCTATATCTAATAAGCTATTATTGTTTTACTCCAAAGTTTACCCTAAAGGTAGAATTTTATGTTTAAAAATTTTATGTTTTCTGTTTGTTTCTTTAATTAAGTTGTTAGTTTAGTTGTAATTATAATTTGCAAGCTGTGGTTTCCTATAATTGAGGGACTATACACGCTAAGAACTTTATTACTGCTATATAATGTATGTTATTGTATATTCCTTTGTTGGAAATCCTTAAATAAATAAATAAATAAATAAAAACGAATGAAATTATTTTTAATAAATTATTATTTATTATGTATGAATACAAAAATTAATTATTATATGTAAAAGCAATCAACAAAACAAACACTCAATGATTTGGATGTATACTATAACGCTATAATGTGTATGAAGCTGTGTATGTTTGCTACGTCTTATATATAAATAAACATATTATAAAATATATATATATATTTCCCAGCTTCACATAAAAACCACTAAACAGAATTTCACAATATGGTATCTTAGGTTTATTGCAAAACTAGCTGTGCCCACGGTTTTACCCGTGTTTATGATTATTTCGCCGCTCCCGTAGGTCGTAGCGTGATGTTATATAGCCTATAACCTTCCTTGATAAATAGGCTATTCAACACTAAAATAATTTTCAATTCGAACCAGTAGTTCAACAAACTTTTCAGCTTTATAATATTAGTATAGACGAGCTGTTACCTGCGACTTCGTCGGCGGAGATTTTAACTAAAAAGTGTTTGTCTCCGCGGAACCCTATTTTTTTTCTAAAATCAAAGTAGCCTATGTTACTCCTTATAACATCAGCTATCTGCCAGTGAAAGTCCCGTCAAACTCGGTTCAGCCGTTTCGGCGATTACCCAGAACAAACAGACAGACAGACAGACAAAAATTTAAAACATAGATGTTTTCGTATAGGTACCTTATATACTTTTATATTCATTAGATAAAAAGCTGTTATTTTGACATTACAAACAGACACTTCAATTTTATTTATTTGTAGTATGTAGTATTATAGATATAGATTTAATCTACTACTATCTTATTTCGTTCAGTAGAATCGATTTCATGCATTGTGTTCGCGACAACGTTAATATTGACTTGAATCGTGTTATTGTGAGTGAATACATAAGTGTGACGTATAAAGTTTATCGTTATAATAGTGCCGAATTACGTCATATATAGACTTGAAAAGTATAGATAAATAGTGTAAGTAATATAATATTATGTTTCTTTTATATAGTTTAAAGAATATCATGTTTAAAGCATAAAAATTGCCAATAAAATGCATTTTACCTCAAGTTAGGTATGTTAGGGTTCCTAGGTCTTAAGTTTTTAATAAAAGGTTTCACTTGTGTATTTTATTTTGTACACTACTAAAAGCACTACAACATACTGAAGGAATCATATTCCTACATAATATAGTTAAAAAGTTATTACACTTTTTCTGATATAAATGTTACAGCAAAATAGATTTTAGCCTAAAACCTAGAATAACTATATCTAGACCTAATTTCCGATAGATAAAACAGATACCAATAGATAGGTCTCATCGTGCCCTACGCGGCAGTTTTTGTACCATCACGCTAGCTAGTATAGTTCCGTAGATATAAGCAGAAATATGTACCATATATAATTAAAAATAAACTTGTGGACCGAGGTTTCTGGCCGGCTCTCGTTACGGTAAAGATTAGAGGTACTTAAGCGGTACAGTATCGATCGACCGCAGGTGCTCAAGAAACCTCATCTTCAAGCCTCAAGAACCAAACGGAGCCAGCCAGAAGCCTTGAACCAACTGAACTATGAAGCTTGTTTCTATTCATTTAAAGTCCTGATCCTGACCCGCACATCGAACCCGCAACAACACGCCTTTCAGAGCCTCCGACATAGTAACCAGTCATTGCCATATAGTACAGTCTACACATCGTGTACAGGACGTCAGCGACTCGACGGTTGTTTTGTAACCATCATCATATAGTAACGAAGCCCCGAGTTCGCCCGTCCGGTACACATTGTATGATTTACCTAAATATCGTTGAGGGTCCACGTGGACGAAATTGCGTTAGTAACAAATAAAACCCTCACCACAATTTCCGTTTACCGATACTGTCACCATCAGCGTTAAAATATCATTGTATTAAGTATAAACTCGGTATCGTCCATATTGGTTTACTATTTCACAAACACTAAGTACAATTACCACCATAAATATACACGGCAGTCGAATATTATCATTTTCCTTTAATACCGACAATTACACTCATTATTGTCTATATCGAATGCATTGTTAACTTCATAAAGGGAATATAAACAGCTAATGCTTGCACTCGTACGCCATATTGGCTGTTTAGTCGGCTGTTTACCTTTCTAAATGAGCGTCAAACGAGAACAAATTGTTATTAGGTGCGTTAACGCAGCGGTCTATCGATTTATTATGTAACGTAGGTGGAAGAAGCAAGTTTTCTGTTACCGTGGGAAAACTTAAAATCATCATAAAAATACTATTAAAAATATCTGCAGCTAAGTAAAGCAGGGGTTAATAAAACTGACCTCTATTAAATTTTTTGGTCGTAAAAGTTGATATCGCTCTGTGAGATGTCAACGCGATATAGTTTGGTAATCTTATCCGTGGATTAATTACACCGAGCAATGGTGGTTCTCTTGGCTTCTGTTTCATACCTGATCGTGCCATGCCCTGATTTAAAATTAGACGTTCTTTTTACAATAGCAGCTCTCGTATTTAGAATATGCAACGGATGCATTTTTATGAAAAAGTACCAGTTTTCGGACTATAGCGGCGGTAATCTAATGGTTAAGGACTTGCGATCGAAATAGGCATGGGAATCCAATCCATTATACTTGCGGTTTAAGGGGACACAGCGAAACGCGACGCGCGTACTCATTGACACACATTGTGTATCAATCCTTAAAGAGCGGTCATAAGTTCTAAAATTGCGATACGCCCGCAATGATCGAGAGCGCTTAGAAATTGTTTGTTAAAATCTTAAAATATTATTTAAAAATGATTGGTTTTAGTTATGGAAATAATGAGCTAGCAAATTACTAATATTGATGTTACAAATATATTTGAGTAATTTCTAAGCATAACGATAGTGTAACTTCCTTGTAATTTCAAAAATAGTAATTTTTCAGAGGTGTTTTCGAAAATAATTATGATGGAGCCAAAATCAGAATATCGTATTTTTGAGCTAGGAAATTCTAGTTAAAGACATCAATTTACCTATATCAAAATTCTAGATTAGTTGGTCTTCACATAGTCCTATACTAGTCGAAGAAAGTTAGTGCATTTTTTCAGTGTATCCTCTTAAGCACAAACATTTAGCTGGAGGGACTAGAAGGTGAAGGAAGACCATTACACCTTCTAGTAACCTAGGTAGGTAACGGTCCACTATAATGCAAAACTCAAAACGTAGGCATGCTCCCTGCCTTTCACATAAGTCACCCAGATTTTCAGGAAAACTGTTTAAATGGCTGAAGATAAAAACTAGCTTAGTGCTCACGTTGCATCCTTTTAGTTGGAAGTGTAGCATTAGTTGTTTTAATATGCTAAGAGAAGTCATGCCATTTCCCTGTGGTTAACAAGAGACTTCGATTTTTTTTGCATAAATAAAGGATACGTCGTATGTTGTAAATATGATTACACACCAAGTTTGGTATCTCGAGATATTTTTTTTATTTCTTTTGGCTTTTTAAATAAGTCTACATAGGTTTTCATAAAGTACTACACACTCAAGTGGCAATTCATTTTACTCGCCATAAATGAAACAAAACTACAAATAATATATATATTTTTTTAATATGTTTATTTCCTATGTTACAAAACGTCATCTAGAATTAATTTTATCGTGCAAGGTCAAACCCTGAATTCGTTGATTGTTAATTACATATTTACCCAAATCTTTGCTTCTATTATCAACTCGATACCTATCATATGTCTTCTTGTATATATTTGTCTTCGAAGATTAAAAATACTTTTATACACACTAAACTCAATTTGCTGGGAACAGCTCTAAATTGAAAATTGCTTCTAACAATAACTTAACAGTAACAATAAAAATTCCTTTTCCGACTCAAGAAGTCAACATTTCTAGCATTTTAAATCTAATACCGATAGTGCTAATAATGTCCACCCTGCGTATAAGCAGTCTTGGATTGCAAGATTAAGTTAGAACGCTATCTGAATGCGAGTGTGCAAACTTCATACTCATATAGTACATTAGTTTATACGCGCGGCTTCTCCCGCGTGAATCACAGAATTACAGTAACATATTATGGGGATGAATAATATCCTTTGTGTTCCATGATATAGTCTAATTGTGTGCCAAATTTCATCCAAATTCGTAAACCGCTATATGTAGCGGCTTACGCGTGATACAGAAACAAAAATACATATCTTTGCAAACTTAACTCATTTATAACATAAATAGGATTATTATATAGGTATATTAAAAGGTTACTTTTTATGAATAAAAGAAAAAAAAATTGTCATGTTTTATGTGCTGAAACTAATCAACCAGTCTTGTGGTGCTAACTTTAAACAATACTCTGAGATTTAATTCATGTAATAAATTATGTTCAAAATGGAGGTTAGATCTATTTTTAAAACCGTAAATACAATCTGAATTGCAATTTATGTTTACATTTGACATTGATTTTAATTCAGTAGAATTCCATTTGCAATATTTATGACACTAAGATTAAATCGGCATTCTATTTAAAACAAATATTATAATATATACAATTATCATAATTACATTTTTGTTATAATAATTGGGGCCTCTGATTTGGCGGTTCACGAGACTATTGCAGCTTAATTGAATATGAATGCTTCCTCGTTCTTAAGTGAACAACATTTTCTTCTTAGCCAAAAATACCCAGACACGGTAAAAATTCTCAGTGCAAGTGCAATAATAAATAGTAGATTTTAATTAAGATGACGGTGACGATATAAAAGGTCTGATTGCGGGTGGTAGGCGGGCGGCTTAATGGCCATCATATCTTTGGACTGAAGCATCGAGGCTCTAGTGTGAACATACCCCCGCTCTCATAAAAGTGTTATGAGTTCATTTCCAGACGTAGTTCCCCCCTACATGGTGAGCTGTAAAATTTTGACTGCACCGCGGAAATTAACAAGCAACTGAATCATGGAATTGTACTGTCTGTTGTCTGCATTACATAGTTGTAGTTTATTGTGAAGTCTGCATTTTGAGATCTTTTTAATCTTTACAATTAATCTTAATTACTAATAGGTTGCGTGTTATATCGTTGAGCGGACTATTGTTTTGGCATCTGAAGCTAATGTTATTAAATTTGATAATACATATTATGCCAAATAAAATCTTTTTTGTTACTGATTACCAAGTCATTTCTATTGCCCAATGCGAGTACCATGTTGCATGATGTTAAGGTTTTGATTATGGATGGATTTGGGACCATGGATTCAGCATTTGATCAGCAGATCATGAGCAGATAACACAAAATCATAGGCGCGAAATTAGACGCATTGATTTGTACCCATGGCTGAGTTCGATCACCTACCGTCCAGCATGTGATCAGTTTCTTAGTCAAATCTTCACAATATAATATGTACTAGCTCTTAAGCCCGATCAATATCAGTGCTAATTAGTTGTAGGAATTGATTACTTAAAGTTGTAGAAAATAAAAAGTAAGAGTCCAGCTTTTATTCAACTGAATAAAAAGCTAAACTAAACTGAATAAGAATGATGGATTAGGAGTATAAAAACGAATGTCATATCCAAAACCACACATTTTGAATATAACATTAATTTTTATCCCATTTTAAGAATTGTAAGGCCACAGCATTGCGGTATTTGTGAATGGTTTACCAACTCTTTCAGGTAAGTCGATTTGATCATAGTGAGTCAGTAGCGTTTAGGAGCCTATTCAATAAAAATTTTGAATTTCTCATCGCAGTCTACATTCGCAAATAATTTGACGGTAAAAAAATACAAGAAAATAATTTCCAATCTGGATATCATAATATAACCTGCATACTTAGTCGTTGCAGTATTCTTAGTCAGTTGCCCTCAACAAGGTTAAGCAATCTTCGGGGCGATCATTTTATGGACAATTAACTTTACATTTGACTTTATCGTTTAGTGGTATTTGATTTATATGTGATTCGTACGTAAAATAAAAAAAACTATCATGGTTGTTATAGTCAAGTAAGTGTATGACCATAAAATGGTAGAATTATACTGATGCAATAATACAAGCTCGGTGTGAATTGAGAAACATAGATAATGCTGAAAGAAGTATTAAGTCTTTTAAAATTAGCAAAGAAGTTGTGGTACCTTATCATACATAACTTTAACTCTAAACAAATTTGATTAAAGAATTTCGCCTTTCTCGAGCAAGTAAACTCTCTTTAAAATATTATCAACAGCAATATTAAGTTCAAACAAATCCTCAGGCGTCAAAGTTGAGCTATTGTAAATGTGTCGAGGGGCAGATAAATATATTATGTGTTCCTAAAAGCGTAAGAAATCCGTAGATTTGTAAAGTTTCCCCCTTTATGACGGGTGAAGCACCCTGCCAATGTTTCTGCTTCAACGATATGAAAAACTTTATACAGTCTTATTTTTTCCTGATTTCAAACCTTGTGTGTTTATTAATAGAGTTTAATTTTTAATGTATAGTTTGTAGTTAGAAAAATTCATTTGCGATGTTAGTCGACTGTCGTTTAACATATCTTAGTTTATGACTGAACCAAACGACAGACAAGAAAACTATTTATGGGTTCTTAAATTTAAGACAGATTGCAAGGTTTCTTTTATGTCTTAATTTCATTAAGAGTTAGAAGTTTTGTTTATTACTATTACGGAATGACATTGTGGGTATTATTGATATTTCTACATTCTTTGATAGTTTTATAACCGAAAGTATGGAGGGAGAATTCTATAATAATTATGATATCGTTTCAGGGCTTTTTTAATATTAATTTTGTATTTATTTTACGTTATCTATTATTTTGTCGCTTTAATTCAATGTTAAGCTCTTTGAAATGTCAAGAACATAATGTTTTCACTTGCGAACTAAGAAACTTACGAGACAGACTATTCCTTTTTAAAAAATAATATTAAAGATTTTTCTAATTACTAATTAATAAATTAACAAGAAAACAACATTCATAACAATAAAAACAAAACTTCCTTCGAGTTTTTAATTGCGAAATTCAAAGTTACAAAAACTTTTTCATTAATTATATCGTTCGAAATAATAAAATACTTTCAGGAACTGGATCAATTAGTAGGATTTTATTTACAAAACTTCAATTGGGTATTGCTGTTGAAGTTTGGTGCGCCAGTTGTCGTCAACAATTTGTTTTAATGACCAGTGGCGCCCCATACCGGCGAGAAAAAGCTGTAACGTTTCTGAGACGGTAATTTTTCATGTCGTAACCGCGATAACACGAGCGGTCAGGTGTTAGAATGATTTGTAACCCTCGTCGTTCGGCCGCTGCCTTCCTGATGTTGACAAACACTGGCCGCATTAGTTCAGGAGCCGTGTCTTTATATTTTTTTAGATAACACCCTTATCTTATTGATAATACTGTTTGTGTTTGACTTGGCTACCGTAAACGTGCCGCTGAATACACACCTATTAAGATACTATAACTGTTACGTCACTTTAAGTTTATAGACATCTATATCAGGTTGCACTATACCAATACTTACATGAAACTATTTTACAACGCTTATATAAAAGTTCCAGCTTTACAATCGCAATAAAAACCATCGTAGAACAAACAAACTGAACAAAGTATACTAGGAAATAAACAGCAAATAAAAGCAGTTGCCTCAAGTCGCCGAGTAGCGATTTTAATTGGGGGTGGAAATTGTGATTAATGCCATCAGATAAGCAGAAAGGCGGCGGCACGAAAGAGAGAAACAACCGGTTTTCGGTGAAAACCCACACACATTAACCTAATTCGTTTTAATTGCTTAACCTAATCATTTGTAAGGATTTATAAGTACGTAGGTACTTACTTGATGTGTATATTTTGGTGGTTGATTTATGATACAGCCTTTGGCCTCGTGTCACGTTAGGTTGGAAGTTAAAGGGTGTAACATTTGCGTCAACACCCGCCCGTTAAAGGCACACATAACGATATCATTAAGTCGAATTTATTTACAAGTGCGTAAATATATTTTATGGCGTTTCGTCATGATAGTTCTCACGCTCAACCCTTTTTTGCCCTTTGTGTATTTAATATTTTAATTTTAACTTACATATATTATAGAACCAGTCATTAGGCACGGATATCGCAATGGTCAACTTGCCATCATGCCGCACCGAGTGTTATAGGTTCGCTGCTTAAACGAAACAAAAGTTTCTGATATCCTCATAAAGCTCATCCGTGGCCAGGTTTGCTTTGCGTACGATGTAAAATTTTTGTAAGGTAGGTCACTCGCGTTACATAAATTATTACTAATGCAAGACCTGTACTTTTTAGTAATAATTTATCGTATGCATCAAGTCGGTATAAAAATACAACTTTAAGAGAGACAGCACACAAAACGTCCAATAATTTTTGACTTACCCGCAATTAAACCCGGTTCTCACGACTAGACGCGAAAATATAAGCACATTCTTATGCTACGTGACTTATTGAAATAATTAGACCCATGAGGCAATAGCAATTTTGATTGATTTTACATAAATATAAACATAAGAATATATTGATCAATCAACAAACAGTTGGGATGATTTCAAATGAGTGATAAAATTAATCAAACGATACTAATATTTAAAAAATGATACAAAGAATATGTAACGGCCAGACACAATAAGTTTTCAATTATATCTGGCATTCCAACAATCGACAGATTAAGTTGCATCCACAATAGAAGTTCTAAACTGAAAATCATACTTATCATTCCATATTTTATTTTAAAGCCAAATGTGTACCACCGTGTTGCACTTTCCGGAGTGATGTGCATATTAAGATGTTAATTATACCACGCCTTGCTTTACTACTCTAATCATTGCATGCATGACAGTTCCTCAAAAGGACAGAGCTTACAGTATACGTTAGCGATGTGCACTATAGCCTAACCCCAATGGTTATGAGGACTTACGTGTCCAAAAATGGGCATATATTATAATAGAATAGTTATATTATTATAACAGAATCCACTACAGCCAATCTTTGAGACATAGAAATCCAAATTTAGCTAAGTAGACTGTCAGCACAAAGGAACGCAAGTGCACTCTCTACTCCCTAAGTCTCATAATCCGATGGGACACAACATAACCAAGTCCAATAGCTTTTCGTGGTTAACTAGTCACGGCTGTGTGCAAAAATACCCAACTTTTTCGCCAATTCGTATTTTTAACAGAAACTTTTTATTTGCCTAACCCGAGCTAATACAATAAAATACCTAAATGAAAGGTTATTTGTTAAACTGATTTAATTCAAAATTTTTTTCTAGATGGTAATGAGTTGGTAAAACTATTTGTGGCCGCAATGCTAAATGCTAAAGTATTTCTTTCAACTATTATTGGTGAAACATTAGAAATAAATAAGGCATTTTGCCAGAATACCGATAATACTTCAAATGACATTCCTACCTAACAAAGGTAGAAGTCACGAAAGGAAAATAAAGGTAGCCAGTAACGTCGCTACATAAAATTGCGATTCTCTTTCCTAGACTCATGTAATAGTGAAAAAAAAGTAAAAACTATTGAAATAGAGCCGTTTTTAGTATTAAATAAAATAAATAAATAAGAATAAAATCGTTTATTGTACTCAAGAATTACACTGGTCTTAAAGGTAAATACAAATCGTTAAAAAGTTTTTTAGGATAGGTACTGAAACTAAAAACCCAAACTAGGCAAATTGCTTGTATCTTAGGCAGCAGTGTTCAGTCGTGCAAGAGGTGACAGTACAGTCTGTACATTGTGTCGCTGTTTTTCGTGTCAATCATTTGGTTTGTTTGTTGGTACTCTAAAGAGTGTGTGTGGTGTGTGTGTGTGTGTGTGCGATGGGTGTGCGTGTGCGTGTGCGTGTGTATGTGTGTGTGTGTGTGTTCGAGTCAATGAACAGCTTTCGCTTTAGTTAAATCTAAGGATCAACGATGTTAACTTTCTTATTTATATAATTGTACTACCTGTCTCGTACACACGAAAAAAAAAAGCAAATCTAAACCAATCTCGAATCCACTTAAACACACACAAAAAAATTCATCAAAATCGGTCCAGCCGTTTAGGAGGAGTTCAGTGACATGCACACGTACAGTAGAATTATATATATAAAGAAGATAATTGGACACTTATACTACGTGATTGTCTTCTGGCGAATGAGGTTCTACGGGTCACACGGTGGCACATAGAGGATGTACTGCGTTTTTTAGGGTCTGGGCCCCTCCCAGTACGATGCTTTCTGAGGACCGATTTCAAAATAAACAGTTTACGGACCGAGAGGACCTTACAGGGTACATATAGGCTTACAGTAGGGTACCTATAAGAATTTTTGGACATGACCTTTAACACCGCTCTCTGTGTTTAATGAGGTGCGTCTTAGCCGCTCCACCCCATACCGTGATGCAATATTGTATGAATACTAATGATTCGTAAAATGAATTTGCTAAATTTTAAGAATCATAAGTTTAATTTTACGCCAATGTTAACATTGAAATTAAACAACTTTATACGGATTTTATCGCGTTGTTTATTTTTTATAAAACAGTATTATTACAAATTTTGAAGAGTGATTGGGCCTCCGGATAATTCAAAGGACCCGAACATAATATAATAATTGGTGTTTCTAATTACACAAAATGAGCTTTTGTTTTGGGTTTGACTATTTGAATTACTGGATCCCAAGCTGGTGGTACATTCCAACCATCTTCTCTATTGAAATTAGGATGCTTTTTGATTTCAATAGCCTCACGAAGCATTCTTGGTAGGACTCGGTGTTCTTTAGCGAGCATCTGTGGTTTGTCAAATCTCAGGTAGTGGTTGGTCCCCTGTTGCACGTGTTCACGCACAGCAGTTTTAATGTTACACTATGAGGCACACAAATTTAACTACAAGCTATTGCCCGATAGGTGTAGTTTTTAGCCCGTTAAATGACAGATACTTATCTTATCTTATGTGGGGGCCAGTCAGTGCAGACCGGCGACACTTCGACCCAGTGGGATCTTTTGTGTCGGACAGATATTTAACTTGCCTTAAATAAAGCAGCATACAAAATTAAATGCTATTGCGAAGCGATTACCTTATCAACTATTGCATGACGTTTGATCTACAGATAGCTGTTTTGAGTCTCTATATATTTTATACCCCACTGGATTAAATTTGCACAAGGTAGCAACAAGCTTATAGCCCACCTGATATTAAACAACTTAGATGTAGGATATCTATAGTCATCAAGAAAACAGGGTCATTGTGGTGTCAGGGCAAAGGACAAAGATGACACTGGCCCTCCAGCTGCTACAGTCATTAAAAAAAAACCGATACATTTAAAATACACAAAGGACCAATTCTCGTAATAAAATATGTTGCAAATAGAGTCCTGGCCTTTCTTCTTTTTTTTTACGTGGGGGAACGCCGTGACCCATACCTCTCCGCGAAAAAGGGGAGCGGAGAGGTCATGTCGGTCTCACCTGGTAAAAGATGGAAAATCCTGAGTGTTACCGACCAAACCTACCACGGTGTGCCAACTACATCAGCTACAAATAGAGTATTGACCTAGTCTCAGTACCATAAATAAGAAAAATACTATTTCTATGTTATTGAAATAAACATCAAATATGAATTTAAATTGCATTACAGTTCACATTTGATATTTGTTAGACTTGGTCGAAAGACTATCTAGAATGTATTTTGTTACGAAAATTGTCGTTCTCTAATAACTTAACCTATTGAATCGCAGAGGCACACCAGCGGCCAAACACAATAGCTTTTCAATTATGTCTAGCACTAGATTTTGCCTGCGGCTACGCTCGCGTAAATAATAGTTAGGTTAGATTAGTAAGAGTACTCTGTTCTGGATGAACGGTACCCCATGTCCTTTTCTGTTCCCCTGACAACGTGTATGCGAAATTTCATCATAATAATCGGTCGAGTAGTTAATGCGTGAAAGCGTAACAAACAAGCAAACTCACTATCGCATTTATAAATTATGTTAGGATTCCAACAATAGACAGATTCCAACAAAAGTCGTATCATGTATGGGCGGTTTTATAGTCCGTCATGTATATTGCGTCGCCTAGGCTACACAAAAAGCGGCAACCAGCGATATGCTAAGTGACCGCCGTTGATAACAGTCACGTGGTGCTCGCCGTACTTGCATGACCATATGTAACGATTTTATACTGTATTGGTATAGCTTGAAGTTACTTTGAAGTAAATGTTTTTGCTTAAACAATACTTCAGATAAAACGCTCTTGCACATTTTGTTTTACTTTACATCAGGGTTAAAGTGAGCAGTCGTATTTACGTATTAAATTTATTAGGGGTTATAGAGAGCAGTGATAGCTCAGTGGGGAGACCAACAGACTGCAATGCAGAGGGTCTCGGGTTCGAACCCACGTCGCGCATCTCTGACTTTCGGAAGTTATGACTTTTCGAAATTATGTGCGTATTGATTGACAATTATCGCCTGCTCCGTGCCTCGGAAAGCACGTTAAGCCCTTGGTCCCGGCTGCCATGAACATCTATGGCAGTAGTTATTGGGAGAGTGTCAACACAAGAGATCCTACTGGGTCGAAGTGTCACCGGTCTGCACTAACTGGCCCCCACATAAGATAAGATTAGGGATTATATACATTTAAAGAAATGAATTTATACGGTCAATTCTCTACACTAGCTGCAGAGAATTGATTATAGCAAACAGAGGTTATCACATATTGTCATAATACTAAATTTCTGTTTTCTATTAACTTTTTTATAATGCTTAATTTATATTTATTGTTTTCTTTGGACCTATCATGAAACTGACTCAATATCCATGCAGATAATGTGGCACAACACGACTGGAAGCAGATAAGCCTGGAAGCAAATATAGCGAGATGGCTTAGAAGTATTAATCTGTCAAGCTTTAGAATACCAGACATACCTTACTAAAAATTAAAAATTGTGTTTGGCCGCTGCCGGTGTGTTGCTGCGGCTCAATAGGTTAAGTACTGACTGGCAACCGTTAAACGTTTTTAGACTATCTCGATTTGTATACATACTTAGTATAATGCTAGTTAACGGGTAACGTCGCCGCAGTGACTTAGGTCGTCAGTGAGTAGACGTCGTTAGTGCTGTGTGTCGAAATACCGACACTGCTATTATAAATAATGGTGACCAAGTGAGGATAGTTGCCGAAACCCGCACTTCACTAAGGCGCCGCTGAGCTCACATCAGTCAACCACGATAGATGCAAGTCGGTCGAAATGTCGGGCAATCAATAGGTATTTATTACCTTTTAAATACTTTATCGCGAGTAAGACCCGTTGACTAGTATTATATTAAGTACTAGCTTTTGCCCGCGGCTTCACTCGCGTTAATTTAGAATTTGACAATCAATTCGAGTTGTAATCTGCTTGTAATAATATAATTCAATTATGATTCGAAAGACACGTGGCGCCATCTATTATCATAAGAACGTTATTACTGTTTTCCTCGAGAACAGTAATTTTTTTCGGGATGAAAGGTAGCCTATGTCCGTTTCTGTACACCTGTCAACGTATATACAAAATTTCATGATGATCGGTTCAGTGGCTTAGGCGTGAAAATGTAACAAACCAGCAAACTCATTTTCGCTTTTATAATATTAGTTAGGATTAGGATAGTAACTGTTAAGTGGGTTATTTTATAATGTATACATTAGTATTTTGGCAATAAGCTTTTGGCTAATAGTCAAAGTCAAAAATCATTTATTCATTTAGGTAACAAAGTAACACTTATGAACGTAAAAGGGGTACTAACCCCTTTAAGTAAACTCACTATAGTTTACTAAATTTACTGAGTTTACATTTATGTTAGTTGCTCTAGATTCAGGTAAAAGGTCTATAAGAAGATACCTGCAAGAAACTCAAACAGTGGAAAACAGTGGGATACAGACGCGATCAGACATCCACTAATCCCTCTCTCTCTTTCTTGTAATATTTTAAAGAATAATATGTACAAAATTATTTACTTATGGTGAAACGTGCGAAATCAATTATTTAACTTTCTTTTACATATTTTCTAAACATGTCTTAAAGTACCAACAACTTTAGCAATCTGAATAACTAAACGAAGTATTTTCTAAGAGCCTTCCAGATTTGTTTTGAGTTCATTCACCAGGCTAACCCTTAAAGCTCACGTGAAAACTTAAGGATAAGGTAAAAGCTTTTTTTTACTTACCATTACTTACTTTTACGATACAATACACTCAACAGTGTTATTAACATGAATTGTACTTGTTATATGTTCGTAAAATAGTCATAACACTAATTTATAAACTAGAATTGCCTACTTAGTATTGTTTGTTTGGTAATAAAGTTATTAAATAGCATGGACCTTTTTTAATTATAAATAAGTAATAGGAAAGAAATTTACTGAAAGCATTTTCTAATTTATATACTACTATATTTTGCCCGCGTCTTCGCTCACGTAAATGTACGTTATGTAAATTGTAGCGACACTGCTGACGCGTTAGTTTTGTGTAGTCAGGCACAAGTATATAGTAGCGCCGCGCGGCAGTCATCTCTCCGCAACCACTGAGTTAGGTCGTAGCTCAGTATGTATTATTTATAACTGGTACCAGTGAATATATATCTATATATACTATCAAGACTTATTTTATTTGACCGCCCACAAGAACAACACATCTGATTACCCCTACATAAATTGTCTATCCCTCGGGCACAGTAATTTTTTTTGGATGTAAGGTATCCTACGTCCTTTTCTATGCCCCTGAATACTTGTATCCGAAATTTCATGATGATAGGTCGAGTACCTAGTTAACGCGTGAAAGCGTAACAAACAAACAAACTCACATTCTTCAACAACAGATGTTTGACCTGTATTGAAAATATTGACACAGGGACACAAATGACGCTATATTAAAATACTTTTTTATTGTCTATACAATTTTGTCCCATTTGGTGTTCGAGCCCGCAATACTCATCGCAGCGGCAGTAAGAAGTAGTTATTTAAACCACGGTGCCCTCTGAGTGTCAGCCATAGTAACCATTTCGTTAATTTTAAAATAATACATACATATTATTTCTTTCAGCCATTGTCACTACGTATGCATCCTTTTTACTGACCTAAAGACTTATATATTCTACCAATATCATAATGAATATTAGGTAAGTAGATAAACAAGTACCAATGTAAAAACGATTTAAGACTGAAATAGTATCCACAAACATAAATGACCAAAAATTGAAATGCTTGTTTTAACTACTTCAATAAAAACGACACTTCAAACAAACAATTCAGGTGGTGTACTCAAATTATTCAAACAATTCATTAGCGTGAACCCCCGTAGTGTAATGAGAGCCTAATTTGAATATCTTCATTTTTTTAACCGAACCTAAAATATTTTGACGTTAATCGTGTCGTGCGGCACGTTTGCAACGAAATGTAATAATAGGAATATGTTCTACGAATTTATTAAACCTGTACCGTATTGCATACAGTATCTAGCGAGTTTTTGATTTAAATTGTGCACCGGATTTTACGAAAACCTCCATAAAATCGGTATACTATCGGACCTACTGGCCATCTTTTACGATTTTATACGCAGGTTTTATATGAACGTAGCGCTGTTCAGGTTTCGGTTCAATTGGAGTCCGGTAAACAATTTTTTTCAGGTTGAATTTTTTTTTATTGAAGTGGGTTTGCTATTTAGGTATATCCAATTGTGACGTTTAAATTTTTGAATATTACGTAGAAATTAACTTACAAAACACTGATGGATTGTATTACTCTAAAACACACACCAAACGTAGAATGTAATATTTAATTTCCATAATTTAATAATTCACAGGATACTTATTTAAATATTTTGTAGCTTTTTTCGAATGACGTTATGAATATTACAGGTAAGGTAATTTTGAATGCGTAGTATGCACAGTAATACCTCACCGCACCGCTTAAATTGTAAGCAACTGATTTGATTCCAGTACGTAGAAAATATTAATATGATATAGATAGTTGTACTAGAGTTGTTGAGTACTTGTTTTTAGAGTAGTAGAGCCTCGCTGATTTCAGCATGAATGGGCTGGCACGACCGGGGAAGGACTACCCTCTCACAGAATATTGACGTGAAATAGCAGTATTCCTACTGTTGTGTTTCGTTCGGTGAGTGAGAGTACCGGAGGCCCAATCACTCCCTTTCCCCCTTCCCGCTCTTTCTCCTTCCCACGTCCTTTCCTAAAGAGTCGGCAACGCATAAGTGATGCCTGTGGTCTTGCATGCGTCCACAGGCTACGGTGACCACTCACCATCAGGTTGGCCGTATGCTTGTTTGCCACCTTAATAGTATTAAAAAAATAGATAAAACTGAAAAAAAAAAATGTTTAATGAGTCTCGTTCAATAAAAGGATTGTGCCGTGATGCAAGTTTAGGAAGTGATAAATAAAATATAATCTTGCCCCCTGCCATGTAAGACATAAAACACAGCTATCGTAAATTATGGGCGAAATATACCTTTGCCTGTTTCATTGAGAATAGACAGGCATACGTATGTATGTAAAAACTAATACATCAAATGCAACTCACAATCCACCATGCAATTTTAATGCATAAAAAATACCTTAATTTGTACCACTCCACACAAATTCCTAATCCAAACGAAAAAAGCACACCATGCCAACATGAGAGATATAAACCTCACACGCCACAAAGGTACATACAGACATTTGTCCAGTCCAATTCACTTAATGGACTTTCATTCGGAATCCGACTATTCAGCGTAAAAAGCGTATTACATATGCTAGTTGTTTATCATTCCCGGTGCGGTACTGGGTAGGTACTACATAATTAAACAAAGCAAAACGCGTCAGAAAATGCAATACTTTATAATGAACATTAACGAATCCAATTAAATCAGGGAAGTAAAGAATCGTCGGTCAAAGAGACTTAATAATGCTGTTGTGTACGATGCAAATACTGGTTACGAAATCCACAAGTAATTCTAATAAAAGGAATTGCCACAGGATTTCATTTCGTCGAAAAATGTCCTTTCCTTTATCTCTGTTAAAGCCATATTAATTAAAAAGGGGGTTGAGTTAGAAAATTATTTCCGTTTACTTGCGGTTTTATTCGACGAGAAAATCAACCACCAGACTCCGTTTAAGAAAGATTTTACATCGACCAGACTATGCGATTGTGTTCCAGTTGTAAGTCTTGTCTGTATTTTAATATTCAGCTATGAGCTTATACACTATCTAAACTTGATGTGTAATTTATTTTAGTTATTTGGTATAATTTATATCTGGCACCTAAAATAATATCATATCAAGTAGAAATATCAAAATTATCAATCCCTTGAGAAAATCTATTGTTAAATTTAATATTTTAAATAAACTTCATCTAATCACTGCTTTTTTGTTTTGATCTCAATGAAGAAATTCAAAATAATATATACGTACATAATTAAGTGTGTATAATTTAAACAATGTAAGTGTTCTTAGAATATGTCGCCTCATTATTGTTGGAGCATTTGACGCTAAAAATAATAATAAATAAAACGTAAACAATATGTAAAACGCAAACTTATTAAATGTTAATCATTAGGATTCAATGTGAGCATATTTTTTGTGCTTTTGGGATAAGCTGAATAGGTTATAATTTTGGTTTCAGAAGGATAAATTGAGACCACATTGAAAGATTCAATGACCAAAACTTTTCAACTAATTAAGTCAATAGATTATTCACGCCTCAAAACCAAAAAAGAGGGCACAAGAAAATTAGCACGGGGCGAGAAGTAAACTGAGTAAAAAATAATGTTATAACCGTGAAATTTCTGTGTAGACCACGAAACACATTGTCCGTTTATACAGCCGCGGCGAACTTTATTATTATTTGCCCGAGGCACGAAAACTATAAAGCGGACAGATAAGTTTGCGCCATGGAGGGATTAAGTGTGAACGAATCAGTATTATTTTAAAATTGGAAGGGTTATCCGATACCGCCAATTCTGTAAAGGGAATGAACCGCTGAATTCAGTTAAGAGAATTCATGAAAACAGTCGAATTTAAACTTGCAATTTATTTATAGCTGTTAAAATTCTGAAGAACTTTAATAATTAAAAGAGAACTTGAAGTGTTTTTTAAATTAAGTGTGTAATAGACCAATACACGAAATATACGAGTGAAATAGATATGTAGTTCTACGCAAAAAATGATTATTTTGTCGGCATATATCATTTAGGTCATGATACAGATATCCTATTATATTAGCATACATTATTATTGTTTTATTTATTTCCAGCCATTTTGCAGTTGTTTCAATGCACAGCATACGCCTCTTACTTTCACTTCACTTCCAATCGCGTGCTGAACTATGTGAAAGAAATGTAGCTCATCTCTCTGGTAATAAAGGTCCTTACGTCATCTCTATGATTCGAAGTTATGAGAGAAAACTCTCGAAAACCACATGCATAATATATTTTACATTAATGATCACCGATTTGCTTAGATATTATAGAAAAAACCTCATGAGAAAACCTATATACACGAGAGAGATTCTTAATTACCTAAAAAAATACATTATGCTAATTAACTATTAAACCGTGATCCTCTTAAGAACAACACCAACCCAATAGCCGAGAGGAGGCAGAAAATAATATATTTACAGTGCTAAGACTACTACGTAAAATATGTAATACAAATTGACTTTAAAAATATATTTATACATAATTATTACTTAAGTATATTATGTTAAATAAAAAATAATTACAAAATTAATTTTATTACATATTATTCTACATATTTTAGATTTAAAAAATATTTAGTTCTGCATTTAAAGCTTAGTTTGGAGCATATATTTCTAAAATAGTGTAAAGTAAAAATAAGAGAGCTTTCCAGCATAGTTTCATGGCAGCGCAAACATTATACGACGTAAAGCACCATAAGTAATGTAAAACTGAGTTACGTGACGCGTTTTAGCTTTGTAGATATTTAAATGGGCAATAAACGCTGATTTATTTCAGTTTGTTTGGATTTCGGCCTTCAATTCCTACCCAAACTATGTTAGTTCGTTTTAATTTTCATTCGTTTGTTATTGATGGTTTTAATGCGTGAGAAAGTTAGTATGATTGGGCTTTGAGTAAATATTGCTCTTGAAAATTTTGGAATATTGACGTTGAATTTACTTTTGTTTAATAAGTTGACCCCAATGTTTTTTCGTCTAGATAAAGACTAGACTTAGCAACCGTAGTCTTACCGTAACCTTGTCTGGGAGAAGTTTGCTCTAGCTTAAATCGTGAACCTGTTAGTGGTGCAATGTGGAATCTTGTGGTATTAGAGCTGAAAAGATCAAAAAAATAAATTCGATTACGAAATTAGTTTTCCCGAGCCCGGCTGTTTGTTGTGTGTGTTTTTTTTTGTAATGAATGTTTTAAAAGCATTCTTTGACACTGGAGTTGACCAAAAAACAACGAAGAATAACATAGATAGATGTTTTAAATTGTACTGGTTTGGTCATAATTATAATACTGTTGGTAAGAGTATCCCAGCTTTTAAGCGCTATATCATAAAATCGGGTTGGAGATTGAGTCCTAAAAACGTAACAAATAGACCAATATTTTAGCACTTAAATATAAGAATGCGAATAAATACCAGTTTTACGACAATCTAATATTATGTACTTACATATGTAGCTATGAAATCTTTACGAGGACTCTGCGCATTTTAACCCAAAACTATTACCAAAAATAAATTGCACATTAAACTTTAACCGATGAACGTACACAGTATCTCTTACAAACAGCTTTTATTTTTTTAGCCTACAAAGGAATAAATAAAAAAACAAAAGTGCCCGTTGGTAAACTAGTTAACTCTAAACCAACACATATCGCGTGTGGTGGCAGATAAGGGGTGTCATAAGAACTGTCGACGGCTCGCCTCCGTGTCGCCAGTCCAGCGTACCCTTATTACTTTATTGTCCATCCGACTGTAAAGAATAAAAGTTAAAAATATAATTTTGTCACGTGTTTTTGAGGGATTGTGGATGGTTTGATAGAGACAGCCAGCGTCAAAAATCTTATTAGTCTTGTGTCTGTTTTTTTAGTAATCATAAATACTTTAACCAAGTTGAGAGCATTTTGAGAGCGTGATTGAGTTTTACGTACACTGTCAAGCCAAATGACGAGATCTGACCATTTTATAATACATGAGCTGCTACTATTAGGAAATATTTAAAATATTCACCTGTTACAGAAAGATGATGATTAGTTTTTTGTGGCTCTTCTTGCGCTGCAAGAAGAGCCACACAGGAAAAAACCTTTTGGTGAATCACAAATTAATTGCAATGAGCTTGGAAATGGCGAGGTAACTATAGCAACAACGAAATTAGTGCACTTAAAAAATTCTAACTATAGCTTGATCACAACACTTAAATCTATTCACAACATTTGTATGTATGTTGGTTGACTTTAATATCTTCATACTGAGATAATGATGATTTTCCGTAGAATAGTTTTCGACTAGTAAACTTCCGCTGAAACGATGACTATTTTATTTTACAATACAGCCACATATTCAAAGCAGGTTTACCTAGAGTTTATGTATAATATGTTTATCCACATGATTTTTCTAACTAACTTCATAAGCCTTTTGATAAGAGAACTCAATTTATTGGTTCACCTAATTACGCATTACGTCTGCATGCCTATAAACATTAAGGTTAAAGAAACAAATCATGATTAATCACAAAATTTTATTTTTGTTTACGCAAGTAAAACATAGTACGTGTGAAATATTAATAAAATTGTGATTTAATCATTCAGATAATCGCCTTTACGTTATCATCGCGTGGCTTATTAGTGTCGCCTGTTCCGATAAAGTTTCTACTTTTATATTACACTGAGTGGGGCTTACTTTTCATTTAACGTTAGCACTTAATCAAATATTCATTAGTTGATAAAACTCGCACCTACCATGTATTTTGCCTTTCAATGTTTAGTAAGGGCTTTTAAATGTTCTAAGTGGGTCTCACTTGGCATACAAAATTGAGTCTGATTTATCCGGACGAGCGCAGAACGTAAAATAATTTCAAAGCAAATACGAAAAGCTAGTAGAAATAGAAGCATATAAACATACATCGACCACTCGCATATTCGCAAAGAGGCATAGGTGTATTAAGCTCACGTTTCACCAGATGTTTTAGGTGTATCCAACACACCTTCAGACTCCGTGCTGCTACTGTGATTTTCTGTTACAGAAAATTAAATTACATTTTGACTGGTCGGGAGTCGTACCCTAGGCATCTCGATCGCTCGCATAATTCCAAGCTTATGCCACGCGAGCAACAAGGCACTGTAGCATTACACTTGTAAATTCCGTCTAAAATAAAGTATATTCAGAAAAATAAACTCCTTCAATTAAAAATAAATCTTCAAGTTAATTATAAAAGGATACCTGTGAGTCGATTAAATGAAAATACTTCAGTGCCGACGTTAATATTGTAAGAAAGGCAAGAACTCTTAAAACCGCTGAGAAATTAAACAAACTTCATAGAGCCATTGTGTTCAGTCAGAATGAATGATGGCAGCAAATATTGTTGTAATTAATAGATAGGCTATCGATCATTTATGTCAGCGATGCTGAAGAGAATTTCGGACAATAACTTGATCAATATTATTGGTTTCTTATTTATGTTTACACGTACTATAAAATACTATGCAATGTCTTTGCCAAGTTGAAGGCGTTCTTGAATTATCCAGATTCCATATGCATAAAGTTATATAATTACTTATAATAACTTATGTAATCCCTTTGACTTGAGAAAGTTATTTATTAGTAAACTCAAAACAAACTAAAAATTATAAATACTAGCGGTCGCCCAATGGTCGAAATTTGACCATAATTGATTTAAATTTTAAGTTTGGTAGTTATTAAGGTTTTACTGTCTAGAAATATTAAAATACCCTTATAATCACATTAATTTAGTTTTCGATCTATACGGGTTAATATACGGGTAGTATTTAACTGCACAGCAAAAAAATACTAATTGCGCAGCAAAAAAAGCTAATTGATCAGCAACTCATGGCCAGCAAACTTTAAAGAGATCAAACTAAGTCGACGGAGCCCCGCTTTGCGGGGCTCCTATTTTTGGGTGGGTTTAAAAAAGGGAACCTAACATAACCTAACACTTCCGAGACGGAATGTAGTGATTTGAGGCGTATAGATGCTCGTTATGCTGTGCAATATTTGCTGACCAATTAGTATTTTTGCTGATCATTATATTTAATCCCTTAATTTACCTATATTTTTCAAACAAATTATTATTTACTTAACTATACATACTATTTAATTGCTAAGCTTGCTACTTTGTTTTCTTTATTATTATAGATAAGTAAATATATTATAATATAAATAGTATATATATATATATATATAATTAAATACTGATATACATAATATGTAACCATAGTTACGAAGAATAGTACTACATCAGCCGAACAATTCCGAAATACTACGAACGCGATTCGACTGCGTATGTCAAATGCATGGTTGTGTGCGTGTAGTGTTTTTTCGTTAATTAAATGTACTTCTAATGCATATTTTATATAAATATTAAGATTCACCCCTCCTTCTCCGTATAAACTTTAACTGTGCCAAATTTCATTCCTTGGTCCGCGCAATTTTTGTAAAAAGGGGTACAAAGTTTTTGCTTCACGTATTAATATATAGATTAATCTATTCTTCTTCTATACTTATAATAAAATTGTAGAGAGGTCGATTCTGTACATTGAATATATTTACTAAATAATTATTGGGGGGTGACTTTTAATCGATACTGATGCCAAAAAAGAAATCAGTAAATTTTTTGTCTTTCTGTGTGTCTGTATGTATGTGCACGCATGGGTCAAAAACTACTGAAGGGATTTTAATCAAACTTGATACTTGGTAGTTAAAGTTCTTAATCCTGGGCAGGTTATAGAATACTTTTTAAACTAAAATAATAACTGGGAATAGAGATATTCGTTCAAAATGTACTAAAATATAAAAAAACGTATTATACATATATGTATCTTCACAACATTCTCACGATCAAAAAGTAGAATTTAATACCTAATTAATAAAAAAGAATTATAGAAATCGGTTCGGTATCTATAAAAAAGTAGAGTTTAATACCTAATTAATAAAAAAGAATTATAGAAATCGGTTCGGTATATATTCGGTATAATCGGTAAACACACAAGGTTTTCATGAGTTAAAATTTCAAGTAGGTGTAGGTATTTGGTAGGTGATTTGAAACATTCGCAAGTCGCGAATGTTTCAACAACAATACGTATGCTATACGGTTGATTTTTGTATAACGCACGCTTCGATGGAAACAGACGTTCTGAGCGTTGATTCTTATTGACATTTAGCAATTGTAAACAAACCGTGCTTGTCAGCACGACTTTTTTTCTTTATAATAATATAGTAGGTAGTTTTTAAGTATCATTTATATATGTATAATTATGTAGGTGTAGTTAGACTTATTTTCTTTAGTTGAAGTATTATTAGGCATAGTTAAATATTCGATTTTCTTTAGTTGTAGTTTAATAAGATATATGTAATTATTTTAATAGCTAGGTCGTTATTTTATGTGAAGCAGACGAAGTTGTGCGGGTCTGCTAGTCCCAACTAATAATCTAAATGCGAATGTGAAATTGTTCGTACACTGAAAAAATGCACTAACTTTCATCGAATAGTATAGGACTATGAGAAGACCGATTAATCTAGAATTTTGATATAAGTAAATTGACGTCTTTTACTAGAATTTCCTAGCTCAAAAACACGATATTGTGATTTTGGCTCGATAATAATTATTTTCGAAAACACGTCTGAAAAATTACTATTTTTGAAATTACAAGGAAGTTACACTATCATTATGCTTAGGAATTACTCAAATATATTCGTAACATCAATATTAGTAATTTGCTAGCTCATTATTTCCATAACTAAAACCAATCATTTTTAAATAATATTTTAACAATTTCTAAGAGCTCTCGATCATTGCGGGCGCATCACAATTTTAGACATTATGACCGCTCTTTAACGGTCGATACACAATGAGTGTCAATGAGTACGGGTAGTTCTAAACGATAATTTTCGCGGTGTCCCCTTAAGCTTTCACGTCTTAACTAGTTAACAAATCATCATGACATTTCGCATACGCGTTTTCAGACGTACAGAAAAAGACATAGGTACTTTTCATCCAGAAAAAGGACTGTTTCAGATGGGTAGCAAAATTGACATAACTTACATTTACGCGATCAGTCGAATTATTAATAATTGTCTTATTGTAATAAATGTGTCAATATTGAATCTCTACATTAGTGTAGTATTTTAATTACATTATAATTAATAATTTATATAATATGTTAATGAATTACACAAATAATTTGTTCACAAGTTTGATAATAAATTTGTTATAAATTTTGTTGCTATTTTTAGAGGGAAAATAGAAGCAACATTGCGAGAGAGAGACAGAGAGAGAGAGGCAGAACAACAAGAAGGTTACAGATCGCATAAAACAAAAATGTAGAGACATATAGAAAATAACCATTGCCCGCGGTTAGGTTATGTTAGTAATAGTACTTTTATTTTAAATATATAACCTATGGTGAAAGATTTTTGAAATCAGCTGAGTAGTTTTTGAGTTAAATCCTTACAAACTAACAGAAATCAAATCTTTCTTCTTTATAATATTAGTATAGATTAAAGATTTTAGCAATGGGTCGAGAACGAGGGAGATTACTAAAGTGCCTAGCACGTGCATTTTGAATGGTATAAAATAATTATTCTGAGATTATGAACTTTTACGATGATATAACAATTCTTAATCTTAATCCACAATAGTTCCGAAACAGAATCGATAGTCATCGAAATGTGTAATAAATAATCGATTTTCAACCGTCCTACTTTTAATACCGACGAGCGGAATGGAAAAATAACAGCAAACTAATTGGAACACTCCTGGTTAAACCCTTTTCATTCGGTTTTCAAGTTATCGGGGCTAATTTAAATGGTTTGCTTCGACGGCAAATTCGTAAAATTCATTCGGACTTTTTTATTGGAATAATTAATCTTCGACGTTTAGTGTTTCTCGCTGTTTTGTATTATTTTCAGTGTTTTATTAGCAACCCTCTTTATTGGCCAATTATTTGTTTGTAATTTTATAAAACAAACAATATTATGAAGTGGTTTTTAACTAAGTTAGGATACAAATAAAATGGCCACCAAACTTAACTTCCAGAGCTGTATTATATAGTGGTTTAAGTGGTCAGTTGTCCATTGATTATTATGCGCTATGATTGGATTCGATCTCCATACAGTACAATAACTTGAAGGATCCTCTAACAGTTGTCCCAAATCTAGGCGCTCTTTGAGTTTGTTGTTTCTATGTTTATCACCCATATTCTAAAAGTATTGGTACGATTATTTCAGAACAAAACTAATTTTAATGTTTTGTCGATATAATGCGTGTGCTACATTAGCATAATAAGTTAATAACATACATAACAAAACAAACAAACAAAATATTGGTGGTATTCTTATTCCAAAGATGCACGACATCTCTAATCATGAATTTATTTAAAATGCTCACGTTATTGTTATACTAAAGAAACAAAAATACGTTACATAACATCATAAAATGGTGGTACAATGTCAAAGTTATTGAACTACTTATCACACCACTCTATAACAAACAAACTTAATTCCAAATTATCGTGAAGAAACTATAAATCTAGTTCTATGGCGCAAAAGTTTTATATGACTTGATATCTAAAAACAACTTACGTCATTGACTATTCCAAATCTCATCTAAGGAGATAAACGCAACTAATATTACGAGGAATACAGTTGTGAAAAGCATTCTCAGATCCTTTTCGCCGAGAATTTTGAATTTATAATTAAAATTATAGCCTTGAACCTAGAATTACCGTTTCAGCACAGTGATTATCGGATCAAGTGCGGGTTATCCACAACGCAGTCGAAAGTTGGATGATGCCATACTTGATAAGCTACACTCAGAATACTTACCTACGAGCATCGCATTCGAATCCAACCCACAGCTACGTAGATATCATCTGGTGCGACACGGATGGGTAATCACGGCCAGAGTGTTACGCAATAATTGTCGATGTCAACATTCCTCATGACGGAAATCTCGGAAAAGAAAAACAAATTAAATATCTAATTGTGTGTGATGCGGATTCGGTATTTATTGTGCCGATATTCATTACTGTCAATGGTCTAATAGCCAAGATCCTCGATCACCACCTGCACTGTCTCGCGTTAGGTTAGGTTAGGTCAAGGGTTTGATGCAAAAGGCAGTTGTTTTAGACACGGCACGCATTGTGAGGAGGTTCCTGTCTCTGGAGACCTAACCACCGGCAGCACACTAGCTGGCCCACGCAACTTCGTCTGCTGCACATAAGATAAATTTTCCCGTTTTTGCAAAATTTTTCATTTATGCTACGCTACCATTGGTCGTAGCGTGATGTTATATAGCCTATAGCCTTCCTCGATGAATGGGCTATCCAACACTAAAATATATATATTATATTTAAATAAAGAGTATAATAATAAATATTTAAACATGGTCTTATGAGGTACTCGTACTTAAACTTAATCAACACTTAACTTATGCACTACAAATTGATGAATGGATTAAGTTGCATGGCAATAGGATATAGTCCGTACAGTTCCAACTCCCCAGTTATGATTTTAAAGTGTGTGTGTAAATGATTTGAGTACTATTTTTATTTGTATACAGAATTCTGTAGACATCGGGTACTCCGCGTAAAAAGCACAGACTCTATGACCTTTCTAGCTATATTCTAGCTATGTTAGCCACCCGTAACTATAACTGTATCTAGCACAAACTAACCGGTAACCGAACCGCAGGCAACACGTTAAGTATCGCCTGACATATTGATTGACACGGTGGTTGCAAATAGTGCTGTTGACGGCGTACTAATCTGAGTATGTTATAATAATATATTTACACGTGCGCAGTACATAACAATACTCACATTCACGTATACTGCAAAAGTAGCTCACAGTGAAGTATAGAACTTGGGTATATGAAGTATGTCAGTAACTGCATAAAAGGTTCAAATCAAAATCAGATAGCAGTTGTAGAATATGTGATAGAATAATTTAAATTTGCAGTATGATATTCCACCATGATGCCTGAGGTTTGTGGTCAGGGGATGTAGTTTCGAATCACTCAATTTAATCTTCCAGTTCATGACTGTGGAACTATGCAGTCCCCTCGATCTTCACCTTCATCTAATGCGAAGCAAATATTGTTCTACTGATATAAAATTATATAATCATCACATAAATTTGATGTTGACGATCTTAGTTAATTGAATAATCATATATAATATGTATCACTCTCCCGGCTCTTTCGTTCACCCGGATGTTTGTTTCAAATTACATATCCTCATTTGTAATTTTTAATACCTACTAAATGACTTTAACTCTTTTGAACACTTGTTTGAAATTTCCAAATATTTTCTTTCAAAATTCATAGGAATGAAGTGCATGTTAAGCATATTATCTCCATTGAAGTTAATATAATGAATCATTCTGTACTTATCTAACTAGCAAGGGAAGTCGGTTTAATCATTCGAAACTAGTATGTTTTTTGTAGTCAAGTACAATGAGTTTCGGAATAATTTTTGCAGTTTGAGTTAATTCAATAAGTTCCTTAACTCAAATGAAAATTATTTTCATTTCAATTTCATAGAAATCCTAATTGAATTCCAGACGTAGATAAAACCAAAAATAAATCTACGATATAATATAATGGCGTTATCAAAAAGTCGAGTTTGACTGTGATCGCGTGCACGCCGCTCGCGAGCCCGAATTTATAAGATTTAGTCGGAAAATAAATTAGCTACGACGGAAAAGTTTTCGGTAAATAGGAGAACGGAGGTGTGCTGATGTCGAAAATCTTTTGCAAACAGATATGGCATAAAATACACATTACGTTTTAAAAATCTATCTATCTCTAATCTCTACTTAATGTCTTCAAATAATAAAACGTTAATAACAGAATGACTAGTATTTTGGTTGTAGATAATTCGGTTTAAATACGATTTAATGTAATTCACTCTGTAAACGTGTCCAATTTGCTAAATTTGCGGTAGTACAGTATTACGATGACCTGACTCGATACATAATATATTAATAAAGAATGGCTTACGTAAGCCTTTTTGATAAGATGACTAATACAATTTTGTTTACAAACGGCTGGTGTTAATGTAATGTGATTTGTCCTAACATATTTTATGGCTCTACTGGCGTAAACCCATTCCTATGTGCGATTACAGCAGTTGTGCTATTGATAAAATTCCCTTACCTCTCTAACGCATCGATCGACTTTCAACTTCAATAAGCAAGTTTCAAATTATTTAATAAATATATCCAATAATTTACATTCACTGTTTCAGTATTTGCCCGTTGTCTTAGGTCTCGCTAAAATGTGTACGTCTTAATCGCCGCCAGCCAACTCATTACAACCCGACCATTTCTTCAGCCGTCACCTAATGAGTTGCTTTTTGAACTTATGCTATGTTTTAGTAATTCAATGTCGTTTTTTCTCACTTGAATATTCAAAGGGTTACTGTTGTTACTTTTTTGATAAACTTTTTTTCGCTTTGTTAACTTTCTTTGGTTGTAATTACTTATAACTTAGCGTTGAAACTTTCTGATTTCAATCAAAATGTTTCTTGATTTTTTTATTTGATTTGCTTTTATTCTTATAATAGCAACTATGAAAATTATAAATATCAAAGTAACAAAAGCCGAGACATAAAAAGGAAAACAAATTCCCTGTTAATTTTAAGTAACTAAACTAAAAACGCAACGACGTGAAATAAAACTCCTTTAAATGTTCGAAATTCACAAGTTGCTCTCGTAACCAGCACACTCAAACATTGAAGCTGAACCACGAAATTAGTACACAACATTTAAAATTCAGCAAACGAACCAGTTCCCAGTAAGTGTATGTTGGACTATTCATTCTTAATCCTTACTTCCATGTTCTCTCTTATCTTTTTGGCACCACTACGGTGATCTACTAGCGAGTAATCTCGACTACGAGTATTTTAAATTGTATACAGTTGGCTCCTCATTACGCGGTGCTTATTTGCATGGTAAGTAACAAAAAGGCTGCATTCAAGATATTAGGTAAATAATGTAAACGAGGGTATTTGAAGTTAAAAAGAAACTGGAGACCCTATACATGGCTGAGCATTGTCATGTTGTGACGAAATGTTTCTTATCTTTGTAAATGAAGATAGAAATTATTATTATGAGGATAGAAATTAAATCACTTGCTTCCTTGGGCTAATAAGTGTCCAATGATGTCGGATAGTAATGTCGCTTTCAACCTTCATTTTCACTACCAATTCTCTGACGAATCCAGTCCCATTCAGTAGTATTCTTCAAATCACCAATGTGTTAGCCAAGGAATTCGGTATGTAATCCCTGGTAGCAGAAGCTGTTCATATATCCCAAAAGCCCGGCTTTGGTTACTAAAACACTCTCTAATTACAGTCGATTGTGAGCTCCTAGGTTTGATCCTCGGGTAAGATAATATTATTGAGCTTACTTGGGTTTCGCGGCGTTTCTGTCTTGTGCGTCATATGAGGATAATCTCTCCCTTGATAGAGATTACCTAATACTTAAATCAAATTATAATCGTTTTGAGCACATGGCACACATTTTCTTTTCTTATTTCTTTACTCATTAATAAATTAGTCTTATGGTTTCACAGCAATAATAATGTTAATACAATATCTTATATCATCAATAATGTAGTTGTAAATTGTAAATCGACTTATACAAAAAGGGTTTGTTAATAATAAATAGTTCTAAAAGAATACTAGTATTCTTTAAAAGTCCAGACGAGACGCAATGTTTAATTAATGTAATTTCTCTGACCCCGAAACAATGACAGTCAGAAACCTTTTTGATCGTCTGTCTGGAGTTTTCACGTACACGAACTATTCACATTGCTCAAACCGCGGTATAATCTGAATATTGAAATATAATTTGAATATTGTAATTCTTTTATAAAATCAACATTACTAATATTCTTGCTAATTCTTGAACGATAATGCTTGTAACAGACTAAAGCTGAAAAAGGAGGGTTAAATTAATTTACAAAATTATGATCTTTTATTTCATCAGAGGGTTGTCCTGATTATAATGTCTAGTTGACATACAGGTAACTCGGGTATTGATGCTGCAAACTCTGTTTTGTCTACCGTGTGGATGTCCTACTCATTCTTCACTCCTTCTATCACTGATGTCGGAGTCACGTATTCCACCCAATATTCGTGTTGAATGTATCTATAATTTAATCAGTCTAGGTAAAGTGCAAAACAGCCGTTCCTGTTCCCCTTATTTTTAAAGTTTCAGGTGAACGATCAGAGCTTTTGCTATTCTTAGAGAATACAACAGCGAACAAACAATTTTTCGACAAATCTAATCGATCCTAACTGAATAATTGCTCGTTCGGGGAAGTATCAGTTTTTTACTGGAAACTGAAGTGTTTAATTATTACAGTTTTTATTCATATTTGATAAAATGACGATAACTTTTTGTCAAAGGCGAAACGTTGTTTATGCACCCGTCAGTGCTGACGTACCTACGTTTAAATTTTTATAGATAACATATTCATAGAATACGAACTGTTTGTCTGAATAATGCAAACCACATAATCCAACTCGCTTTAATTAAGAACTGCGAACCCAAAACCTAAATATAAAGAGATGTGAAGTCATGAACAAAACATTGTATTATCTACTGATAGGAGGCCTATCTCTATGACTGGCATTATTCATTACTACAGTAATATCGGCGGAGTATGTATTGTCACGCAACACCACTTCTAGTTGTTCGTGTTGCTATCAAGGTTGTGTCATTTGATGGTATTAAGTTGTTGATATCGAATTAACGTTGTTGTTAGCATTACGACACAGGAGTCGACTCTCAAGGACTCAAGCAGAAACATGACTATACGCAGTTACTGGATTTCACTATTGGTAGCTACCTACCTACCTGACATTTTAATTTTAGGCTTTTCTGTGAACTCTGGGGTGAAATTAATATAAAACCTTCTTTTATGGGAATGTAATGTTGTTCACAAATTTCAAGTCGATCCATTGACTACCTACTTTTCGAGATATGCGTACACAAACATATAGAAGCTGAATTATTATATTTGAGTTTATAAACTAATAGCTTATTAATCCATAAAAAAATATTATTCATAATTTATTTCTGTTAAGTATATATTTTAGGTCGATATTAGTATGCAATGAATTAGAGTACAAATTAATAAGAATTAAAAACAAATAAATTAATGACTATGTTTTTAAAACGAAACGGTTACTTTTTATAGAACAAAATATGTAGAACGCTTTTCACTATTATCTACTGCATGCAACCCCTATGTTTTATATTTCATTTTGCTCATAAAATAGTGCAAAATTATGTTCATATATTTTTAACTGTATTAACGAGCTATACATATAGTTTTAATTTAGCGGCTTTTCAGAAAGCAAGTTTAAAATCAATTGCAAAGACAAATAAACAGGCAGTTAATAAAAGCAGGTGAAAACTTGATAACAGCATAAGTTCAACCAATTGTAACCTACCTAGAACTCATTTTATTTTTAAACGACGACTAATTATGTTACTAGTGGTATAATAGGCCCTCTGTTTACCAATTAGGCTCAATATTGAACAATTTATTATTTGAAACAGACCCTTTCTTGAGTACACAAAAAACGTCTATGTTTATACACGGGGTAATAAGGTAAATGTACCAAAATTCTGACTATAGGTGATTCTAGAGGGTCATTCAAATTTAAATTTTCGCTCTCTCCTACAAATCCCTAGGGCGAGGGTGTCTGCATGCTGCGTAGGGGAGGGAGCTAATAAAGTAAATTAAAGATTAATAATACATTGTCTTAATATAGGTTTTTAGGTATGCATGTATGCAAATATTGCGAAGCCCCAGTGAAAGTTAACTAAAGAGCGGAAAGCCGATAGCTTCGGATTATTTTTAATAATGAATAGATAGTATCGATAATTTAAAGTTTTCTGAAAGCAACCTTAAATTAATGTAGGTATGTACAGATGATAAACAGGTACTACAATAATAAAAGTACTTTAAAATAACTTACAATCCACGTGTCCGTCATTATTTCCGTCACGGAAATTATCCTATTGTTGCAAATACTATATTTAATTATATATATTATCTAGAGTCCACTAATCTTATATTATACAGGAAGAATATGATTCAGTTACATGTACCACACTTAATCATATTCTGCCTGTCCATCTGCAACATTAAGAAGTTGTTTTCCTGTTCGCCTATTTTTAGTAAACACTCTTAAACTAAATTTAATGTTCTCCTTTCATGAAATAAACCGCGTACAGTCCCCGAGGGAAATTAATGTTTTCATCAAACACCACGGCGTTTAAATATAAGCCCTCTTTTTTTAATTTTACTTAAAACACACAAATATATCCGCTCTTGTGGCGGGAACAAGATTTTATCAACATTTAATTACTGCACGCTCGGCTCCTGATGAATGAAGAAAAAAAGTTCGCGCGTTAAACACCTCGTCAGATAAGGGGCAAAAGGAGGTCCAACCAACTAAAATGTTCCATCATTTTGATCCTAACTTTTTTAACGACACGGAAAAATTAAATTCTACAGTATTCGTTACAACGTAAGATATAAAGTTCATAATCCCTTGATGATAAGTTTGAAGGATGAATAAGTATAGTGGGCGACCGTTAGGTTGACATGCTTGGCCACCGGCAGACACTGCACCTGTAGAATGTGCCTATCGCGGCAAAAGATTCAAAAGCTCGTCGCCCGGTCCGACACTTTTTTGGGGAAACCGAAAAAAATTCGACGTTATTTTAATTGACGTCGGGTTTTTTAAAAATATACACTGAGTGAATTATTCGAAGGCTGTTGGTGGAATGAAAGGTATTCGGGTGCCGTCCACACCGAAGGTATGCAAATAATTCAATGTGACAGTAACCACTTGAACCCATTGTGGTATTTATTTTATTTGTTCTGTGATAGAAACCGACTGGACATATTTTACTATGTTTTTACCTTAGGTGTTAAAAGTTGACTTTATAATTGAGTTCATAAATTATAAGTCTATTGGGTACACTACAGGTGCATTCATAGATCAAATCGGTCCATTTTTTGTATGTTCCATTGCGGGGTTGACACGGGTGACCACTAAGAATAAAAGCGTGGGTTGTACACCTTTACAAAATATCATAATAATAAATTAATGCATATCTGTACTAGTTAACAATTAGAATATTGGGTGGGATACTTCTTCTACAATCATAACATCACCAAACTACAGATTTAATACATTGACAGTGAAGTAAATAATAACAAATTGTTACAGTTAACGCAACTATTTGTGTTCAAACATTTATTCATAAGTTATCTCAACATAAATACAATGCAAAATCAAAAACAGATAATTAACTGCTGATTTCCTCATCTATGTAAGAGAATTCAATCATCTATTAACAGCTTAATATGAGTTATAATAAAAATCTTCCAGTTAGTTGTAAAAACTGAAGCGAAAGACAATGATCGTAAAAAAGTCAATAAACGAAATAAGTTATAATACACAACGAACAATCATATAGGCCACTCATAAATTAGCCATTTGCTGCCAATACTAAAATATTTTTTACTATTCTCGTATATTCCAAAGTATCATATTCAATTCGATTTTATTGCGCAGAATTAATAACCAGATATATTACATATTAGTTTACTATACCCGTAGAAGTTAATGCAACAAATAAAAGAGAATTGTCGTTTTTATTATTATAAGGATATATTGTTGCGTATAGCATACGGCCGAGTGGGTATAATCTCGTCGAAGTATTAAGAAAGTTATACGAATCTTAAGGGTAAGGGAAACTAAGTTTCGCACTGATATTGCGTCCACAAAAACTTTGTCCCATGATAACTTTTCTGTTTGGATATTAGTAAATTTTATATTGTATAAATAAACTGAGGTGTTGATTAAGTATCAAAGTTGAGAAGTTAATAACTTATCAACTTTATATCAACTTCAAAGTAACAGGTAAAATAGCCTATCCATTCATTAGAAAGCGATGTTGCTATTATAACCAGTCTAGTGACAAATTTAACTAAGCAGACTTTATTTCTTTTTTTATAGACAGCATTATTGTTGACCAACTTTACTAGATTTTTTAATTTGTTTTAACGAAATTTTAATAAACCGTCTGGAAATACGATCATACTCTATAGTATATTTTAATTTAAACACCAAAAGTACTTTTAGTTTTAATTTAATGGAAAGTTAGTAAAGTAATCACAGGTTTTTATTCATTAAGTCGTATATAATGTGTACCTTGTAGCGTAAGTTCAATGCACAAGAATATAGTTAAACTTGCAACGTTCTACGCACTGCGTTCGTTTTGTCTGTCGCAACTGAACCAGAAACTCTAAGGGAAAACTTTTAATAGTTTTTCTTTATTCAATCAACATATTTTCGCTCTTGGACACTTCTCTCGTTTGCCAACAATTTGTTTCGGGGACTTTTTCTTTCGCTAGACGTTCACTAACTCACGGCGCTCCTGACAAATTTGATCTCGAGGGTGCTTTAAAAAGTTTTTGCCTTTGCTCTGATCTGGTCTAGACGGAATATATTATTGACTAACATATATTCTGTTTTAATATCATTTTTTTTGTTTCTTATAAGAAATCAATCAAAATTTATTCTTAACTTTAGCAAATTGTATTGAGTCAATTTCATTACGGAGTCTAATTAATCCTTCCTCTATAACGGGCGGTCTATAAATCATACAAAGTATGTATGTCATATTTATAAAACATTTACTCGTGAAGCTAAATATTATGTAAGCGGAACGGTTACGGTAATTTTCAACACTAATTTAAAGCTCCGGTGGCTTTCGTCACATCGTTGTGGGATCAATAATTGGTGTGTAGGTGTAGACGCAAGTTACGGCAAAACTTATTTGAAGATAAAATATAGAATTTAGGGCATGTGTGAAATTTTAAACGAATGTTTTAATGACGTTACGAATTATTTAAGCCAAGTGTCTAAAATAACGTAAAATGCGAGAATTAGAACCATCTTTTTAAAATATATAAAATGCAAGATGCAAAGTAATCTCCAATTCAAAGCTACGGATTCTGCGATTTCTGATTCCATATTTTAACGTAATAAATAGTGTTCACTGATCAGCAACTGCTACGAAGGTCCAGGTCGATTCAGCGAAATATGAAGACAAATTACCTGGTGAAATAGTGCAATTGGAATTGAAAGAAGTAAAAATCAGCACAGGATCGGCACTGTGGCCCGTGACTGAAATACCAAATGAGTAATTTTGAGATTCCCCGAATGCCCGTGCACCAAGAGAGCAAATGTCAGCTCCTAATAGCATTGCGAACATGATACGAACGCCGAAGTGCAATCGTACTTGTTGGTTTGTTGCAAAAAGTCTACTAATGCTTGTTTGGATTTATTTTTCAATCTTGAACTTGATCAGGCTGAGTTCTGATGTCCAAGTAGCAAAACTCTTCTGAATTTATACGGAGCTAAATAAAAATATACTTTTTTCTTTAGTAACTATAAACCTATGTACATAAAATAGCTTTTTTAAATAAGATACACTATTAGAAAACGTTTTTGTTCACGTGATGCATCAAATAAGACTAATATGGCTATTTCTACCAAATTCTACAATGTTCAATGTATCGTACGTTGTGCTTTTTTATTAGGGTTGAAAACACTTATAATATTTTTAACCTATTACAGTTAATATATTATGATCATTGACTACTGTCAGCTTAGTTTTTCAATACAAAGATATTAATGGTACATTTTACTTCATTATGATGATCACAAACATACAAAGAAAATGACTACACTCTGATGTTCTGTAATGAACTTTTTACTGCCGAAACGAAAATTAATGAAATTCTCTTCGTAAGACGCTATTAGTTTCCTGTCAGAATCAGTGGGATTCATTGCACTCAAAATTCAAAATTCGAATATGATGGATGCATTTCGACCATCTGTTTAGAGACACTAAGCAAATAGCGGAACAGATTGTCACAGAATAACAAATTTCACTAAAGAAAAAAAGTTTAGTTTGTGAGGAAAATGATTTATAATGTTATTTCGGATACATTCGTTGGAATGTTTATTTAGTAGTCGAGGTGATGTCGGTGTAACGGTGTTGAGTTCCCGCTGCCTGTGTTTGATTTCTAAATACATTAGCGATCTTGTTTCTGCATCGCTTATTTCACCTTTCTTTGTTTTGTTGATGGAGTTTTTATTCCATCTGCTTTCTGTTTATTACTATTTGTTTTCTGGACTTAATACGGTAAATAGAATATTAGGTACCTATGGTAAACAGCTATATTCCATTTTGCAAGGTTATGGTATTTTAGACTTTTTTATTTCATGCGATTAATTAAACTAAACGTCCAATAGTCTGAACAATCCAATATTTAAACAGTAAGGCGTTATAAATAGTAAATTACGTTGCTGTAAATTTAAAGAGAGTAAATTCTAAG
Organism: Catocala sponsa; assembly: GCA_963564715.1. Lineage (NCBI taxonomy): Eukaryota > Metazoa > Arthropoda > Insecta > Lepidoptera > Erebidae > Catocala > Catocala sponsa. The sequence continues at coordinate 11,007,764 of OY751338.1, forward strand.
TAAATTAAGAAAATGCTTGATCACGATTAAAAGAAGCAGTTCTAAAGATTAATTACTTACTTCATGAGATTAATTACTACTAAAATAATGTTTGAATTACATTATTGCATTTGATTATGTTTACTATGCAGTCTTAATCTGTAAGAATATAAAATACTAGTATGATTTTTGCAATTGAGAGTAATGATAATATTATATCGTTTTTATCGGTGTCTTTTAGTATATCGGATAATTTTAAAAAATAGATTTTAATACACAATCACTGCTCACAAAATAATACAAATACGTCGATACAATATCCAACTAAGAATCATTTAATTACAATAGTTTACATATTATTCCACAATACATTCGACAATAAACTTAAAGATACATACTGTTCAACATCGTTATGCAATACATGTGGCAGTACAAATATTCGCCGAATACGGAATATTAACTTTTCCCATTCAAATCTGTTAGTTGTATCGATATAGTAACTGTAATGGTACTGGATCAGATGTATATCTGTCTGACATTAGTCCTCGCACGTGCCCCTCGATGTCACACGACAAGTCGCCAGATTTGTTGAACAAGTATCAGATTACTTTCAGCCTCTGTGTATACTGCATCAACTCTGATTAAACTTGTTCGAAATCGAACCGTTTGCTTTATAAAGAATAAACTAATGGACTTTGATAGATAGTTTAGTTTTTATAAATTCCGTGTGTTTGGTAGTTTACGTAAATAAATTGAAATCTGAATGTTCTTTAGCATTGTAATGGAAAAAGTTTTAATAAAGGAAATTATAGACATACATTTTCATTAGCTGACTTGTTTTGACGTTTGTATTATAATATAGCTCATGTTATCTCTTATTTGAAATTTCCTAAATCTTTAATAAATATATTCAATAGTTCACATACTTAAACCTAGAACCTGTAGAATAGAAACGCTTATCGTTTATTTAAAACGTTATTAAACGCAGATATTATCTTGATTTTTATTTGAATATAGATTGGTGTTAAATGATTATTGACACCGACCGCGACAGCTTGGTCGTAATACAGAAGCTAAAAAGCCAGATAAACGACGAAACAAAGACATTTTTATTCGCATTAATATCATTCCCATGTATTTACATTCATTTACATATGAATTGAAATTATACAATTTCATTTTACGAAGGATTTACGCAATATATAAATTTTCGGAACATTTCATTGTTACTATAAAGAATGCTTTTTATGATAATTACACTATATTTATGTTTTATGGTATTTCACGGTATGGCTTCTAGCTACCGATCGTCCAAAATGGCATTTAAACGTCGTAAAACTAAATAACTTTAGAGATATATCACATTCGATTTATGTAAAGCTGAGGCAACACAGAATTGATATTGTTGTATCGAAATTTTAGCCCAACCGGTTTTATTGTTGGTATTTTTAAGCTCACTATCTAAATACAACAGCTTTTTGATAAAAAATATGGAATGTTTGTTTGTTTTGCCCAGTTCTGATGCATGTATTCTTATTTAATTTGATTCTGTAATAGAAAACTGTTTGTTTATTAGTACAGCACTGCATAAGTAGTCTTCAGAGAATTTTGCTCTAGTGATAATCTGCACTGTGTACCTATACTGTATAAAACTCTCAATTTTGTTTATACTGAAGAGCTTTTCTCATCACCATTAATTTTGATTATTTCAAACAAGTTTATTTTAGGAAGGCTATATGCATGTGTGATGTTAACGAATTCCTCATTAAATGCTCAAACTTTCTAGACTTCATATTAACAATGTTTAAAATTAAAGCTTATCTGTGTGAGCCCGAATATTTGAAATTTAGTTTAAAACGACATAGTTTTAAGTTTGAAAACTCCGTCAATGTCGATGTTATAATTTCATCACTACGTGGTTACCAACATCGGTTTGGGTTTTGAAGGCTTTACTGGAAATTCTGAATTTTAAAGGTAAAAATGAAAAGCCTCTCTATCCGACCCAAATTGTGTACGGGACTAAGCTAACCGTAAACTTTTGGCGTTTTAACGAGTACCTATGGTATGGTAGTTTGAATTGATATATATCTGTTCTTCAGCGAATTTGCTGCTTTTCTCGTACAATCATGTTAGAGATACGGGCACGTGTTAACAACGTATCGTTCAAAATATTGTTGATACATTCTGAATGCTTTTTTTTATTTGCCCCCTTATTCAGATTCCTTTAGTTTCCAAAATGCAGTACATACAACAGATGTCAATAATTACAATAATGGTTCTATACATTCTACCATATCAATACCATTTATGGTGGCAAATAAGCGTATGGCCGCCGTACTACGGCTCACCTTAATTGATAGCAAGGTACTAGTAAATTTGGCGTGACGAAACTAACTAAAAAAATTGCTTTGTTGCTGGCATTGGACAAACAACGGTCCGGCAGAAAAAAACCTTCTCCAGGAGTATAATTTTGATAAGCTATTACGAACAATAACTATCCATAAATTACTAAATTAATTTCATATGCTGTACGGGTGCCGTCACGATTAATGTATTGCGGTAGGCATACGAGCAGATTACTTACCTGTTTAGTTACCGAACTCTTTCATTTAAAATATTATACATGTATATATTTAATACATGTACCTAATTTGCAAAGACACTACCTTGTGTTTAACTTATGTGAAACGCTATACTTAGAATAATACGTATTAGCTCACTTATAAATACGAAAGTAAATCAGCAGGTTTGATTATGGGTTAACATTACACTTTATGACTACATATAAGTACGTCATCGATGCGTCTCTAGTAATATAATAATCTCTACACATAATAAAATTATACCTGATCGATGTCTGTACATAGGAGATACTTAAGAACTTTTTCTGTCTGTTTTTTTTTTGTATTGTTGTAAGCGTGCAGTAGTTTTTGCGCGCATCACGCAATATTGCGGTTTTTACAATTGTTTGAACAGTCTAACTTAAAATCTGGTTTTTCATCTTGATACGCCGCCTAGTAGTAAGAATATGTAGGTATGTATCTACTTTTAATTATTACCAAGCGTACAAGGGAAAAGCTAGTGTATAATAAATGCGTAGGTGTATTTTGTTCGTTAATTCTTCACATCGATATGATTTACTGTAAGACAGTTTATAGGCTGGACCAAAAGTATTTGCAGGGCACGTAGTAGGAATAGGTACTTATGTCCTTAATTTCTTTAGAAATTTCAAGATGGAACTAAAAAAAAGCGAGTGTTAAATATACTCAAATACTCAAAAACTAATAAAGGGATAAGAACATAATAAATTTAGAACTCAAACTGAGAAATTGTGTTTAAAGCCAAAGCCATTCAACGTCAAATGTTTTCTCGGCATACTGATAGATATCTTTTTGTTCTTTAAAAACATCTCTCCCGCTAGGAACTCCTGTATCGCGGCGCTTTACAAACATTCTAACAACGGAACCAAATAGCATCCAGACTCGGAACAATTTGTGGATCACATAATTTTTTGTCCCGTGTACGATTCGAACCAATGCAGGGCCCTGGCGAGGCGACCACTTAAACCGCTACGCTATCCCTGCGGTACATATATAAATACTAGTTAGCAGCTTATGTTGTTCTAGAAAAAACAAATGACCAGTTAACGCTAGCATTCCTACTACAAACGGCGCTGTACCTAAGAATAAAACATCCATAACCAAACAAATATATCAACATATGCCATATTTACTCGTCTATCGTCCGGAAGATATAACCTAAATACTCTTAGCGCTTCAGTATTTGCATAATCATTTAGTATCGAACGCATCGATCTGCGACAACACTCTTCAGTTTAAGCTGCCTTGTTACTATTGTAATAAAGTTGAAATTTGTAAATCAGCAGCTCACAGCAATATTTCGCATTAGTTAGAAGGCATGCGACCATTTCAGTAAATTGCCTCTCTATATGCAGAAAGCGGGCAACCCGATTTTCATTAAGCGCTTAGAGTCAGTCGGCTGACAAAGGCCGAGTGGTCGCACCGATATTGTCAGTTCGGTAAGTTTAACGTAACGTCGATTGTTATATGAAAAATCCTCCTTTTAAATGCTATTACAATTCAGTGGACCTTAGAAAACGATTTAAATATTTGATATTTTTTTAGTCATTATCGTTTTTAGCATTTTTGTCATTGATACACGTGGTCTAACTGTAAATACCTTTGTAAAGAATACCATTTTTTAATAAAGGCTGTCCAAAGTCATGTTAACTTACTAAGACTTATTCTTGATATTTACCTCTGTCTATACGATCAACATATTATAATTTGACTTGGGAATTGAACTACGACCTCGTTGGTGCAGCAGTGTAAATAAAAAAGCGACCAAGTGCCTTGTATACGCATCTAAGTCATTTATCAAAACATGTAACGGATTTTGCTACGGCATTAGAATCGTCTATAGATTGTTAAAATTTGCATTGCTTTTTGGTAATTCGATTTCAATAAAGACTTTTGAAGTAAAATATTTAGATACTTAGTAGCCAGCATTTTAGTCAGAAAACATGCGTAAGTTCTGTTTTATCTATTCCGGAAATACGTATCAGTATATGTGTGCAAGTAGGACTTTAATTCGACGCACTTAATACAAAAAAGTAAAGTAAAGTAAAGTAAAAGTGCTTGGAATCTGAGATAGACCCTTGTGAAACTAACAATCATTTTAGACTTATTTTTGTTAGACTCATACATAAGTTCACATTGTCATATGTATACAAAATTATATCACTTACCTATTTAAACAGACAACGGCAAATCTCAAGCGAGCCTGTATAATTTCAGGTGTAATTAAGAAAACGCTTTGGTGGCGTCCGTCCCAGAACTTGACCTACGATTAAACTGGTAAACTGCGTTTAAACAAATTATCCATGCAAAACTCTCGTTAGGCCAAGTGTTGTGAAGTGTACGTTAACTGGCGTTTAAGTAAGCAATTCCTAGACGCGTTGCATATTAATATCGCAATAAAATTGTCTATGAACTTCGGGACATTGGTTTTATTCCTATCTTAAATGGTTGTTGTTGACATTTGTATGCAAACTTGACTCAACATCTAAATGTCAATGAAAATGATTGACTGTCTGACAATTGTATTGTTGACGGTCGACTTTAAGTTCTCTTCTCGTTGCGACACAGAGAAACCGTGCACAAAAGATGACTCTTACCCCTTCTTGAGACAGATATAGGCTTCAAGTCGTAACGGCAAAACATCATTTTTGTTGTTGCAATTTTACAAACCTAACCTAAAATACAAAAATGCAAACACTTTCACCTTACCAAAGCTTATATGGATTATTCATTAATCCTAACCTAAATATTTTAAATGCAAATGTGAGTTTGTGTGTTTGTTACGGTTTCACACCTTAACTGATCGATTATCATAAAATGGTGTATACACTTTGTCAAGGAAACAGAAAGTAGGCACATATGGTACCTATCATCCAGGAAAAGTATTATTCGAGAGAGATAAAAAATATTAACAAAATCTACATTAACGCGAGCGAAGCCGCAGGCAAATCCAGTGTAAGTACGAGTATGTAGTGATCTGTGGGAACTACTTTATTAGAGTGGGTATTTTACAACTGCAATCAAATCTTCTTTCCACTCAAAAAATACAATATTATACCAGGCCACATGTCAAATATTGAATAAAGTCCCTATTGTCACCAACCCGTGCTGTGTGCAGTTTAAAAAATTGCCCTCTCGAACCCCATAAAATCATAACACAAACTGGTTTCATTCCGTGCGCATGAATAACCATCGAGTGCTACGTCACACCTTTCGATACTAATTTTGCTGTTAACACAATACAAACCCCTAAATCATGAATGAACATGAGACCAGTATTAGCCGAATGGAGGGGTGACAACTAACCCACAAAAGTTTAAAGTACTGCACTGTATCGGGTTCCACGCATGTGCTTTGGTAATGTATGCGTTTAGAATATAATTTATAATCAAATTAGGAGGCACGTGAGCGAGTTTTTTTAATAAAGCTTATCCATCCTATAACTTATTTGAATAGAAAAGGATTAAAATTTTATGCAACTGTCGCATCAATGTGTTATTTATTAAAAATGTATTTGTTATTATGATAATGCACTTATTGTTTTTCTGCAGAAAGGAAGGATTGTATATAAGAACACGTTGCATCTAAAAACCGAAGCGTGGTTTCTTTGTTGATTCAAACTGATCTGATATTGTTTAGTCCATCAGCGGCCGTATCATAATTTCGTCTGCTTAAAAATACAAATAGATTTTTAATTTATAATATTATCTAATATTACTAACCCTGTATGTTCTATTTCCAAAGCTTAACCGCTAGCCGGTGGCTGAATCGGCTAAATCATTGCCTTAACCCTGAGGAAGGACACAGGTCCATCTCAAAGTACTTGTAGTTTTGTGGTGGTAACTACCACATAACTACAAGTACTTTTACTTTTTTGTAGTCATCACTCCTACATAATTACTGGCACTATTACTTTATAGTGTATTTTTAGGCAGCTAGTAACTTCATAATGTAAGAACTACACATACATAACATAGTGTGCCTTCCACTATGTTGGCAACAAAGCAACAATAAAGCAATGATATTATGAAAAAGTATTTTTGTATTGACTATTAACAGTGTAAGTGGTGGCCTTCCTTCTGTCAGAACCTAGAGTTGTGGACAAAGTTATATTATACACAAATAATACTTTTTCGAATTTAGGTGTATTTTGTGTCTTTTGTTTACATAGTCCGCATGTCACAAGAATTATTCCTAGTTGTTAAAAATAACATAACCTAATGTATTATTTATAATATAATGATCTAAGTTGATTGAGCAATAACATTGGCATCTGTTTTCTTTCCATTGTATATCTAATTTGCTAAATTAGATACATCATTCTTCAAAGATCAGTAATTATTTTCGGTCTGCCTCAATAATTTGTAACCATTCTGATCAAGCTATAAATTAAATAGTAAAATTTATTCGATTTGTACTAAATTGCAGCATCGAATTAAATTAAAAATCGAATATTCAGTTCTACACACATAAATAACCTCACACCTACCTGTATTCTCAAAATCGTAAGCAGAGGTGTATTAAAACCACATTTCGCCAACTATGTTTTAGGTCACACATAATAGAGGACGATTCTATTCACCAGGCACAATTATAAACACCACGCTGCGACTAGAAAGTTCTTTAAACAAAAACCCAATAATACTGTCCGATCCGGGAATCGAACCCCAGACCTCATGCACTTTAGTCGCATACACTGTGACCGCCGCGCCGCAGAGGCAAAAGGATATAACGTTCTGCAGTCGTAAAAAAGCATTCGTAATTTTTTTATTTTATTTTGCTCGTCAAAATGACCACACTCCACCTGATGGTAAGCAGTCGTGTGGTCTAAGAGCAGTGGCCTCCACACCGCCCTCATAGCAGCCGAGGCGATGTTGAGGTCTCTACTTTGACGGCCTGAGAAGGTGCTTTTTCACGCCCCGCTTAAAGGACCCAGGATTGAATTTGATTGATTCATTGAATTAATAATACCTATCATGTAGATACTTTTAGGTACTAAATCGGTGTAAAATTTGCCCTCACCAAATGATATTTCTCATAGAAACTCTATTTAACTACATTAAAATTTGGACAGATGTCCTCAAACGCACTCGACCGTATGTCATATTCACATGACAAAATGGTATGGCAAAAAACATTAGGGTCTGAGACCACCGCGCAGGACTTAACCAGCAGAATCCACATAATCCCCGACATTCTATATTGTGATCGTTGGATTTGTGTGCCATATATCAACTAATACCGAACATGTGGCGATGAGGATGCCACTCAAGCAGATACGGGTATCTAAATGTGTGATTTCTGGTATTAGCCCTTATGTTACCCGAATCAGCGCAATCGCTGGTTACTAATTATTGTAGGTATTAAGCATGTGTATTGTATAGTCGAGTTTGTTATACAATAAATTATTTTAGTTTATTGATCTTTTTAATTTCAACACCAATAATCATAATGAATATTAAGTATGTGAATATAAGTTTGTTTGTTTGTTATACTTTCATACCTTAACTACTCGATCAATCATCATAATATTTCCCATACATGGTGTATAGTGTATATCAGGGGTCATAAAAGGACATACGCGTACAAAGACTTTCATCCAGAAAAAGTATATTTCCTGAAGTATACCCCGAGGGAAAGGTACTAATTCGTTGGCGTTGTTTAATTACTAGCTACAGCTAGTAATTAATAAATGAATATATTTATAGTTATACATATTTGGCCTTGCCAAGAATTAATTCGATAAAAACACGCTACGCTACCTTAGTAAATTGAAACTGCGATAGTCCAATAAATAAAATATCGCCTTTGCAATCCAAGAGGCACATACAATCGCACCTATGCACTATTGAATAAGTCCTTACCAAAAACATTTAGCTAGGTTGGCTTTATCATAATGCTAGTAGACCCAATTATTTAAACTGCCTAGACAAAAAGCATTTTCGTTAAATTTTTTGATTTTGGCCTACCTTATTTCAAGTTGTGAGTTACTTCCATAATACGCATACAACAGCAGCTTCCTATAATACTTTAATGGCCACATACTATTGCTAAAGTATCCTTATCCAATACAAAATCAAACAAAATAAATACGCAACGCTGGCTGACGCTATATTTATCCTGCTCTTAATGCTTTTAATAACAATTCCCAAGTTGATATCTAAGTAAATATTGTAGTTGCCTGTAAACATTAATATCCTAGTAGCCGTATAAAATAGCCTTACATAATATTATAGATAATTATGTCGCTACAGGCGCTATAGATCATAATAATAATTCTAATTATCTATTTAAGAATTACGTATTATTAAGTTCAAGATATTCGTCACATTTTATATTACGAATGTATTTTAATGTGAATAATATCATATTTGAAAATAACTACGGCATTTCTTGATTTTTTTGATTCATAGCAATATATTAGTATAATGAATTAAAATTGTTGTGTATTAGCACACGTCCAATTATTACACGAAGCATATTACAAAAAAAGTTAAATATAATTTGACATAAAGCCTTTGTATGAACGTAATCTATGGAAATAATAGAACATATATGATACAAAAAGTAATCATAAATATTCTGTGAAAATATAGACCCTGGTCCCACTGTTGGCGATAGGTGAAGACGTGTGGAGCTAGAATCTAATGTGTAGTTACCTATACTACAACTACATATTCATATTTTTTATGCACTGTAAATTGTGCCTTAGTTCGTTTTTAATTTATTTTGTACAGTGAATTTTACGAGAAATATCATAAATTTAATTTAAAGCATCATCACAACAGCAAGAATTAAAAAAAGAGTTTGAATTCTAATTCGCGTAAGCTGTTGTATTTATGGATTTAGAAATCAATTCTAAATTGATTGTCAATATTTCAATACGATAAAAGGTTTTTAGGACCTTTTGGAAATGATTGCATGCCTGAAGGCCGTTTTGTTGGTTGGATGTATTTATCAAGCAATTATTCGCACCGACTATAACTACTCAATCTCTTGTACGCCTTTTGTACCAAGCTAATACATATCTCGCAGTATTCTTTGATGGCTTTTATAATCGCTTCAAATTAATTTGAAGATATCGCCGACTATATGAACATCCAGTAATAAAATATCAATATAATTTTTATAGATATCTTATTAATTTACACAATATTTTAACCTATTATTTATTGGTATGTAAAAACGTACACGAACGAACAGCAACAGTGAAATAATCTTTGATCGGCAGTCGCTACTTCGTTGGCGGTGGGACGTAAGCTTTACATAACACACATGTCATAACATAATCAGATGATATATTATATGTCATTAGCTTTATTAGAATAATACTAATATTGTAAATTTTAATAAATGAATTTAAATTTTATTTTTATAATTTTAATAAAAAATACTGTATTGGACATTTTTCAATACTAATAGACTTGGGTTATTTGCAAAATATTTGAAATTACTATATAAGTCAAATGCTCGTCTAAAAAGTTACCTAGCATGTTCATTATTTGCTGATTAGATTACAATAGTTCAATGGTTCAGACTTCTAAAGACTACTTTCATTATTTTGCTTATGGAAGCAATTTGTTCAAGAAGAGGATCCGTATAAACAATCCATCGTCAGTTTTTGTTGGGATTGGTCAACTAGATGTAAGAAATACTTATTTTGCTTTATTCATACCATTCAAATTTTGCACATCTTCTGCCACGACTCTCAATAAGATTAAAGTCTGTTAAAATTGCCACAATATGTAAAACGTTACCCAATTGTACAAAACATAATGTTTTTAGAAAATCGGGATACCTTTATAAAATCTAACTTCACAGTTTCAAGAACAAAATCTTAAGCTGCAGATTTAAAATAAGTTATAAACTAGTACAATAGAAATGCTAACTTAGTATTTCTATTTCAGGATCACCAGTTTGACTTCGCGAAATATAATACAAATTGGCAAGGCGCAGTCTCTACTATAGTCCCGAAGGAACATGAAAATGTATGGGGAGCTATTTGGAAAGTGCATAATGACCATCTTGCTTCTCTAGACAGGTAAGACTGTAATAATAATTTAAATATTCACTATCTAAAATATGAATGAGAATTCAGATCTTACTGTTGACTTTCTTCGAACCGCACAAAAGCCTGGTAAAGTATTTGATTATTCATACAAAACTTGTATGTATTCAGTACAAAATGAATTCTGTTATCCTAACTAATATTATGAGAATGTGTGTTTGTTTGTTTGTTTGTTACGCTTCCACGTCTTAACTACTCGACCAATCATTATAAAATTTTGCATAAATGTTGTCAGAGGTACAGAAAAAGATATACAGTACCTTTCTTCAAACGAAAAAGTACCTACTGTTATCGAGGGATAGAAATTTATTGATAAAATCTGTATTAACACCGCGGGCATCATCATCAAATCTAGTGCTAAATAAAAATTGAAATTACTCTACTTCCCTAATTTATATTTACTTTGATATTACTCTCTTGTTTCATATGAAAATTTATTAATACCGTTATGACTTTAGCAAAGGTAGATGTTATATTAATTATTGTTCCAGGCAAGAAGGAGTCGAAGATAGAGAATACTTTCCAAGAATTGTAAGCATCAAAACGTCTGAAGGAGTCAAACCTAATTGCAGGACATACCAGCATCATTTTACGCCACCGCTACTGAAGCCTGGAGAAAAACTGCCTTTAAATAGACAACCATCGATTACTTACATAGAATGTATTATTAAGGGCGCGATAGAGTGTCATCTACCACAAGATTACATTGATATGTTGAAAAGAATACCAAATAATGGTAAATATGCTTCACCTGCTATAAGAAAACGACTAAATATATAAATTTTAGATCCTTTATTGTAAGAAACTGGACTATGGCCTAACCATTCTCACACTAAAAGGAGGCCCGTGCCTAACAGTGGCACAGTTTAATACAGCGCTGATATTATTATATCATTTATTATAATATTATATTATAATTTATTATTTATTTAATTAATTCTTTAAATCCGTAGTAATCTATGTATGTATTTATTATATTGTAAGAAAGTATTGTCTAGTATCAAATAAATCAAATTTGTATGACATTGTAAGTCATATTTTTGTTCATTATTCAAATAACATTTTTGTCGAATTTAGTGTTACTAATCTACTTTAGAACTTAGTGCAAACCCCAGAACGCTCCGTTGAGTGTTTACTTTGTTTCTACGTCGAAATTGAATTAAAACTTTTTGAAACTCCGCGAACGGTCGAACACTCGCCACGACCGCTGCCTGCATCTATCGCATGCAATTACTAAAAAAGTACCAAATTACTTTCACAGAGTTGTTTGCACAAACCCTTTGGGTTAAAAAATTTATGCACCCTCGCGAAACAGCATCTATAATAAGTGTAGGTTACATGCCCCATTTGAAAGCTTCCTGTTGATTTTGAACATAAAAGATATAATCTACCGCACTGGTGTAAAATAACCGTATTTTTTCCTTTGTGTTATGATTCTTTTCACCCTTCTGCAATGGCGGGTGCGCACTTTGATATTGTTCTCTTGTATAAGTATATTGTGTGGCTTTACAAATCACTGGAGTGGTTCTTAGATATTATTACAATATTTTCATAGCGGTTTGATTTATTTTATTAATAGGCTGATGTAAGTAATGTATCTGATGTTCTATAGATTTGGCTGCACTTTATCAATATTAAATTAGCCTAAAATTGCAATAGTTGAAAATTCCTAAATATACTTAATAATGAATGATTTAGGAATCAAACTGTGTTCGAAGGTTGATTTTTAAATTGCAATAGATACCTAACTGCATTTTCAGACTCCATGCAGTTAAGTACTGCTACTGAAAGGTTCTTGCGTTGAAAAGCCAACAATACTTTGCCTTAAATGGAAATCGAACACGGGACCTCATATGGACCTCATATATAGCATTCGTATTTACTATTGCTGCGCCGCCGATGCAGTCATTCTTTAACAATATTTCTCTAAAATAAATGTTGTGACATATGTATCGCAAATGCCCAAAATATACCTAGGACATTCTAGCGGCAGATGAGCTTCATCGCCCGTGCCGTCCTAGACTGTATGTGATCCACAGATAGATGACCTGAGTTTAGATGTGGTATGTGCTTGATATTTCAAAGTCAAAGTCATATTCTACTAATCCGATTGGAATAAAATTATCATTGATTTATTATATGAAATTATATAACTTTACAAAAATACAATTTATGGACACTTACTACACCTAGACATTCATTTGTAGAATAAGCATACGCACTGCGTCACCAGTGTAATATAAAATTTTACTTAATTGCTGTCATTTTTGCAACATAAAAGGACTTGAGAATAATTCCATTTCATACACCATGCAATATGCAAAGTAACGTAAAAAAAGTCTCAAAATGTCCATATACAGAGTGATTGAAAACACAACACTGTATAGCTCGCAGCTGGCCTTAAAACCGAACGCGTGCTATCTCTTTATTCCTTCCACTCAAACCTAAATGCATTTGCCGCACTATCGCTTAGCATTCGCGTAACATGTGCACAACGACATTATCCGATTATTACGTGTGAAACACTCGCGTAGTATTATGGGCGTCTTAAAACCGCTCGTGGAATGCTCCTAGTCTATCTCTATCGACACGTGTTGCGGGGCAAGCAGGTATGGAGTAAGACTTCAATAGTATTTGTTACATGCCTGCCGCAGCACGGTTCGATTTCCGGTTTGGGTATAGTGACATTGGTTGTTCGGTCAAGACGTTTTAGTCACGATATCGGGAACTGTGTCTAGAAGATGTCGTAGACGGTAATAGATTGGCCCGTAGACGGTGATAGACTCGCCCCGCACGTAGAAGGCTAAAACAATTATAGCTGAGAAATTTGAGTATTAGTCACCTCTGCCTGCCCTTTCTAGAGTATAACATGCGAGGGACTATGACTAGAAACTATTAGATTATGTAGGTTCATGTATAATTATATTTGGTACAACATATTTAAATTAAACCAAATAATATATTTATCAAATACTATTTAAATCTGCTGTTACAAAATACAACAAATTTTAATTTCACTACATGAACATTGTTAAAGTTTAGTATAACAATTTTTGTTTATTTTACTCTGTTTGAACTAAAGGTTTAAGTGACAAACATATATTTTAATATGTATAAGAATTATATATTCTATTCCTAATTAGACATAAACTAAACATAATTAACCATAAGCGGGAATACAAAGTACCTATGATATAATTATTACAATATCACATGTTGAGTTCATGTTTTTGATATTATCCCAGGCCTAGATTGAACCAAACTATTTGCCAAATTTATGCAAACGAACTGTCCGTATATTTTCATGTTAGCCATTGATAAAAATAGATTTCAGCACAATCTGAATTTATTATTGGGTTGATGTCAGTTTTGTTCGTATTTAAATTTGTTTTATTTTATTTGACACTATATAAATTATGACAAGCAATAAACCAAACAGTAAATCCATTTTGACTGTGAAAATTAGAAACTATGGTTTGTAATACACGTTGAATGCTTATTTACGATCGAAATAATAATCAATTTAATTAATTAATGTAAGATTTAAGACAAAAAATTTTTACATCGAGCAAATGTTGTGTAACCTTGGTCTTTTAAAGAGAATATCCTTAAATAAAAATCGAATAACAAAGACTTACTGAACGTAAGTTGTCTTTTTAAAGATAGGGATAGATAAAATATTGCTTTTCCCTATTCTTAAAGAGACAACTTGCGCACGAGGATGGCACCGTGTATCCCGGGACGCTGTAAAAAAGCAACGAAAACAAATAACATCCAGCTACGGATGAACCATTTGTGGAACACGCAAATTTTTATCCAATATGGGTTTCGAACCTATAACACCTGACGTAGCGGTAGAGGCAAGGTAACCACATAAACAACTACACCATCCGAGCTGTGAACCAGTCAGGTGCAAAATAAAAAAGGACGCGAACAAGCCTTCTCTACACTGCATCAGCAAAACGGAACACTTGAGTACCGTATAAGTAATTATTGCATAATAATGTTCCGAAGATCGCAGCACTGAGCGACACTTGAGTTCAGCTTCAACTACAGTTAAGTTGTACAGTATGCTAAATCAATGTTGAGTTCAAAAATTACCTTATAGAAACTTACGCACGTACAATGTCTCATATCTTTAAAAATATCTCAGAATGGGTAGGCAGAAGTGTACGATGCCCACATTTCGCATTTTAGGTCCCACATGACTCCTGTAACAGTAGCACTAAGAATTTGCTGACAGAAAAACAGTAACGGCGGCTAACTCGAGAATGATACACGAAGACTTACTATCGCACGCATAAACAAGCGCAAACTTACACAGCCCTTACAAATGAGACAGTTCTAATATTGTAGAATGTAGATATCTATTATAATAATAAAGGCCTGCAAGGTTACCTATATGACCAGAAAACTAAACTATAGTATAAAACAAAATAATAATATAATGATTGAAGCACTTGTGATGATCATTCTCAGTAGCTATTGATAAATGATGAATCGTTATGAAGAATGCCTACTTGTATTTAAAATAGTGGAACTTATTTGAACGTCCCTGCTCCACAGAACTTTGGGTTTACAATCCGGCTAAAACATTCATCTTTCCTATACGATTTTAATCTAGTTGAACATATCAATATATAGTTACATATTTTGTTGGAGATAAACGCAAACAATTTAACCAAACGATCTCCGGTAGACGATTGTATTATCAGAGGCTAGTATTAAATGAATACCCCGCCAGGAGCATCGCCCTTACTTTTATGTGTATGCATCGACAGATCCGCTTCGATACGTCATTGGCAGTATACCCAAGGGCAGCCCGCAAGCATCGCAGCCACCCTTCTGCAGCAACGGCCCTATGCATTTCAAACTAACTAAAACTAAATCCTTATAAACTACTTAGATCTAAGCATTTAGCAAGGACATAGCAATGTATAGTGCTAGTAATCTTTAAGAGCGAAGATCCTATTTTTGATTTGTTCAACACGACATAAATACTGGGCGAGATTACTGGAGTTTGGATAAATATAACTTTACTAGTTTTCACCCGCGGCTTCGCTCGCGTAAATGTACGTTAGGTTAGGTTAGGTTGGTGTTTTTCTTTTTTCTGGATGAAAGGTACCCTATGTGCTATTATGTACCCCTGACAACGTGTATGCAAAATTTTATGTTGATCGGTTGAGTAGTTAAGGCGTGAAAGCGTAACAAACAAACAAACTTATTTCGCATTTATAATATTAGTAAGGATGAATGGCACAGTGAGTAAAGTGGACGCCTTGACACTGCCACTGCTCTGAGTCTTGTGGACAAATATTCAGGAATGTACATAATTACTGTTGTTCTGAGTCTATTCATTTATTTATTTATTTATGTATTAGGAAGACCAACAGCTTTGAAATACATAGTAGTGAAAATAAATATGCAACAGAGAGCCAATTATTATTACCTATAAATTATTTGTATCCGTAGTTTTCGCATATGTGAAGTAGAGATAGTTGTTATCCTTTGTATGGGTATATATAAATATTTTTATTTAAATTTATATGAAACAAATATTTTAGTGGATACGGTAGTCTAGGAACGCAGCTCATCTGTGCCCGTTAAATTTATTGATTATCTATTTTTATATTTGACCATGTAAACGTATTCATTAAACTTAAGTATTCCTTTTGAAAGAAAACACTTTGCAATTGAAAAGTCTTTTAGCTACAAATCCATTCACCTGAATAATCTTATTTAAAAAGATAAAGAATAATGAGTCGCCGTAGGCAATGCAATTTCCACACAAATTAACAAACAATTTTCTTATTATTTTACTTCAGGCGCATTTGTTTATTGCTTGTTGTTTCGTCTTTCCAAGAATACGTTCGAATTCTCAAACATTTTTCTATCCAGGAGTGTCTGTTGTGCTCTTTAATACGAGTAATTCTAGGAACATTGTGAAGCGGTACTTATAAGTAATTATTACTTAATAACGTTCCAGGGATGGTTATGTCGAGTTTTTCCTGTCCTGCATAAGAACAGAGATGGTCCTACTCGAAACTCGTAAAATAAATACCTTATACATAATATTGTCTTCTGTTTACGCGAATTTTATTAATTGAAATTAAACTACTATATACGGATTTTATCGTGTTGTTTATTTGCTGCTGAAAAGCAACCGAAACGTCGGGGAAAGTGTAAACATAAATATTAATAGTATAATAGTATAGTAATAGTATAAATAGTTTTAATAGTTTCAATAATTTAATTACATAAAAAATTTGTAAAGTAATAGGTAGTGTAACAGTTTTCAAAATTTTGTAATAAAGTGTCAAATAAACAACGCGATAAAATCCGTATATAGTAGTTTAATTACAATAAATACATACCTTATATTAGAATTAGTGTCTCTTTTGGTATCTTTTTATAAAATACAACTTCCTTATCGAGGTCCGAGCTGTGTATAGTGGAGGACCGAGAACGTACAATTAAGGACAAAAAACCAACTATTTATGGATCACACCAATAATTGTGCCGTTTGAGACTCGAACCCACAACACTCGGTGAGGCAACAATCGCAAAACGATCGTATACCTACGTCACCCGTTCAAAAGATGCAATTTAGATTTGGTTGTTTGTTTTTAAAATAAGTAATAAATTGTTTCTAAATATAAGTTAATGTTCTATATAGCCTATAGCCTTCCTCGATAAATAGGCTATCCAGCACTAAAATATTTTTTCAAATAGAACCAGTAGTTCCTGAGATTAGAGTGTTCAAATAAACAATCAAACAAACTCTTCAGCTTTCAATCAAGGTAAAAC
Organism: Catocala sponsa; assembly: GCA_963564715.1. Classification (NCBI taxonomy): domain Eukaryota; kingdom Metazoa; phylum Arthropoda; class Insecta; order Lepidoptera; family Erebidae; genus Catocala; species Catocala sponsa. The sequence goes on from OY751338.1 coordinate 11,025,218, forward strand.
TAAATCCTAGTAGTACACTTACTTAGAAGTGGACCTATTGGTCGCACTCAGTAGTATAATGGATGGAATTTGAATGATCTCTTCCTATCGTGAGTTCGTTACCTAAATTAATTGCCATGTATCATATAAACGTTTTTAAACATTTTTAATTAATATAATGCTAGGTAAAGGGTCTTACTCGCGATAAAGTATTTAAAAGGTAATAAATTCCTATTGATTGCCCGACGTTTCGACCGACTTGGATCGATCGTGGTCACGGGTTGTCTGATGTGAGTTCAGCGGCGCCTTCGTGAACACAATAAATACAGTTTTGATGGAGGACTTAGGTCGTCATTGTGTAGACGTCGTTAGTGTTGTGTGTCGAAATACCGATAGTGCTAATATATATAATAGTGACCAATTGAGAAAAGTTGCTGAAACCCGCACTTGACAAAGGCGTCGTGAGCTCACATCAGTCAACCCGTGACCACGGTCGATGCAAGTCGATCGAAACGTCGCGCAATCAATAGGTATTTATCGCGAGTAAGAACCGTCCTTAGCATTATATTAAGAAGATATATATCAAATAAACATTCACCATCACATACATAAATTATAATTACTCAAGTCCGTTACCTGGAGTCGCAAGCAAGTTTCCTCTAGTCACGGCCTCGATGGCGTAGTGGTTAGTGTAACCGACTGCCATGCCTGAGGTCGCGGGTTCGATTCCCGCACAAGTCAAACATTTGTGTGCATGAATATTGATGTTTGTGTTGGTCTGGGTATTTCTATGTATAATATGTATGTATTTACAAAAAAAAAAAGTATATAAGTATGTTTATCCGTCGTCTAGTACCCATAGTACAAACTCTGCTTAGTTTGGGCTAGATGGTGTTGTGTGTATGTGGTAGAGTATTATATATTTATTATTATTACTTCGTCCACTCAACTGACATTTATTTTGTTATCGATGTTTATGTGGTTGGTAATATGATTCAACCGGGACTATTGATGCCAAGATGTTACTAAATGTCAATTATCCTATGCTTTCACCTGCGTGACGTATCGAGAATTATAATGCTACCCATCAACGTGGTTAAAATTTTGTTATCAACTAGAGGATGCCCGCAGCTTCACCCGCGCATGTTTTTTTATTTATCCATTTCTTCCCAATCCCGTGGGAATTTCGGGCAATCCCTTCTTAGTGCACCCCTACAGTAGCCAAGGAACATACATGTCAAATTTCAGCTTCTTGCGCCCAATAGTTTCGGCTGTGCGTTGTCTGTCAGTCACTCAGTAACGGAAGAGTTTTATATGTATATAGATTAACACATTTTTATTAAAATAATAATACGTTTGAATAAAATACAAATCATATTAAAAACCGCAAATAAACAAAACAAAACTCATAAATCCCTACTTAATAGATCAAGTTGAGAAGAGAAAAAAATAATTTAATAATACGTTTGAATAAAATACAAATCATATTAAAACCGCAAATAAACAAAACAAAACTCATAAATCCCTACTGGTATTATAAGATCAAGTTGACAAGAGAAAAAATAATTTAATGACCACTACAACAAAATCGATCATCCACTGAAATTTTAAACAAACATTTAAATATTCTAGGTACTAAACAGGATATAATAATATGACGACCAGACAAACGGTCTTACGGAAGAACCACTTGAAACGTGCAGATTTTGACACTAACTTAATTCTTTTACTGAGTCGTAAATCTGTCCTTAAGTATGAAAGTGCCAACGCCAGTACTCAAAGATACCCTTAAACATTTTTTCGGTGACATCTGGCATACACACTTAAACCCTCGTGCCCACGTGCTCGTTATTAGGATACAAAAAACCAAAGGACACATGTACGCTCGACCTAGTTTCTTCCCAAGAGTATTTGAATATGCAGATAATTCTACCTGGTGTTGTTGATTACGAATATTTGGACGGAATCACAGCTGCGACTTTTTGCTCTTTCATTACCTTTGTGTATAAATTAACGACGAATGTCCAAGCATAACGTTAGTCTTTAACTAATTTCTGTATATTTTAACAACGACTATTCACCGACCTATCCATTGATTGTCAGCTTTATTTAATGCTGAAGAAAATTCATGAAAAGTGGAACACCTATTTCTGAAGTTTATTCAATTAATTCAATAAATGACAGCGTGTATACAGTGTAACAGAAAGATGTGTAGTTATATATTTTAAGGGCTGTAACGTACATACATAGACTCACACTTGTAGGTATATCACCGAAGGCTACGCAAAGGTACATTACACTCACATTTTAACAACTATGTTTTAACTCCCACGTATTATGGGGATGAGCCATGCGCCATCTATCGGGCACACTTTTTTTTCTCCGTGCTGCTTTGGAGAACTTTATCAAACATTAATCATACAGGAACACCCAATATTACATTGCCCGATATAGAAATATAACCTAAGAACATAAGTTCTTAGGTTATATTTCTATATCGGGCATTGTAATAGGTTAGGTTATATTTCTATATTATGCATAAGCATAATAGTCGCATTCACTATCGCTACGCCACCGAAGTAGTCATTGTTTCACTCTATTTTTGTAATTAAAGCATCGAATAGAGGTACAACCTCATAACAAAATTATGATAAATTTCTATGTTGTAAGTTAAACGTGTTATTAGTTTTATATACAACAAACACTATATTTTCTATATTAGTTCATAGTTTTGTACCAACATGACAGCAAATAGATTTAGATTTTTGGGAATTACAATTCACGGGCGCCACAACACGAACCTTAAATATGCCTACAACTGACTACTGCATGCTGTATTATAAATTATTATTAGATAACACAGCTTTAAACACAAGTCTTATAGTATTCTTTCAATTCAAGTAATACAGAATCATTATGATCCTGTCTACATTTAAAACCTAATCAACCAAAACATATAACGGTAATCAAAACAACCACTTGCCAGAAAACAGCTTCCTAAGTGTTAATCCAGTACTCTCTATTCCAAAGTTGCTTTAAAATGTATTCGGCAACAAGATTTCTCAGTAGAGTGGGCATAACAAAATTATGCAACGTAACAAAGCAGCATAGGGGCCCTGTAACCCTTATTACAAAGTTACATTAACTGCATGTTCAGCCTACAATGTTGTTCTGTCTAACTTGTCTATTATTTCGCTCCGAGCACGTTCAAATACATATACGTTGTTATTAGCTAGTGATGTTGTTGCTATTTATTTGTGAGCAAAGGAAGGAAGCGAGTTCAAGTTACGTTACGTTTAACAGAAATAATTCTAGTCTATTTTAAAATTGATTAAGCTTAGAGTTATTTGTACTCTGATACACATAACATAAGATTTCGGAGGTAATATTCACAGTCTAAACAATGTAGGGTTGTTTAAATATTTACGTATCTATTATAGTTGTAGTGAATCTTGTAAAACAGGCTCCGTTGTTTGTAAATAATGATCAAAACAATCTTAAGTTGATAGTATCCTCTCACAATACATGTCATACTGTCCTTGTATTTTCTTATACAGAAGCTATTCTCTGAATAATACAGTCGCAATATTGAATAAAGGATCTTACGACGAGTGAATCCATTGTTATTTTCAAAAAGAGTTTTGTCAAAGCGACTCGTCGCTTCGGGGTCAATAATATTGAACTATCAAAGAATGGCCAAACACTGTTTCACCTTCTTTAATACCCGAATTTGTATCATACGGTCCTTTATTCGTATCGTCGCCGATTTAAGCGCATGCCACACGTTAATACAGGCCCGAGGCGGATCTCGTAAGTACCCGTGTATCTGCAAATAATGTTGAAGTAGGTATTCCCATTATATTGGATCCTTGCCTCAGGCAGGGGAGCGTCCGGTTCTAATAAACAAGACAATATTCCAGCAACGCGATATAGACGGATGCCCGTGTTTATTCAGTCGGCCTCTGAGAGTTATACCTATTATTATTTGTCTTTAAGTGTTAGCGGAGCGGACTGTTGTCTTAGAATATCTTTATCAATAAATTGTATTGTTATGAGTATTATATTTATGTTCTGTATCCTTTAGGTTCGTTCGTAATTTAACCTTAAGAACCTTACAATAAAGACCTTTTGGATTAATCTTCAAAGAAAGTTTTTGAAAAATGAATACTTAGTCAGTCAGTTCTAACGTAATTTAGCAACCAACTCAGATTTGCGTATTGTGCGTGTTTGATTATAAGATCTTGCGCCAAGAACAATCTGGTCTACAAATGGATGGCCAACATACTCATTAGGCCCTTTTTTATTTTCGCCTTCTGGAATCACCGTCTCCAAATCTGCTTCGTCTGACAGTAAGTAGCCAATGGAGCCAAATACTAGTCTCAATTAGTGTTTGGGAAAATGGCATTTGAGATAGATTCTCAAGCCCTGCTTAAGTAAACCAAGATTTTAAAAAAGAAAGGCCTCATCCTAATTCTTATATGTCTGAGGCGTTACGTTACGGCCATCATTTACAAACTTATCTTCACTAAATCGTAATATTATTTCGACAGATAGTAACCGATTCGACATAATAAAAGAAAATACGACAATGGCTCACGTCTACGTATCCAATAATAATACATTCATACAGTAAGTAGAGTTCTACATAAGTAATAAAAGTACGATATCAAAGGATTTCGAGTTCTTTATGTGACGCTATATTGTGAATCGGTACTTCTTTTGTGTTAGGTGAAATTCGCAAATTCATAAATATCTACACACAATCGTTAAACAAGTAACACGAGAAAATGTTTCGTGGAGTTTCTTGTACGTCTTTTATGAAATTTTAGACAAAAACTTTGTACAATTTGTGTTCTAATTGGTTTCTGATTTATGCTTATTTACGAGTATATACCTATGTATCACTAGATTGAATATGTCTTAGCATGCTTTGTGTATGAATTGGTCTGTTGGGAAAGTTAGTATGCCTGTATAACTATTGCAGAGTACGATCAATGGAAACGTTTTTTATTCTAAATAATATGTTGTTTTCATTTTACATGTTGTGTATTATAAATATTACTAGCTTTTGCCCGCGGCTTCGCTCGCATTATTTTAGAATTTGACAATCAGTTCGGATTGTACTCTGCTTGTATAATAAAATAATTCAATCATGATTCGAAAGACACGTGGCGCCATCTATTATTATAAGAACGTTATTATTGTTTTCCTCGGAAACAGTAATTTTTGTCGGGATGAAAGGTATCCTATGTCCGTTTCTGTACACCTGTCAATGTATATGCAAAATTTCAGGATGATCGGTTCAGAGGTTTAGGTGTGAAAAGGTAACAAACAAACAAACTCATTTTCGCTTTTATAATATTAGTTAGGAAGTTAGGATAGTTAGGATAACAGTGTGCATTATTCATAATTATTGATTATTAAGAGTCTTAAAACGTTTACTGATAGTAATGATTTTTATAGATCACTTATATTAAAAAAATATGTATAACCAAGCCTTACCTATATTTTGATTAAATCAATTTATTGAAATTAAACTACTATATACGGATTTTATCGCGTTGTTTATTTGACACTGTTACAAACACTGTTGTAAAATCCGTATATAGTAGTTTAATTTCAATGAATAACATTCGCGTAAACAGAAGACAATATTATGTAAATCAATTTACTTTTATTTAATAATTGGGAATCATTTTAAATTTGTTACATACCTATATACTTTATGGCAATGTATTCTTTGTAACATTATACTGTATACTTGCGTTCTAATTCATGACGCACATTATACTTATCTATAAAAGAAGTAAGGACGCCGCGTCACTCACATCGTAAGTAAAGTATCCCAAGAAAGTCGATCTGCTTATATGTACGTATGTATTATACTTTCATTATAGAATGTCGACCAATGAATCGCTAACTTGCAATTCGTTTAATGACATCTTATGAATCGGAGTTCGATTATTATACGTTTCAAAAAATTTAATGTTATCTATTATATAAATATATTTTTCGTGGAACACCTATACGAAAGAAGCCTTAAAAAAACATACATGGCCTTATTGAAAGATTCTCCTTTTTTGAAGTCTACTAGAAGTAAAATATAATTCTAAGAAATGGGTACATTACTTCAAAATCCACTTATTCAGGTAAATAACTTTAAAAGTAACTGAGACACATATGAATAATGAATACTTATGCACCGATATTACAAAATGAAACGTATACATAAACCTACTCGGCTCGACTCCAAAATACCTTAGATTTTCGAGTCAAGACGAGTAGATATACAAACTCTATTTAGCCAGCATAATGGAGCTAACCCTTTTCCTCCAATATGGAAAATCTCACCAATTATACTAGGACCTGTATTTAGCCTTTCCTATTAAAGTAATATATACTTACAATTATCAGTATATCATGTTACTTAATTCTTAGAATAAATTAAGGTATTTAATGTCGCAACCGCCTAGAGAGTTCGATGCCAGTTATGAGTTTTCGATGTCAAATGCGTATGAGGTAATTAATTACCCGCTTCAACAGTCAAGAAAACATTGTGAGGAAAGCTGCATATCATTCCATTACATTCTCAAAGATAAGAAATCTGTCCATCCGCGATGTGCCAGCCTAGTGGACTAGATAAGTGCCCAATAGTGGTATAGTATATAAACAGGGCTGTTATTATATTATTATATGTATTTTATTTGTTTGGTTTCAGCTGACAATCCTTATATCGTTTACATAACACTTAATTATTACAACCTGAGCAAAGGCCTAATTTATAAATTCCATTTTACCATGAAGGCCGATAGCTTTCGTAATGATTACTTCAATTATATTTTTATGACTTCTACCATAACGGAACAGTTACATTTGTTCATTCTTAATTGATAGTAACGACAGGTAATAATGGTGGCTGTAAAATGAATGATGATTAAATTTTTATTAGCTTTTCCGTATCAATATCAGCTGAGTTAGACAGGTTATACTGTCAGGCAAACTTTTACTACTAAAACGCTATAATAGAAAATACCTATGCATCAATACTCTATCTGTTTTATATGTAAATAGATGGTCTGAAAATCGATAGGCACCGTCAGCGTATTGCAGGGTTTACATTTTTGTATATTAGTTAACGAACGCTGGGCACTCGAAAATTTTCAAATAAAATTGCATTTGAAATTTCTTGCAAATAAATATTGCTTAGTGTGTTTTTGGTTAAAATAAGTTATATCTTATGGTTATATATATCTTAAGATAAGGAAAAACGAAGACAGCATGACTACGCGTCTTAAAAAACTTATACGGGAAAACGATCTGAATTCCCAATAATAAAGGTAAAACCATCACTTTTCTATGGAGCCTAGAAAAAAATATAGTTAAGCTAGATATCTACATATCCCGCACATTTAAGACATGTAATAACCAAAGTAACTGTTTATTTAACTAAAATTTGATTAAATATGTACTGTGGCTCTTTTAATTTCGAAGACATCACATTTCACCATAATTTGCGCACCCCTTGCTTACCTGCGCACATTACCTTGTGTTCACAAATTTTCATGTCATAATTTCAAAGCTTGCGCCATCCTACGCAACAGATACTTGAACAACACAATTTTATAGCCTCCCGTAAAAAATTAAAGTGCTTGCAATATTTTTACCAGGTTTCACCCTATGGATAACTGTATCTATTTTTGCATGAATCTCAGTAAGCTCTCCTTCGTCTCTCATATCGTATTCATTAGATTTCATTTGTCAGCGCCCGTTTCTTTGATGAATTATTCACAGCACACGCAATTTGTTTACACTAGTCATATCCGAACTATTTCTGTTGAAGTTGGACGTAGATATATACGAGTGATTACTCTCTGCTTAATGTATCTTCTTCTGTGTCATGTTTTATAAACATTTGCTTTTTGATCATTTTGTTAGGTCTGAAGGTGCTGACAATGAAATAAGTCCGGATTACATGACGATATCAGATGATTGAGATATTACAGATACATTGTTAGCAACACTTCTTTTTTAGTCCATTGTTTAGATTTGTAGCATTCTACGGCAATAGTCGTATAATATAAGCAAAATAATGTTAGCTGTGATATTTGAAAATAAAGTAAAATAAACATAATTACTAAGCTATTCAGTATTGTGGTATGTAGTAGTAAATATTAAAAAAAATCTTCGCATTCTCTATGAATTTTATAAATAGTTATAGTAATCTTAACTATTATTATAATTGCGAATGTAAGTTTGTTTGTTTGTAAAGTTAACGCCTTAATTACTCGACCAATTATCATGAAATTTCGCATACACGTTGTCAGAGGTACAGAAACAGACACAGGACATTCATTCAGAAAAAAGTACTGTTTCCGAAAGAAAGAAAATTCTCTTTAATATACTCTGTAATAATATTAGGCGTGAGTATGAATTGAATGATCTTTAAATATCCTTGTTACGGACATGAATGTGTCCGACAAACATAATAGACTACTAAATCGAACAAGATAATGCCGTAAAGCTAGGAAAATCCTTTAAGAATCAAACTCGCTTTTTCATTTCTATCTCATATTTCTTCAGAATAAAACAGCGATGTCGGTCAAAGGCACCCTTTGTATGAGCCAACAGGGTTATCCTACTGGTTTTACGTTGAAACTTTTCAATAATCATTGACGAAATCCTTCAACGGTCCTGTTCACCTTTTGTTTCCAATCCAAAATTATATTGGAAACCCTTTCTTGTTTCAAAAGGTATTGACGTGTTTGTTCGACAACTATATGAACATGTCATCTAAATATATTGTGGACAGAAAACTACTATAAAATATACATTGGTTACAAGCACTCGCGGCTAATGCGTTTCTTACAGTCTTCTCAGTGTTATAAGTGACTACCTGACCCGCGCAACTTCGTCTGCGTCACATAAGAGAGAGAGTGGGTCGTAGGCACCTATAATACAAATTTAAAGGAGCTGAAACTTTATTTGTTAAATCCACGAACCACATAAGAACCATTGAACAAAATATTATAAATATAGCTACAGTGCTAATTTAAAATCACGCAGAATAAACCAGGAGAAACATCGTTTGTATGTCTGTAATGGGTAATAATTTTGCTGCGATGTTATTTTAAAACTGCGATATCTCTTAAGATATTCATTGAAATCGAATGATGTAAAGGGCAATTTTGTTTTAAATTAAATACTTACTTGTGATGAATAACGTATTTATTTGGATAAGGATAATACCATGTTTATAAAAATACCTTCGCAAATAATGCATTATTTTAGAACAAATTTGGTTAGCATATTACCTTCCGATTTTGAAACATTCTTCATTGGTGCTCCGCTCCTCCGCTCCTATCTTAGCGTGATGATATATAGCATATAGCCTTCCTCGATAAATGGGCTATCTAACACTGAAAGTATTTTTAAATCGGACCAGTAGTTCCTGAGATTAGCGCGTTCAAGCAAACAAACAAACAAATTCTTCAGCTTTATAATATTATAGTATAGATATCTTTATCTATATCCTTATAAAGGTGTCAACAGATTCCCCACATTAAGAGTTTTCATATAGGCTATATCGCGCCATATCCTGAAGCATAAAAAATACATAAAATATAAAATGTCTAAATACATTATCCTAAGAGAGGTTAAACAGAGGTGTTTTATGTCGTATTTCTAGACAATGTATACGTGACTTTTAGTACTCTAATGTATGAGATAAAAACAAAAGGAAAACATGTTTACCTGTGCCCGTGCTAAAAAATAAGAACAACTTTCGATATATTTTCTAGATAGCCGTGCTTTGAATACAGATTACATCTATACTTCGTGCGTGGCGTAAAATACGGTATTCAGTATTAATTATAAAGTAGAAATACCTAATAGCTTCTTGCAATAAAAGTTATTACATTTTTTAAAATTAAACTACTATATACGGATTTTATAGCGTAGTTTATTTGTCACTTTATTACAAAATTTAGAAACTATTACACTACTACTACTTACTATAAATATAAATAGTTTTAATAGTTTCAATAATTTAATTAGCTTAAAAATTAGAAAAGTATAATAGTAGTAGTAGTGTAACAGTTTCTAAATTATGTATTAAAGTGACAAATAAATAACGCGATAAAATCCGTATATATTAGTTTAATTTCAATGAATAACATTCGCGTAAACAGAAGACAATATTATAACATTTTATTTATTTACAGTCTGTGGTTATTATTTAATATTCCCTTAGTAGCTAAATGAAATCCTTGGGAAAATCATACAAGATTTTTAATTTTATATGAACTCTCTTTAGCATTATTGACTGGCACGGATGCTGCAGAAAGCAAATCGCCTTACCGCTGTCGCCGCGTTATTGGTCCGAATCTAAAACGAGAAAAATATTTTGTGATTCACTAAATATTGTTCTGTTATGTGGGATTCCTAGTGCGAAAGACGCCTTCATAAAAGTACTATATCACAGTTCTCGGAGCCGTCCGAATAGAAAAACATATGATACTTTTAGTGAATTACTACCTTCTTCTGCTACTAAAGATAATATTATTCTAAATCCTAATTTCATTTTTTATAAAATTACAAGTTTAGTTATAAAACAGACGCGTCTGGGTGTTTTTTTGAATTATTAATGCCAAGTGATTCGAACTGAATAGATACGCATTAGTAGTAAAGTAATTATAACGCAGATTTCTTTGGATTGTCAAGTCGAAGATACCGCAGTGAAAATTATGGCCATCTCCTTAAAGTACGTATTAAGACAATATACATCATAAATGTGTCTAAAAACATATTTTATGTACCTGCATGTCTCATCGTTCACGAGGGTATGTGATCAGCTATACTCGGTACTTGACTCGCGTGGTGAACCGAGCTACAACCTTGCGCGCTGTAAAAGAAATACAAAAAGAAGTGAATAAAATTGTTGTGCATTAGGTCTCGGGGAGGGTGAGTGGGAGGGGTTCGGTTCCCAGTTCGAACTAAGTGATTTCGGTTTTTCAGTCACAAAATTTCAGCCGAACTCCACAAATTCCGAATTCCACGGTAATTATTTAAATTAATTGATTATAAAAACAAATATTCAGCCAAAAACACTCTTACATTCATCATTATCATCATCATCATCTCAGCCAAAAGACTCCACTGCTGGATATAGGCCTCCCTCAAGGTCTTCCACACAGACCGGTCTTGGGCCACCTGCATCCAACCGCTTCCCGCGACGTTTACCAAGTCGTTGGTCCACCTTGTATGAGGCCTACCCCTGCTGCGTCTTCCGGTGCGTGGCCGCCTCTCCAGAACCTTTCTGCCCCAACGGCCATCGGTTCTGCGTGCTATGTACCCTGCCCACTGCCGCTTAAGCTTGGCTATCCGGAGAGCTATGGCGGCAACTTTCATTCATGCTTTTAAATAAACTTATGTATATCAAACATATGTGCATGGACCCACAGCTATTTTTTAGATGAGTTGTCAATGAAAAACTGTATCTAAAAAGCAATAAAAGTTACCAAAATAGACTTATGAAATAACAGTATCAAAGAAACTGTATCCATTTTTCCTGTAAACCGAAACACATTTTTTCACAAAAGACGTAGTACAGCGCAGGCAGATGAATATGAAAACGTAAATTGAACTCAATAACACATCAGAGGACTCTTCAGTCTCGCTGGGATGCAAGCCGGGCTTTTTGGCCTACCTCGCTTTATATCCCAGCTTTAGTACAGACACAATATTTTTGGAACATTGAGGTTTCGTTTTCAAGTTAATATGGTTAAGATTTATTTAAAACAAGACTAGAACACGTTTTTATTACAGTCCTTAAGTCTAAATTGTGACTTGTTAAACCTACTTTATAGTGACTTGATTTTGTCTGCGGCGCTCGCTTTAACTTAGTATTAGCAATAAAAGTCAATCCCTCTGGAATAATAATTTTTTCCTAGATTAATAGTAACCCATGTCATTTTCGGTACCTCTGACAACCTGTATTCAAAATTTTACGATCTAGTAGTTAAAGCGTAACAAACAAACTCACATTCGCATTATAATATAAAAATTACGATTTTGATTTACTCGATGGTCAGATAAAATCCAAATAACTCTATAACGATTCTGCCAATTATGCATATTCGGCTTTTTATAATTGACAATAATCGCCTTCTTCAGAAGTGACGTAGAAACAAGACGATAGCAACAAAATAATTCCGTAGGCGTCGACGATTAATTTTATTATGAGCTTACAATAATTAAGTTTCGACCCGTTCCGGTATTTAAACCGGTCAATTATATAAATTCGAATTTCGAATGTCATAAAACTGAGCTCGGCAATAATGAACAGGCGGCGCGTGCAGTAAACTATGTCGCAGTTAATATCGAGTGCGGGACTTATTGGACATTTAGCTATTTGGCCGCCCGCCGTCCACTTCCACTAAATAAAGTGAAGCACACACAGCCTCATCGTTCAATGTAAATTTAATTCACTACCGCTCTCCATCTCATAAAGCAAAGTTACAGTAAACGCTTAAATTTTTCGATACACTTTTAATTAAAAGTGACTGCACTTTATCGTATGCACCTGACATTATTCGTCGTAAATTGAAATTAATTTCTACTACACTGTACGGTTAAAAGTTCAAATTACAGTCAAAATCAATTTGAAACTGAATTACAATCAAAATCTTTTATGGAAATGTCTCTGTGTCTAATGTGTCTTCATAAAACTGGAGAGTAACCTATGATAGTGTTAATATCCCGGGAAGCAAGACTTATTGGTCGTTTGCCGTTACCAGAAAATAAATGGCATAGCCGCCTAGCACTGTGCCACGAACGTACTTGATCAGTGCAACTATACAGCCTGTGTATTGAGATAAGTTATACTTTTAATAAACTATTGTTACTATATTGAATTACCTTAAAAACTATGTGTTAAAAGATAGAGAAATATAAATAAAAGCAATTTCACAGTGGCTAATAACACACATAAGTATATATAAAAAAATAAAATATTGCCGAACATAAAATGTATATTTTATGTTCTGCAATATTTTGTTCAACGACGTTAAAACCTGCCATTTATATTATATTAACAATATATACATTATACATAATATGTTTATGAGTTGATTTGATTTTAAATACTCCAGTAATCACAGCTGTAACTATATAGAATTATAAAACATAATTGTGCATAAATTAGCAGGAAAATAATATGGTTTTTATCATAATTGAAAATCATAATTGGATATTTTTTTTATAATAAAACATTTCTTTTTAAATGAAAGCGAAGTACACCAGCTTGGCACGACCTCTAAATACAAAAATAGTTTTATGAAATTTTACAGTGTAATCCCGTTTTGTATATCGAATAGCAGTGCCTCGCTTACAAACATCGATTATTATAATCACAAGCCCTTATCTAATTAGTAAAATTAAACTCACAATGATAACAGTAGGACTTATCCGTGTTACCGGTTGGGACCGTCTCTTTAATATTGAATAAGTTTTAATTAAAAAGCTCTCGTCTCGAAGTTCGGACGCAATTAGCAGGATTGCCCCACGAATCCCTCGAAACCTGGACACCAGTTGAAAGCGATTGTCTTTTGACGAAACATAGGGACACTGTTATACAATAGGGTAGCTGACTCACATATTTTTATGATGTCAAGATTCAAACGATTCAAATCTGGAAGTAGGGTGATAATCAACTCCAGAAAAAGGTTTTTTTTTATTCGACTGTGTTGGCAAACAAGCATACGGCCCACCTGATGGTAAGTGGTCACCGTAGCCTATGGACGCCTGCAACACCAGAGGCATCACTTGCGCGTTGCCGACCCTTTAGGAAAGGAAGTGGGAAGGAGAAGGAGTGGGAAGAGGGAAAGGGGATGATTGGGCCTCCGGCACTCTCACTCACCGAACGACACACAACAGTAGCAATACTGCTATTTCACGTCGATATTCTGTGAGAGGGTAGTCCTTCCCGGGTCGAGCCGGCCCATTCATGCTGAAATCAGCGAGGCTCTACTACTCCAAGATGCACGATACAAAATTTAACGTAACCGCTATTTAACTGCAGTTGTGCGAGGGAGATAGACATCCCACTGCGACGCCACTTTTTCTTATATCTAAACTTAAAATATTAATAACTCCTTTACTTTGCAACTGATTTTTATACAGTTTGCACATAAGATTTCTATTGATAGCTATTTGATTACGTGTCTAAAATAGTATATAAAATCGAATAAAAGCAACTACCCTATTGTTATATTATAAATTGTATATGATTTCTATGACCCATTTTATATATTTCAGGTCCCATTTTAACAGGTTCCCTGTCCAATGAATCACATATGATACATAACAATAGATTTTCTATTGTGTCTACGGGACAGCGAATGGGTTAAGGTTTATTTTAACATGTAACATCAGTTGTCAATGCCATAAAATGAGGTGAAATATATTGTAATCCTAGAATATATTTTAAATGATAGCATTTTTCCTTTGATCCTTGCATAATAATGTCTACGTGTCATGAAAATACGTTCGCAGAATTATAATAGAGTTGTAACTGAATATAATATTTTTGTTAACCAAATGCAATCTAACTATAAAATAATTTTAAATTTGATTTTAGCAGAGGGTTATTTGATACATGAATTATTATTTATACGAACAATGCTCGCAGTTGGTCAAGGCACAATAAGTAACTAAACTTAGGAACGGGCGATAGCAGTTCGAAACGTTCATATTAATCGGTTCGCTGCTTGCGCCAAACAATGGCTTACAATCGAGCGTTCGATCCAACAATGGGCAACTCACAATTTTGACTGATTTCTCAACAGCGTCGTAACATCGAATATGTTTACCGTCGAGTTTAAATTTACCTAATTATCAGCATGTTCTGTTATGAATACTGTGTAAATATTTAACAAAATTATTACACCAAGGAGTTCAGCTAACATGGTACGTGGCTTGTTAATATTAATTAATTAAGCTCATATGAAGCTAGAACATAACACGAGGCGTTAACTCTAGTTATTCAGTTTCTACTAACAGGCGTACCTGCAGCGTTATACTAGTTTTATTGTTATAATACGACCACCTTTGGCCATAGCGTTATGTTATGAAGACTATAATATTGTATAATGAACTTGTTTCTCGTTTGCTTCAGTCGTATTCGCTCGAATGTTCATAGTTATAAGTTCGGAATAATGTTTAGCGTTAACGGTTAGTGTATCGTTGAACATAACATTACTATTAGAGTGTGTGTAAGGTTCTACAGTGTATATCTGGTGTATTAATCTAGTGAACTACGTAGTAGTATTACAGTCGAGTTCGTTTATATGTTGACATAGCAAGTTCATTATATTACTTCTATCCGTGATTTTTTTAAGCTATACGCATCATATTTGATGCCTGAAAAACTGTCAACGTAAGACTGCCTCGAAGGCCGAAGCAGAAGACAAATTGATTAATGTGCATGAGCTTTCGGCTTCAATTTTCGAGCAAGCTATTATTAGTTTGTCCTGTCTAGAAATTGTCAGTAGAGTTCACAGTCTGGAATTGAGCCCAGTAAATGCCAAAAGACGCACCGAATATTTCTTATAGCGTCTTATGTATTGAAAAGCATTTCAATAAGTACTACTAACCGAAATCGAAATGTTTTTAATTTAACACACTGCAAATAAAATCAACTTCAACTGTGTTATAGGACAGCGTTTGGTTCTTGTTCATATGTAATTTAAACTGTCAAGAGATCAAATTTAGTTTTACCTACATTCGTTACACCATTAATGTGAATGTTAAAACAAAAAAATTCCATCATATCTGCAAGTTTTCGAATACAATCATTTAAATGATATGTACAAACATTAATATGATAGAGACATAGATTATCCTCTTTCAGTTTCAAATATAAAACTTGCTTTAGATTACACAAACTATTGATATGTATGAGGAACAAACCCGTAACATAGTAGGTACCTACTTAAAGTCAATTAAAAAGAAAACTATGTTTTAAAAAGGTATTATAACTTATCTTTTAATGTATTCATCGAATGCTACTTCACAAACTGGCCTCTGGAACAAAATAATTAAAATTTCTATAAATTATGCCGTACACTGGATACAGCTGCTGACTTCGTGCTGCTATTTAGAAGTTTTTTTTTTATAGTGACACGGCAAAGTGATTGTAACGGACCTGATGGAAAGCCCAATTACAGTCCAGAGACAGTGTCAAGCCGGTCTCACCAGATGTTTCTTCACACTACGTTTGAAAGACCCAATGTCATAGAAGGGAGGGAACACATATGCCGGAAGACCATTCCAAAGTTGTATGGTACGCCATAAGAAGGAATCGCTGAATCTTTTGGTGCGAGACCGGATTGTGTTAACCGTCCATCCACAGCATTCACTTAAACATCATAATTAAAGTCAATTCAACCTCTTTGCTAAGTTGAAAGACTACAATATACATATTATTAAAGCAAGTTCCATTTAGAAGAATTCTATACACGCAGGAACACTACGGGCAAGAGCTATACAATAATTTCCTCAGGATCATGTTTAATTAATCACATAAATCGTCTTGGAGGACCGCGACTAGTTCAGATTATGAACATACCAGGGTTTCATAGCAACTCAGGTATATCACCTGGATACCACAAATTCCTCGGTCCGTATTTCAAACAAAGCTGTATTAGAACCGAGAGCATCTATTATTTGGTGCTCATTGCGAATAAGAGCTAATTACTCGCTTTCAACCTCCTTGAATGCTGACATTCTTCAGCGGTTGTCGACGTACGTGGATGTATTAAGAGCTGTGCTCGTAGATTAAACGAAGTTCAGATTTACTACCATAAGTTCAAGTTTGGGTAATACAATATTACCTAAACTTCAATTCACATTAAAACAACTCAGTACTATATTATATAGAAAATAAAAACGATGCTTGTGACATAATAATAACATAATTATATTGAAGCAGAGAGCAAAAAATGAACTTTTGCGATCCCACTGGCAAGAGTATTACGTCCCAATTACAGTAATAGGTTCCGAAGTAATAGGGGATGTACCTGTCGCCATTTTTAAACCATAATCTAAGCTCAGGCTGTAATGGGATATTTTGAAGAGGGACACAAACTCTTACACTGTAATTAATGTTTCCTGAAATCCTGTATCAAAAAGATAATCTTACTAACTTAAAATAATGTGATGAAAAATCTTAAAAATATTAAATTAAATAACACATAACATTAATGTTTGAGTACGTACTACACCATTTAACTCAAACCTTAATTTTAGAACTTAATATAGAAAAATAACATTTAGAGATAATATTCACAGATATATACAGTGCTAAAAAATAAGAAAACAATAGTTTGAATAAATATATATAAATAAAATAAAAAGGAAAGCCGGAAGAAATACTAAAATGCTTAATAGAGAATATTATTATCAAAAACAAATCAACAATTAGGTAATGGGAATGGTTTGAGAACCAATTCTCGTAATAAAAACTGTGCAAAATAGTGTTCCAATCAAATGAAAACTGAAATGCAAAATAAATTAATCATTTTCACATTTGTCGTTTATTCTAATTTGCGAGAATATTGTTTGTTGTATTTATGACACTAAGACTGAATCTGAACTCATTTTTTAACAGTTTTATTACGAGAGACCCTCTGATACTCGTCAAACCAAATTACAATGTTTTCAAAACTAGTAATAAAACCTTAACATTACAACAAATGAATCACGTTATGCTAATAACATGAAGAATCACTGCACTCTTTGTTTGATCAAAATTCCCAACACAAAGTACTTCCTTTATTGTAGTTAGAATCTGATAGATATCTAAGCAGTTAACTGGCTGTAGTTTTATAGTTTTTGTCTTGTTTAAATAATCATAGCGTTTATGCTGTACTAAAACCATTGGCATGTGAAGATGTGGTTACGAAAGTACCATTTACGGGTAACTGGATGCCAGTCACCCATGACCGCTAAAACAAAAACTGTTGTGTTCTTTGTTTAACATACGAAGCTAGTCATTACAAGGTGCCAGCATGCTAGTTAAGTCATTATTTTGAACCATTCTGTGCGTAAGCTCTGGTGATTTGAGGCTTCACGCGTGATCACTTGTTTTTAGTCGAACATAACCTGTATTTATCACGAATGGTTTGTTGAAAGACCCAAAAACATTTCCGTTTTAGCGTATACATATAATTATAATCATACCTTTAAAAAATCCTCAGTTGCCAATTGACATAAATATAGGCAATTTAATTTATTAAGTGTATACCAGCTATTTACAAAAGCGTTACTTTAGAAAGTTAATAATTTAATAACATCATAGTTTAACAAGATAAGGTCTTAATACACGTAATATATTATATACATAATTATATGAAATGATGACTCTATTTATGTTTAGGTAGAGCTCACAGCAACAGGCGATCTTCTTCTCTCTAGCCTTTATTATTCCCAAGTCACTTGCGGTCGGCTTTCTAGTCTAACCGGATTTGACTAGATATCAGTTTTTACACGGAGTGACTGCGATCTGAACTCTGCAACCCGAAGGCTAACGATACCCTAAGGCTAGACCAGTGTCAGGATATTAGAGGGCACTTACTTCCCAATAACGACTGCCATAGATGTTCATGGCAGCCGGGACCGACGGCTTAACGTGCTTTCCGAGGCTCGGAGCAGGCGATAATTGTCAATCAATACGCACATCATTTAGAAAAGTCATATAACTTCCGAACATCAGAGGTGTCGCAACGTGGGTTTGAACCCGAGACCCTCTGCATTGCAGTCTGTTGGTCTCCCCACTGAGCTATCAACAGTCGCAACAACAGGCGATACCATGCTTAAATCGGCGCATCCAGTAACAGATTACATAGTTCTTTAACCTAGTCACCATGGTTGATATAATTAGGAACTAAATGTATTTTCATGGCAAGCATTGACCATCACTCATACAAAGAAAACAACCAAGACGCTGCCTACCGCAAAGAGCAATGAGAATAGCAATGGTTCTTCTAGCTTTCAGTTAGAACACAAATCTGCTTACGGCTAAAATAAGCAGTGTCAGGAGACGAAGCTTACCTTATAGATGACTCTGCCAAATGTGATAGAACAAAAGAAAACGAGTAGCATAACAATACTGCGAATCATTTAGGTATGTTGTGTGTCATCTATAACGTAAATTATAAAGAAAGGGCGTAAGGCGACGACACAGCGCAGGCATGGCGCGGGCAAAGAACAGATTAGGCATATACGTAAAAATAATTAAACAAAAGAGCCGAAGATAACGCAAAGTATGTCCGTAAACAGTTCGATATTGTTACGATAATAAGTCTGGTTCAGAAGTCCTGTATAACAACACGACTTGCGCGGGGTTTGGGTCGCGCCTGCAGGAAGCGCGGCGCAGACAACTTAGCGGCATGCCAGCGCCACGCCGCTTATGTATGATTATCATCACGTCGCCTTCTTACATGTTTTGAAGAGGCACCATACCTCTGCTGAGCCTGCAGCGCGCCTTCGCTTTATACCTCTTTTGTATAATTTACGCCTAAGGCCGTAAAAGACCGATTTATTGTGATCGCATATGTGATTAACCTGTATCATAACCGAGCAGGATCCTTACAGAACGAACCTAACATTAAATATTTAGAATAGATTATATCCCGTATCCAAAATATTTCTTAGCTCCTTGCAGCACTCCTTGCGGTCAAGTCTGGGCTCTGAAGCGAGGTGCTGCGTATCCAACTAACATAAAGCCTTCAGTCAAGATCTGACGGCGTGGAAAACCTTAAGCTTCTGAGGTATGTTGATGAAGATGTTAACGTCTAATTAAACGCGTTTAGCTGTGGGATAGTAATTGACATTCAGGGTCCGAAGTCGAGCATCTAATTTTATTTTGACTAATAAAGGCTGGTTTGAGGTTTAATTAAAACATCTTCAAATCGGGCTTAGATATAGCGTCTTCAATGAACTGTAATTGATTAATAAAATCAATAATTGTATTATTCTAATTTTATGAGAAGTAACTTATATTTTTATTTGTTTTATGCTTTCATAACAACATTTAGATATTTTGCAGAATCAATAACATTTATTATCTGCGCGAGAATACAACATTTACATATGTTTTGTAATGCACTTTGCAATTGCCATATATTTAAATTGTATGTATGTATATATGAAACTAACACTACATGTTGGTGCAAGCTTATCTCAATACATAACTAAACCACATACAAATTAATTAAGCTAAGCTAATAAAGATTAGATTGTACAAACAGAGAAGAATCCGTTTACGATTTTATAACATGTTTATATTAGTTATGGTATCACAGATTAGCAATCAATTACAAAGCAATCAATCGGCAAACGCGAATAAAGCAATACGCTATTTAGTAGTGGTTGATCAGGATTGCATGCTTGCACTCCAGCTGGGTCTTGTAAACTTTAATAAGAGTACAGTTAATAATTTAGCAAGAAACGTCTCGAAGCCGGCTGATGCCGTAGGGGTAGTGTATTGAGCAATTTCACAGAAGCAGTTTAATTTCTCATGCACATCTCGAACGGTAATTTAGCTAAGTGCATTATTTTATGTCAGTACGTAGCAATTGAGTACCAGAAGTCACGACCGTGTCCACGCAATTAGGATTTGACAGTCATCGATGATGATGCTACGGATCGTAACCAATTTGAATTTTTATAACTGCGTGGATGGCGCGGGACTGGTTACACTTATGTTAAGTGTTACAAGTTGGAGTTCGAAGTCTGTAAAGCATAAAAAGCTGAGTGTCTTGAATTCAAATACCACACAGGCCAGTTATTAGTGATGATGTTAGAATTGTACGAATGACTGCGACACAAGACTTTCCAGTGCGGTAGTAACGTCTTCACATTTTATTTTTTTATTTAACAGTCATTCCTGGTACATTATAAACATTAAAAAAACGAAAATAAAGAACACCTAGACTCTGCACAGCATTTATGGATCACATATCTTTGTTTCGTGTTGGATTCGAACCAACCACTTAAAGCACATATGGTTTTAGTACAACTTTCAATTAATAAATACAATTTAAAGGTTAACTGGTGTAATGATTAGCATAATTTTAGTTACATGACCATTCCTTTACAAACTGAAGGCTATACAAAAATTAAAAATATTGCATGAAGAACAATTACTGGATATCATCATAGCTGTCATAACTTGCATGATGAGTTGTAC
Source organism: Catocala sponsa (assembly GCA_963564715.1). Lineage (NCBI taxonomy): Eukaryota > Metazoa > Arthropoda > Insecta > Lepidoptera > Erebidae > Catocala > Catocala sponsa. Next base: position 11,046,444 of record OY751338.1, read on the forward strand.
AAAGCCACGGTATCTTAAAACCTAATAGATATCTTGTATCGCTTATGGTTACATCTGCTGATACCACGCGAACATTTCACCCCAATGACGTTCAAAATGTGATTAATTACTATAACAACACAAAATGCTATAGCTTATTTTAGATGCATGAACTCTAATCCTGACACGTCGTCTTCGTAATATTAATTTAGTTTTCATGGTGATGAGCTCATCGCCTTTTGCTATTGCATTAATGTTGCTCCGACGAACCCTCCTTGCGAGCTAATCCCTACTTATTGCTAAATCACAATTATATTCTATCATTTTCTTTTGTAACAAAAAATAACACCGACTTCAAAAAAGAATGTTCTAAAACAAAAAATGCACTAAAAAGTTAAAAGTTATTGCGTATTCTTGTGTCTACAACTTACTATTAACTTATGTTTCCACTAATGTATAATCTATGCGTTTACCACGCATTATACTTATAATTTGAATTCTGAATCTGAAGTTCGATAACTGATTTTATTTGTCTGAATATGGGTAGACCTACTAAAGGCGCAGCTCATATTAGACAGCACCGTTTAAAAAAGATAAACGAGGAAAGGAAGAAAGGCCAATTCAATTGATTTAAACAAAGAAAAATTAAATGGGACCAAATGGAAAGCACCAGCTTTCAAATAAAAAAAAAATCATCAAAATCAGTTCACCTAGAAAAAAGTTCTTAGGTAACACACATATAAAAAAACACAGTTGAATTGAAAACCTCCTACTTTTTTTGAAGACGGTTAAGATCATCTTGTATTGCGGTTATATAAAAAAAATTGCATAGGTATTTTTTTAATTTTTGATTAATTGTTCACCTACATTTATGATCGCTGCTCTGCTCCCGTGATTTGTAGCGTGATCTTATATAGCCTATGTTACTTCTAGATAAAGTATAATTATGAAAGAATTATTTGAATCCGTTCAGAAGTTTATTTTCTCTTTACAATATTTTTGCAGAAGTAGATCTTTTTTAAACTGAGTTGATACACATAACGCTATTAATTTATGATTCAAGAACGAACATCTTCAATATAAAGATTAAGCTTACATGCAAACTATTTTTAATAAATACGAAGTTGATAAAGTTTACAAGGAAGATGAGATGTCAACAAGCAAAGCCGCTAATAAAGTGCAAGCTCTTGATGAGGTTATCAAAATTGCATTACACAGCACCCAAAACGCCGTGTGACAATATTCGCGAGGCAACTCGAACGCTCGCGTGTAGGCAGACTCCCAACTTGAGGTAAGTAAGCTATAGAGGAGAAATATATTTAATGAGATTTAGATGAGGCATCTATATACATATCCTGAAGAGGTTCCTTAAAAGACATTGTTCATCCACAAATCGTTGCATTTAATAGATACGAGTACATCGATTTAATATATGTACATTAATTTACCTTACCTCACTTAAAATAGGATTTAAGCTATGATATGAATATTATAAGCTTACTTCGCATTGCTAACGACCGGTCCTGGAGCTTAAAACATATTTACTAATAAGATTATTGTATTTGTGCCGCTTCTGTGATCTCAGATGCAGAGACTGCAGTAACATAGACTACTGTGCATGACATAATAATACTTACGGTTACTTAACATAAAGAGCTCTATATTTTAATTTATTTCTTGAAACCAGCTCACTCAATTTCAATTTAACTAAATCGTTGGAAATGTTAGGTAATCGTCTTTATATTCAAATAATCATTTACCAAGATAAATAAGAACCTAGCGAATATCTTAAGTATTAAATTTTTTGTCATTTTCAATATAAGGAAAATTTTCTCATTAGCATATTTTATTCAACATTCAAACTCACTTGTTTTTCTCGAACGAGTTTCCTAATCGATTTCTATCGGATTGCACGTCGCATTTTTGCATTGATTTCCATTTCATTAACATTCTAACAGCATTATATTCAACAGGCCGTGTCTAGACGCTATTTTGCCGCCTCCATTCTCTTGGTGTATCTACGCAGGGTTATAATGAAACGCCTGTAAGGAAGGTGTCTTATGAATACTGACTACCCGCTAGTACCCACCCCAGACTTGTCTTAAGTTGTCAACGGTAACAAATGGAGTGAGCAGCGGCGCGATCATCTCGCCTCAATGTTTAATTATGACACTCGTTAATTTGGTGATAATTTGTAAATGATGTGTCTAGACGTGTTAACCGTTTTTTTAATATTATTTAAGTGCAATATGGTTATTTTCAATGTTTTACACATACTTTACTTTTTAGCAGAGCAAAGTGCTAGTATAATAGAAGACATTTTCATATTTTAAATGCGTATACGAATTTTAAGTCTAGCAAAAGAAATTGCTTTTTCTCGTTCATATTTTTTAATGTGGAAACCTATGTACATATTTTGCAGCTGCACAACGTTTTGTTGATGTAATAAAAGATGTATAATAATATATTTTTAACTCATGTTATACGAAAACGGTGTTATAAAATGATCAAAACTGATAATAATTCTTGCATGAGGTCGTCGACTCGCAACTTTTTCTTTCATATATTTTTATTAATTAGTAAAATTTGACACATCTTAACAAAATATATCATCTAATGAAATCGGTAGATTTGACACCAATATATAATATTTTTTTACCAAAACAATACCAAAGCATTATAGCTTAGATAAAAAAACATCATGCTCTTTATAATTCCATTAGCTTAAGCTATAGAAATTCTGCAAAAAGGTAAACATATAAACTAGTTCAAGTGACAACATCGAGCTATAATTTCAAAGCACTTTAATCCTGATAGAGATTGCAGTCTCAGTGCAAACAAATAAAGCACACAACACTTCCACATATCCATAATCCTACGTCACATATTACGTAATAGATGACGTCATGATCGTTTGATGATGTCTTAGAAGCAACCGTAATGAATTCATCTAAATTAATGATAGAAATACCTTGGTGTTGGATTAAGGCGTTATCTTGCGTTCTATTTAGATATGGGGTATACGTGGGGAGTGTTAGAACGCGTAATATCAATTAGGCTGAACGCTAATCGGGACCATCTGTTTTCCGGGTTACGGGGACAAATCAACCCTATCTTCATAATTTTTGTATTATTGCAGGCCTTTAAATTATATTATTCATCAAGTACGAATTGCCTACAATGTTTATCAACTTCAGACTGCCTACAATGTTTGTGTTCCACATGCTATAAGGCTAGCACTAACTAACTAGTTTCAACCGCGCAAAAGTGGTTGCCATGGATTTACGTCTCTCGTACAGAAAAAAGTTCCGTGCCTGACCATGGAATGGCTGTTGGCTGGGCAATCGAATGGTGTATAAATTAAAGCACTGCTAATTAGAAAGGTAAGGTCATGATTACCACTTTGGCAAGTTCTATTTTAAGTTGAAAACCTAGATAGCAATTCTATCTACGTAGCTTTTCATACGCACACTACGTCTACAAATTCATTGGAATTAAGATGTATAATAATATGATTGCAAGTGTTTAAAATTATAAGTTGAAACACAAACCAAAAGGTACTAAAACCAAAATTCAAGGTGTTAAGGTGCTGCTTATTTTGCGCAATTATTGTGACACGGATTATGATGTAACCTTGTTGCTTTTAGTTAGCAAATAAACTTATTTGATTCGGTATAACCGGAAGAGCAAATAATCAGATAGCCATATAATAAAGTTGAACAATTTCTCGTCTATTAATGTTTCTTATTCTGTCAAATCGAGTCTAAGCATTCTGTCTCTCCTCTTACTACTTACTACTATGACAATCTTCAGCAATTCACAGCTATGCTAAAATTTACATATTTATTAAAAATCTGTGTACGATCACACACTTGGATATGTATTTAACACAAATGTTCGAGCGGAAAATATTATTGGGACTAGTACAAGTATAAGAGAAAATATTTGTAAGAAGGCGGTGTTAGTTTTAAAATTGATGATACATTTTTACTATTCTGTTAAACATTGAAACTCAATGTTCATATTATACAAGGCAGCTTTACGTCCCTTAATCTTAGTCCCATCGATTTTCTAATTAACAATTATTGCTGGTAATTCGACCGTTTTGCACACTTCCCTCATTAGAGGGTTGTATGGAACCTTTCGAGGTGAACAACCCTGCATGTTTGACATGTTTAATTTATAGTTGTGGATGCAAATTTTCCCATTGAGCACCCCTATTTTGCTCCCTATTATTTTAGTACTGGCCGTTACGCTTCAGAAGGCGGAATCGTCATGTTTATCTTTTGTGAATAAGATGTTATGTTTGATCCTTTACAACACAAAAGAATTTTCACGGTAATAGTAACAAAGAGTTACGATGGCTTCCTTTTGATTTAGGATGAATCTTATCTTTATACACTGCTTCTATATAATATTTTATAAGTATGTTTATATTTAGTTAAGTCTCTTATTTGGGTAATATTTTTCCACAACAGATATCTTGATTCGCAATAAAACTTTAACATATTAAGAATTTAAATTGGCCTTTTCAGTTGTAGTCGGTAGTTTAAAAATAAATACAATAATACAAAATAAAATCAAGTAACTTTAATCGACACTTGCTTAATCTCTAATAATAAACCGTTCGATTATATTGGTTAATTGGTTTAAGAATAATTATTGATTTTTATATATAGATTTCAGTAGCGTATTATTACGATATTTTTAAATACTACTTTAAAATGGCTATCTCCTATATTTAAAAGATTATGTAAAGTCGTCAGCCTAGACTTCAAGCTATCACGACAAACAAAGGCAGACAGGAAGATGGGTAACATTATAAATTCCCATTCCTAAAAGAGAAATGATATAGCCTAGTTTGGGAGACAATGGTTTTAACATTTTTGCTGTGTTTACTAGTATTTTTTTTACTACAAACTGTGTTTTAATTTGTAATCTTACAGTGGCACCTATGTGGCAATAGGTTCTATTGCTAAGGAGCAACCGTGAAATGAACTAGATGCTAAGCTTAATTGAATCAATAAGTAAGCGGAAAACAAGAAGTATATTTATTTAAAAGCACATCCCATAGCCAACATAACAATATACGGCCTTATATTACACTATATAATAAATTTTAGTAACAACACGTTTCAACAAATTGTCGTGTAAATTCGATGAATTTGAATCCAGTGCGCAATTAATCCCCAATTATACCAAAATGTGCCGTTTAATTAAATGTCGGAATGATTTTGGCTCGACTTTAATTTTGTTTTGTGCGTATTCTATTGTCGTGTTTTCGACAAAGATTTACATTGATAGCAACCAGGCTGTAAATTACGAGTAATTAACTCCATAAAGCGACACCTCGTTGGAGTAAATCTGAATTATGACCGTCGATTCCAAATATCGTACAAAATGGTGGGAAGTTTTACTCGAATATCGATTACGAAGTTGTAAAGTAAAATAGATACTTGATGAATTTAAATTGAAGTGTTAATTCTGAGTTTATTCTTCAGTCATACTTTTATGATTCTGAGAGAATAAAACTGCTTTAGAATATTATATTTATTGTAGAATAAAAATGTCTTATAAAAATTGAACAATAGTTTCATTTCCAAGACAAAAAAGAAGCTAAACCGCGCGAAGTATTTATACTGCACAAATTTAACAAATAGTATAGAAACGTATAACAAAGCAGTCTAAGCAGTGGTGCAGATAAAAAATCTGGCAGCAATTTTAATTTTCAATAGCCCGGAGGCGCCGCAAACACGGCAGCCGTCGCAATACAATGTTATAGACCTTTGGAACTTCGCTGCCGCAAGACATAAACGATCTGAGAGCAATGTTTGTGTACAAATTTCAACGTCTATACAGAACAGTATCTACAGTCTCGTCGTAATTGCAAAGCAATTGGACGCGTATGGTTTTGGTAGTCATCTAATTACCCTTGTACTACTTATTACTTCGATTGTATTTTATTTGTCTGTGTTACATATTTATCAAATTGCTCGAAATTTTGTTGTAATTATAACTTAGCTTATACAAGTAAACAAGTAAATAAGTTTGAATACGTCGCTCGTCTATAATTAAATGAGCTTTTATTTAAAAACGACATAAATTATTATTTTCTAAAGTATTTCTAATTAGTGGTCCCAAAGGTTGTTTTTATGTTTGCGTGTGATTATGAGGATGTGTGAGTTTGATACTCGGGTCGGGTATATTCTTGTTGGGTGTTTCTGCTCAGAAAGTCTTAATAGCGTCATAATACCGGCAATCAGTAAATGTTCCTAAGAGATGGCAATAGCTTCACTATAATGTGTGACTTAAAACATAGCTTAAAATATATAACATAATTCGTATGCATCTTATCGTACTCATTGACCAATATACAGGCGTATGTATAATAAAATTGCCACTAAGTGCCCTAATATGATTTAGATGACTCCTAAAACATTACTTATTTATTATATATAACAAAAATAGTAGATAGAACCAAGTTAATAAACAAACTCTTATTTATACATATAGTGTTTATGTATAAATAAGTGCACTGAATTATAGCGGAGCTACGCTAAACGTTTTCACTTGCACCACCAACCCTGCGAATCAAAACTCAACATTACAATATGACGCGATCCGAAACTCTGACTTTATTTTAACCTTTTTTTAAGCTTTCTTCCTTTATATACTTAACTCCCCACACCTGTTTGCTTCGGGGCATTGTCCTTTTATATTTTGTTAGGTAATATAGCAGTAAATGGAGGTTTATATGGGAATCAAAGCGGCCGCCTCAGTTGGTTTAGGGTTCTTTTATAGCAAATTATAATATTAAAAAACAATGATTATGTGTTCGGTTTACGAACCCTTGAATGTGCGAGTTATGGTTTTTAAAATACTAAAATTATAACATTCCATTTTTAAACAAAATTTGCACTTAATAGTCTTATCCTTTGAAAACAGTCTGTACGTTTTATTACCTATATTTTATTTCTTTTTCTTTTATGGTTTTAATCTGCATCTACTCGTATAATTGTTTTAATATAATCGATTCTCAAATATGAAAAAGTATTATTAGGTTTACCTGTTGTTGTTGTGTTTAGATCATACAACGCAAGTCATTTAGTTTGACTAGGGACATGCTACGTTAAAACCTTTTCGACTTAATATCAATTACACAAAGGATGTGTTTATAGGTTTTCCTTGAGACTTTTTGGCAATGTTAATGTAACACAAAAGTCTGCACAATAAAATAACATCAATGTGCAGAACCATGTACAAAAAAACTACGAAACGTTATTGATAACCGTCTAAATTCTTTTGATACTCTTTTATGTTTTCTATGCTTTATTTTGAGAACCCTTCAATGTTACCCTTTATTTTCTAATTGACCTAAACAAACACGATTCTGTGTTGCAATATTTTGTATTACTTTTTGTGTTTCCTTCGTTATTATTAATGAACAATAAAACTTAGAAAACAAGTATACTCACAGCTACGATAATAGACAATGTAATATTTTATATTATTTGAAATACGATGTAAAGAAAACAGCGTGTAAATTGTTTTCGGTAAAGCGATACTGTTTAATATTTTATGAAAGCCTTCGTACAGTCCTTGATATTCTGCACTCTTCGCAAAAAAAAACAACTAGGCTTATTACGGTAAGCACTCCAACATTACCTATTAATGTAATTTTAACATTTTTTCGGCCAAAACAAAAGAAAATAATTTCCACGTCACGTCGGAAGGGTACGTGTCTTACATTTCTAATTTATGATTTATAAAGCATTAACCTAAAAGCTTCGAGAAAAGTCTGTTCAAGAGTTACCAAACTGTACGCGTGGGACTCAAATGGAATTGTGTGAATCGCTCTATTCGCCGAATGCGTTTTTAGAGCGCGTTGTAAATAAAATTGAATTTATTATTTAATTTCATAGAATTTATTGTTGGATTTTTGGGACTGTTTTAGTGGCGATATGGGAGTGAATGAAAAATTGTTTTAACGCTATTTGCAGTGGGCTATATTTTACGTACGTTTGATTGTTCCTCTTTTATTTTCAATAAACAAAGGTATTATTTATACTTTGTCGGTTCTATTTCTAACGAAAATACCACTTATTTGCTACATTAAAGTTTTATAAATCTATTGCATTAGTAATCGAGTAGAAAATATATTGCCAATTGAATACATAATTATAATATATAACAATATATTCGATTGAATGGGCAGCATGTCACTAACACAGCGTATTATGTTACAAAATTGTATGTCCCGTAATTCCGAAATTAGTAATTACTTTGTAAAGATTGAGTATGCCTAATTTTTTTGTAATGTTTGAAATATAATACCTACGTGTAAAAACTGAATTGTAAGAAATTATAAATATTGATAAATTTTGTTCCAACTTTGCTCATTAAACAGTACGCTTGCGAATTGAATACTGTTCTCTAAAAAATTATATTAGTATTTCTACCTTCCGTCTCTTTTCTGTCCTAATCTTCTTACCAGAGATTCTTGATCGGCAATATAATAATCATTGTGAAAATGTTTCTAAACAAATTCAGCTCAATAAATTATTATTATTATCAATAATAATTCACAAGAAATATAAGGTAAGAAGTAAGATAAGAAATATTAATTTTATAAATGCGTTGATAAGCATGTTTACATTAATTAATTAGCTTCCTACTAGACTGATAAAATACATTTCTGTAAATTTATTCCAAGGTAACATATAAGTAAACTTTAGAAAAGATGTAAAGAAAAACAGAATCTAAAGCAGCACGAAGGAAATAGTTTCAGACGCTGTTCCAAATGGTTTTATCATATAGGTAATATGAGGTCGTATCTTTGTGTATACATTAATAGAGTGAAACCGCAGATGTCAGTTTGTATTACGTATGTATATTTTATATATATAACTGTAGCTGCATTACTTCCCCTTCGAATACTCAATTCACAATATATTTGAATAATAGACGAGAAAATTAAAGTTTACCTACGTATCGCCATCTGACTCTGTGAAGCAATGTAAATCGTTTATCATTAAAATTAATTTGAGTCCATGTTCGCTAAACGCTCTTTATTCATTTCCTTTCCTTAATTAAGCAATCTGTTTACAATGAGGCAATTAATTGGCATTTCCATTGTTGGCATTTTCTTCGAGTGTTTAACCCATCTGTGGAAATTGGCATTTGAAATTGAAACTGTTAAATTGGTTACAGTACTGTTTTATTTTTGTTCGTTTTATTTTTTGCATATTGCTATGAAGTGTTTCCTTCCTATATATTATGTAATGGTTTATATTTAAATAACACTGTTATAATTTTAACTTAGAATATTTGATTAAGTCATCTGAAGATTTATGTACTGCTGTTACCATTACATAAATCTCGAGTTTAAATACAGCTTTACTTTCCGCAGGACTTTAATTATCTTAACAAAGTGCTTTTTGTTGTCATCACAACTTAACAAAGGTATAACAGCGGTGAGAGTGTGTGTAGTATTGGTCCCAAACAAAAGAAATAACAAAACTAAGCTTCAGTCATCTACTATACCTGATATATTATGTACATTCAAATCTATCCTTCCCAATAATCTATCCCAATGTAAATCCAAACTGTCAATCACTAGACTACTACCTGTCAATATATCTAATAAATTATATCTATTCGAGAACATAGAGCTTCCAAATCTAGTTACCTATTTACAAATTGGTATAACAAAGTCGTATATTTCTATTAACCTCTTTTGTTTCAAGCGCCGAAAATAAGGTGGAAATAAAATTGTTTATTCAAAGCTTTACCTGGCGGGATAGTTTTTCAACGAATGACTGTGGTTGCATGTTACTTGGCCATTTATAAAGAGCTGGGTGAGAGCCCTTAATAGACTGACGACAGCTAAATGTCACCGAGCGTTTATTTGCTTATATTTGCCGCACTATTTTCACGTTACTTTAATACAGAAGACAATAGCTTCTATTATATTATTGGTATAATTGGCCATTGGAATATTAAGGTTTCTAGGTATTACTTAACTTTTTATAAAGACTTAAATTCATAAGTTGAAACTTGATAGAGGAGTTTCACTCAATTTCTGTCGGTCTTTGTTTGTATATGAATAAAGTCCACATCGCTTCATGCAATAGAGAAAATTAGACTATTTTAAAAGCCACAAATAGTAATGGAATACTTTCAATATCGGCATCAAAAGAATCGCTCGAAATCTTTTATCAATTTTGAATTTGTAGTTTCGATAACATAATATGTTATATATGTATCCTTAAAGGTTTAGATACATAAGTATAACACCAAACCCTATTACAGTAGAACGACTCATATCTAGACTCTACCTCATGGGCAAGAATTACGTCACACAAAAACTACAACGCTTCGCGCAAAGGAAACATTTTCATTCGTTGTGTAACGATTGACAGTTTCGACAATAGTTACTATAATAGCAGTAAAAACCAAGTCATTAAAAAAATAAATTTTGTAAACCTATAAATAGTTAAACTTGTCACAGTTTCGCGTGCCAATGTTTAATCCAATGCGTTTGTGTGTCGTATAAACCATACGGCCGGTCGTCGGGCCGCCAATTAAAGTGATCTACAACCACCGTGCTGATATTAAGTATTTATAAATTACCTTCTGCTTAATAAAATGCCCAAAAGTGTTATTATTAATGAAGTGAAAATGTATGCCGCTTAATCATTCCCTGTAATCGTTTATTTAGGTTACTTTATTTTGTGTAAATAATTTAATTGTTATAATTATGTTTTAGTAACATAAATTCAGGCCAATAATTAAGCCGTAGCAAGTATTTTTATAGTTCTTTTCCATTCTTTAATGATGTCGGGTTTAGTTATAGGTTTTATTTATTCATAAAATCATTACATAAAGAAGCGTATTCCAGTTAAAAAAGAAGAACGTAAAATAAGACACGCTTCGTGGCTAAGACATACCTATTTATCACCATTTCACACATTTCCATTCAAATAAATGTCCTAGATATTCCTGGAATTAGATATACTTGTAAAAATACTTATAATAAATGCAAATTTTTATTCATATATTACAGATTCAAGCTTCCATTCTCAAAGTAGTACAGAAGTCTATTACACCCACATTCCGCCAACTATTTTTAATATTTCCACGTATTAAGTAGCAGCTATATTACACCCATTCTACCGGACACAGTTTAAAATTTCGTGCTACTGTTGAAAATCCTTTGACAGACCCCATTGAACCCAGGATCTTATGCACAGCACCCGTATTTACTACCGCTTCCCCACCGAACTATATAATATATATATATACATGTATATATATAATTTATCTTCACGTCATAACGTATGTACTATTAAGAACTCTAAAGCATTAATAAATCATACTAAGTAGACTAAAGTACTAAATCGTAACAAGTATTTTAAAAGAGAGTATCATTTCGTTACAATTCCATATATGTATTTAAGTTTAAAAGTAATGGCGATTAGGTTGTAGTCAACGGAGAAACTATTTAGTTCCATTCAGAATTATGTACCCTTTTAAATGCCAATGATTCTAAAGTCGACTAGTCACCATAAACAGCATTCATTCACTAACATGATGTATGAACCAGCCAGCCCTCTTGTGGTTCGTAGTGATACGGTAATATAATTTATTAGAGTAACATCGCGAAACAGGTCGTAACTGCCTGCATTATATCTAGACACAATTTCAGCCTGACTGTTCCGAACTATGACCACTGATTACTGAGGATAGTATAACCTGTTCTGCTATCAATGAAATCTGTCCCGACCGCAGTATTAATGTTCTATCTTGTACTCCTATCATTGGTGGCAGGATTCTGTACGACACAGAATTTTCACTTAATACTATAGTCATACGGTTACAACCATTTTCCCCACATATGCACTGCGACTAAAGGCAGAATAGTGAAGCGATTTCTCTTTATTTACGGTAGACAGCAAGTTAGTTGTTTCCTTGGCATTGCTTCTGCAGTGCTAAGCGAACAACAGAGCTATGTCTACTAGTGGTGGAGCTACTAGATAAATCACTGAATCACCTTTAACTAAATACAATAATTTAAATATCCATAATTTAATTATTAACTGCCTATTATTGGCAGTACGATTGTTAGGTAAGTAGACATGTAGACCAGCTTAGTTACAGTGTTCTGAGTTTTGGGTGTATTCTGTGTCCGTTAATTATTGTAGGTTTATAAAGAAGTAGCACAAAGCTTAATCCCTAAAAAATGGAAAACGCACACTTTATATATTTTCTTTGATTTGTGTTCACATCCTGGTCAGTTTACTACTGGCATGGACTGAACTGCTTATTTTCTCCTTATTACGTAACCATCCATCACTAAAAATTTACATCTACTTAAACGACAATAAGCTTGATAAAACAGCATTTCAATTGTTTCCATATAATAATAAATAATATACCAAATTATTGTTAATTCAGCTGCCATACACAAATTGTTTATAGCGTTGAGCATAACTATAGTTGCAATGTATTTGTTTGGCTAGCGTACTGAGTTCATCGCTATCCGAGGGTGCAGGGACGTGCCCAGAATACAGCCATTAATTATCTACCTCATCAACAATTGTAATTAAATCAATGCGCTAATTTTCAGTATTAGGGTTCAGTAATACAAGTGCCTAGCCTAGTCCATTTGTGTAAATGGAACTTGATGCTGCTCGTCCTAAAGTTAGAAATTCAAAATCATTAAAAACTATTAACCAACCGCGGCTGTTCTCCAATTGTATTTATATTAATACTAGATTTTGCCCGCGGCTTCGCTCGCGTTAATCTAAGTGTTATCAAAAAAATTATATCACTCAAGAACAGTACTTTTTCTGTACCTCTAAAAGGTGTATGCAAAATTTCATGATGATCGGTCCACTACTTAATAAGGCGTGAAACCGTAACAAGTACACAAACGCACATTTGCATTTATAATACCAATTAGTTAGGATTACGAACCTGGATAAATTTTATGTTTGTTTGTTTGAATAGATCGCAGAAAAATATTATTGCATGTTTCTCTATAAATAGCCTATATTTATGCAGAAACCTTATAGGCTATCTAACATCACGGTATAACCCTTAGGAGTTAAACGGTTAAAATTGCAGAGCATAGTTTGTACTGATATGATATTATTTAAAACTAGCAATCTAATTAATTATGCAAATGCGATAATTTAACAAATGGTAAAGTATTGATTTTATACATATCTACAATCCTTATTTCAATATTTTAGATGTAGATTTTGGTAAGTTCAATCACACAGTCACTGACATCTATATGCCTACTTGCGAGGTACGATTTGAAATAAAGGTAAAGACTAATACAAACGATCGGGCATTTTTATATTGCCTATGAACTGTTGATTAGTGAGCCATTGGTATTTTACACTTATTATAAATACGCAACATTGTACACCGTGCACCGTTACTTATATATTTTCTTCGAATAATATCTTCTCTACTTCTCTTCTCTCTTCTACTCGCGCACTCGGAATAATGCCTGTGTCGCGGGAGACTTTACAAACATTCAAACAACGGACACAAAGAACACCCAGACTCGAAACAACCATTTGTAGATCACACAAAGTTTTGTCCCGTGTGGGATTCGAACCCACAACACTCGGCGCAGTGGCAGAGGCGAGGCGACCACTCAAACCACTATACTATCCGTGCAGTAGTATCGATAAAAAGATAAGCTATTTTGCTATTTTTAAACACAGCAAAGATATGCAAACGTAGATTTACTTTTTACGTATAAATAGTTTTAATACATTATTGTTCTTTATAAAACTTACTTCTTTATTTAACTTAGTCTCCCCGTGACCATGGCTGCTGAAAAGCAACCGAAACGTCGGGGAAAGTGTGAACATAAATATAAAAAGTATAATAGTAAAGTAATAGTATAGTAATAGTATAAATAGTTTTAATAGCTTCAATAATTTAATTAGCTTAAAAATTAGTAAAGTTTAATAGTAATAGTAATGTAACAATTTTCCAAAATTTTGTAATAAAGTGTCAAATAAACAACGCGATAAAATCCGTATATAATAGTTTAATTTCAATGAATAACATTCGCGTAAACAGAAGACAATATTATAGTAACTATTTTAGGGTTAAATACGATTGTAGTGTGAAAGAATTCATTACTAACTCTTTACATAATTTCTTTTAACTTTACTGTTCTACATTTTTACGAACATTTTCCATTGTACGCTCAATCGACAGTTACAGGACCAGTAAAGTCAAGATGATGAAATTTTTGTCGGTCTTGCCTTTGGGCGGTGTTTAGCACATTCCATAACTAGGTTATTAAACGACCTTTTTAAGCGAAAGCTTTAATTAAGTAGCCATATTATAAACTCGGATACTGTTATGTTTTTAATTAAATTTTCCGTTCTAAATAATATTCTTTTGTTTTGTATTAATGAAGGACGGCTTTTTTTGTGCAGTGGAAAACCGCAAATATCCTGATTATTAAAATGGGTATATTTGAAATTTTATGTTGTTCGAAATGTGGTATCAATAACAGGATACCATACAATACAAATAAAGGTTGATATGGATCTTGTTGATAAAAATACTAACAAAAAATACAACATTTTAGGGATTGCTTATTAGTATAGAGCCTATGTCGCATAGCTACTGCGGTTTCATCCTAATCCTAATCCTAACTAATATTATAAAAGCGAAAATGAGTTTGTTTGTTTATTACCTTTTCACGACTAAACCACTAAACCGATCATCCTGAAATTTTGCATATACGTTGACAGGTGTACAGAAACGGACATAGGCTACCTTTGATCTCGAAAAAATTACTGTTCCCGAGGAAAACAATAATAACGTTCTTATGATAATAGGTGGCGCCACGTGTCTTTCGAATCATGATTGAATTATATTATTACAAGCAGAGTACAACCCGAATTGATTGTCAAATTCTAAATTAACGCGAGCGAAGCCGCGGTCAAAAGCTAGTTGAGAATAATTGTTTAAAGATTCTTTAAATAAATATATAATATTTATTTATTATAGGCTTAATAAATCCCTCACGCCGGTGTAATTACATGATTTTTATAAGATGTACAACAATCGAGAAAACGAAAATATTTAAGGTAAGAGTTTATTGCCAATCATAAATAGTGTTCGTATCAATACTTGCTATATGTTCAAAGGCTTTTTGTGCAATCAACCTTTACTTATTAAAAGTCTGCCTTTTTCTTTTCATTAGATGTATCCGGAAAAGAGAGAGCTTCAAAATAAAAAATCGAGAAGTTTCTCAGGCAATTAAAATCACCGTCCCTAATAAATTACTAGTAGCACTTTTAATGATTTTATTTCACTCAAACTTAAGTTACTGTATCAAAGGTTAAGTCAAAACTTAAGTTAACAGTTAAGTGTAGTGATTTATAGCGAGGACTGTTTCCTGTCCTTTTTATATTTTGATAAGCATCAAATGCGCTGGTAGCCGCCTTGGTTTTAAATGCTGACCGTGGACAAAAGAGAGGCTTAATCAATAAGATACTGCGACTTCCCGCTCGCGATTTAACCGGTCTACAATTAGTCTATCTTATAAGCTTGCTAGTAACACGGTTTTCATTGTTAAGAAAATGGTTATAAATTGACGGTTATTTTAATAAAAGAAATTTAATTATATTGTTATCGCTTACTACGAGAATTCGCGGTCTGATTTTCAAAATCAAAGTTACACTTATTTATGTTTGGTCATTCCTACTTAATTTTGCTTTTCTAGTACATAATATATGCATTGAGATATTTTAAATAAGGAAAAATTTTAATACACACAGAACAATTAAAATAATTCGTCATCAAAGTCGCTGTCGCTTATTGCTTACGTACGTATCGCGTTAACAGTCCCATCATTAGCCCCAAAGAATGAATGTCAATCAATTTTATTAGCGGATAAATAAAAACAGTAGCAACACGTCACAGCAGGTCGCACCATTCCAGAGCATAAATTATCCAACAAAAAGTATATAAAAATTAAATAGTCTTTGTATGAACACCCCCTTAATTCACAACTTTCATGCTTCGCTCCGTGGTTTCATTGAAGTATTTTAGGACTAATTAAAATTTCCAACCCATTTTTTTCAAGTTTGAACTTGTTATGAACTCCGCGAAGGATTATTAATTTTGTTAAACTATTCGATCAATGTTAAAAGGTTTGCGATGAAAATATTTCAGCTAGTTAATTATGCTTAGATCTTTTGGAATAGTTCTTTAGAAGTATGGATAATGTTTTATTTATTACTAGCTGTTACCTGCGACTTCGTCCGCGTAGATTTTAACTAAAAAGTATTTGTCTCCGCGGAAGCCTATTTTTTTTTCTAATATCAAAGTAGTTTAAGTTACTCCTTATAACATCAGTTATTTGCCAGTGAAAGTCCCGTCAAAATCGGTTCAGCCGTTTCGGAGATAAGCCGGAACAAACAGACAGACAAAAATTATTAAAAAATATGTTTTCGTATGGGTACCTTATATACTTTCATATGCATTAGATAAAAAGCTGTTATTTTGACATTACAAACAGACACTTCAATTTTATTTATTTGTAATAGATTTAATTAAGTAATCTATTAAACTTTAATTTTCTGTAGACGTGCGGGGTTCAATTTTGATTAGTTAATTTGTAGAGATTTGACTAAAATCATTAAGGTACTCGTTAAAATTTCTTCTAAGTAATTAATAGGTCTGGGTTAGTCTTTAAAAACTAACTATCAACAATGTAAGAAATGCCTATATTGATGATGGAAGAAATATTTTTTAATAATTACTCAAATCATATGTTAATATGATTAACAATGCGATTAAAAAGCCCGTAACTGCTGCAAAAAAAAAGTTGGCAAAATTTTCTATTTGCAGCAATTACGGGTATTTTAAGCTAATTAAATTATTGAAACTATTAAAACTATTTATAGTATTATACTATTTATATTTATGTTTACACTTTTTCCGACGTTTCGGTTGCTTTTCAGCAGCCATGGTCACGGGGCCCCGTGTAAATTAGTAAAGTTTAATAGTAATAGTAGTGTAACAGTTTCTAAATTTTGTAATAAAGTGTCAAATAAACAACGCGATAAAATCCGTATAATATAGTAGTTTAATTTCAATGAATAACATTAGCGTAAACAGAAGACAATATTACGCATTGTTAATCGTTTTATTGGCGAAGATTTAGTAACTGCGAATAATTTGGTTATGGCTCAACCAGTATGCTTGCATAAATACCGTCCTCTTGCAGGCTACTTTGTGCTACTAGCGTCGGAATAGTAAAAGTACTACTACATTTCGCTCGGTAAGCGAAGTTCTGGAGGCTTATATATTAGGTATGTGTCACTTCTCCCGTCCCTTTTCCATTCATAGCTTTTTACCTGAGGTTGGCTACTTGCGGTGATACTACTGGTATAATAATTGATCATAGACTGTAGTGACCGCGTATCAGATATCATCAGACAGGCTATACGCTTGTCTACTACAATGCACAACGATAGTAAGAAATGTTTATGTACATATATGACGCAGGCAAATGTAAGGTAAAGGTAAGGTCAAGCAAATACGAATGTTCCTTTTTTAAGTTTTAGGGACGTAACGATATTTTATTCCTCCTCATACCCAAATACCCGAACTATGTATATACAATGTCTAACAATAAGGCGTAGTCATGCTTTATTTGTTTACGTATAACAAGTATGAAAAAAAATCTTACTACCTTAACTGTATTCATAATTATAATTGCTAGCCAAGCCTTTTCCCCGCGGTTTCATCCACGTTCATGATAACAGTTCCGCTCCTGTCGTTCGTAGCGTGATGTTATATAGCCTAAAAGATTTTGCCCGCGGCTTTGCTCGAAAACATTACTTTTTCCTGGATGAAATCTTATGTCCTTTTCTGTATGCCTGGCATGCAAGTTGCATGCGAAATTTTGTGATGAGCGGTCGATTCGACCGCTCATCACAAAATTTCGCATGCAATTAAAGCGTGAAAGTGTAACAAACAAATAAATAAACAAACTCACATTTGCATTTATAATATTATAGTATATTAAATTTATTTTATAAGATAACCTTTCTTAAAAGCTTTGCTAATGAATGGAAAACTATTTATCAACGGTTGTATTAGTATTGACATATAATAACATTAATTATTCAAAGTACAAGACGATAACGAATATTTTAATCAGCGTTTACTAATTGTTATTCTTACTGCATTCTGTTAATACAGACTAATAAAACTATTACGATCTATTGTTTACACTTTTATACGCACAGGAACTATAATTATTATTATAACGAGCTTTCTACAGTTATTTATTGATTTAAGTATAATATAAGTTAATTTAAACGTGATAATAATATATTCTTATAACGTCTATAAATGTGTTTGTGATATTGAGTGCTTGTTATGTGTTTTAATACAAATTTAATAATGATTCTTTTGTTACGATCCTGTCTCTTTTATTCTAATCACAAGCTTAGGATATTCCTAATCTGACTTTGCCGCGATCTTTTCTGATCTCACAAAAGGTTTGCCTAGACTTTCCCCTTTTAACTGCCTGTCTAATCTTTCGTCGTATTTTCTCTCCACATCAGCATCAACATCGAGTAAATAAAAAATGGTAAAATTCCACCTTTTAAAAAATATACACCTTGAACATTTATAAGGTAACTCAATTTATTACGGTGTACATACCTACTGAATGATGATAAAAAGATTAGGAATAATTTTAACAGCCATAGTTTTGTATGATCACAATTATATTACTAACGAATACAAAAACATACCATTATACCCCAACTTTCTTTTTGATGTTGCTTAAAATAAGTTTTTTGGTACAAAAACAATAATGTCCTGTAACAAAGTTTTCATTAAAGTCGACACAAAATCGATGTTAGATGTTAGAAACCCTTTCTTACCTATGATATATTATGCATACAGAAAAACAGATACCGATACAACTGGAATTAAAAAGTAACTTAGCATGTTACGTTTTTTATTTATATTGCTTAGTAACTAATAAAAGTAAAAAATTAATTAGAATTCAGACCAAATTTTACACGAGTATTAAAAAAAAGATATTGTCAGATTTATGACTATTTCATATATAACTAGTTTTCACCCGTGGCTTTGCTCGCGTAAATGTAGATTAGGTTAGATTAGTTTTGCAACAGTTCTTTTTTCTGGATGAAAGGTACCCTATGTCCTATTATGTACCCCTGACAACGTGTATGCAAAATTTCATGTTGATCGGTTGAGAAGTTAAGGCGTGAAAGCATAACAAAGAAACAAACAAACAAACTCATTTTCGCATTTATAATATTAGTTAAGATTATTTAGTTTCGATACGTATACACGAAAATGTCATAATTAAATTTTGAATCTGCAAATAGATATATATATACGAGTATATAGCATATATAATATCTTTTTGCAAATTCAAAATTTAATTATACTTCAAAATTATTAACGCACAGCAGCGTTTACCCTTTCTTCTTCTTCTTCGTGTCAATGTATGAACACACTTTTATACATTATAATTTTATCGAACATCGTAATTATACGTATCTCTGAAGAAGTTTGCATTCACATATAGTTTCACCATAATTACTCAACAATATAAGTCATCAAATATTCCAGTCATACTCCAAGAGTCCTTGCGATAGACTGCGTATGGTAATCGTAAATTATTTCGTAAACCATATCTTTCTTTACCGACAAGCGGTTTACGTCGGTTAAATCAAGATTAAGTGCTAGCATACGGGTTGTACCTCAAAATGTGTCGACAATAAATCAAAGCTTAAATAAGAAATTCGCCCCATCTAATTCTGGGTGACTTCAAAGTGAGATTTAAAAGTAGTGACGACCAAAGGGTTACCTCGTAAATGTTAGCGGTATTCAAACAACCATTAAACACTAAATCACGCCATAAAGAGTTGTTTTTTCATTGAAACTACCCTAATGGGAGTTGAATTGTAGCAAAACATGAATATATTTTAAACCAGTGTGTACTTGTCTGTGTGTAGATCGTAAAATCAGGTGAATAATTGGTTACTCGTGCAAATAATTTAGTATAAGCTAATATATTTTCTGGTTGTGGTTAACCTGATATTATATCCTGTAATAATAATTTTGCTAACGGGATTTGTGTTTAGGGCTTGTACAGAAGGCACTGCTACTTCTTATATTAAAACCGTAAACACTGTTGGTAAGGGTTTGATCACTTAGTCATAAAATATGGTCGAAGAACATGACCATATCTTGTGCCTCTTAACGGCTTTAATTTCAAACATATAAATTCTTTCCATATATATAGCATATAATAAGGCTACCAACGCGCTGAAATATTGCTTTTTTATATTACTCATTTTCTTCAGAAAATAATTTTGCTAGTTTAGCTTTATCTACCTATCACAGAAGTAACCTTTTTATACGTAGGTACTCGTGCTTAGTTTTACGAAGAAAACATTTCTTTATCTTTTGTCAATTGCTTATATGCAGATAAGGTCGCGTGTTTTAACCCCGGATCGGGCAATACGTTGTTAGATTTTTGTGATAGAACATTTTCAATAGCGACACGAAGTCTGGCAGTGTGCCCAGTACGCAACAATACGCTTGCCTTCTATTAGTTGGGAACTAAAGCGGGTGAAATAACGGTGTATGCATTTCTGCCTACCCCTTTGGGGTTATATAGGCTAGGCAGTGTATGTATATACATATGTATCTATAAAGGACAAGCATCATAAGATCACATTGCCAAATAAATTATATGATTAGTCGCTTTGATCAATGCAAGGGACAAAACGGAGATATATATTTGACTAAAATAAGACTTAGGGCCGATAGCTAAGAATATATTGAATTCGTGAATTCAAATTCACTCTGCACTTTTTGTGGTACATTCATATGTTCATACTGAAATTCTTGGTCGACGTTAAATCAATGTTCTAAAATTTGCCGTCTCTTTATTCATACCAACAACACCTAATAGAAAATAAAAACATTCTCATACACATGATTTGTATTCCACAGGTGGATATTAATATTTCACGGTGAATGAATCATTAAGAGCCGAGTATCTCTTGCAACGACCAAGTTAAAAGTTTCTTTATCAAATATAAACTTTGTAGGCATTAAACTTGGTCAAGATAGTGGGTATTCGTAAAACAAACTTCTTGGATGAAGCAGCTTTTTTATTATAGAGCTCATCATGAAAATTTTAAAACCCGCAAAGAAATTCTTATTTGGAATAAATGCAATGTTCAAGACTAACAATGAGTATCGGCGCTTATTACTTGAGACCTAATACCGAAATGTGGATAAAATACAACCCTGCATAAGCCTTCTGGGACCTACAAGCAACAGTTAAATTTTTTTTAAATATTTATTTCGTACGTTATATAGTCAGAATGATTGTGTGCCCTACTTTATTGTGGGTATTAATCTTCAACGTCTTTATTAATATAATTGTAAGGTAAGTTAGTACCTATAGTGGATTTTTGCGTCCCTCGCGAATGCATGTTCTAATAATAATTTAAAGTTTAATATTGGATATACTTATTTGGAGTCGATACAGTAATTCAACAATTCGGTCTCTAGATACCTACATCTAGAGACCGGATTAGAGACAGGATTAGAATTATATCAACTGAATGCAAAGTAAGTGCAGACCATGGAGTATAAATCAAAGTGTGGTCATCAGTCACTCAGCATTGCATTACGTTGACGTAACAAAGAGCGTAGTCATTTTAAGTATAATGTCGTTTTCCTTACTTACTTGCATTATAAATGCGAAAGTTTGTATGTTGGTATTGATTAAATTCTTTGGTTTGTACTTTGCACACGCTGCAACTGAGCAAGAGATCGATAAATTTCTTTTTCAGAGTTTTTAGTCAAGGGGCCGCAGACAGGGGCTGCTTTTTATCTCAGAAAAGTGGTAGTACCATTTTGTGTAGATTTACCCTAAATTAGCGGGAGCGAAGTTGACGGTAAAATATCGATTTCAATTAACCCTCTATAAACTGTCCCACTACTGGGCACGGGCCTCTTCTCTGTGTGGGAAGGGTTTATGCCATAGTTCACAGTTTAGCAGATTTCACATATTTTCGAAAACATTATGGAAAACTCTCTGACGTACAGGTTTCCTCAATGTTTTCCTTCGCCATCAAAGCGACTGGTAATTAACAATTTAATTAACGATAAAAGTATGTACATATTTTATTCCTTATTTTATCGTTTACGGTTCGGTTTCGAAATATTAAATCTGGACGACCTGGAATTATGCCTTATAAAAATAAAAAAGCACTCAATTTTGCGCCCGAAAAAATATGAAAGGAAATTATTCGCTTTTTAATAACACGACACAAAGAAAATATAAAGGCATAAGTTTAACGACGCATAAAAATCGATTTCATAAATAATACAGTCGTTTGTTAAACTCAACATTGACCGGTATCTTGTAATGGATCACTTAATTTCGATTAACTCCACGGTCCCGATACGAGAACAATAAGACGCCGGATATTACTCGTTTTCGCTTTTTGATCGTTTTTTACGTTATTTTCGATACAGCCCGGCAGTGGCGATCTTAAACAAATAGTGATACGTCCAGATTAAAATGAGCTCTCAATACAAACGGGTAAACCCTTTATGCTCTAAAATACTGAATGCAACAGGGGGCGAAGTATAGCATGTTAAATTGGTCGCACGATGTTTGATGTAGAATGCCCCTTCGGCCTTCCAACGATGTAGCGTATCGTTCAAGCTTGAGCCCATTATTTTAATGGGCAATCAATATATTCCCTATAGTTACACAACATATTTCACGTCGCTCACAGAGGATACATGTACTAATTAAGTTTGTTTGAATATTTACTTTGTAAATTGTTTGAGTTTAGCCGTTATTAAGACGTTGTTTGCGGTATCCTAATTTTCTCGTGCCGTTATAGGCTAACAAGCCCGTTAGAAATATCTAACAAGAAATTTAATACAAATATTAACGCGTTCACTACCAAAGGTTAGGACGATTAGGCAGTTGATTAAGTTTCATTAGAACTATCCCGGGGTTATTAGAATACAGGCTATTAGAAACTAAAGTTCAAAAAGAACATTGTGTAATCATTTTGTGGTATCTATAATTTCTACTCGGAACTTTAATATATTAAGCTTTTTAGTATCAAGCTACGCTTATCTTTAATATCGAATTTTCCATCAATTGATACAATATTGATACAATATATAATATCTGTATTATACCTTTTTTGCGGGGAGATGGGCCTCGTTAGCATTGGTTTGCAACCTGTCTAGGAGAAGGAAAACTCCGAAATCACACCCGGGGAGATGGGCCTCGTTAGCATTGGTTTGCAACCTGTCTAGGAGAAGGAAAACTCCGAAGTCAAACCAATTTTCAGGGAGCAGACCCGAGAATAAACCCCGATCCAAGGTGTTAACCGACCCGTGCTGATGGATTCGTGGCCAGAGGGAAAGCTGGTCGTGAACGGAGGGTGCCTGTGTTGGTGGTCACAGGGCACAGGATGGATCCACCTTACCTCTGTAAAGGGCTCTGCGGAGGTGGACAGTATTTTCCCTAACAATCGTGGGAACGCATATGGACTTTGATTTTATTAATAATCCGCATGGCGGCGACGCGGTCCGCCACCCGTCACGTCTCGTTTCTCGCGAGGGCGAAAAGTGGCCTACGGAAAGCCGTTTTGCTACATTGAATGTTGGAGGAGGGATGGATGGAAAATTGAATGAAGTATGTCAGATGATGAATGAGAGAAAGATTGATGTTCTGTGCGTGAATGAGACGAAAAGGAAAGGCTGTAATACCACTAGGCATGGACCCTACACGGCGTATTGGTCCGGCGTGCCTAGCAATACCAGAGCCTGTCAGGGAGTTGGTGTTATTCTGTCTGCTAGAATGAATGAGTGTGTAAAAGAATTCGAATATGTGAATGCTAGGTTACTATGGATGAGAATGAAAGTAGGGATTACTCGTGTGTTTATGGTAGGGGTCTATGCACCCGTAAACATAGCAACGGGTATGTCTCAGAGTGCACGGGAAGAAAGAGAAGATTTTTGGGAGTGTTTGACAGATGTCTTGAGGAAATGCAAGGAACACGAGAGGTTGATAATGTTAGGGGATTTTAATGGTTGGGTGGGAGTAAAGCGTGAAGGATACGAAAGGGTTTTAGGCAAGTATGGGGACGAAAGCGTGAATGAGAATGGAAAAAGGTTGCTTGAGCTATGTTTGGAGTGGAATCTCTGTGTGACAAACACTATGTTTGCCCACAAAAGAATCCACCAGTATACAAGAGAAGCAAAGAATGTAAGAAGTAGTATGATTGACTTTGTTGTAGTGGATGAAAGATTGAGAAAGAATGTCCTAGACACTCGGGTATATAGAGGTATTGGTGTCCATACCGACCATTTTTTGATTATGAGCCGGATACGTGGCCTCTTCAAAGGATGGCGACACCGTATACCTACCCGAACAAGTGTCCAAGAACGAATAAAAGTAGAAAATTTGCAAGATGAAGTATTGAAAGACGAGTATAAAAATCAATTGAGGAAAAGATTTGAAAGATTTTGTGACACTGATGATATAGAAGAATTATGGCAGTCGTTTAAGCATGAAGTGGTTGTTGTAGCGTCAGAAGTATGCGGTGTGAGCAAGAAGAGGAAAGTTATAAAATCGAAGAATGCGTGGTGGGATAAAGATGTGCAAGGGGTAGTACGTGAGAAGAAGCAGGCATGGTTGGACTGGCTATCTGTCAGAGCCAATGAAAGAATGCAAGAAGCAACGAATGAGGATGTGAATGAAGCTAGGAATAAGTTTATAAGAATGAATAAAGTAGTGAAAGATGTAATTAAATGGAAAAAAGAGGAATTGAAAGACGAGTTTGATAGAAGATTATCTGAAGATTTCCGGACCAACGCGAAGTTCTTCTGGAAATCCATTCGCTCGGTTCGAGGTAAAACCGTAACCACAGAGCTGAAATCAATCAGAGATAAGAATGGAAGTTTACTGAATGAAGAAAAGAGCGTACTGAAGAGATGGAAGGAATATTTTGAAAGTTTATTTGAAAGAGAGGAATGGCAAGGGCAAAGTTTCGAAATGAATGATAATGATAGTAGTGATGAAAGCCCTATTAGTATGGATGAAATAATGAAAGCATTGAAAAGCATGAAATCAGGAAAGGCTGGTGGGTATGATAGGATTACAGTCGAAATGCTGACAGCTGGACAGGGTCTTATAGCAACTCAGTTGTGCCGCCTTTTTAACTTGTGCTGGAATACCGGCCGTGTACCAAGTGATTGGTGCAAGGCCGTCATAGTACCTTTATACAGGGGGAAAGGCTCACAGCAAGAGTGCAAAAGCTATAGAGGCATTAGCTTGCTCAGCGTCGTCGGTAAATTGTATGCAAAAGTGTTAATTGAAAGGATTGTGAAAGTAACCGACAAGAAAATATGGGATGCACAAACGGGATTTCGAAAGGGTATAGGATGTACGGATCAGGTCTTTTCCTTACGGAGCATAGCCGAAAAAGTTTTGGCCAAAGGTCAAAAGGTCTATTGCGCATTCGTGGATCTGGAAAAGGCTTATGATAAAGTGGTGAGGAATGAACTTTGGTCGGCATTGTCCATGTATGGAGTGAATAGCAACCTCACGCGAGCTCTGAAATCTCTTTATGATGATTCCAGAGCTTGTGTTAGGATAAATGGGACCTACACAGAGTGGTTTAGCATCGATAAAGGTGTTAGACAAGGATGTGTAGCGTCACCTTGGCTGTTTAACCTATACATGGACAATTGTTTGAAAGATTTAAAAGATTGTGAATGGGGATTAAGAATGAATGAGTTACTTGTCAAATGTCTTCTTTATGCCGATGACCAAGTAATATTTGCGTCATCGGCGGAAGAGTTGCAGGCGATGGTAACTATTATGCATGGTGCTTTTGAGAGTAAAGGAATGAAAATAAATGTAAGCAAGACGAAAGTAATGGTATTTGAAAAGGAAGAGTGCGTGACGATGTGTAATATTATGATTGATGGAGAAAAAGTGGAGCAAGTGAAAGAGTTTGTATATTTGGGTACTTTGTTTACAAGGGATGGTAAACATGACGGAGATATTGAAAGGAGAACGATTGCTGGCAACAAAGTGAATGGAGCCCTACGCGCTTTTATGAACAGTCGAAATGTATCCGAAAAGGCACGTTTGGCTGTTCATAGAGGACTATTAGTGCCCACACTTATGTATGGAAGTGAAAGTTGGGTATGGCAAAAGAAGCATGAGAGCAGAATAAATGCTGTAGAAATGAGAGCGTTGAGAAGCATATGTGGTGTGACTCTGAAAGATAGAATAAGAAATAGTGTGATTAGAGAGAGATGCGGCATGAAAGTGGATATAGTTACAAGAATAGAAAAGGGTATGTTAAGCTGGTTTGGACATGTAGAAAGAATGGACGAGGAAAGACTGACTAAGAAAGTTTATAAGGCTAGTGTGAATGGAACAGTCGCAAGAGGAAAACCTAGGCGAACGTTTCTCGACCAGATCGGAGGCGTCCTGGACAAAGGCCAGGTTAAGAGCTCCTTGAACCGACGGGCGTGTATGAGGAATGTGATGAAAGTGAATGAAGCCAGAGAAGTGTGTCAGGATCGTAGCAAATGGAAATCCGTAGTCTCTGCCTACCCCTCTGGGAAACAGGCGTGAATCTATGTATGTATGTATGTACCTTTTTTTATTTGATCAACGCAAGATATATTCTGATAACTGAACCGAAAGACAGTGTACATTTTAACTATACCTATGCGACGATAAAATTATTCTATATAATTTTAAAAAGAGTTAGTTCTGTGTTAAATATCTATTAGATGCAATTTCTGGCATGAGATTTCGAGTTCGATGCTTGGGTGTAGCAGTTTTTGGAACTTTCAGTTAAAAAATTTTGAGCTGCAGCACAGAGTCTAGTACTGTATTGGAAAGATGAACTAGCTAAAGACGTGAAAGAGATGAATGTGCTCGATTGGTCTGACTTGACATAAAATAGGAAAGAATAGCGAACTTTAATGTCGGAGGCCAAGATCCACTTTGGATCGATGAGCCAGAAATAAACAGTAAAATATTAGAAAGTTTGCCGACTTACGATTAATAAATTAATTGACTGTCTATCTCGTTACCTCACCACTACCAATCCGTTTGAGTTCATTCACACACCTATACAAATATTATAATTGCGATAGTAGCTTTGTCCGTTTGTTACATTTTCGCAACTACTATTGAATTGATATAGATAAAAGTAAGTAACTTAACCGCAGGGGGGAGTAAGGTACTTAGAAATGCATGTCCAAATTGCGTGTAACGACTAGTGAAAATAAAATTGTGTGATTAGCAAATAATAATTTGTGTCATTCGAATCGTCTTGTGTGAAATAAAATTGTGCCAAATACTTCATAATCGGTGATGTTCTTTATTAGCTATATCACCGATTTTCAAAATATATACAAGATAATCCGTAGTCTCTGCCTACCACTCTGGGAAACAGGCGTGATTCTATGTATGTATGTATGTATACAAGATAAAAAATTTATAAAATGCTTTATACTTACTTACCTACTTACTCCGTTGGCTCAACGACCCAAAATGTATCTTGGCCTCCAAAACTAGAGACCGCCACTTTGCCCGAACTTTGGCCAATTCTCGCCAACCACCAGCTTGAAGCTCCCTCAGATCCAACTCCACAACATCTTTCCAGCGGAATCTGGTGCGACCGACAGGGCGACGTCCTGTTGGTCGACCCAAATACGCTCTCTTTATACCACGTTCTTCTCCCATTCTCTCAACGTGGCCGAGCCATCGGAGTCTGTGAGATTTTATTTCTTCTATAATATTAGGATTGCCTATGAGCTCCTCGATTTCGGCATTTTTGCGAATCCGCCAGTTCCCGTCGGTTCTCTGCACAGGGTCCAAGATCTTTCGAAGGACCTTTCTTTCTGCGACCAATAACTTCTTCTCTTCCTTTTGTGTCAGTGTCCATGCTTCGCAGCCATACATTAGTATAGTTCTTATTACAGTTTTATAAATGCGTATTTTAGTATTTCGGCTAAGAAGCCTGGACACTAACACTTTGTGCAGAACCGCACTACATCTTAGTGCTTTATAAATAATGTAATTATATTTATATATATTTTTTAATTACTTTTCTTTTTGTTTACACTTTCTCTATTTTTAAAATAAGAAGACATATTCCGTCGTAGAAATAATACCTATATTGCGGGGGACTTTACAAATATTCAAAACAACGAAAACAGTGAACATCTAGACTCGGAGCAACCATTTGTGGATCACTCACAAATTTTTGTCCCGTGTGGGATTCGAACGCACAACACTCAGCGCAGTGGCAGTAGCGAAGTGTCCACTAAAACCACTACGCCATACGTGCAGTAATAAATATTAAATATAACTATGTTAAATCTTACACTCCTCCGTACACGCAATAGGCTTGAACAAGGGTACAAAGTTTTAAGTGCATGTAGTATGAATGTTCTTTTTAAAAAGTTGCACCTATTCTAACAAAAAACTGGGAGCGTTTAATGAAAAATTATAAAATGTGTTGGTGTAATGACAAATTAGTTAAACCTGAAATAAAAAAGTTATTATCAATTAACTAGATGACTCATACTGCTAATCTGACAGTTCAGTACTCGATTCTGGACCACATATCTAAAAAAAATAGGTAATTAAAAATTTGACCTAGTTATCCAATAAAAACTTAATGTGCGGACACTCTTGCGCATATACCAAAGCTAAACAAAACCTCCGTCCCCGCTCCCAGCTACCGCACCCCGCACTCTCCCGAATTTGCACCACCACCCGTCCTTTTCTTATCAAAGGTCATTAGCCTCGAGAGCTGTGTGCTGTGTGTCCACATTTTATGTATATTTCATAAAGATTTTCTTTGCAGGTTATAAGTACAGATTTTATTTTTATTTCTTTTTTATACGTTACGTCTGACCATAAATTATCGTCCTTAAGTATGTACAATGTTTAACCAGTCACACAGTATATTCTCAAAGACCAAATTTGTATTATTAAATTTAGCTTCAAAATATTTTTTTAAATTTGTAAAGTCTATTAACAAATTTTCTATTCATATGCACAACTGATGACACATTTATAAAGAATTGGTGCAACTTTTTAATAAGAACACTCATATCACATGCACATAAAGTTTTTATTACATATAGATTTCAACGAATAGATATCGGCATCGTAAAACGGAGACAACAATATTAACTCTACTTTATTAAAATAATAACTTTTACTAGTAGATAGAGTCCCTCATTTTATTTTTAATATGAAAGAACAGCTTTTTAATCAGACAAATGGAGTTTCTCACTCCGTAGCGTTCCAGTAATAATATTATTTTGTCCCCCTCTATTAGTGTGACAGTTTGCCAACTAGCCAAAGTTTTCGAAAGGCACGCTTTTATTTCATTGCTATTCAATATTTGGTATTCGTGATGCGCAGAGTTTTGGTGTTCCTTACTTTTATTTAAGAAAATAGGAAATACGTCACCGTGCGACATTGCGAAACTTGCTTTGTTTTGCCTATGTTTGAATTTATACACTATTTTAAACACAAGAGCAAATAGCAATCAAATAAATACTTTTGATTGCAAAATAAGATAATAATAATATTATAAATTCGAAAATACCACCGATTTGGATGACATTCGGCACAGGGACCTGGGGAAGGACAAATGCTACTTTTTATTGAAGGTAATATGCAGACGGAGCCATGTGCAAAAGCTAGTTTGGATTAAGAAAAATATTTGGTGTAGGTGCATTTAAATAGCGGTTACGTAACAGTTTATATCGTGCATACATTTTCTGTTATTTTTTTGTCAGTGGCATCATAATTATACCCTTATCTGTTTTACATTTTTACTATGTTCTCCGTGGCGCAGCCGTAGTGAATGCGACTGCTGTGCATGAGGTCTCGGGTTCGAATCCCGGGTCGGGCCAACAAAAAGTTATTGGGTTAAGAAATCTCAATAGCAGCCCGGAGCTAGGAAATTGGCGGTGTAAGACATCCCCGTGCCTCGGAAAGCACGTAAAGCCGTTGGTCCTGCGCCTGATCTCTCTCCGCTCGTGTCGGATCACCGTCCCATCGGATCATGAGAGTTAGGGAACAGAGAGTGCATTTGTGTTTGTGTACACGGTTGTGCACTATAATATATCCGGTGTAGTTGGCCAGTCTCCGTTAAGACTGGCCGCCGTGGCCGACATTCGGTCCGGAGGATATATATTACTATATCCCCGAAGGGGCGAGTAGAGATGTTTTAAACCTACACTTTAAGATATGTTTTGAGCAGCGATAGCTCAGTGGGGAGACCAACAGACTGCAATGTAGAGGGTCTCGGTTTCAAACCCACGTCGCGCACCTGACTTTCGGAAGTTATATGACTTTTTCGAAATTATGTGCGTATTGATTGGCAATAATTATCACCTGCTCCGTGCCTCGGCAAGCACGTTAAGCCGTTGGTCCCGACTGCCATGATCATCTATGTCAGTCGTTATTGGGAGAGTGTCGACACAAAAGATCCCACTGGGTCGAAGTGTCGCCGGTCTGCACTGACTGGCCCCCACATAAGATAAGATAAGATAAGCCATGTTTTGAGATCCTACGTAATAAGAAGCGAAAGATTTGTACCCAGTATAGGAGCTATTATTTAAACGAAATAAATGAAGAAATTATACTGTTACAATATATAGAAAGATGCAAGGCAGTTAGTAAAGGTATGTCATTCGGACATTCCTAATGAAACTTACTATACTATACCTATTCTTTAAAGGAGATCATCAATCCTTTAGCCAGTCATTCGACATTCAAAATTATGTTGTTAAGATATTGAATACTTTACATACAGAATTTAATAATTATTGAATAACTAATGACTTCATCATTATTTCCGAACTATCTCCCCAGATTAATGTCGGATTATCTGGTGACCTAATACATAAATTAATGCACAATCTACGTCTAAAATGCATGAAGATAAGCTATAGGCCGCAATTAATCAAGGAATACATTGAATATGAGAAGTTATGCATTCATTAGACAGATGTAAAGAATAATATATGATACTTGCTTTTTAATAACACTAGTTTATAATCCACAACTTTGTATGCGCTCCTTAAGAACTAGGTACTACAGTAATGAAGGCTCAACTATATAAAATAAGTGAGAAACGGCAATCAATTGCCGTAAATCTTAGAGTTCGAAAAAATGGTTCAAGTAATATGCAAAGATCACGTGATATCACGTGACCTTTGCATATTACTTGAATCATTTTGAGGTCAGAGGTCAAAGGTCATAGTCATTTCGGGGTATATCGACTATGCTGAGTCGAATGGCGTTAACCGCGAGTCTCTAGCTCTTACGGTTCTTGAGTTGAAAGTTGTATAATAGACGGACGGACGGACGGACAAAGCTGCTGTATAAAAGTTTTAGAACTCTGAATAAGTATAACAAACAGACAGACGGACGGACAAAGCTGTTGTACAAAAGTTTTAGAACTCTAAAAAATCTCAATATCCTTGCTTCATCATTCATATTCACCCTAACAAGTCCTTTCCAACTAATATGATAGATGCATAAAATATGACCTAAGCTTAAACGTATTCCCAAAAGGTGTAGGTATTACACGCACATTTCGCCAGCTTATTTACCTATTGCCGTTTACCGGGCACAGTTTCAGATTCCGTACTGCAGCTGAGCATTTCTTGATAGAAAATCCTAATAACATTTTGTTCAAACCGGGAATTGAATCCGAGACATCAAACACAGCAGTCGCATTCACTACCGCTACCTTATCAATTTATCGTGTATATTCAAACAAAATTATATCCAGAGCAAATCTTGCTTATTCTCAATGAACTAATTTAATAATGTCCGTACAATTTTAAGATGTTATCTCACATCCCTAACCACGAATGCATCGCGTTATGCTCCAACGAAGACACTAGATTTCTTAATTTTAAGACACCCACTACTCAAAAACAAATTTGCACCCTAAAATTTAACAGCTACGGCTTAAACTACGTTACAGCCCAACCCCGTGCATTGAGTTAGCAATGTCCAGCGTATATGAGAAAAAAGTAAGATTCCACCATGTCTGACCATTTCCGACGGCTATTATTCTGTCTCCCTCTATATCCGTTTCCGGCTGTCGTGAAAACAAAATACTACTGCAGACAAAACAAAGTATGTCCGTACATTGCGCTGTTCAGGCTTAACTCGATGTTTTTTTTTAAAATGACCCTTTGATTTGTGATAAAAGGTTTGAGTGGAATGTTCTTTTTCTATTTTGGTATAGCTGAAGTGAGAGTTAGTGAATAGGTTGTCGTTAATATTAATTCTCTTTACTGTACTTTGGTAAATAATGATATGACTTTAGAGTATTGTAAACCTGTGTTACCAGTCTGAACGGTTGAAAGTGATGGTGGCAACGTCACGATGAACCGTGCTAATCTTTTACTTCCTTTTTCATTTAATTAATATCTTACATTATTGAAAACCTAATGTGTCTGGACGCCGGTGTTCCGCTGCGTCTCATTAAATTAGTGAAGACAAAATCTACACTATCTAACCATTCTTGTGTTGCAGTGGACTTGAGAAAAACATACAACGGACACTTAGTACACGACTCAGAAATTAAAAACAATAATTTATAGAAAATTCTAATTGTACCGTGTGGGATTCAAACCCACATTACTTAGCGCGGCAGTGAAGACCTAACAGCTTGCTCGTTGCACCATTAACATACGTATTTTCTTTTAAAATTCGCAGTAACACAGCTTTGAGTGTAAAACCACACCTGCTTAAATTCTACATGGAACTAAAAAGTTCTGTGAAAAGGCATTCAAAAAGTTCTTAAAGACGTGAGAAACGGCAATGAATTGCCGTAAATCTTGGAATTCGAAAAAATGGTTCAAGTAATATGCAAAGGTCACGTGATACCATGTGACCTTTGCATATTAGTGTAGTATATGGTCAGAGACCAAAGGTCATAGTCATTTCGGGGGTATATTGACTATGCTGAGTCGAATGGCCGCGAGTCTCTAGCTCTTACGGTACTTGAGTTGAAAGTTGAATAACAAATAGACGGACGGACAAAGCTATTGTATAGTTTTTTCGAACTCTAAAAGTAAAACTAGTTGCAAAAGGTTATGAAGTGATGATCATGAACATAAAAGCGTAGCTTAAGACGCCGCCAGTAGATAGATAAAAATCTTTGTAAATATGGCTCGTAGTAGATTTGTGTTAACAAGCCATACAACATCGATTGCTTAGTAATCTATGAATCAGACCTATGTTCAGCAAAGCACAAATATAATCAGAACTTTTATCTATTATTGTTCTTCAACATTGGTACGATCGCTAGTGTCTGATATTTTTATCGAGAAGAACAGTCACAATATTTCGAGTATTTGACTGCTCGTAATCAAGTCACATAACAATCGGCTACGACGTATACTCATAAAATTGACATGAATATTCGTCCAAGCCCACAAACACTGCTAAAACTTTCTCCCCTTGTTTATACCTAAAAGCTTCTTTTGCCAGTATATTTGGCGCTTCCTAACATCTCCTAAAAGACTTCACCAAACATTTGAAAGCTGGATGTATGCTTCAATGTATGTTAAATGTACAAAATTTTACGTTTTCGTACAAACTGAACGGATCGGACTAACAAACAAGCGGTGACTGGTGAGTGAAAAGTTTGTTTGTTTGTGCTTTTAACCTTCCCTAGAGCGTAAAAAAACAACCAATACCGTAATGTACGTAATAATTATTTAATTTTGTTTACATATGAAGCGGAAAAGTTTAAGTAATGTGGTTATTTTATACGCACTCTACGCACTAGGGAATAATATAGATTGGAGAGAATTACAAGCATCGAATATACATTTATCAACTATACTAAACTAAACTAACTATTTATAAATGTGTATAATATAATTATACACATCACGACTCTGGCCGTGAGCTTAAGTTTGACTTCTTGTCGTTGAAATATCAATAACTCTCGTATAAATTTAAACGTTTGGAATATCTGAACTATTGTTTTGTATATTTTGATTGCTTTATACATACATAATCTCATGCTTGTTTCCCAAAGGCTCCTCTTAAAACTTTCTTTGCACCAACTTCTTTGCAGAGACGACAAATTTATATTTGCTACGATCCTGGCATATCTCTATCATTACATTCTTCATATACGCTATATATTCATTTTTATTACAAGCATCTTATATATAATATATTATATACAAGATACATACGTAAAACATACACAATATATTATTATGATGTAATACGTTCCAAACCCTTGTAACCTTTTACACGACAGCCAATTATTTCCAAAGTAGAACACAACACCCTACTTCTGCAAACATTTCTCTTGAACATAAATTAGAGGTCTCCAGAAATCTAACAAAATAAGATGTTACCTTGTACACAGGACAGATCGTTACCGGGTCAACGCTGCGCATAGATGAAGAAATAGAAACTAGGGAGCAACAAAACTCTTTAATTGCCACATAAAACAGTCCTCACCCTTTTAATCATATCAAAAGAGCAATCTTCCGGCCGGATGGTCTACGAACGACAGCTTTAAAACCTTGCTTTTACACTACCTTATTTTCAATACAATAAGGATGTGATTTGTCTGCTGAATACCAATCTTTTATCGGGATGTAATTTCGGAACTTCCACGAATAACGATGATCTATCATATTACAAATTCGTTTTTGATTCGTGAAAATCTAATTTCGTGGTTTACTCTTTCATGTTGGTTTTACTCGTCTTTAATCTTCCAAACGGTTTGGGTTACCTATTTCTTTAATTAAAATGGGAGCTTTTCATTTGTGCCGATTAATGTCACATTGTTTTATGACATATCTGATATCGATTTTATGTGAACAACTTTGACACTTCGCCTGGTCTTTGGATATAACGTATGTGGAAGATATATATTTATTACGCATATTAGAAAAACATTGATCATGTAGTTATGTCGGCCTCGATGGTGTAGTGGTTAGTATAACCAGTCGTGTATATATGTATGTATAACCAGTATAACCAGTGGTTAGTATAACCCGCGACCTCAGGCGTGGCGACTGCGGACTGAGGTCACGAGTTCGATTCCCGCACAAGTCAAACATTTGTGTGCATGAACATGGATGTTTGTCTTGGTCTGGGTGTTTCTATGTGTAATATGTATGTATTTACAAAAAAAAGGAATTATATATATATGTATGGTTATTCATTGTCTAGTACCCATAGTACAAGTTCTGCTTAGTTTGGGCTAGATGGTGTTGTGTGTATGTGGTAGAATATTATTATATAGAATAATTAGTGTAAATTTAAACACTTCGTAAAAATACGCGCACGTGTGTCTGTTAGTCAATCAATGCAAGAATTCCAATCCCTACAATTGCGCTACATCATCTTCTTACAATAATTAACAAAAACAATTGAATCTATGTACAATCTTTCATTCGAATTATCAATTGATAAGCGATGTGTCCCGACAGCACTCGACCAACATTCGAAGACATGTCATTGTTATTCGAATGCAACATGGTTGGAACCATTAAATAATACAGAAGTACCCGTTATACAGCATAGGTTGTGGAGACTAGATATGAACAACTATAAAAAAAATTTAAACGTCAATAAAATTAAAAAATTGCTGCCACAAACTATGTAGCTACTTGTATTTCCAAATTTATTTAGCACTAGCTGTGACCGCGGTCTCACCCGCGTCAGTGGTATTTGTGGTTATTGCGCCGCTCCCGTGAGCCGTAGCGTGATGTTATATAGCCTATGTCCTTCCCAGGGTCTCAGGCTATCTTCATTCCAAAATTCATCAAAATTGGTTCAGCGGATTGAGCGTGAAAAGGTAACAGACAGACAGACAGACAAAGTTACTTTCGCATTTATAATATTAAGTATGGATTAGCAATACTAATAATCAATAAAAGAGAGTAAGCACTCACTCTTTCTGTGTAAAGATATAATTGAAAAATCAATAAGAATCCAAATATTTCATTATATTCTAAAATTGTGCCGATTTCAATATAGTCGGCGTAAAGCACAAGAAAACATGTTTATAACAAAACATATTAAATATAAAGGTTTTTTATAAATGGTTATTGTGTAATTTTAAAGTCTTATTCAAATATGGTACGAGCAATCAGTATTTAATTATCAACTAATTTATACTTAACTACTTTAATTCTAACAGTACAGCATAATAAAAAGTAGGTACTACGATAAATTAAGTTAATTTAAGGACCGACTTACAACCCTTTATTGGCAAGTAAGTAAATATTCATAGACGCCATCGATATTACTATTACTAATAAATAGTAATTATTATTCGAATTAAAATATTATACTTGACTCTTAATACGAAGCCGGTCCTCTATTTAATTACATCGTCATCGTATAATCTTGGAGGTCTATAAATGTAGGTTTCATATTAATTAGGCGTTCGATTACTACTATTAATCGCCTTGTATGTAATACCTATCATAAACTCCTAATAACCGACACTAACCTCTGCTCCCGCTGTAGCTATCCCTTACGCTTACCGCAAATTGAAATGAGATGGCATAATGACTTTGAGCATATCCGATGAAATTCATAGGCAACAGCATAATACCGTTGTTATTGCACCATAAACTTTACTTACCATTTTATCATGGCGGCTTCCCTACAATGTACGAGACATTCATATATTAATAAATATTAATATAAAGGCATTAATTTTACGAGGCCTAAGAGGTGGAAACAAACGGGAGTCAAGTGAATATTTATAGCTTTGCATGTTACCGATGTAAAACGTGCAGTATGAGGTACATATTTTACTTGTGAGGAAGAATTCCGGACTCCGTTTAATAGGTTGAATTATACGAACGATATAAAGATATATTTTAAAACTGTCTTGTGAAGTTATGAGTGCGGTCGTAAGTTTACAGGGTCACTTTATGGGATTATTGGAGTACATAATACAGTTTTATTAGACTTATAATACTAATACTATCAAGCATGCTCGTTTATTTGGTTAGCATGCGTTAGCATCTCTACTGCGTTAAAATAGCGTTGATTTCTATATTATATTGAGTCATTTGCGTGTGTGGACTTGTAGTCTATTTATATAGGTTAAAAGTATGTGACAAGAACTTATCATAATATGACAACAGCAATATTGTAAAACTGCTCTAACTGAAGGCTCTTATTAGGTCAAAATTTTTTCGGCTACATAATCAGAAAATGTGGCAAGTTTATATTATGCTTAAAGTCCCAAATAGTTAATTTTAGTGTCGCGATTAAGCAATAGATGCAAAAATATACCGAACAAATATCTGTAGCACTTAATAAAATTGTTTCCGTTCATGTGTCGATCCCGTAATAGGTACTCAAGATAATTTGATAGTGACAAAGTGAATACTTGCATATAGTCTTATTGAATCAAGGAATTGTTCTCATTTTAGTTTTCCTTTGCAGTACCGCTTTAAATTATAATGATGTTGAGATTTTCTACATTTACCAATAAAACAGTAATTCTAATAGTAGGGATTAAATTACATTACCTTAATATACAGACAATACTATTTCTTGGACTCAAAAGAAAGAATTTGAAAAGCAAGCAAAAGGAAATGGAATATTTGACTATAACATCGCTCTAGCCAAGCATAAAACTTGATACAGCAATGCAGATCTTTTTGAAGAATCACAATATAACAGATAACATTACATTGCTATTCCAACAATATTGATTTAAAATATCGAAGACTTCATGCAAAAACTTGCACGAAGCACGAACACATTTAAATAATTTAAACAAAACAAAACTCCAAAGTAATTTTATGTAGGAATAACATGTAAAAATAATTTGTAATGTATCAATAAAAGGGGACGAGGCAGCCGAAGTTCGGTGGAACTTGGATACAAAGAATAACGTTGATATCCATAACTCAGAGACGGGTCGAAAGAAAGTAAACTAAACAAAAATAAAAGGCAGTGTTTGTGAATCGACTTCCAAGTTTATTTTCAAAGGGCCGTAATCATCGGGCGGCGAACTTTATTACGTTTTACGAGATGCTTAGACGTGAAATGTAAACATTGGCACGGGGAGAACATGCAAAATGTAAACAAATTAACGAACGGGATACCTCCTTGTATTTCATATAAATTGATGCGTAAACTTCCTTTTGATTTCTTGTTTTTGCGATGTTTATTGTTCCGCGATATTAATTGAGGAATAAACATAACATGTTTTAGGTAAATATAATAATATTTTTGTTGGTTCCTCGTAAATTGATGTTCTTTCAATATACTTTTGGAGATACTGATATAAAAATTATTTACACACGTAATACCAAATATATAATATTTATCCTAAAATTCGACATTGTGTTTAATTACATTTCATTGCATTGTATCCAAAAATTCATCACCAATCGAATGGTGGAATCGGTGTCGAATTAATAGACTATTTGTTTTATAGCTCTAGTCTGAAATTAAATTAATGGAATAAAAAATGTTGATTTGTCTCAAAACAGTTATATGGATTATAAATGAGACATCCCCAGTAAGTAATTGATAATTAATAATTGTGTTGGGCTATCTCGCTATTTCCCTTAATTGAGAATTGTTATTATCTGGTCGCGTTCATAAAAAAAATCTGATATGCCAATCTAATGTAAGCAACAATTTATTTTAGTTGTAGTAATAATAATTGTTGTCACAGTGGTTTAATAATAAAATATTTAGTTTTTCTATGACAAATAATTGCAAATTTTTCAAAGAATTGATGATTTTTGTAATACTGTCGTACCTTTACGCGAATATATACACTGACATTTAACTGCTTTATCTGAATTAAAAAAAAGAAAGTTAAAAGCTAGTATTCTAAAAAACTAAGAACGCAATTGGATCGGTATAAAGTAGTTTAATTACATGATTTTTGATATATATCATTTCATCATAATTATTAATTGCATTTTATATTCTACAAGACATTCCTTACATTGTTATTTATAATTAGTTCTTTAAAATAACAATAACTTACATAAATCTAGCAGTGCGTAAGAAACAAAACAACTTCCCTTGTCTTGGCCCCGGCAATAAAGTCATCTGCACTTTAAAAGCAAAAAATATTAAAGCAGAACATTTAACAGCTCCATCCATGTGTCGAGTAATAGCGTGGAGGCGTCAAAAGATATGCAGATGTATCTTGT
Source organism: Catocala sponsa (assembly GCA_963564715.1). Classification (NCBI taxonomy): domain Eukaryota; kingdom Metazoa; phylum Arthropoda; class Insecta; order Lepidoptera; family Erebidae; genus Catocala; species Catocala sponsa. The sequence continues at coordinate 11,085,774 of OY751338.1, forward strand.
AATTATACTTTTTTATCTTCAAGGCGAAATGGTACAAAGCGCTGACGTTTTTATGCTAAAATATGGAGATGGAGTCATTAGCAATTTTTATTTTAATGAAAAGATGTCGTTCGGGTTCAAATGGACGACCCCAGCTTCTGTTGGTCAGCGATATTTTTTATCTAGTACCCCTATCTCACAGAATGCAGGGATTTTTGATTGGATTTATTTTTTATGCAGTTTGTACTAGCTTGTTAAAATTCAATGGATTTTGTGTGTATAGGGTAATTGGAAATTGTATTTTATTAAGATAGACCAAATTTATGAAGCTATTACTGCTTGCATATTCAAGACATTAACACCGCTATTCAATATGGCTGAACTGGACTGCTTTGGTTTAATTACTACAATTTGCAAACAAAAGGACCTTTAGTCTAAAAATGGCAGTATGAAACTTAATTGGATTAAGAAATTGTAAAACTTGAGGATTACTGTTTATGATTGTTTTATTGACTGTTATATGATGTTATATTGACTGTTGATTAATTTTGTATAACCCTCAGACAAGTTGGCGTCTAAGGCAGCTAAATTTATTTATACGATTTGATTTACTTATTTGAACTTTTTTATTGCAACAATAATAATTATGACTATACATTGTTTTTAAAATCTTACCTGCATGGGCGGCGTAGTGATTGAAGTGGACGCCTTGCCATTGCCACTGAGCCGAGTGTAGTCGGTCCGATTCTCACACAGGGATAAAAGTTTGTACGGTTCACAAATAGTGGTCTCAAGTCTTGATGTTCGTTGAGTCCATTATTGGAATGTTAGTAAAGATCCCGACACAGAATTTAATACAAGTGAGAAAATAGTCTTTCAAAAAAAGAAAATGCATTTTAAAAAACATTCGCTGTTTATATAGTATTCATAATGACCTAAACACAACAAAACATCGGCCTCATATAAATTAGTTAAAATATAATTTATTATTAATAGGTTTATAATATTTTATTATTAATAATAAACATTCCCTTCCGTACTACCCTTTGATTAAATTACATAATATTATATCAAATAACCTGTCAAGCTTAATAATTATGATATCAACCAAACGAAAAATAAATTACTGTGCAAGGGTTCATGTATAAAATGTCATAACAGTCTAAGAAAAAGCGTATGAAGTGCTTTTCCATGCATATCTGCATAATATTTTTGTTCTCTTGCAATCAACAATATTTTAATCATGTGCCTCTTTGTTTTGATATTCTACAATATATTGTTATGTTTTATAATGCTGTGATGTATTTTAGTACTTAAACTTAACTGTAACATTATAAAAATAAAACAAAATACAGAAATAAACATTAATAGACTTTTTTATGATCATTATTTATACATGGTTCAGTTCGACGTAGGAAGAATATATTTATTTTTCTTTCAAGTTTGTAATCGAATTATGGTCATATTTGCAACTTCCGTTACTGAAATGTTAGCTCAAACTTATTTGTAATAATATAAAAATAAAACAAAATACAGAAATAAACATTAATAGACCTTTTTTATGCTCTCAGTTTGACGTAAGAAGAATATGTTTATTTTACTTTTAAGTTTGTAATCGAATTATTGACCATAATTCGATTACAAACTTGAAAGAAAAATAATAAACATATTCTTCTTACGTCAAAGTTGCAACTACTTGCAAATTCCGTTACTGAGCATTTAATCGTAATTAGAATCATTGCACAGGTTTAGCAAACCGTGGCAGAACGATGTTTAATATTGAGCCCGTTAAATGACAAAGGACTATGTAGGTTTCTTTGACATGGGACTTAGACATAACTGACACAAAAGATCCCAAAGATCCCACTGGGTCGAAGTGTCGCCGGTCTATACTGACTGGCCCCCACACACAAGATAGACATAAGTGATCGTGGTTACTCCGCTTTCCAAATATTCAAGAAGATACAGGTATGAACTTCATAGCAATTCTATGACGCCTATTAGAGGGTTTTTTTATAATTTTTTATTCTGTTTTTTATTTTAGGCATAAGTTAGTTTTAAAGAATTGTGTTTATTGATAGTATCCAAATAAATTCGGTATGATATAATTTATGTAGTAAAAGCATAGCATGACATATGTATGTATCAGCCAAAATTCAGGTAACTTTTTCTCTAGATCTGAAATAGTGTAGTTAACGATGAAGAAATAATTCTGTTAAGCTGGAGTTGACTTTCAATATAATTATATGTCACTTATATTTTAGTTTTTACCAGATTTTGCTAGGGCCTTCGCTCGCGTTAATGTAAATTTTGCAAATATATTTGTATCCCTCGGGAACAGTACTTTATTTCTGGACGAAACGTACCCTAAACCTTATAGCCTTTTTTGTACCCCTGACATGTATGTGAAATTTAACGACGATCGATCGAGGAGTTGAGGCGTGAAAGCGTAACAAACAAACAAACTCACATTCGCATTTATAATATTAAGTTAGTATAGTGTATAAAATAGCGAAGAAATAATTATGTTATGTGGAAGTTGGCTTGCGATATAATTATAGGTATATTACTTATATTTATTATTATAGCTTTTGTGTACATGAATCCGTCCGAATTTAATATCCAACTAGACGACTTGATTTATTAGAACAATATGATAGTAATAATAATGTAAATGATCCACTCTCAATCTCTGCCCATGTCATTCTTCATCCGAAGAGACAATGTTTTTGTTCCCGTCACTTAGTGGTTGTATTTTCGGTGGCACATTGTTATTATAGCATCCCCGACGGATGCGTTCTCTTAATTTCCAGTAAATCGTGGCGCTCTTTAGCGATGGCCTGCATCTGAATAAACATTCGTATAGCCGTGATTAAGGCTGGGTGTGCAGGAGCGACATTTATACTGTAGAGCGTAATTTATACTATAGTGCTGTTGTGGAACGTATACGTGAATAATTGGGGAACTAAGTGTTAATTGTCGGTCTACTCAGTACCAGAAACAAGAATCCCTACATGATGTCATAGATTTGTATATACGGTTAACCAACATTATATACCTTGTTATAAGCAACCGCTTAAGGTATGAAATCAAGACAAATTTTTGTTTAACAATAACGTTGTTAAACAAAGATAACTGTTGGTGGTATCTTTTTTCTATTTAAAGTGTTATATTTAATGGTTGCGTAATGTTTTTTATATAATTTAAAAACCGATATATACAGATTTTTTGTCTTTTTAAAAATCCCTCAGTTACCGCTACAATAAAGAAAAACCTTCCAATGGGTATCTATGTATCATCTCTAGCTACCGGTACCGCTATACTTATTTATTAAACAAGACAAGTAAGAAAAAAATGGACTATACGTTTCACCTAAATAGGTAAGTTAAATAAGGGCCTTGAGTGCCAATTTGGCAAAAGAAAAATGTTGAGTTTTAATATATTAATATTTCTATATCGAACAATTTGATATAATTTAAATTGACTTTCGACCATAACACACTTTGTATTTTCTTTTTCTCTGCTTTCTTTATTCTTTCTATATTAATATTTTTCAACAAACGCGTGTGTGTAAGCAGCCTATCGTCAGTCAGAGTGATAATCTCATCGATATATCAAGAGCATTGAGCTGTCCGAGTGGAGGACCATCGACTTCTGAAGGGAAGTGAGTAACATACGCGAATGTATGATCAAATATTTGTTATTATTTCGGATTGAGTTCATATCTAAACGTAATCAGAGATTCACTTTGGTGTATTTTCAGAAACTATTACAGTAATATGCCACCTAAGACGTTTATAACCTTGTATTATTAAATAGAAAATATACTTTAAATTATTGTGATTCTATATTAAAAAAGAACAACAAAGCACTCAGGGGTATAAAAGTACATACCTACGTATTGGTTTTGCCACATGTGATAATTTTCGTTGCTATAATGATATATGCAACGCGCATATATGTGTTATATAAATAGTTTAACCAGAAAGTGCACAAAGCTTTAGAAGAGCTAAAGTTTCCATTTTAAACATACGACTAATACAAATCTTTCAAAGAAGTTAAATTAAAAACACAAGCATTTGCAACGCTGGGCAACAAAATTTTTATATTATCCTGATTACGTTAAGAAACTGTTTGCTGATTGAACATAGTAACTCGTGAATTTATTGCCAGTGCTACTGTGAATATATAATATACGATAAGCATTAACTATCGTATTATAGATCCATCCCTGAGGTAATAATAAAATCATTATTTTAGGGATGGATCTATAACACAATACATGTAGATTATGTTTATTTATTTAAATGAATACTCTGGAATGACGCTCGATGGCTCGTTCAATCTACCAAAAGTCCATAGCCCATTTTTCTCATGCAGGATACATAGAGATTGCTTTTTACAATAAACAAAACTTTTCTACCTTCTTTCATTCCATCCAGCGAGAAAGCAATTGATAAGAATACTTTTTACCTCTTGTAGTCTGCCGCTCTAGTAGATAACTTACACTGGTATCGCTAGTAGAATAATGTGACCATATATTAAGTAATGCAAAGTTTATCTAGACACATGCACTTACGACTGTCTTGTGAGTCACCTAGTATTCGTCACCCCAAATATCTAGTTCAGGGTTGCCATTACTTGACTTTTTTTTTCAATCTTAGAAAATACGATGCAAAGAGCTTTAAAGATCTCAAATTTAAATCTCAAACAAAAATCTCTGTAATATGATGTGTGGACTTAACTTGATAATCTCGTCCGTATGAAACGCTATGACGTTTTTTTTATACTTAGGTATAGCACTTTTTGATTAGTATTATCATAATAAAAACTGTTTTAAGTACCGATCTACTCTAACAAACGTCAAATATGTACTAGATGAATGATATAAAGTCATTTAAGATATTTATGACACTGAGACTAGATCGAAACTCTATTTTGTACAGTTTTTATACCGAGAATTTGCCTAGACAAGTCGCAATCCTTGTCCATTTTATCAAAATCTGACCATCCAATAATTGTTACTAAATTCATAGATTGTTTGCTTATTACGCTGTAGATATTATTATTTTGTCTAAATTATTGTATTTAAACAACTATTATTATAGTCTTCTGGGTACGTTGCCAATTGACAACGATGCGGAGGAATATTATGAGGCTTTTTAATTCTGTTGTTTTATTTTTCTCTTTAGTTAATATTTCTTGTAAATAATTTGTGTATATATTACGTTAATTATTTGTTTATTTGATGCGCAATAAATATTACAAACAATTGTTTGAAAAAAAATTACATTAATTTTAAGATATAATAAAGTTCTTTAAGGAGCCATATAAATTACACATTTTGTTCTGAATGACGGAAATTCGAGGTTTGGAATTTTACGTTATACAATGCACATTAAACGGATACTATACCAATTTAAAATATGTTATTTCTACATATTTCCTCCTTTATTAGTCATTGTATCACCTACAGATGCATTCCTTTGAAATTAAACGTTTGCACATTTGCATTATAAAGTAAGATCGTTAAATCCTCGTGACGCACGATTCTGATTTATGCCTTGTTATTTTTAATTATGACAACATGAGCTGCATTGTGTGATAAAACGAGAGCGTATTATTCTCAGTAATTCAGACCATTGTATCGTGTTGACTGTAGTTATTAATCATCTGTTTTTGATCAGTTTATACTAATTGCCATCGATAAATAAATACATATAATTAACTGGCTGCCACTCAACACGAGTATAAATTATATTATACTAGGTATTAACTTCGAATTTCTTCATATCCTGTCCTCACTTTTGATCCAAGTTATCTTCACACCGAATGCCATCAAATTTCATTTAGCTGTTTGAGCGTGATTCTATATACGTTTATTATACTGGTTGGAAAAATGTCAGCACTATAGTAATTAGATTAGACCATTTTAAAGTATACGCCGTTCACTGACAACCAGACTATAAAGATAACCATCACACTGACCAAGTGCGGATTCACAAGGATTGCCTAAAAAAGAAATCGTTATAAAATAAAAAGTTATGACAGGTATTATTATGGTATATGTCATAATAGTAAATAATGATGCACTAGTATTAATGTGTCGCAAATATATCTCAAAAATAAGGGTGAAACTTGGACGAGATTCATGGGTAGGGATTAAAAGAAATAAGAGAGTTTTAAGCATAGTATTGTGTTCTTAAACATCAAGTAAATTGTCACTGACTTTTTGATATAAGCGGTATACCAACTTAGGGTGTCTAAAACTTAACTTCAGCTAAAATATAATCGAGTATGCAAACTTTTTATAACACCAAAACACTCCTATTAGGACCCCTGTGGATATCGAACATATTCTTTTTAAGTATTCCCTAAAATACATGACAACCCTATTTCCCTAAAAGCAGAATGTCTATTCTTAGCCAAAACAGTTGTTTTAGTGACACTTTACTTAATGACTGATTTCATTAAACGCCTCGTAAGACTGACTAAAGCACTGTAGTGCATATCGATAACGAAAGCTCATTTTCGAAATGGTATTATTAAGGAAGCGAGTATAGTGCAGTTTGATAAGTGATAGCGTTCATTTCTTGAATTAATCAAAGTAAACTTTTTGATCACACATTTAAATGTCCTGAATAAAATAAACTTTTTTTTGGATTCCGAGTCCAATTCCAATCATAAGTTTGGACTTTATTCAAGTGTTTAGTTTTAACTTCTTGAACGTCTAGGGGAAATACGTAAAAACTAATTAAAAATTCATTGTGCAAACAATACACAAACGGACAAATGTATGTCCGCTCGACACTTGACTCATTAACGAGTCAAGTGTGCAGTGCACATACGTTTGCCGTTTTCTTTTTGATGACTCATTTTAGACTTATGTCCGCTCGACAGTTGACGGGTTAAATTTAATATTAGTTGGATAAATTAAAAGCTATTAGTAGTTATATACAACATATAATACAACAAGATAAAACTATTTTTAATTTAAATGTATTGATAGTTGTAAATGCAATGTAAAAAGATAATAATATAAATATGAAGATCCTAGAAAGCATCAGTTGCCAGTTTTTTGATTTGTTAGTACTGCTAATGTATTGCACCATGTCTTCTTTTAGGCTAGACTTATGCTTAGCCTGATAGAAGATAAAGTACAATACTAGAAAAAGTTGTACTTAATACAAATGCAAGCTACTGGTATGTGTTTTCCTAAGTACAGAATAAAATGAGAAAACTAAATAGTAATGCTTCCTAAATGCTGGTATCCAAACACTCAGTCTTGTTTGCAGACCTTATAATAAAAAATAGTATAATAGTAGCTGAGACATTCCAGTTCAATTACAGTATAAAATTAGTCGTAATCGAAATAGTGGTAGGTATAGTCTTGTTACTAAGAAGATAGTATCATAAGTATCGCTTCTTTACACTGCACCAGTAAAATTATCCATAGATTGACAAATAGGATCTTATCACAAAGTAATGTGTATGCCAGTATATTAAGTCAATAAAAATCGCTTTCTCTTTACAATGTAATCGCACCTATACAAACAAGCATCGCAAAGTGAGTAAGCGATACCTTGCGCTGTGAGAGACACGTATAAACACCTCACACTGCGACAAAATGCATTCGCTCACCCGCTGATGGATCTTGCATGCACTCGTAGGTACTCCGACTAAAAACTACAAATATAACCAACCTTAACAATATGCCACTTAAAAAAACACTGAAGATTTTTCTAGGAATACGCCGTATTAATTAGGCTAACAAAAAGAAATATTGTTTTAACGAATAGCATTGCTTATTTATATTATTGTCTTTGCTATGCGTATTTATTTTTGAATAACTTTAAACAAAAATAATATATTATTATAAATGTTATTTTTGTTCAACGTTCACGAAACGTGTACACGGGTCCCGCTTGCCTTTGATATCTTTTAGGGATCTTTTATGATACTGTTTAATCTTTTGGCTAATGTTCGAGTCGCAGACGCAATGCTTTTTCATTGCGCCTGAATTAATTATTGGAGTCAATAGACTTATTACGCTGTTTTAAGTTAAATTAGAAGACATTTTTAATTTTCTCCCTTTACAGAATTAGAGGCCTGAAAATGTTATTTTACTTTGTTTTGTCCAATATTGAGGATTTAAGGATGTAAGTTTTATCTGACATGCTGTCTACGAGGAGCACATCGCATACCAGACTTATAGACTCTACTAAAAAGATACAAAAATAATTTGTTATCAATCAATCATCACAATCCACTGCTGGTCAAAGGCACTCCAATATATCGCTAACTACGGATTATTACTAAGAATTTCTTGATATTAAATTAACTCTTTCTATCAACTTTTAGTCCGACTTGGGACATGAACGTGACGTAATGATGTGTAGTAGTATACACAATATATGCTACTAAACCTACTAAGCAATAAAATAAGAAATTATACATAATACAAAGGTTCTATAGTTTTCGCTTTAATAAAACTCAAATCGATTTTAGGCTAAGGCCTATTTTCTAAAAACTGCTATTTCACTAGCAAAAACAAATTTATCCTTCGTACACTGATAAAACAATAAATATAAAAACCTCTTTCAAATTAATATTAATAGAAGCAGACATAGTTGCTTTAACCCACAAACGTAAATATTTCGTGTGTTTCATAAACTATTTTTATTCACTGAAACTTACTCGTGTTCAATTTACGTGGTGCCTTTTATACATCTCAAACAAAATATAAGTGCCTTTTCATTTGTACGAAATAAATAACATTCATATGCGTATATAGTCTGTATAGCGTTACGCTTTGCTACGACTATTTCAAAGGCCAGCAAAATTCATGTCAAAATGTTTGAAAAGTGTACCCGAAAGCATCAAAACCTCTCTACATGAACTTTTATGCGAAATTTAATGTTGCATATTTAAAAGCTGCCGCTGTGCTAGTGCGGTAGTATGTAAGCTACTTACATTAATACGTACAAATTTTATGAACGATTTTGTTATCCACTCAACTTTTTCTTTGGTTGTAACCTAGTGGCGATTCTGAAGTCACCCAGAGAAATTCGGCTTAATTAATCGGTGACATCAATTAGATGCTAGTAAGAACAAGAAACTACATGTTATACTTACAAAATAAATTTTCTTTGAGTTGCGATATGAGTTATTTTTATATTTTCTGCGTGTCTTTTTCTATATCAACTTGATCACACTTTGACACGGTTCAAAGCGAACCCTTTTCTTGATCTGCACTCCCACTTCTACTAACATTTTTGATTATTAGCCATTTTTTTTTTGTTAATTTGACTGTTGATTCTGATTCTGATTTAATTATTCTGAGTTCACTTTTGCTTTAAAGCTCATAGCATCTTACCGTATGTTCGTATCATGTAACAAGTTGAGAATTCAATTTAAAGGCTGACCACATATTTGCTTTCAGGCTCATCAAATGCAGTGCTTAAAATGGTAAAGATAATGAATAATGGATATCATTGATATCGGCATATAATAATATCCATTATTCATTATTTGACGAAAGATATATTACGAATATCGGGCAATGACCAACAGTCATGATACCTTTGATAATTTTAATACATGTGGATATTTCTTCACGATCTTTACCAAGTAAACCGTCATCCATTTCATTGCTCACGATTATTTCACCGACGACTAGCTAGAACAGCTTAATACGAGCAATGCCGAACCGACAGACCGAAGTACGGCTCCGACTCATCAAACAAAAAGTCACAGTCCAGATAGCTCTCCTTTTAATATTTATTCAGGTTTCAATTTCCACCGATATTCCGAGCTTTTCAGTGTATTTTTTACAGCAAAGCTCATTGGATCAAAATGTGTGGATCCAGACAGGGGGTGGAAAGGAAAGTACCTCTGGTCTCATATCGAACAATTCACACGTAAGGTAAAACAAATAGTCCCGAACGTTTCTATTGAAATAACATTCGTAGAGTCCACTTATATCAGATTTCTTATTGTTCTTCATTTCATTCCATTAAGGTTTGTGTAAGGGACACTTTCGCTAGAATGTTTTCTTTGTGATTTGGCGAAGGCACATATCTTATGAGGATATATTGTTTGGTCTGGTGCTTAATTTAATATCGTTCAGTTTGTCGAAGAAATAATATTCGGCTTTTATTGTAAGTGATAGTATTCATTAGTTCATGTTACGGGTACAATAAAGTTACACAGAATAAAAACATCATAAAGACTGCAAAGGGAAATTTGTTATGTGTATTATTTTATATGTAAGGGCAGGTTATTTTACTAATGTTGAAGGCCTTGTATATTTTCTTAAAAAACTATACTATCTATGTATTTAATACTCAATTATTAACGCCTGATTTGTTTATCTTGTAGCATACGTTTATGTTCATTATTTGCAGCCGTTCCCGAATAAATGTCTTTTTTTATTTGGTAATTCCCAATAGCATCACGAATTAGTAAATGCCCAGTAGATAGTAATTACGGCAGCTTGTCCCTAATTACGTGTGACTTAAAGCGTATTAGGCGAGATTTGAATGTAATTTGTACACCTCTTATGTCTGTCTTTTTAAGAATACTTAGTTGTTTTATTTAAAATCAACTTAGGAACGCACTTACAACTACACTAGGAATAATTCCTGTATCGCATGAGACTTCACAAACCTATTTGTGGATCATAACATTTTTTGTCGCGTGTGGAAATCGAACGCACAGCGCTCGGCGCAATGACAGTGGCTAGGCGATCGTTTGCCCACTGGGCTATCTGCGTAAGTCTATATTTGTGTATACATTATAGTATATAAATTATATGTAGATGGAATCCATGGTAATTAATATGCCTCATTAGCAACCTATTGATGGAGGTTAAGCACTTTATCATGACATGTGTCGACGTCGGCGTCGCCACGTGCGTCACTAAGTTAAATAGGCTATGTGTCTAAGAGCGTTCACCCGCGGTATAAGTACCAAGAATATAAATATTTCTTCTTTTATACGAAACGATATCAAACAAGTATACGGCCCGCCTGATTGCAAATTGAAGCGATTGCCGCAGCCTAAGTTTTCTTGCCATACCAGGGATATCATTGCATATAACCAAGCCTAGGAAAAACTATTTCAAGATGGGATAAAAGAAAGGGAATCTCTCGTACTTATCAGGGAAAACGCAACCACAGTGCTACTGATCTTACACCCGCTGTTTGTAAAACTTTGGTACCTCCCTAGGCAAGCAAGCTTCCTCCTATGTCACCAAATAAAAGGAAACTTAAAGTATTTTGTATTCCAAAACGATCTTTGGTAAGTTGAATATTAAAACCATCAATATTCTTAAACATGTACATGCATGTTTAAGTGAATATTGTTGTATAATGCGGTATGGATTATTATTAAAAATATAATATATATGCATATATTATATTTTTATACTTTTACAATTCATCGACTAGAATTATTTTAAACTTGTTAGATTAATATTTTTTTTAATCATCCATCATACTCATATTTTTCTCTGTTAAATTATTAGACAGTCTGGAAAGTTAATATAAACCGCTATATCACACGTGAACGTAAATCTATTTCAAACAAATATATAGAACTCCTACGCGTAAACTATTTATATACATGGTTTATTGTTAATATGAAAAACGTGTACGACCATATTTTTATTGTTAGACTATTATTTGCTGATTCAATAGTGAATTTTTTTGCATTAAAATATTCAATATCGATATAGATACAAAGTACACATATAAAAAGGCGTCAATATCATTTTACTAACGTAATACGTAAAAATGTCAATACTGACTAAGCAATAGTTTCTGTGGTAAGTGTTAATATAACTATTTTAATTACCAATCATGAAAAATATATATACTTTAGCTGTAGCTACAAATATTAGCCCTGTATACAAACGGTCCCAATCGCGGACACCAGTCTTTTATTAGTGCGAAAAGGCCCAGTGCGGATTGGTAGACTTCACTTGTCTTCGAGAATCTTATGTAGAGCTCTCAGACTGTACCGATGTCTTACGAATTTATTCCAGTTTCTCTTAAACCCCTCAATGTCCGCATGCACTCGGCATTTTTTATTTGATGAAATATCATGATTTAAAAACCAAACCAAAAGACAGGAACTTTTACATTTGTAATATTATATGGAACGTAATATAATTAAAATAGCAAACATTAGCAAATTCGGTACAGTAATAAAATCAGTATAAGTAGATAGCAACTCACTGAATTCATAGTCCGCTGTTCGCGTAAAGTATAGGTACCCAAAGTTTAAGTAATTGTCAGCCATATTTAGCTTTCACTGACTTGACTGTTATAATTGACGTTTTTTTACCGGTACTGACACGAAGCAGGCGGTGTGACACAAATAGACCTGTCATGGTAGAGTTAGTTATTTGGTGACAATTTTATTTGCTTAAACATATTTGTTATAAAAGGATTAATTGCTAGCTTCGGGTGTAAACATTATCTGTAACTAGTTGATGGTCATAGCTTCGCCCGTGTGATTCCTACGAGAAGGCATATCGGGACAAAAGAAGCCTATCCTATATGTAAATCCGTTGAACCGTTTACCCGTGATTGAGTAACAAATATACTATACCTAGACAGAGTTGCAATTGACTTAATAACTTTTAAACTTTCGCGTTGCATGATATATATATATATATATATATATATATATATATATATATATATATATATATATATATGTATGGTGTAACCTGGTCGAAATGTCAAGCCTATAAAAGGTAAACATTATGCATGATCGCGTTAATACCCGTTACATATTATGTATATATGCACTTGACTTGACTTCACATATTACTTAATCGGGAAGTGATATTTATTGCAAATGAAAAATTTTTATTTGTATTGATCTCTCGCCTGGTCTTTTCTGAAGATTATATTTTTAGGTCGCACGTTATAGTGAGCAAGCCAATTACCGTTTTCCAGATACATTTCTAGAGTCTATACTGCTACTGCGAATTCCCTAATAGAAATACCCAAAAAACCTACGCGTCATGGGAATTGAAACCGACTCCTCACAAGCGCACTCAATTATAGGACTAAATTTATTCTACAAGACCAACAAGGCAGGTAAATTTGTATAGTTTACTTCGTTCGAGTTTTTTAATACACACAAAATATTTATTTCCCTTTTAGGAATTTAAACGATATTACTTGATTTTTTTAAATACAATTTCGTAATCATACTTTGAACAGGCTGTTTAAAAATACACTATTATTACACCATTCGACAGTAAACATGTCGGTTATAAATATGCAAAGTAATGACACGGATGGCGTAGTGGTTAAAGTGGTCTCCTCGCCATGGCCAATGCGCCGTGTTTTGTAGGTGGTTCCGACACGGGACAAACGCTGAGTGTAGTGTTCGATCCACAAGCGTAACAAAAAAATGTGTGACGCAAATACTTGTCTAGGTGTTCTTTGTGTCCGATGTTCAAATGTTTATAAAGCCCTCCACTACAAAGGATTTACAGCCAGTGCAGAAACTGTATTTTATAAATGAATAGTATAGTGGCGCTCTAAAAACGCGTCTACGAATTTATGCAGGTTTCTATATACCTACATATAAACTTTTTTCAAAAAACATGCGTTTTTGACACATTTTTCATATTTTTATTTGTGTATTTGTTCTTATTTATCGACATTTTTTATCAATAATTTAGGGAATAGAACGTACAGAATCAATTTTCAAGTGTCCGGGGATTTTAACCATAGGTACAAAAAAGTCGGTCATTGGTATTCAAATTGCAATGCAAAAAAGCACAAGTTAACCGAAATATTTCGCCCAATTAATAAATTAATACGATATTAACATTGTAATACGTAAAACCATTTGTACGTAATATCCAGTCTAACGGGATTCGAAACACAAAGGGATTTAGATAACCCCCGGTTATTATAGGTTAATATTACTTGTAACACTGCCATGTAATACCTAACGAATCATCCCTCATAAATTTTAATTAAACATTTGATACTCCGGCCGCTGTATAATCTACTTTAAAATTAATAATGTTCGTATTTATTTAAACATGGCTGCGTTGTGCTTGATACATCGATGATAACGGATTATAATAAGCTGCCGTATGCTTTCACTTCTTAAGACATTACCTCAATGATTTTATACGTCACTGGTCTTGGCTGGGCTTTCATGTGTATACTATTAAATTCGTAGGTATATGATCTCACTTGCTTTTCCTCAAACTGCCTTGGTGGCGCAGCGGTAGTAAATGCGATTGGTTCTGCATACGTTTTTGGGTTTGATTCCTAGATCCGGCAATGTTTTATTGGGGTTTTCATAAGAAATTTCCATAGCACGCCTAGAACCCGAAGCCTGTTAGATAACAATAAACCCGTTATTTGATGTAAAACAAGTCTAAAATGCTAGTGTAAAAGCCTGTGCCTACCCTTTCGGGTATGGAAATTTAAGACTATGTATGACTGTTTGTATAACAACATAACGTTGAGAAGTCAATCACTCATACATTTCTCCAGCTATGTCTCAATCAATCAGACTATTACTTTCAATAGGCGAATTGAGAAACTACACTACAATACCCGAATTTAAAATATATAAAGTAACCAAGTAATAAGGAGTATTATTACCTACAGGATACAGTTCCAGACATCGTGTTACTGTAAAGTATACTTAATTCGTAGTAAAATATACTTTGCACGGTGCAGGAGAGCGAATGGACATAATTTATACAAATAAATAAAATTGAAGTGTCTGTTTGTAATGTCAAAATAACAGCTTTTTATCTAATGCATATGAAAGTATATAAGGTACCTATACGAGAACATCTATGTTTAAATTTTTTGTCTGTCTGTCTGTCTGTCTGTTTGTTCCGGGTAATCTCCAAAACGGCTGAACCGATTTTGACGGGACTTTCACTGGCAGATAGCTGATGTTATAAGGAGTAACATAGGCTACTTTGATTTTAGAAAAAAAATAGGGTTCCGCGGAGACAAACACTTTTTAGTTACAATCTACGCGGACGAAGTCGCAGGTAACAGCTAGTTACTAATATGTTTTTAAACGCAATGCTTGCTTTAAATGTATAAATACATAATTCTATCCAGGATCAAGTATAATTATTCAAACGAGAACTGAAAGCGTCTAACGCATGGGTGGAAAAATTAATAGTGTAAAGGTAGAAAAATATGAGACATTTAATCAATATTAACAAAAAATTATTGCTGCTATAGTGTTTTTGCCAGTTGTATAGTTACTACATTCATTTAACCATAATAGTTATCTATCAATTAGCAAATTCGACAAAAGACTTACGTATTACCTGGAAACAGGTTTATAAACCACAGTACCCAATTTCGAATAATATTTATAGCTCTAGATTAATACTTTAGCTGCGGTCATCTCCCCGGAGCCTTAACAAGGGAATTATGAGTCATTTTGTCCAAATATCTCTAGCCCACCTACGGATATAATGAATCAAATTGTTGGCCACCCGCACTTCCAAAATAGTTCACATAGAAATGTGACTGATGAATTTTGAATCCTTCTAAAACGTAGTTATATTTGATGCACAGATATTGACTTCTCGATTTATAAACTCCTTACTTTATTTGATCAAGTCACGCTCGCGTTATGTTATAAAATGAAAATGGTATTTTTACGCCGAAAAAACGTGATGCCGTATAAAATTCTTCGTGATTAAATTGTGAGGTTTTATGTATTTTATTCTCACTTTTCGACCAAGATAAAGGCCGTAAATGATACGCACTAAGCGCTATAGCAGAACGCACGAATTGAAATAAAAAGTAATTTGAAGTGAGCATATTGTCCTCTAAAATTACGGTCTCTGTCAGTACTGATTAATAATACAACAATGCGATAGTGACCTTCACCAGTCAAACTGAATATAACAGATAAATAATACCGGTAACCAATCAAACCTTTGAAGTAATAACATAATTGCCGCGCAGCGCAGCCACAATAAAACATGGTCTGATTTAGCCCTTGTAACTTAACACGTGACTTGATCACTCTGGCACCGGTGCAACATAACTTATTACCACATTACTAAACCTAACTCGACAAATAATGTTAAGGGACTGCCTCCCTTAAACACTTACGCAGTAAACGCGCATATCCGCAACCAGGATAAGTCGGATATGGTCTTTCCCAATTACTCAACGTGGCCCCGTGACGTAAGTAATATTGCCTTGGAAGGCAAGCATGAAAGTTTTGATGTGGCGTATTAGCTTGCAAATATAGAACCCATACAAAACACTTATTGATCGAATGTTAGTCGGTGCAAGTTGCAAACTGAAATTTATGAGCAAGAGGTAAGTAAGAGCTCTTCGAGATCGGTTACTTTGCTTCAGTTCACTCGGTGCGGGCTTTGTTTATTGCTAGCCTCAGATACACCGTCTTGTGCTTATGAATATTGATAACGGAGTTGCTTACAGTTCAAACTTTTTGAAAGAGCGATATTAATATTGGATAGAGGGACGCTTTATTCGCTGCCTTTTTACTGCGAGTCACTGACACGGGTTAGTTTCAATTCTAAGAAATATCGGTTAAGGCGAACGTTTCTGTTTATACGTTTGTGAATTGCTAAGAGTAAAGTAATTATTCTAAGTGAAAAGGAAGTTCTTAGAGGAATACCTCTAAGAGCTTGCTTTGAAATTTAATGAAAAAAATGTGGAAGCTACTTTATAATCTAGCTTCTACACTTTTTATTAATAATAAAATTTCCGAGTCTTAGTAGGTATACATTTATAATCGCATTAATTTAAATAAAAGAATAATTTTAAGTACGTTTAACAAGAAAACCAAATTCACCATTTTGGTAACGGTTATATTTTGTATTAATTTATTTGACTGACAAGCCAATTAAATTGACGCAAGACATAAGCGACAGCCTACATTTTTAGTTCCATTGTTATCGATAAATGACAAAATGCAAGCATCGTACCGCATCGACATTCTTCTATCAATAGATGTGATTTTATATTGTCCACATAGCATTCCATTATCGCATTAACTTAAACTAACTGCGCAATTCATGTTGTAACACGAGATTTCAACCCATTATGAGGGCCAAGACTTCGAAACTCAGGTCGAGAAAAGTGTTATTGGAATATCTGCAAACAACCGTCTCAAACTCTATTACGTGGGGCCAAAAGCGAAGCTGGCAACATATGTATGTATGTTAAACACTCTGTCTAACCCTGTGGTGATATTCTAAACTACTTAAATGTATAAAGTATTAAATAAAAATATACCATCTAATTAGCAACTAAAAAGAAAATATGAAATCTTATGTAAACAATAATTAGTTTTGCCCTAGAGAATTAACAACAGCTTATAATTAATTACATAGCAGGTAGTACTAATACCGTTCTCAAGTTCATCTTGAAACAGAACACGGCAGGCATTAATAGCGAACTATTACACAAGAATAGGTGAGTGAGATATTTGAGTTGTTCAAGATGTTATCTAAATAGATATTGGATTAATCCTATCTATTGATCGTGTTATAATATATTCTGATTCAAGTACCCTCGTTAAAGTTGGTTGATGCCGACAGCGGTACCCCTCGATATAGCGTACATTGCTGTTTCATTTGATCTTGTTGGTCCCATCAAATATTTAGGTTGTTAAACTTGAGTGAAAGATAGAAATGCGCTCAGGAAGTTTACCGCTGCATCGACTTTTAAGCGAGACTTCAATCCAAGTAATGCAAACAAAACCGTTTGATCTGGTCTAGGAAATACGTAAAGTCTAAAACGCTATTTAATTTACTTTGGAGGCAGTAGTTTGTGGAATCTACGAAGGCTAAAGTAGAGTATTTTTATAGGTTCTTGATAATTAAAGTATACATATATAAAAATGTACACCGGAGACAGTTTGTTGCCAGTGTCTATTAAATTTCTTACGTATATGTTTAAAGCTTTTTACCATTCGTTATATTTATTTATGGGTTATTGGCACCTACATATGTTTAACATAAGCACACAAGTATAGTTCATATTTTAAGAATTAAAACAAATAAAGAAATTAGAATAAGAACACAACAATTTCTTTTTTTTTAAATTTCTACTTGCTGCTAGGCCATAGGCATTTTTGACACCTTCAATCGTTTATTGCCATCTTATTCTATGTATAACATCTTACTATCAAACTCACTTCATTCCGCAGTCAATTATCCTATCATGGTGACTCACAAGCCTACAGCACGCCTGATGTTAAGCGATTACTGTAGCATATAACCACTTATAATACCAGGGCTAACACTCGCGCGTTACTTACTCTAGGGAAAAGAGATTAAAGATGGCATAAAAGGTAAGTAATGGGTTAGTGACTACGAGCCACCGAAACTTTTACTAAACAGGCAAAACGCAGTCCCAGTATTACTACTATTACACTAGCTTATAATGCTACATCCAGGACTAAAGAATATATGAGTTACTACTTCATATTTGGTTTGACTCTTTCTTTGGATACGTAGCGCTTCCTATGATCGATTGTAAAGCCCTAGATGGCATTCTCATGTCAAACAATGTTCTTATATTTTACTGATAAGTTAAAGCAGTAAGATATCCTTAATATGATCTCGAAAATTGCATGATAGCAAACAAAACTAGTCTCCTTTACAGATTTTGAAAATAGCAGTGAAATATTTGTGAAGTAAACAGCACCCTTCGGCAACATACAGGACATGTTTGTGCTTAATTTAATTTTATAAATATGTAGATTCCTATACGTGTATATTTGAATGCACGCGCGCGAGGCCCGATATTTCCTTTGCCTATACCTATTTGTATAATTATACGTGTGGTTACGTTAGAGTACATGGGTGTGGGTGTGTGTGTAACTTGACTATGATTATTATGTAACCTACTATGAAAAGTCTTCAACACTCTGACTACAGAGCAAGGAAAACTGTGCAGCATGCCCTGTGATGCAAACATTATCAAAATACATTTTTTGATTAATAAAAAAGCAATAGAATACGAAAAATTCAACAGCAGAATTTTAATTTTCACACCTGCTATTTAAATCAGATTTATATCTCGTACGAAAGTAATATATGATATAGCTTGATGTTTAAACGTAATGCTGCTTGAAGTCCTAATCGTCTCGTAAATTAGAGCGTGAATGAAAACCCTACTTGATATGCCTTACTACATAATTAGATGTCGTTTTTGATATAGAAACAATATTTCGCTAGTAACTTAATAGACTATATTTTAAAGATTCGTAGAATCAACTTCAGGTTATAAAAGCATATAGTTCAGTATTTTTGACTAAGAGAACAGTATATGAACTCTCAATACGAAATACATAATTATATATAATAATAAACAATATTTATACATATATTAAAATTGTAACTGCCTGTACGTAGGAGCTTTTTAACAATAATTATTATGCGGGTTCTTTATAAGTGCTATAGAAGCCAAAACAATTATTTTAGATATTTTGTGTCTGTATGTATGTTTGTACGCGTATCACGCAGAAAATACTGTACAAAATTAAATTCAGTTTTTACAGTTGTATAGCTGAAGGTATAATTCAAAATCTGGTGCATAATCGAGGTCTAAAGATATGGCTAGTTACCTACTTCCAAATTTCTCACGTACGACGACGCGGTTAAAAGCTAACTAATAAATAAAATAAAATAGTGATATTTTATTTAATTTATAATTTTCTTAATATTTGTTTTACGTAACACTTGAGATCACGCTCAAATGAAAATCTCAACCCATTGAACACTTGAGCGTTAAAGTTTGTTAAGCCATTCTTCTACGAATTGAGTACCGGGAATCTTTGTTACCTAATTGCTACATTTGCATACGAGGCCCAATTATGGACTCATCGGACCAAATTACATTTTAAAACAAATAGAGGGTTAAATTGGTATAATTTTGGGTTAAGTATCAAATGTTATTGGGTTCATAAAAACAACATTCTTCTATTGTTTACGGAAGGTAAGTCGGGTATAATGGTAACAGGAACATTTTCATATTTACTCCAAGCTTGTATCCGAAAATATGTATATATACTTTCATTGAAAGGTCTAATAATATTATGTACTTACTCGCTTCATGTATTTATTTAAATTAATATTTTTTTCTGGATATATTTTTTTAACTCGTCTTTCTACGAAAGTATGACCACATTCCACATCAATTTTATCATCCATTCATCATACCGTACAAATTTACTGTTGCCTACTTTTTAGGTATGTGTTTTGGGCGTAATTGCTATAGTAACACTAGGTTCACATTCATTCAATAAAATACATTTATTATTTATTTAATATAACATTTAATTTTTATGCCTTGTGATAATTATTATTCCTCACATTCATGTTGATTTTTAAGTACGCATTAACGACCGATTGTATTTTATATCACGCTTAAGCATAACACTGTAACTGACTATTAGACATTCAAATAGAGTCTCTACAACAAGACACGTAACCTAATTCTTAAGTATAGATCAAGTACTGTAAAATGATTACGTATGCCTATACGTAATAGTTTTACAGTATTTAGCTTGTGTGCCTACACAAGCTTCAAGAACTCGTCATAAATTTACAGTAATTATTATTAACAATGAATAATAATACCGTTAGTATATTTTCAAGGCTTTATCGTGCTTTCGCTTTGCCGATATTTCCGCCAAACTGCACCAACCTAGGTCATAATTTCAATTTTATATATTATTTTAACTCGCTATTTGCATTAATGTTAATTATTTTGTCATAAACCGACAGTAAAATTATCATAAACTTTATTAATGCCCGGCTGCCGTCAAATGTTATAGAAACGTTATAGAACGATATAACTTAATATATAAGTACAACACTGCCAGTAAAACTATTCAAAGATTTTATATATTTAAAGTTTAATACGAAATGCAGTTATTATTGAAGTCGTGGCATTCTACGTAAAATCGGTTTTACTGTACTAAAACTATAAACAAAACAGTCACGAGACATAACTTTGCTGAATTCCCACTATTTGGGTCCGACTAATGCTTTTAAAAGTTAATAAAAGGTGCAGTAGCTATTCAGTTGCCTCATTAAAAATATCACACGGGGAATAAAAATAAGGCTGGTGAGTATAAATAACTACGACCTCCATATAAATCTTGGTTTACAGTTTGCAGGGTTGTCGAAATGTTGCTGTTTTTATTTAGCTGTGCTGCTCATGTTCGTATTTTAATACAAGAATTTTCGTTTTATTTTAAATGAAACCTCTTATTTTAATAACAAATATGGGTTAAGCATATACTGGTAAAACTGTAAACCTGTTTTTGATGAATATGCGCTTTATTTTCATCTGTGTTCTTATCTATTTTCTAATTAATAAATTTATTCTACTGTTGTTAACTAGACCATCAATTTACATTTTTATTATAATTCTTAAAATTTATAATAAATAAAATGTGTATATATATTTCGTATGAGTACGATTTCAAAGAAATATACTTTAATAGGATTATGTATTCCCTGAATTTCAGAAAATATATTTAATATTTGCATTAAAATTTAATACGAAATTACTGGTAACGATATTTTACTAGTGACTGTGTAGTCGTTTGAGGTGCACCCTCATTGCTGGTTCGTCAACCCTCGCCGGCATAGCCTGGCTACCCGCAATGAATACTCGAGTTTTCTGCCTCAACTGTGGGGTGGAAATGTACGGCAATATGGGAATAAAATCCTGGATTTAATCTTCGCACAAGTCGCCGTTTAATCTTGCAGTAGATATGGCAAAGCTAAATAATAAATGTATACGCGATAACGGTAAATTGCATTGTGGTATGTTATACTATAACGGTATAATTATAACACTAGCTCTTAAGGGTTAACTTTGGTCATTATATGTATGAATAGATACGAGTCACTTATCATCATGTTGTTTTAGACGCTGAAGTAACAGACCCTAAAATGTTGGTTCAATTATTTTAAGCAAATACGTGAAATTATGTTTGATAAGGATGATTAACAGCATTAATAATTCAAAGGCTTTTGAAACAAGGATAGATAAAACTTTATAAATAATTGTATAATTAATTGATGTTATATAATGTGTTAGATGGTTGGATATGTTAAAAACATAAGCGAAAAGTTAAAAGCTTAATAAAATACTTTATAGGTACTATATAAATAAATATATAGCTATAAAATACATACTAATTAAGTAAATATAATTATAATAATTATGAACATATGTATATTACATACCTAATAAAAAAAAAGTTTCTTGTATTCTGCCTTACCAAATGTGGATACAAAATATTTACTTTTATTGACTTCGGCGTTATTGTTTAAAAATGGTAGCATCAAAATATCCAGCCATAATCTAAGCTTGACTTCACTATCCTAGGAATTTAGTTATAGCAAAATTGATTTCTGTTATGCTTTGCGTATTAAACAAATATAGACATTTCTTCCATTGTGGATAAAGAGTAGCTCTTTCTCCGGCAGGCCAGGTTATACATGCTTGTTTTTGTGCTCGTATATGTCGTATCTAAAAAAAAATTACCTGTTTCAAAAGTAAATAAAGTATCAGAATACAATTCGTACAAAAATAATGAAGCGGGCTCATTTATTTATGGGCGTTTCTAAGGGCGAGCTAGTTTGTTAGGGAGCTAAGACCTCATTATTTAGACAAGTTAATAAGAATTCCTAAGACGCATTTACGTCAAGACGAAACGTACTCCGTTAGACATTAAGCTAAGAAAAAAGAAGATTAGAAGGGCAACATGAGGAATTAATGTTTTAGAGAAAGTATGTTGTACTAAGAAAGTTTATAAGGCTAGTGTGAATGGAACAGTCGCAAGTGGAAGAACTAGGCGAACGATTCTTGATCAGATCGGAGACGTTCTGTATAAAGGCCAGGTTAAGTGCACATTAAACCGGCGAGCGTGTATGAGGAATGTTATGAAAGTGAACGAAGCCAGAGAAGTGTGTCAGGATCGTAGGAAATGGAAATCCGTAGTCTCTGCCTACCCCTCTGGGAAACAGGCGTGAATCTATGTATGTATGTTGTACTCAAAACATGCTATCAGATATTTTGAGTCGATAGTCTTAAATTAACTTATAAACTAAATATTTCTAAAATCAGCCTATTGCAGTCTGTTGGTCTCCCCACTGATTCAGCAGAGGGTCTCGGGTTCGAACCCACGTCGCGCACCTCTGACTTTCGGAAGTTATGACTTTTTAAAATTATGTGCGTATTGATTGACAATTATCGCCTGCTCCGTGCGTCGGAGAGCACATTAAGCCGTTGGTCCCGGCTGCCATGAACATCTATGGCAGTCGTTATTGGGAAGTCAGTGCTCTCTAATATCCTGTCACTGGTCTAGCCTTAGGGTATCGTTAGCCTTCGGGTTCCGGAGGTCAGATGGCAGTCGCTCCGTGTAAAAACTGATATCCAGTCAAATCTGGTTAGACTAGAAAACCGACCCCAAGTGACTTGGGAATAATAAAGGCTAAGGAGAAGAAGAAGTCAATAAATTATATTCGTATTTTTTTATATCTTTCTAAAAGCGTCAACGACGATATACTAATTAACGATACAACAACTAATACATTTATAAATGCTTTCCTCAATTACTTTCAAGTTGCGTAACGTTTAACTAAACAATCGCATTATTTATATTTATATCAACAATCAAAATCAATCGACCACAACCAACAACAGTATCAAACAAATCATCGTAGCTATTAATAAAACGAAATACGTACGAAGATTTGTCATATAAAATCAGTGAACGCCTACGTCATTGGTAGACAATGCTCAATTACTTCTGCCACCTACTGCTGCAGGATTGGGTGTGTTCAATGGAATGAGAAACTTTAATAAATGACGGCTTATTCATCATAATGTTAACGTCTCACTGTTTGTTTCATGAGTTTTATTTGAGGTGATTACTGGTGATTTGAAATGTTCTGTTGTTAAAACACATTTAATAAAACAATGGAGACATAGATAACTCGCTGGATTTATCTATTCAGAATACTTTATATATATATATATATATATAAGTATCGTACAAATTTAAATTATGTTAACTTTCTTCAACTGTTGATAAGATTATTTTTTTATTAAACAAGTACCTCTATCACCAACTTTAACCTATCCAAAAACATGTCCAAGTTATGGCTTTAGCACTTTCTCAATTGTGTGATGTGACCATACGTAACTAAAATTTTTCGGTAAAATGAGATTTTTATGCAGATAGATCCGGAAGGTATTTCTGGTGTTACCTTGTAAATGCCTCCTGCATTGTAATTCATTTTATATTCAGTTTAAATTTGCAAAAAATAAAAGATATCTAATATACTTTGTTTACAAAGCAGTTTTTTGTCTCTCCTGGAAAGTTGGTTAGTTTAGTGCCGGTCACATCTAGAAAGACGTTTTGTAATACAGGTTTTTAGATACATAGCCAAAACTGAACTGAAATGTTTTGGATGCACCGAAGCAATTATGTTTTCTAAACCTCTATCTCTCTCCACCCGCGTTTATCATTACTGCGCCGCCCCCGTGAGTTTTGTCCAAAACATTTCAGTTCAGTTTTGGCTATGTTTAATTTAAAATATACAATTACTACACATTATTGTTTTATATTATGAATGCCTATCATAATTATGTTTAATTAACACATGTATGTCTATGTTGTTAATGTAACTGATAGATGTCTGTACATAGCCGGTATTTAAGAAATATTAATAATAGGGTCTTTATAAAAGCTATAGAAGTGACAGTGAACAGTTACTTTTTATTTTACGTCTGCAGGTTTGTATGGACATCACGCAAAAACTACTAAGTACACGAAATTTAATGCGGTTTTCATAATTATATTGCTTACTACTCGTTATCTGATGCATTCTGGCGAAAATAGTCAAGCGCAAAAACTATTATCTCATATACGGCCTCGATGGCGTAGTGGTTAGTATAACCGACTGCCACGCCTGAGGTCGCGGGTTCGATTCCCGCACAAGTCAAACATTTGTGCGCATGAACATGGATGTTTGTCTTGGTCTGGGTGTTTCTATGTATAATATGTATGCATTTACAAAAAAAAAAGGTATATATGTATGTTTATCCATTGTCTAGTACCCATATTACAAGCTCTGCTTAGTTTGGACTAGATGGTGTTGTGTGTATGTGGTAGAATATTATATTATATTATAATATTTATATATATTTTTAATAGGTTTTAAATTTAGAATAAACTTAAAAGGACCATTATTTTAGGTTGCTGCGGATATCACTGTCTTAAAATGATTAAAAGGCTTGATGAATATCCTTATTTTACTAGAACTATATATTTTAGACTGACATAGATTACCATGTTACTACAAAAGCACAGAACGATCCGATTGTAGTTACAACGTAAATGTAACATCACACGTGTCTTAATTTATCTATGTCGTTGATGAGTTTAAAAGTAAATCGTGTGCGGTACACGATTTCAAGAGTTCTGTGCAGTAAAAAACTACACAGCAATCAAGGATCATATTTCTAAAATCCATTAGAGCAACCTATAAAAATAGTCTCGTGTTCACGTGCGAGGACGGGCCTAAAATTCAGTCATCCAAAATAAAAAGACGATGAAAGGAGTCTTACTGATTGTCGTGATAAAAAGATAAATACAGTTTGGTTTTAGAGAACTTGTCCGAAATGGTGTTGAATGAATTTATAAGTACAAATATGCAAATTAATTGGTTAGAAAATCAAAAAAAGCATATACATATATTATGTATACATTGTAGTCATACATCTTAAAACAAATGAATTCGTTTATATAAATATACAGCCAAACTTCATTTTTAAATTTTATTCTTCACTTTATTACACTTGCCACTATTGCTTGAATCTAAAGATTATTGAGAGTTCAATATACGGGATTTAAAAGTGTATGATTCACAAATAGTTATTTCTGAGTCTGATTTTTGTGTCCTTTTTTAAATCTTTGTAACGTCATTATTCCTAAAGCAAAATTTGACATAACACAAAGAAATAAAACTAAGAGACTAATAGGTTACACTCTCATAATTCGTCAACTCAAGTCGTAATTGTTTGTTATCAATCTTAATATCTGGTCTGTACATTACTTTTATCCAATAAAATATCTACTTTGGAAGCAACTAAACCAAAAACGTGCTGTGTGTACGAATACATTTACTGTAATTTTTTCAAACGAGGAGAGACACCAGCATAGTACGACAGTTGCGCGAGTTGTGTACGCGACCGTTGCGAGCCACCCGCGAAAGAAACCCGTAAGATTAACGTGCATATACAGCCCACGCCAGCTTCTTGCATCGTGTACAAACACCTTCAGATTTTATTCAAATTACGCTCAAACGATAACTTTATACCTATATAAAGCTCCTCGCACGATAACTTCAGAATAACACCTGGTTATATGATTATTGCAAGCACTAAAACTTGTACCAATAAAGTTTATCATAATTCATCTCCTTCTGTGGAAGAGCGGGTCTATCAAACCGACATTCGCAGATACTAAAAGATAAACAAGTAAATAAAACAGTGAATTATGGTAAACAAATTGAAATGAAACGATTTCACAAAGGATACAAGAATGTGGTTGAAAATGAGTGAGAACCATATACGGAATACAACGGGTTGTACATAGCAGGTTTGGACTCCAAATGTTCATCGACGGCTGTATTCCAGAGAACTTTGTAGTATTGAATATAACTGTCTGGTACTATCACTGCGAAGTGATTATTGTGTTCAAAATTGTATAATAGAAATTAAATCTGATTATCAAGATATATTTAGATTTCTGTAGCATTGTGAGTTGTAATACCAAGTTATTTAATTGCGTGTCCTACATATTATGTATATGAGTTATATTATAATTACGCCATTACATGTAATTGGCTTATTTACAGCTTTACTAATATGACTGCGAGCACGTTTTTAAAACAAAAACAGGTGACAAATAAACTTGCAGCCCGCCTGTTATAAGCAGGTACCAAAGTTTCACTCGTCTTTCGCGCATTGTCGAGCCTAAGAAAAGAGAAATTAAATTTTAAAAAAGGCGTTGTAAACGTACGTTCACCGGATATAAAGCAGTGACTGTATTAGTCTTGCGCCCGTTTCGTGTAAGATGTTGTAGCTGTCCAGACGAACCTACTCGTTCGTACAGTATCACCTAATAATAATTGTCAACGGCGCCGGCGTGCTCTTCCACTCATATGCGCCTGCACAACTCGACTAAGGTCTCGTCTCGAGTACCCGATCCAGGTTGAGCGATCGCTCGATCGATAAGCTATTTGTTCGAAAAATATCGAAATCAGCAAATTACCTAAAACTTTGTCTGATAGTCGGTAATTGGGTCTTGCCTCCATAACTTAACAATACCTACTTAAATAAAATGTAAGTGAGGTTCTCATTTGCCTTGGCTGTTTAGAGAAAAATCTATTGCATAAAAATATTTATGTGCTCGAGATCAAGAAGCCACGATACCAGGTAACAAATATTACCTATCGTAGCATTGTCTAAAATGTATTACAAGTAATAATGTAAACTAAGTCACGGTTACATGTTCAAAACATAATAATACGAGTATATTATTATCTCCTTAGTTCGAAAATTCTCAATACTACTTACCTTCTTTGGGCTCTACAACGCATTTATACTGCCCAGCGATTACAGAATACGGCTATCTATACCCTGAATAAGAAAAGATATCTTAAGAATCAACACGCGCCGCCCACAACAGTCATAATGTCCCAACAAGATCCGAACCAATGATGGCGCACTAAATTAACCACGTCGACTTTTATAGAATGACATTTTGTGACGATGACAGCGAACGGTGCCAACACATAGACTTGTACCTCTTTAATAGATGTGATTGTCCTCGCTATGGTACTTGTGACAATAATGGACTAAAGAGATGAGTATTCAACTATCCAAGTCCCTGACACGAGACAGAGTGTCCAATCAAACAGAGTATCTCGACTATACCAGTGCTGTAAGTTTGCGGTCGATTGTGAGATGTCGGATTCAATGCCCAGACCGGGCAATGATTTTAGGTTTTTCTACTAAGACATTGCCAATCGAATAGGCAAAACGATATTTTGAAATGTGCCTAGCAATAGACTCTTTAGTAAGTGGGAGTTAGAACATACACACAAAACTGGCGAATTTGGACGTTATAATTATGATTTCATAGCTTTTTTTTGAAAGGTTAATGAACTTTAATGGAGACACCGAGATTCGAGGATTATCTGTAAAACTGTTACCATTACTAATTTTGATACTTTTAAGTGATTAATGAGCACACGACTCGCTTAATTGTATTAATATGTTATTGTTACCTCAGCCTACCGACTCCGGAGATGCCAGCCCTGCCCTAAAAACAAAGCTACGGTGCAGCTAACTCTAGCGTAAAATGAGATAGCACTGCATGTCCTTTAAGAATTCTGAAAACATTATAAGACTTAGATCTGCTGTAACGTCTTATTTCTTCTTTTGGGTTGCTCGACATTTAGTAAATATAAAGTATAAGACATATTTAAAGTTTACAAATAAGATATATCAATTTCTTTGTCGCCAGATAGCTTTGCAAACATTAAAACTAACGACACAAAGAACATCTAACGGTGAATGAAATACTGCGCGCCTCCTACGCACCGCGCTTGTGAGCATGATTTAGTTTCATGGTCGTGATCGAAACTCAAAACAACTATGTGAATCACATAATTTTTGTCGTATCGGTACTGGTGATTTGAATACCAGCTACATCGCCAACCATGTCGCTGTCGGGTGAATGGTGTTAACATGCATACTAATAATGATTAATGGACAATGCTATTAATAAACAGCAATTAGACTATTAACGTAATGGAGAGTGGCCAGGTTAAGAGAACCCGATGAACTCGTGTGTAAAGAATGTGATAAGGTGAATTAAGCAAGGGTAAATTATGTCCTGATCATTATCAAGTTTTCAAAAACAGAATTTAAGTTACAAAGAAAAGGAATAACAGACAGAATTGATAAGTAGGTAACACACAAACTCGCACATATGGTATATAGGATAGGCCCATGCCTATTCTATACATATATTCATGAGCAACTTTGTGTATGTATTATGAATTTATGATACATACACAAACTCTAAGGCACCTCTAAGGACGTTTTTACAAGCTGTGTGCAATATAGATGCACTATTGTGCAGTAATAGTTAAGTATGTGCATTTTACCCTTAAAATATAATGGTAATAAAATCTTTTTTTTTTCAGTTTCTTGGATGAAACTAAAATAGATTATCGTTCTCCCTTACGACTATTGTCATAAGAGTAATTCAAGGGACTGTAACTCAACTAGAAACCAGTAATAACACATGCTGTCAATATCTTTCTATATAATTATTATAACTGTCTAGTTATTTATATAAATAATAAGCTATTTTAAATCTTCCTTAATTCAATGTAAGTATAATTTAAGGCTGATGTTTAAATAACCACATAATCAAGGAGTAACTGAGAGGTTAATGTGGCATTTTGAGAGATCTTGTACAGGAAATCAGTCAAAATAAAAATCGGCCTCGAATTTAATTCACGTCGCACTCAGACAATTATTATAACAAAGTGAAATTTCTGTCAAAAAGAATCGGCTTGGGATCTAAAACTTTTCCAATTAATGTGCCGGAATGTGTCTATATAATACATGTATAATTATTAGAAAAATTATTGACAAAAACATAAATATAAATTTATCCTTTATAAAGAAATCACAAATTACGAAACGCAGTACTCGCCAACCAAATTTGCTTGTATTACCTAGGGTACGAACCAATTATGGCAAACAAAACATACCTAATTAAGTTTTGAAGGAGCACAACCTTACAATAAGTTACCATCCGATATAAAAAATGTGAGCTCATTTAACATTACAAAAGAAAATTATTAGAATATATTAAACAAAATGACTTCTAAACATAATAAATCTAAAACTTTAGATCTGGTATTAAGTAATACTCCTATAGATAAATTAATGCGCTGTGTTTTCAGTTTATCGAAAGAAGACCCATTACATCCCCCCTTTGAGTTTAATATACCCTTATTTCCGGACTGTCAACTTTTAGCTAATGCATTGCTTAAACCTGATTTCTATCGAGCAGACTACGAAAATGTCTTAAATAATCTATTATCGATAAAATGGGAATATGAACTTGAATCATGTTATTCAGTGAATGATATGGTCGACAGTTTCTATGAAATATTACAACGTATTATACTTCTTACAGTTCCGTTAAAAAGAGCAAATGTAAAAAAATACCCACCATGGTACACTAGAGACCTCATTCGTATGTTTAAAGAAAAATATAAATATCACGCTCGTTATAAAAAATATAGTAATCCACTGGACTTATTATCCTTTGAAAGGTTAAGAGATGACTGCAGTACACTCAGAGCTTCATGCTATAAGGCATATATTTCTAAAATAGAAAGTAGCGTAACAAAGAATCCCAAGATTTTTTGGACATTTATTAAAAGCAAGAGGAAAACTAGTAGTACATACCCAGCACAAATGTATTATGATAACAAAGTAGCTACGAATGGGGTAGATATATGTAACTTATTTAGAGAAAACTTCGCTGCCGTTTTCAATTTACCATCGAGTAGTCAAAATCTCTCAAGCAGTAACACATGCACAACAATAGGAATATCAACATTTCATAACGAAGAAATATATAATAGCCTAAAATCTCTAGATGAAACGAAAAGATCAGGAAGTGACGGTATCCCTCCAGTATTTATAAAGCGCTGTGCAAAGGCACTAGTTGACCCTCTTAAAATAATTTTTAATAAATCTATTCTCGAAGGGACGTTCCCAACCAAGTGGAAAGAAGCTTCAGTAATCCCAATATTTAAATCTGGAGATAAACATCAGGTTTCTAATTATAGACCGATATCAATTCTGGTCTCATTTGGAAAGATATTCGAGAAACTTATAAGCAAACGTTTAGAATGGTGTCTGAAACAAGATATAACGGAATATCAACACGGTTTTGTAAAATCTAGGTCTACGAAAACAAACTTGCTGTGTTTCACATCCACGATATCAAAGTGTCTCGACAAACGAATACCAGTTGACGCAATTTATACAGATTTCAGCAAAGCATTTGATAAAGTGGACCACTACCGCCTTATTGCAAAATTGAGCGACCTTGGTAT
Organism: Catocala sponsa; assembly: GCA_963564715.1. Classification (NCBI taxonomy): domain Eukaryota; kingdom Metazoa; phylum Arthropoda; class Insecta; order Lepidoptera; family Erebidae; genus Catocala; species Catocala sponsa. The sequence goes on from OY751338.1 coordinate 11,117,002, forward strand.
AGACGGAGCTTTAATCAAATTGCTGGCATCATACTTAGAAAATAGAACATCTAAAGTGGTAATTAATGGTTATTATTCTTCTAACTACGTAGCAACATCTGGTATTCCGCAGGGCTCGCATCTAGGGCCAATCCTGTTCAATGCCTTTATTAACGATATTGTCAATTGTTTCCAGAATTCAAACTTTTCTTGTTTGCTGACGACCTTAAGATGATGATGCCTATTCAGAGCGATAAGGATACAAAAAAACTACAAAATGATTTAGATAATTTAACGAATTGGTGTAAAGACAACAAAATGGTCTTAAATGTTAATAAATGTTTCAATATCCAATTTACACGAAATAAACTTTCAACTAATAATGCTTACTACATCGACGGGATTCAAGTACGAAATGTAAATGTGCACTGAGATTCGATGAGCACATACTAGACATTATGGCGCGAGGTTTTAAAGTACTGGGTTTTATCATTCGTAACTGTAAAGATTTCAAGAAATCATCCACTAAGATAAGGTTATTTAACACCTTGGTTCGTCCGATACTGGAATATAGTTCTATAATATGGAATCCACACTACGAGATTTACAAAAAACGTTTGGAAAGTGTCCAAAAGCGTTTCTTCTACCATTTGTGCTATGCAGACCATATAGCCAAAAAATGCATTAGCTACGCTGATAGGTTAAAATATTATAAAATCAAAACCCTTGCGAGTCGTAGGGAGAAACTAGACTGTATTTTCCTACATAAAATACTCAACGGTACCATAGACTGCAGTCAGCTAGTGAGCACTTTACGCATTAATATTCCAACTCGATTACCTAGAAATAATACCTATAACTTATTAGATGTACCAACTTCCAAAACAAATTTGGGTCATTATGCTGCCATACCAAGGCTCTGTAGGCAGTATAACAATATTTCGAGGACACATTAAATTGACATTTGTGAATCCTTAAGTAAATTTAAGAAGTGTTTAGATGATTACTTTTAAAAATTTGTTTGTTGTCATTGTGAATACAAAATGTTTATTTATTGGTTTGTTTAATATTATAATATGTAAGTACTTAGATATTATACAATTTATCATTGTTTAAAATCTCTCTTTATTCTCTGTTTTGTCTAAATTTTAATATTAGCTATAAATTGTTTTACACTTAAGTTACTTAGTTGTAAAATATCCTTGCATGCTGTGGTCTCCTGTAACTGAAGGAGTACACTTTTAAAATTCTTATGTGCAATTTAACCGTGTAAATTAAAGTGTATATTCTTTGTTGGAGATCCTAATAAAATAATAAACAAAATAAATACTTAACTAAAAACAATCAAATTACCAAATAAATATAATATGTTAAGTAAGCACCAAAATACCTATGTATCGTGTGACGACCATTTGAAATGTATTTATACACTATGTTATCCAATGTACTCATGTAAGTGACTTTGTCTTTTTGAGAATAAATTCTTTAAACCTAATGTGCCTTCTATGCATAAATCTTAAAGTAAATAAACGTGTAATAACTGTTGTTTAATCCATTTATTATTTAACACTAAAGTTGTAAATTACTAGAAACCTAACTGGTGAATTTAATTAATATTTTTATAGTTGTAATTGCGTTGTCGTGAAGCAGAATTGCATGGCGTTTTCCCATAAGTGGTTGCAAGCAGTAAGCAAAAAACTTGCTATTAACTTTACAACAATAATATGTATGACTAGAATAACTGTTTGTACACATAAAATGACAGCTTCATTTTGCATTACGAATTTAAGGTTATTCACTGTATTGAATAATCATTATTAAACGGTCAATAATCTTAAAGTCGTAATTTAGCCCATATGCTAAATTAATTTGTGTTCTCCGAATATATGTTCTGGGCCAAAGGCGTTTTTATTTTATAGAATATTTTATTTTATGCTTGCACAAAATATTGCCAGAAGCACGTAATCGTTACTCATTGAATTTATTAGTCTAAATTTAACATATTTGTTTATTATATTTTCTAAACACATTTCTTATAAAACTAAGGTGACAAAGAAGCTTACGGCTTACCCAATGGTAGGTATTTATTACGATAAACGTAAGCATTAGCTATTACTATTAGCGAGCCTTAAGCCCCTATAATTGCGAGCTATTATTATATGCTACGGTCATAGCTTGCAACACAAGGTGTACTGTTCGCACATTACAAGGGAAGGAGGATAGAATGGAAAGGATCCTTGCCTAATAAAGAGGGGGTGAGAGCAATGGGATACGAGTGGTAGTTATATAAGTCTTCGAAACTTTTACTCACCGGACAAAACTAGTCCCTAGGTACAAACGAGCGTCCAGACGAGCGGATATCTTCGTACCGTCACCAAATAATTAGCAAGAACTCATCAACTCATAAAATACGTCTGCTTTTTTAAATTTTTATAAAAAGAACTCGAACTCCGAATACCTTACACGTGTCTCGCATGTAGATGAGACGGGTCACTCTTGGTAGTTTGGTGGTAGAGAATCACAAGTCAGTGCTTCAAATTCTTGCATGCTATCAAAGTACCTTCATTTATATGGATGATTGCCATCTAAACAGTGTGTTCAAGGCAACATAGAATACATATTTAGCCAATTTAATGGAAAACACACGACAATTATTAAACTAAACAACATCTCTAATATAAAAACAGGTCAACTGTTTATCTTTTTGAAGTTGACTGCCCTAAATAATAAGGACAAATAAGGGAAAATAACGATGTTGCCCATTAAGATATTCGATAGGAACACATCGAAGCGTGAACATGGAATTGCCAGAAAGAATAAATTTTACAATAAATTGGCTATAACATTAATTTGAATTGGCTGTCTCATAATTATATTATAACGGAACGGATGTCGGAGTGTGTCGTTGGGTTGGTATGTATGTATTTACAATGATGTTGTTTTTTTTTTACGTGTGGGTATGCTTTGACGCATACCTCTCCGCGGGGCGACGGAGAGGTTATGTCGGGCTCACCGGGGAAAAGATACCCCGGTAATACCGACTAAACCTAACACGGTGTTCCTCGAGATGACCATAGACGGCAAGGCCACGCGAATCACTTTCACATTCAATCGCGACCCCGCCATGGTTTCGGCCCTCCGTGTGAGACGACAGGCCACTACACAAAAATACTTCCTCCACCGGCCCCCTGGGGGGACAAAGATACTACACAGAGGCGCACGTGGGAACACGCACGTCACCTCTCGGACCTGGTGCTGAACGGATGGCGGGCAGGCCCACAAAGCCCACCACCCCTAGATCAAAACTCAGGGTGGCTGGAGGTCGTCTCGCGCCCTCCGGCGCCCGACTCTGCGGTTGGGGAGAGGGTTTAAACGCTCCCTCTCGCGCTCCGCCGCCTCCTTGATGGAAATCACTTCCTCACAGACAATGATGTTGTACCTTAACTCCTCTACAGAATGTCAACTTTTTTAAATGTTATTGGGTTGTTTAGCTAATTTTATGTAATAATATACTTTATTGCCATAATTAAATTAAAGTTAATAATTAATTTACAAATTATTTTTATAAGAGGATAAAAATATGGAACTTTACTTGTCTGTATCTAAACTTCTACATTGCTACAATAAAAAAGCTAGCTAAAGTTGAGGTAATAAAAATGTCATTTTTATTACCTCATGGTTTGTTGAAAATATTTGGAACAAACACATTGTGTTTGTTCCAAATATTTTCAATAAACCATTATTACTTGACAGATTACTATAAAGACACTACATCCGAACTATTGTAATCATTTCGCAGGAAATGTTTAACAGACATACATATACACAAACTCTCACCTCATACAAAATTCCGTCATAATTGTAAAAGGAAGTATGCCTATTGGCAGATCTTTCACGCAATACATGTAATGTAACTTGTACATATTAAAAGCAAACACACGTTTGACCACGACATGACTGTAGAAATTTCTCAAAGCTCTTTACTCGCAAGTCACTCTCTATAAACAGTTAACCTAATACTCATTTTAGAGGAAGTTGTTGCAAGATGACTGTCAATATTTGACCATCGACAATTTTACTTTAAAAATAATTATGTTCCAACAATTTAAAGTCAACAACCATTTTACGTGTTCTTTGACCGTATTTTGAACCTTAGAAGCAAACTCACAATCTGACCGCATGGGGCTATATGTAATAGCGAAGTGACCGCTGTTTAGCAAATAATACAATTTTGCAAGTGTGATTCGAGGTCATAAATTAGATCTCATCTGTACGTTTAGTTTTAGGTCGTTAACTGTAATTAGTTAATTACGCACAGCAAAAAAGGTGCGATGTACCTATATACAATTTTACTGTTATCTAGTGCAACAAAATACAAAATACAGCCCTAGACAATAATTTTATCTTTGAAGTTATACGGAGCAGCAGTTGATTTGAAAGGATTATTCTGAATCAAAGTAAAGAATATTTTTTTCCTAAAATCTATTTTGTTTCAACATTCAAATAGGCCATAGTGAGACATAGCCACTTTAGCATTTATAAATTTAAGTATCTACATAAATCTTTTCCACAGCAAACGTTTTTAACTTTCATTCAAGAAGAAGATTGATGACAACTTCAATCACATTAATAAACATTTCCCCTACTTTAACGCAATTAATATGACCATGCGCTTAAAACAAGATGGCGGATGGTGGGTGTGGTGACCGCTGCGCGCGCGCCCATTGGCGCTAGTTATCATTAATGAATGAAGATGGCACGATAAAGTCACTACTGGATTCCACTCAGTGATTCACAGTTTCATGGTGGGTCATTAAGCGATGAGTGAGAAGATTGAATACATTAAACACACATTAAGTAGGAGGCTTCACACATAAAAATTAAAGAGATTTATTAAGTATCACTAAAATGTGGCTGAATCTAAATGTCAAAATCGTTCTTTTACGTAGGTGTACTTTTTTAAGCTGTTTAATAAATATGTTATATTGTATTTTTATAACTTGGTTTATAGATGATTTATAATAATAACTATATATGTATAAACAAGTCTTTTCAAAAAGCAATTGTTTTGAAATCAGCTTTATTTGATCGGACCATACATAATTCTTTCTCCAAGCAATCTTAAAACGTGTTTTTTTTTTAATATGATTATTGCAATGACTACACAAGAAGCAGAATGGTTAAGTGGTAATCTAGCTACTAGGTATACCGTATCGAATGTTTTGAGGTCGATCCTTAAACGGGTAGATTTATGTAATCCGCAAATGTCTTCAGTCTAGCTGTTTGTTGATAAGTTATCAAAGTATAAGTACATATATTTTTAAAGTGAAAACTTCTTTAGGCGCGTTGAGCACTTCTTGGGTGAAGAAAAATCATAGAACTCGCGTCATCGTCACGCTTCCACGCTTTCCATTTTTGAATGATTTTAGAATATTAACAATTATCTTAGAAATGGTGAGTTCTGCGCAAAAAAATAAAAAAAACCCCCTTAATAACACCTAAGAGAGTATCAGGAATCCGAACCGCCACTTTTTTGTTCCTTTTTTTTTGTTTATAAAGGAGTGTTTATGATCAAGGATTAAAGTTTTCACTTCTATCGGCAGTCCCCAAAGACTGCCCCAATTTTATACAAGTTTTGATTAAGAAATTTTTATTTTAATAAGCGTCTGCTCACGTCGTGACCATACAACATTCTTAGGAACGATTCTGAGGATTTACAATGAAAACGCGATCGTCGTCTTGCCATACATTTTCTTCATGGTTTTTCTATGAGGAAACTGTCAATAATAACAAGTTATCTGAAATTCTAGCCCGTTAATGATAAAAGACTCGTGGACGTGTCCACGGATGGTTTAGTGGCTTAAGTGGTCGCCTCGGCACTGTTACTACGCCGAGTGTTGTGGGTTCGAATCCCACATGGGACAAAAAATTGTGTGGTCCAAAAGTGGTGGTTCGGAGTTTGAATGTTCTTTGTTTCCGTTATTTGAATGTTTGTAAAGCTCTTCGCAATACAGGACTTAGGTATTCCTAGTGTGGGAGTGAGGAAAGAGAAGAAACATAGCTGCCGGTGTGTATATATACACTACTGTTTAACCTTTAGAACATCTACAAGCATGATATTATGAAACGACAAAATTATTTATTTGGACCAAATAACACAAAAGGTCACTTACCTATAAACGGTTATAAATATTTGCTTTCGTGCACACGTCAGTCGTTCTTAACTAGTCCGAAGTTTTCCTAGCCTATTTCACTAAACTAGTTACCCGGCATTACTTTAACAAGTGGTGTATTTATAGTTTGCAACATATTCAGTCAAACTGGCCTACTAATTGCTCTATAAGTTGTTGAACAAGTCACAAAACAACCAACAGTTACGTATAGATTGTGTGAACTTACATGTGAGGATTTCGTTGCAGTAAAAAATCTTTGAATGATGACTTTGACTAAAAAATGAGTTCCCTTTATAGCATCTAGTTAAAAGTGGTATATGATGTGAAACATAGTAAGACAGGGTAAGTGAACACTCTTAAATCGGTATTTCAATTATAAGCGTATATGTGTATTGTAATATCCATACGGATAAAATACTAAATAATATATCGAAAAGAATTTACAAACTGCCTCATCGGCAGGTAATATTTGCCGTGCGTTAATAGTAAAATATGCCTCAAAAGCTAAATAATAATCATATCCGGAGCATGGGTGTTAAATGATGCTCCATTTCATTCTATATTACACTATGTAGATTTTGCCCACAGCTTAGGTATCTTCGTTTTCCGTTACATGAGTAATAGTACTTTTTTCTGGATAAAAGATATGTCCTATGTCCTTTCCTGTTTGCCTGACAACGTGTATACGAAATTCCATGATGATCAGTCGAGTAGTTCAGGCGTGAAAGCGTGAATTTGTTTGGTACACAAACAAACTCTCATTCTCATTTATAATATCAGTTAGGATTTTGTTAAAGCTGCTTCTGTACAAGAGGGGTATTTGTACCTGTGTCACGAAGGACTTTACTTATATTAAAATATCGGACACACAGAACAGTCAGCCCCGAACAATTTTTTCTGGATCACACTATGCTTTTCCCCGGCAGGGAAGGAACCCAAAACACTCGGCGCACTGACAGTTGCAGCAACCACCTAAACCACTGTGCCATCCCTCTTATTCTCCATTTATCTATTTATGGTCTGCTCCAACAACAATAATCCAATCACTTAAATAAATACATAATATCCTCAATACACACAAAAAATATATGTATCACACAAATTATGTAGGTGCTTATTACCCACATTATACTATATCATTTTAAATGTTTATTTTCAACGCCACGTAGCCTTGAATGTTCCCAAATATTTAAAGTAGCTAAGTTACCTCGCGTCGTAGTAAACATTGAATAATTTAATAGGAATTAATTGTTGTTGATTTTAAGCTAAACACGGCGCTTTTAGGTGGAAAATTGCTACCAGCTCTATTCAAACAAAAAGTTGTTTCTTCAACCATTTTCTTAATGTTAGTCTGTAAAATGGCAGTATTGGAAATGGTCCGTCGCACGACATAACGATCTTGTAGGGTGTGCTCTATCGGATCGTTAGTTTTGGCTGTAGTCTCCAAGAATCTGCTTGCCAAGTACAGTAATTATGGGTACAACCTAATTAAACATCTTGGCAAGATCGTAGTCTTGTAGTCATAATCGTAGCGTATGTAAAACATTGTTGTGGTTGATTATATTGTATGAACTTCTATTTGATGTAGACGCGAGATGAACATGCTCGGTATATTATGGTTTAATTCGAAGTGAAAAGTGGCTGTACACATACATATATGTCCTCCAATTTGTACGCCAAGCACGACATTCTATATTGTACTATTGATAACATATAATACCAGGTTACGCAGTACAATGTACTCCTTGCAAGTTGTAGGCTTGTAAGTCCCCGACGGCTTAGCAGAGAACACACAGAAAAGGCCATAAGGTACCTATTATTTGGAATAAAAGTACCTTTTCTTCTCGATCAAAGTAAAGGAAAAAGCTAGTACTTAATATATGAAAAAAATAATATTTTTAGGGAATACTTTTTTCATTGATTTAATTTCAGTATACCTAAGCTATATCTACATCTGTAAATATGGATCGCAGATTTTTATATAATTGTAAAGAAAATGTGTGAAGCTAAGCTTATTCTCTATATCTATCTTATTGTTAAAGCTTCTAACTGGAAACCTAAGCATAATACGTTTCATCTGATTCCCATAAGTAGAACCGTAATTACATAAATGTAGAGTAAGATCTGCTTTTCGACATTAACAAAAGGACATACAGACACATTGTCGTGTTATAATAATAGCTCGCATTTCATTAAAGAAACCGCAACCTCATTGTAAACCCTTGTGTATTTTGCCCTAAATACTCTTTTGTATTCGATGTCTGAGAATAAAGTTAAGCAGAACTCACGATGTGGCTTGCGAAACCGTGCCTGTGCCGAAATCTAACAATGCCGTTTGCTTAGTTCTTATAGTTTATGCGACTCTCAATCCAGTAATAGCATGCGGGTGCAATCGACAATCGTGCCATGTACTCTTAACCTAATAACCTAATTGTATATACAGTAGGCATACATACATACATAGTATTACGCCTGTCCCCGAATCGATAGGGACAGCACCACCTCGTCCATATCTGGAAAATATGGATGTAATAATACATTTGGTTTTAGATCCCACGTATTAAGAGGGCGAGTCTTTAGTCGTCTACCGGGTACAGATCTAGACTCTGTGCTGCTAATGAGAATTTATTGACAGTAAAACATTTGTCCAAAAGGAGAAACGACTACGAAACCTCATGCCCCAACAGTTTCACTCACTACTGCGCTACTGAAGAAATTTGTATAAATATGAAACATGATTTTACTGTGGTCACATGTGTTATAGAAATTCGTATACAAATTATAAACTTACAATTAGGCAAACAAATACCTACCTTATGATAATTATAATAATATGACACACACATACATAAAGTTTGAAACATTTTTCAATATAACGCCACTCCATATTATGATACACATGTGTATGCAACGAGAAATGTTGCCTGCTGCTTTTATAAAGGTATCATCAAGGAGATTCATTAATTAATTAGACGTATGTATTCCGCACTTAGAGCCGCAATTAGGCTATTATGCATCAATAACCAATTTGAGCATAGCGGGTTATTTATACGGGTACGTATTACAATATCGAAATTTCATAATAACTATGACTGAAATACCGACGTCCAAAACAACGAAATTCAAAATACCGAAAGTTTTATATGCCGATAGCCGTTATATCGAAACATAACATACCGATGTCCAAATGCCCAAAAGGATGAAACCTTGAATGGACGAAATCCCGAATGGATATTCCCCAGTTCTGTGGTAGAAGTAATGGGAGCTTTGGACGGAGCCCCGCTTCGCGGGGCTCATATTTCTGGGTGGGTTTACAAAAAAAGAACCTAACACAACCTACCGCTTCCGAGTCGGAATCGTACGGATGGCCTAAGCATTTTCGGGATTTTAACCTTTCGGGCAAATGAACTTTCGGGATTTAAAACTTTCGGCCAAACAATCATTCGCCGTTTAATTTTTCGGGATTTCTTCCATAGGTATTTTAAAATACGGTCTTTTAAACTTTGGTATTGTAATACGTACCTATTCATAATACTTCAGCTGTTACAGAAACGCACAAGGCGACCACATTACTTACTGCCTCCTTCATTTTTTCTGGGATGTTCGTGTGCCTTGCACATTGATAGGTCACCACTCAGTGTTTTCTTTATTACCAAGATGGTAAAGAAATGTAAAGTTCGCTGATGCGCCTAATGGTTAACGACGCCGTAACATATAGAGATGTGTAACACTAAAGGCTGGCTGGCTGGCTACTGGCTCGTTGCCGACAATGCAAAAACTTATATAATTATATTCTATGTAAATAACTCGTCGAATATCTTTCTGCCATATTATTTTTTATTATTTACTTCTACCAGAAAGTCATCGACAAATTTGACAAATCTTCACAACTATCTGCCCGCGGCTTCACTCGCGTAAATCTAGATTTTGCAAATACATTTCTATCACTCGGGCACAATACATTTTTTTCTGAATGAATGCTAATAATAATAAATTTTAAGCCCAGGCCAGGAAAATTAAATACACAAAATGATTCTTTATAATACTGATGATATTGTTACCAAGCATAAAAAACTGCCTGTAGCTATCAGGACATAATTACAGGGGACAATACAACAGAACAAGTACAGCAATAATATATTACGTTTTAACATTGCAAATGTGCACCAGACAGCGATAAATTCACCCCTTAGCAGCCTTCTCCACATACGAACGTTAAAATAACCCATACGTTTTCATTCCACACTTGACTTACCTTCAACAAAGAAGTTTCTTCTACGTATCAGCCTACAAGCACATTAAGTATTAGAGTATAATCATAATCTTTTCCTCGGCAACACAGTCGACAGTCTATCACTAGAAAAAAATTCTATCATAACTACAACGAATACACAAGGCGTATTAAAAAGTTTTCCAAATAAATATTCGTGCAGTTCGTTGAATACGGTTAACAATAATCGTTTTCGAGTCAAGTACATGCATGCAACTTGCTAACTAGCTCCACGACGTTTGGACGAGTATTTGTTAATGTGAACAATGTGTAGTACTGAGATTTTTTTAAACAAGGTAGCAATCAGACATGTACCCGCCTGATGGAAAACAGTAAGCATTGCTTATGTTCGCTTGCAATACGAGAAATATTATTTGCGTGTTGTCAACCCCAGTAGAACATTAAAGATTTTATAAAAGAAAAGGAGTAGTGGAGATAGGTATGTGAGCCGCTAAAACTTTTACTGACCTGGCGGAACGCAGTATAGGTATTCAGTAGCATTTACTAGTAAATCTTACATTGGTTTCATGTAAGAAGAGACCAAATAATTGAAAACAGCAGGTTCTTCAACAAGCTTATTTGGACTACGCTAGTAAATCAGTATAGTATATCCGTATAGTATATTCTTTGACAAATGGTGTAGGTACTATAATGTCTGCGTGTAATAACAGAATACTAGTATTCCTGAGGTGTTACATTACTTAAACCATCATTTTTACGTGCCTGATTACAAGTAATATGAATAGGCGGCCGACTATGAAGAGAACTTAGCAGTGTAAATCCCTTACGAGTACGGAGAGTTGACCGGTGTCAACGAACTAGAGGCAGACCCGAGACAAGCCAATATGATATTGTTAAAAGATATGAGGGAACATCATCTGTCTGGCAATGATGTCGAAGAAAGAGCGAAAAATACTGTAAACTAGAAAAACTCCTGATAGCAACGCGAAAATAATAATATGGCATTTAGCTTTCGAAACAAATCTAGCCTTTTTGTCTAAAAAGTCACCCTAAGCTTGTCAACATCTTTATGTAAAAAACCGAAGATATATTGAAAGCTCCTTACAACTAAGCAAACATTGACTCAACAAAAATCACCATGTTGAACTTTGTCAAGGTCAAAACATTTTAAACGAAAAATTGCTTCAGTTTTTTTAAAGCTAACTTGTTTCCTACATTCTGTTTGTAGGATTTTCGACTCAATGTCTATACTAATTGAAGTGTAAACTGCGTAAAAGAATGAGTTAAAGAGGGCAGATGATAGGCTTGTTACCGCTTTCCAAAAACAAGGTCCGAACCCTTCGGGCGGAATTGATAATTTACTCGTTCGAAGGGCTATCATTAAGGTCGTTGGGTATAGAATGATTACTGGTTACATACATACGTTTACTGAGCGTAGACGGCGGCCTGGGAGAAGAACAAACAATGTTTCGGCTCGTTAACAACAGAATTATAACGAGGGGTTATTATGACGTAATAACGAATTCCAAATTTAAATTCGTCGGATGATCTTTTGCAGGTGGGTTCTTGCTTTCCGGGAAAAAAGTTTTAGAACGGTGACAAAAGAGTTTTTGCTTTGTAGTCGAAAAAGTTTTTGCTTAATCAAAATCGTAAAAGCAGGTACGGATGATCCGAATTAAGTTAATTACATGAAAAAGTCCGCTGGGTCTGTTTTGCAGTTGCCTGGTTGGAATTATTGCTATTATCGTGTCAAGTCATATTCATAATTTTGTTGCTCTAGTGACATTAGTGTTAGCAAATAGCGATCGAGAGCTGACAAGTTCGATTCCTGGTCCGAAAAAAGTATTTTAATAGTTTTTAACAACATGAAGTTTGGTGCTATACTTGATAGACTAAAGAAATTTATCGCCTGTCAGGTGGGTTGTTGGTGTGATATTCTTCTGCTTATATGAAATGGTGCTATACAGGTGTATAGAACCATTTTAAGTTAGCCAGGTCGCTCGACTGCGCAGTACGAGTATATGCGTATGCACATGTGCATGAGATTCCGGGTTCGATTTCCGCGTCACACAAAATGTTATTTGGTCAATAAATTCTCAGCAGGAGCAAGGAGACCGGAACTACCCGGTAGAGGGCTACAGGCTTAATAGGTACATTGCTACGTTGAGTTGTTTGTTGAGTAAATGTCCCAGGTAAAATGTAATTTGTCTACCCTATCTGAGTTATAGGCATGAGATTATAGATTATGATGTTATATTAGCCAGCTATCTAAATTAACTATTTTATTTATTTATTTATTCATTCGATCTTACAATTTTTTTTTATTTTTGCGCTGTACATTACATTTATATCGTACAAGATACGTAATAAATATAACATGACTGAAACCGTGTTACATCACTTTGTTTACGTAAGATGCCAATTAAAATGTGATTAAACTCATTATACATTATATTAAGGAAAAGGATACCTAATATCCTTAACATTATGTCTTAATTAAAGATGCGATATTATGAAGAGGTATATATTATTCATTCGTGGTCGAAAATATAAAGGGAAATATTATTTAAATGATGCGATAATATTATTGCGAATCCATGGTTGTAACACTTTTATACCACCTACACATTTACATAAATAAGACATTATACTAGGTATACATATTATTATATGAGATAGAAATTTATTTTACGTCCAACCTTAAAGAAATTCAAAACGGCTATATATCTACAATCTATGAGGCCTGTTGTGCTAAAGTAATCTTATTAAAAAATAACTTGTATTTGTGCTCAAAATTACTAATAATCTGGTTTACACTTCCAGTTAAGCTGATATGCTTATGTCAGAAATGGGTTCACGTCAATTGTATCTCTAATGTGTGAGATTTGAACCGACGACCTTTAGATCGCATGTTCAAACCCTTATATCTTTTCTGTTTCCCGTGTAGTGTAAGGATTGCTCCCTATTAAGTGAGACTTAAAACATAGCGTAATGTATGTAGGTGTGCTACTCGTGTGCCTACGTCCTTATAAATATACAACTGCGACTCTACATATGTATTTCTTATCTAATCTACATGTTTTTAATTTTCACTGTTAGCACACAATATAAAAAGCAATGCAAAAATTTCTCTATTGCCGACTCGAACCGCAGTACTCTATTTAGCAGGTGATCTAAGATTACGACGTTAACAAGTATAATAACTGTAATTTAAAATGTAACCACAGTACTATTCGCAGAACCGTTCTGCCTTATTTCCTATAGGAAACGTGGTTAGCATTTTTTTTTGTTTTGTAGATTGTGCCTTCACTCTTGCAATGGTTTGGGCCGATGACTCGTATTTTTAGAGTTTGTGCGAGCTAATGTCGATTTTAATTTTGTGGTCAATGAATGATTAATCTGTGTGATGAAATAGCGTAACTGTGTTGGTTATATTTTAAAAAGAAATATTAAATGGAGCATTGTGCTATTTAAGCAGCTGTCATACTGAAATTACTATAATTTTAATGTTGAGTACAACAGTAACTGCCATAATATGTACTGTAGACTACTTTATTCCTGAGGAATAATTCTCATAATAAAATGGACCTCAGAATATAATCTAGAATATCAGTGTTGCCTCATTCTAGACTTCATCGTTCAAAGTTAAAGCAGTATATTTTTACTGTTTTATTTATTTCTGTGTTAATTTCTAACTCTTATTTATCATAAATTATGCAACTATTAATCAAAAGTTCATTTAGGTAAGTGACATGCTATTGCTATGCACACGTGTTCAATTTTCTATCACGTTTTATTTGTGAATGTTTACTATTCATAAGCCGGCAAAATTTTGAATACATTTTAAAAGAACTGTTAGCAAAAAATATTGCTAAGCAAAGTATCGCTATACATATTCTATTTCTTTTAAAATTGCGACAGTAAGTCTTACAATAGTCCAATTGTTATCTTCAACTATCCTTTATGATGTTTAATCGTCATCCGTCATTTTGTGGTCGTATCGTTTTTGCTTCCGGTGTAACCTTAATCTCCTTGTAACTAATTTTGATTCCTTTAGACTTATATTTAAGGTTAAAATTTCAGTGTGGGTGTGTCTAACAAATTCGATTCCCATTTCGTTCGCGATGTATGATACAATTGTTGCAACCACCCGCTTTCCTGTAAAACGATACCGAGTTCGACCCTGTGGGTGGTTCAAAATGTATCGAGTTGCTTAGAGGGTTGTCACTTTGTAGTGGTTAAAGTCCATTCGACGAAATACGATGCGACTATTGGAATCTTTTTTTTAGGGTAATCGAAGATCTTTACTTGAAATAGGTAAGTTGTGCACTCAGTTCCAGCGACACCTTGGCAAATCGTGGTAGGTTTAGTCGGTGGTACCCGAAACGTTCTATCTTTCTCCGGATGAGCCCGACATAACCACTACGCTGCCCTTGTCGCGCCTGCCGACTGCACAGCTGGCGTAGTGGTTTAAGTCGTCGCCACGCTACTGTCGTCGCACCGCGTGTTGTGGGTTCGAAACACTGTTGTGTTCAACACGGGACAAAACTTTGAGTGATCCGCAAATGTTTGTTCTAAGTGTGAGTGTTCTTTGTGTCCATTGTTTGAATGTTTGTAAAGCCCCCTGCAAAACAGGAATTATTCCTATAGCGAGATTTGTACTTATTTCAAGTAAAATCTGTTCTACTGCGATAAAAAAAATGTTCTACATGTAGAATTGATTACAATATAGCGTTAGCAGGTAGTATAGAGCAAGCAGGTGTACAATTATGTACATCTACGTAGAGAGCTGACTACATTAAGAGCACATCCTTGTACCTACTGTACTGAACAAGATGTCTCGGACAAGTTCAATTACAGATCAATTAAATGTGACGCCTTGGTAATAATATACTGATTACATCTATATACATACCTATACGTGAATAAAACTCGCAGCGGCACACCGGCGACAAGATTTTTAATTATATATCTATGATTTTAACAACTGAAAGTTTAATAGAGAATAATCTCACAATATGTTTATTTGGCTTTTCAAACTGGTTATTTATTTTCTTCAAATATATTGGCTGATATTTTAAGGACATAGAATTATAGATATCTATAGGTAATGACTGATCAATGATAATGCTATACAAATATAATATGATTTTATTTGTATTATAATATTATTTATTAGAACCTTAGTGTTCAAGTTAAATCCATTAATCAATTTGACCACCATAGCATTGTAGAATGGAGCTTATAGTTTTAAATTCTTCGAACTATTAGGCACATTACTCTGTGCTAATTTACTGACACTTTCCTAACAGAAAAACCCAAAATAACAATTTTCTCAACCTGAAAATCGAATCGCAACCTAACAAAGCAGTCTTAAAAATATAGTTTAGAAATAAATTAATGTATTGTATGTTGCGCAACTGTACTAGTCGAATACACAATCTGAATCACTAGTTTCGTAAGCACAAAGGTACACGCGACACAAAGCACCAGCGCAATATTATATTATTTCGTATTGTGCCAATTGTCAATCGCAACAACTTGGCCTGTTTGTCTCGCGTAGTATTGTGCGATTTCTGGACCGAACGTAGTAACCAAATTACATTCTATCACTCTATAAACTACACCTTCTTGAACTTTAAAACTTATGCCATTGTAATAAGATCTATGATAAAGTTTTAGCTTAGTACGGTCTAACGTTGTAGAAAAGTTTGTAGGAGAACTAAAGCTAGCACAGTCGGAAGTGGTCATTAAATTATGTATTTGGTGTACTGCAGCTGTTTATAAGTTTGCCGTTTTTTAATCATGAACGTTAGAAGTGAACAATGATTCATGTTGAACATAATGGCCTTGGGTTCAATGTGACGGACCTTTGATGTTGGTATGTCATAATATTTATTGTTAGTTATTGATATTGCTACTGTGACCTAAAGAATGTAGGTTAATAAGGTGGTATACTGATATTATAAATGCCTAAATGTGTAGTGAGAGACTGACACAATATCAGCCGTATTTTTAAACTTTCCCACTGCTGGGTACGGGCTTTTCTCAGTGTGAGAAGTGTTAGGGCATAGTCTACAACGCTAGCCCAGTGTAGGTTGTCAGACTCCACATAATTGTAAAGAACATTATGGATAACCCTCAGACGTACTATGTCTGCATGTCATTTACGATAGGTAAACGAAAACATAGTAAGAAAACATGTATAGGTTTTCTTACTATGTTTTCGTTCACCGTATAGCAAGAGATACATATTTAATACTAGTTTTCACCCGCGGCTTCACTCGCGTATATGTAGGTTAGGTTAGGTTAGGTTTGCAACAGTTCTTTTTCTGGATGAAAGGTACCCTATGTCCTATTCTGTACCCCTGACAACGTGTATGCAAAATTTCATGTTGATCGGTTACGTAGTTAAGGCGTGAAAGTGTAACAAACAAACAAACTCATTTTCGCATTTATAATATAAGTAAGGATGTACTATACTTCTAAAAGTCAGGATGCGTGCCTTAGAATCGAACTCAAACCCTCTGCATGGGACTCCAACCCCGCTTAATACCATTTTTAAAGGTACCTACTGATTTTTTGACATAACACAGAGAACATTATCTGACCGCCACTACTGCAGAGACTACCGTTCCACGTGATATTTTCGTATTTCTTACTAGGAGTGTAAACAAGAAAAAACTACAACATTAGATAAAAAATGCAGCGTCCAGAAATCTGTGTCAAATGCCGGCCATCTAATACATATATGTGAAATTTCGATACAAAGAATATTTGATGCCCTCAGCGATCGCTCACCTGAATATTCGATATTTCGAACACTTAATGCATAGAGTGCTCGTTTTACTGAGTGTACGATTTATCAAGCTTTCGATAAAATAAACGTGCCACTATTTGGACATTCGATTAATAGCTGCCGATCGATTGCGATGACTTGTTATTCAATATGACGTAGGACACTATGTGTAACCGTTTACTTTCTCAATTGATCTTCATGCTTCATAGATCGCGATAATACGCAGTCATATTGACCTCAATAGTTACTAAATTTATAAATACTAGAATGAATAAGTTTTTCCATATTTTTATGACATACACATATAAACGTACATAGTATCAAGACTTTATCACTGAAGGGCTAAGCACAATAGAAACATCCATATTTCACCCGCGAGTTTAATATCCCAGGCACTAGACGGCGAGCCTATTGCCGTCTATTAAGGTGGGTCTACGCTAGACGAACCGAGCACGAGCCGAGCACTTCGTGTAGTGTGAACCGACTTACAAGCCTCGAACGAGCGCGCTTCAAGCGTTTGGTTCGTGCTCGACTGTGCTCCGTCTACTGTCGGTTTTTTGACGAACACAAAGGGATTTGAATCGCGCTCACTACGTTCGAGAACAGTGATTGTTCTAGGCTCGTTGTACCTCCACACTTGACACCGCGAGTATGCGACTCGAATTGTGCTCAGCTCGTGCTCGGCTCCTCTAGCGTAGCGTACCTTTAGGTAGATTGCCAGACTCTGCGAGACTATTGTCAATTTCTTGACAGACAACCCCAGTTACACTTTGCTCTACCTGGGAACCGAACCCGAAACCTCACTTCAGGCACAACAGTCGCAATTGCTACTGCTCCGCAACCGAGATTTCATCGCATAATAATCAAATACAGTAAAATGGTCCTACTTTGCTCCCCTATGGGTAATTATGCTCCTCTGTTTTATCGCCTAATATGTTATTAGGAAATATGTAATCAGGAAAGCGTAAATTTGCTCCATACTTTCACAGTTGAGATTAGTTGACAAGTGTATCTCCTTATTCATTGTTTCATATATTTAATCAAATACTTCATAATGTTGATATACCAATAAAAATATGGTAGATAAAATGTTCTTCTTTAAATAAATACTTCTGACTATATGTTATAATTAATAATTTAAAAACTATTTATAATTTTCTGAATTTGGAGCAATTTTTGGAGCAAAGTAGGACCATGTTACAGTATATAATTGAATTGATAATAAATTACTTATATCTGTTTTTGTCGTTAATTTTTCTTTCATTTTTAAGCATTCATTTCAAGAAAATACAGACATTTTCTAGTAAAGATACAACAGCAACAAAGAACAGCTACGCTAACTTATGAACTGTACGCAAATTAAACCCGCAAGAGTTGGCGCGTTGGTAGTTACAAGGCGACCACTTAACCTTCTAAGTCATCCATACAATTCTTTTCAAAACATCACATGGGCAAAGTCGCAGTAATAAACTACCATCTAACAAAATATAATGCAATATAATTATATAAATACTTACAATATCGCCGTAAACCATATTACATTATACGGCTGACTAGCTTCATAATTTTATTTCGTAACCTTGTCATTACGTTTGACGCAATGTATGTAATACAAAATTTTGTTTATCTGTTTAGAACGGAGAGTTTATGCAAAAGGCAACAATGAACATCGTTAAGGCGCTTTGGTGTCAGAAAATTTCATTGAATTTGGTAATCATTGTATGTAAACGTGTGAGATGCGTCCGTTTTAGTTAAACGCATGTTTATAGAGCTGATAATGCCAGGTACGTTTGCAGAGTGAGAATATTTATCCATAGCATATATTATGCTTAATATTACTTGCATAGCCTAGTCAAACTAAAATTAAATAAAATAAAAAAATAAAAATCTATATCATTACAGCTATATATTGTTTTTCATAGTTCATTATTAACTGGATTATGACGTTGTGGCATCAGTCTAAAGTCTTAAAATATTTTAACGAGACATTCAAATCATATAAAATACTTAATATTGAGAGTCAAGATGGCGGGTGTACCATAGCTAATCAAATTGTACCGATTACCAAAAAAATGTACCTGATATACACTATAGATTATTATAGTTTATGTGTCAGAATCACCCAGACCATTAGGTCTGAGTGATTGTGACATGTAGAAAATACGTAGGAGTAGTGTTCGACGATATTGCTGATATTGAGAGCATGTATTTCCATTTTAATTCAAAATAAGGAATGGCGTGCGCTCGTAGCATACGAATTTAAATAGTGAAGTCATCTTAGTGTTTATTTATTTATTTATTTGGGGAAACAAACAGATACACACAATTCTTAAATTAAATAATTTATAAGAAAAGATGGTGGTAAGTATGTACCTCACAACGTTATCCACGTGTTAGTAAAATATTTGTTTTGAAACTAATTGCATGCGAGCAGAACTTTAACAATGTAAATATTGTAAGTTAAATACAGTAGGAACATATAACAAATAGAAATTACAAAAAATCAATGTTAGTAAAAAATAAAATAATAGAAATGGTATAAAATACAGATATTGAATAAAAAACAATTAATTATTTGTTACATTTAAATAAACACAGAAATCTAAATAATTAAAAACTAACGAATAAGGTATAATTATTAAAGTATTATAAGAAACATTCAATAATAATGAAAAAAAAAGAAACTAAAAAAAAAACTGTAAAATTTCAACTAATAATAATATTTAATATAAAAATAATAATAATATTTCAATTACTGATCAAAATAATGTGTGTGAAAATTAATGATAGATTTAGTATAGGATAAAATAATTAATAACTTATATAAAATTTTTTAGTCTATTATTTTAAAAATTTAATTAATTATATATAATTTAAATATCTCTGTTTACTTTATTTGTGCTGTTCGTAATATTGTACTTTATTTAATACCAGCTTTTGCACGCAGCTTCGCTCGCGTAAAAGTAGACTAAGTTAGGTTATATTAGTAACAGTACCTTTTTAAATAAAATTTTAACCATGCTACTCGGTGATAATATAGTTTTCTAATGGCGAAAAGATTTTTGAACCCGGTTGAGTAGTTTCTGAGTTAAATCGTTACAAGCAAACAAATAAAATATATTATTATAATCTTTCCTCTTTGTGATATTATAGTATAGACTAGCTATCCCTCGGCATGAAAGTTACCGTTTAGGCCTTTCTGTACTTCTGACAACGTGTATACGGAATTTCATGATGATCGGTTGAGTAGTCACGATCTGAAAGCGTAACAAAGGAAATCACATTCGCATTTACAAAATTAGTTAGGATTGATTTCCTATTGCAGCGAATAAAACAAAGAAGTAGAATGGATCACAGCAAACGTGTTCTTGACCTTCATCCATAAAGTTACAGTACTTATAAACATTACATAGCGAACCTATAATCAACAGTAAAAGAGAAACACACTAAAATTATAACAAGCACATACCAAACTAAACACTCTATACACATCTGAGCTTTAAGCCGCTTTGTATAACACAAAGGAGCAGTAACAATATTTTGAAAGCTCACAGAAAACTGCGTCCAACAATGCCTGCATTCATGGATGACACGAGCGCGCCTGTGAACTATGAAAACGGAAGTTGACATTACGATGCGCCTACATATAGTAGTAGACTTTGTTTGACTTCCTTGTGTGAGATTAGATAAAAAAAAATAAAGATTTCGCCCGCGGCTTTGCTACCGTTGCTTTGAGGAAGTGAAAATGTTGTTATACGTACCATACAATGTTAAAGACTTCCTTACTAATAAGCGTTGTTACAACCTACAATACCTATAAGTAAGTACCTTGTTATTAATTTTTATTTTAAAAGGTAGATGAACTTTGTTGTATAGGTACTTGTTCTATTGATGTACATGTACATATAACTATTTTTAGTAAAAGATTATCGTCATTTATTGGTTGCTGAAATGTCTTGAAATACGTGCATACAACGATGATTAATATTATTGTATGACCCGCAAATATACAATGCAATAAACGAATGAGGGCATGGCCATGATCACAAGCGTCAAGCTTTAATTAACAAACGTATATTAGCCTCACATAAACATATATACAAGAATACTTGACTTAAAATTAAAGACTCCATGGATGGCGCTGTCGCCTTGCTACTGCTAGTGCACTAGGTGTTGTAGAAGAAAGATAAGGTTTTTTTTGTTTTTTTTAATTTTTCTCCTTGTAAGGAAGGTGAAGTATATAATATGTTCTTTTAGATTTATTTACTTATTATGTAGACATGTTTTATTTCATATATAAAAAAGATAGAGATAAGTTTATTCTTTTTTTTTCTTTGTAAGGGGAAGGTGAAGTGTGTATGCTCCTTTAGATTAAATAACCTATTAAGTATGCTCCTTAATAATAATATTGTATTCTGCTTACTATACAGTTTACTTCATAATGCGCATTATATTGTAACAAGTATTCAATAAACTAATTTCGTACGTTCCGGTTTTTCTTTAATTTATCTTAGGACCCCCAATACTACAGTTCGACCTCCACACCAGACAACTGGTTATTTTTATTTGTTGTCCTGTAGGTCACTGGGATTATAAAACAACTATCTCCTATTCCGGGCGTTGTCTTTTATATCCCTTAGAAAGAAAAAAATATCAAGCATTATAAAGATTCTTATATCTTTTTATACATGTTAGTTAAAATACCTAAAAAAAGTAAGTGAAAAAAATCTAATTAAATCTTTAGGGGAAATTTTTCATAAAGTTATGGTGGTATTCTTTTTTGTACCAAATTCATGTCTGCTCAAAATACTAACGATACATTTTTGTCATAAAGCACAGGTAACCGGCAGGTTATGACATCGAAAACACACCGCACCATGCCATATTTCAAAACTACGTGTCTATTTCAATTACCCAAAGCTCTCCGAAAAATCCTAAAAAACTAACAACAATATTAGCGATCCATCTGAAATTCAACTAACCGTCCATATTCTGTCAAACTGACGTGAACCAACGCTCTCAATTTGACACACCTATCGCCCATACAATCTACCTACGTATAACTAAAAAGATACACACCAAAATAACTCTTATTGTAGAAGTAATAAGATATATTTAAAGGGAATGTATAATTTTGTGTTTTGTATAACATACGGGCGTTCATTCACGAGATTCGCCCAGAGATTGTGGTACATCCATCAAGCCGAATGTCAAACCTAATACGGAACTGGGTCCCGTGAGATACTATTCGTAATTATGTGTTTCAATGCATCGAACGTCATCCGATTAAAATTGGCATTCGATAGGGGAGAGCAGTTGAGAATTACTTTGTTGTGCTACCACGATTTCGTTCTAATGAGGACAGAAATTAAATTTGATAATATCTGATTGACTCGGCGATTGACTGGCGTTTAGGGTTCATGATACGCCCCCGCACATTTTTCTAATACTTACATATAACTAGATAACGTATGTGATTAACAACATATCGTACTTATCCATAACAAGGACAGACACACAATGCTGATAAATCACTCATCCATAGTTTATTTAGCATAAGTACCAACAAATAATTCAATTTGTGGACATCTAGCTAACAACAAAACAGTTAAACAACGCTAATTAGTGTCAAAAATTTCGAAGTTTGTCAAATTTTTTACAAGATCGGCAACGCGCAAATGATGCCTCTGGTGTTGCAGGCGTCAATAGGCTACGGTGACCACTTACCATCAGGTGGGCCGTATGCTTATTTGCCACTCCAGTAGTACAAAAAAAAAACAAACCTATTCTGCTACAATACAGGTAACATACCTACCTTTGCTTTCTTTTTTTATATTTATTTTACATACCTATTTTACCTAGGTAGGTATACGAGAAAATAAATAATTATAATTAACAACATATTTAATGACAAACATCAGAAGAGAGAGTCATGAACTGTCATCAACATTCACAATAAACTTACGATGCGGATCTTCCGCATGTTTGCCATTTTACAGCCAACAAAACATTACCTTCCTTTTAAAAAATTGCCTGAAATAAAGCACGAATGTTAACTAAACGTGATGAAAGTTTGAGACATCATACATTTTTAATGTTTGTTTCATACCTGAAAATGTTTGTTCTAAGAGCTTCCTTGCACCAAAAGAACACTTTCACCATGTAGCTTTCGCTTGACACAAAACACTATTCCAAAAAAAAACATCAAGAGTAAGTAGCAAATGTAACTATCACAGCTTTCTGTAGCTGACCAACATCACTATATACGAACTTGTTAATTTTCTGTAACATGTGACAAAAACTGTCATACCACGTTGTTGTTGACATTTGCGTGTCTCTAATTTGTTCTTTTAGTATAATTAGCGATAAAGTGAGGAAGCCTTTTTTGTGAAAAATGACAATTATTATGAAAATATACGCAAATATGAGTGAACCACGTATGAGTCACGGACGCATGGGCGGAACATATCACAATCTTTGCAAATAGTCGGCATCCTGTCTTTACTCAAAGTATCTATGCAATCTTTATCTTCCTATTCAGCACACGTATCTTACTTTACAATGCAAAATAAAATCTCTGATAAAAATAACGACGGTACCAATGGTACAGTAGTTTTTGTAGTCACCTCGTCTTGGCCACTACATACTTAATACTCGTGTTATCAAATGTGTGGGATTCACAAGTAACTGTTCTAAGTCCTAGTATTTTTATGGTCATAGATCAAAGTAACGTTGCCCGCGATACAGGAGTTATATTTATTGTGTATGCAAAAAACTTATTATGCAAATTCTAGGAGACAACTAAGAATTATATGAAATATTATTTAAAAATTGTAATCTATTTTTACACTTTTAAAGTGACAGTAAGGGTGAACCTGTCTGGTAAACCGTTAATACACGCTATGGAAGCTTAAGACAAAGAGCATTTTGTAGAACCTTAAAAAAGGGGTTTCTGTGTTACTAGCGAAATAAACGAAATATGCTAAAATCCTGCTGACAGCATAGCGCTTCCATAAAGAACTTAGAAACGTTATTCACCTCAGAAATACAATAAAGGTTGGTTGGCTGCAATATTCTATATAGGGTGTATGTGTGTGCAAATGCATCCACAGTCAGGCTACTTCAGTTTAAGTGAAGTCCTAGACTGAAGCGAAGATCTTGCTATACTACCTATATAATTTTACTTTTATAAATTATATGCAATAGCCAAAACATTTTTTCTCTATGTGAATACCGAAAGAGAAACAACAAGGCTGTTCGAATTGAACATGAACACAAAGTACGTGTATTACTACTCGTACTTTGCTCCTCTCTGTTTGGGTGAAAGAAAAACGTCTGTAAGATATTGACTGCAAAATACATTTTACATTATGCAATATAGCTACTAAAACGATACGTAAAATATAACTGTACACGCGCGAGACAATGGCGTCATTAACGAGACACAATAATGTTTATGATTAACTTATGCAAATATTTATCCGTGATTAACTCCATGTTGACAGAAATTGCCCGGTTTATGCTGCGGTTCGATCATTATGGAGTCAAAACATCCACTATTCATAGTCTCTGTGTTGGCTTTGTGGTGGTGTTTTTGAAAATAGCTCGTTGTGAGCTAATAAGCATTATGACGCCCGTCTATTGTGATACATACATGTTTGTAATTAGAAATATTACACGAAATACTGAGCAGCTACGTCAATAATAGTCTCGTTATTCTCCTCGTCCAAATCTCTCCAAATGTAATGCATTTTAAATTTATGAGCGTTTGAGTAATCTGAGTTTTACCCGGTATATTATTCTCACAACTATTCGGAAGTAGGCTTGTTGTAAGACGCTAGTCGGATAGACTTTGTATAAAGCCGTAATAAATTCTCAACACGTCGATATTTGATGAGAACTCGCCGTTGGTAGGCGCTTAGCAGGTATTTTGGTTATTCTAAAAGCGCATGTACATTATAACTTTAGATAGCATTTCGCATTAAATTTAAACCACTTTAAATTAATATTATTACGATTAATTTTCTTTACAGCTTACAACTACTTATATTTATACTTACAACTACTTATATTTATACTTACAACTACTTATATTTATACTTTCCATGTCATCTCGGTTGAGTCGCTGCTGCGTTTGGCACCCAATCATAAAAAGCAACCTTTGCAAGCAATAATAAGTGGAGTGGCCAATTCTAATCCTAACTAATATTATAAAAGCGAAAATGAGTTTGTTTGTTTGTTTGTTACCTTTTCACGCCTAAACCACTGAACCGCTCATCCTGAAATTTTGCATATACGTTGACAGGTATACAGAAACGGACATAGGCTACCTTTCATCCCGAAAAAAATACTGTTACCGAGGAAAACAATAATAACGTTCTTATGATAATAGATGGCCCCACGTGTCTTTCGAATCATGATTGAATTATATTATTACAAGCACAGTACAACCAGAATTGATTGTCAAATTCTAAATCAACGCGAGCGAAGCCGCGGGCAAAATCTAGTATAAAATAAATTAAAGAGCTAAATAAAACGGCCTTAATCGGATAATAATTTGTTTATTGCTAAATTTGTATTTCTTCGGTGCAATTCTATAAAATCTTATTACTAACTGACTTCCAAATCCGCACGATATAAAATTGTTTGGCACAGTTATCTATATAGTGAACTTGTTATGGTAAAAATAAAACTAGTGAATTCAAAGAAATCAAAAATTCAAATAAATAGTCGATGAGCCCTAGTTCTACTGACTTGGCTATATTAGAGATATCTTCCAGCACACACAACAGCTCAACTTTTGAAATACGCTGAAAGCTCAAAATAATAAGGTACCTATTTAACTAGTAATAAATCCTTGTGAGTCTTATCAGATGGTCTCAATAGTATTTATATAAGGACAAAGTTGTATAATCACAACACATATAATATAGAATAACTTATAAGAAAACAAAGTAAAATTTAATGTTAATACTAACTAGAATAGAATAAGTCTAGACAAGACTTAGTGGTATTGATACGAAGCGTGTACAAGTCTTGATAGACTCTGCTTTGATTAAAATTGAACAATTACCTAGTAAATGCCTATTGTCATCGTTATAGAAAATAAAACTTAGACCTAGGTACGAAGAGCTAATATTTCAAATAGCAATTATTAGTGTATTGTTGGTAGATGACGTATAAGATTACTGTGATTTTTAGTATATTGCCATGATCACACACACACACCACATGCAATTGTCCCATGTTAATACTAAGGATCATCAGTATTGAGGTACAATTGTTGTTACCAAGAGCAGGCATTAAAATTTTATATTTGATATGCTAGCTATTGCTCTTCATTACATTTACAACTTTATATTTGATATGCTAGCTATTGCTCTTCATTACATTTACAACTTTATATTTGATATGCTAGCTATTGCTCTTCATTACATTTACAACTTTATATTTGATATGCTAGCTATTGCTCTTCATTACATTTACAACTTTATATTTGATATGCTAGCTATTGCTCTTCATTACATTTACAACTTTTTGTTACTTTACCCATCCGTTGTGATTCCAACTTTCTTTCTCCCATGCATAATAATTGGATGTAATTTTTAGAGTAAATATTATTTACTCTAAACCAGAGGTTCCCAGACTTTTTTGACATAGACCACTATAAAAATGTAGCTGGTTCCGGTGGACC
This sequence comes from Catocala sponsa, assembly GCA_963564715.1. Lineage (NCBI taxonomy): Eukaryota > Metazoa > Arthropoda > Insecta > Lepidoptera > Erebidae > Catocala > Catocala sponsa. The sequence continues at coordinate 11,143,878 of OY751338.1, forward strand.
CAGCTACATTTCTACCATATTCTATCAAATCATAAATAAGATCAAATCTCACCGACAAATCAGTAAATTCAAGACCACTGGTACTGAATATGGAATATGCAAGTTTTTACAAGTAACCTCAGTCACTGAGCTACTTAAAATATTATCTGCCTACATTGATAGGTGAAGTCAAGCCAACATTTTTGTTCTTCACTCACGAAAGCAAATAAATTTTCTCGTGGACACCCGCTTACGAATTGTAGACCCTTATTTTTTGTCACGCCAATGTAGACCCCCGTCAAGTCTCTCGTGGACCCCTGGGGGTCCACCTGGACCACTTTGGGAACTAATTCTCTAAACTGTCTACTACATCGATTTTGACTTCAATGACTGATTATAAAATCAAGCTCAAAGTGCCACACCAAACACGTAAACAAATTGCTTTACCTAATCACAATGTTTCTCCAAACTACATATATATTCCCATTATTTCTAACACTTCTCAGTTAGTATAAGTTAGTGGTGTAAGATAGACACATTTGTTATGGGTGCACCACAAAGGGGCTAAGTTCACTTCACACAAGACAAACTAGACACATACATCAGAAGTCGTCTTAAACTTTCGTATTTTCCGACAAGTTAATTAAATCTTTTACAAATGTCACTGTTGGGTCATGTTCTTAGAATTTACTGAGGAATAAAGTATATGCAAACTGGAATACTAATTCCAGTTTGCATATACTTTATTCCTACCTATTTTATTACAAAATAATTTTAGTACAAAATAGGCACTAGCCTATTTTGTACTAAAATGTACTGAAAACGAGTGTATGAGTAAATTAATAGCAATTTTAAGAATATAGTTATGGAATGTTTAGGGAGGTCTTATAAGTATTAAATCTTTCTTATTGGTTACCACACACAAAATCTCGTGTTTATTTCTTATTCAAAACATATGTATGTGTGGAAGAGCTATATATTTTAGGGGTTTCAAAGGTCGCTAATCGTAAAACTCGTTCATTAGGTCGACTAGAATATTAATATGAAGAGTACTTATGGTTTAAAAACGTACAATATTTATACATTTCTATCGGCTTTTAAAAACACCTTCAAGCTAAAATATAATCCAGGTTCACAGAAGCGCAATATTATTAAAAAAAATGGTTTTTCCGTTCCATAAGTTAAAGTATATCTTAAAAAAATGGTCTTGGGTATACAATGTAGTATTTCAAGCCCAACACCCGAGCACAATGTCCACTGTCGCGATAGTGGCATAGTCTACGCTCAGCAGTAAGCCGCGCGATGAAACACATTTTTATACTATAAGGTAGCTAATAATAATGTCCTCCAGACCGAATTGCGGCCACGGGGGCCAATCTTAACAGAGACTGGCCATCTGCGCAGGAGATATTATAGTGCACAAGTATGTTCGCAAACACAAGTGCACTCTCTGTTCCCTAACCCTCATGATCCAATGGGACGGTAATGCGACACGACCGGAGAGAGATCAGGCACAGGACCAACGGCTTTACGTGCTTTTCGAGGCACGGGGGTGTCTAACACCGCCAACTTTCTAACTCCGGGCTCGTATTGAGATTTCTTAACGGAAAAATCCAATATCTTTTTGTTGGCCCGACCCGGGATTCCAAGCCGAGACCTCATGCACAGCAGTCGCATTCACTACCGCTGCACCTTGGAGGCAGTTAGTCTAACATGCGTATGTGGTTACCAGAAAAACACTTACACCAAGTACATTTCTTGCGCAAGAAAAAGGTGGCGGCGTTGGCGTAGTTGCCAGATTGAGATATAAAGAGACACCTGGTTGCTGATAGCACACTTTCTTGAAAAGGAACATAAGGAAGACACTATTAGAACGTGAAAGAATTGTTTTTAAGATTGACTTGGAATACGTCTTTGGACGATATGATTATCAGAGATCATTAATTTTATGGTTATAATTTAAGGTCAACAAGAACAATAGCTTAGTTAAAATCTAGCGGTACTATTATAAACAATATGAGTGAATAGTTTTGGTATGCCACCACTATAATATCTGTATTCAGCACACTGATAAAAACCTTTTATCAAGACCCAAACAATTTAAACTTACTTAGATGGAACCTGCAATGAATTGAATGAGAAAAATGGAGGGGTGTCAATGAGAAATTTCTTGTTCCCTTTTCAGCAAAACAGGAGTTTTGTTCAAAAAGGAACAAGAAATTTCTGCCTTTTTTGAGCTTTCGGCGTCTTTCAAAAGTTGTAAAATCTAAGTATAAAAATATACAATTATACCCTATTTGCCCTAAAATGGGGTATGATTGTATATTTACACTTATATAATAATGTAATAATACTTATCGTCGTTGGCTGTAATGAACACCATGTACTCAAGCAACTCCACTTAAATTTATTAAAAGAGCCCAGACCTATCACAGGTGAGTCATTATTCAAAAAACATTTTAATACCGCTATTGTCTTTCTACAACTTTATATTTTAATTGAAAATAAATTTAATTGTATAATACAATAAGTTATATAAAGATAATAGCAATCACGAAACGTTTAGTCAAAAGATGGCGCAATTGAGATTCATAGGCAGATATTTTAGACAAAAAGCATTGAGTTAATATGTACTAACGCACTTAGATAAATACACGGCAGCGTGTTCGAAATAATTTAAAAATTTGATGCATACAATGTTACTGCTTAATTAATATTGCACTCCAACGAGTCGTTCCAGTAATCACCTGGCTCAGATTAAGTTAGCCAGAAAGTACTCACTCTAACACGTGTTCCGAACAATTTAGTTGATAAGTCACTAGTTCACATATTAACAGCCCTGTATCAAACTGTCCCACTGCTGGGCACTGGCCTCTTCTCTGTGCGTCAAGGTCTACGTAATACTTAATAACTCAATGCAAAAAGTTGAGATTTTTAGATTGTACTACTTGCAATTTATGATTATTTAGTAGAAACACACACTTACATGCACCGGCATTATATGTTTTCTTGATATCCGATGCGATACAAAATATCAAAGGATATGTATGTACAAGTATTCACATTCTTTTTTTTTAATACCAGGAACAGTCCGTATTCTAAACACACTGATAACACTACTATACTAATGCTTAAAACAATTAAAACAAAACTCTTAATTGTATTCTTTACTTTTGTTTCAATAGTACGCATTGTCAGCTAAAACGTGAAAATTGTGATTGTTAGAATTTCGTTCAAGTCATAATACTAAACAACATCCTATATACTCACCTTTAGCACCTAAAACACAAGTATTTCGCATCAGAGGTTCCTGAAAACCTCAATTCCCCTACAAAGACAAGATTGTTTCACTACTGACAATAAACTTGATCATTTTATGTGAACATAAAAGCAACTTTAAACGTCGGTAAGTCTACAATTTGTTTTCGAGCAATAAACGCGGCAATTACGGTTTAAAAACGAATTCCAATTTCAAACTTTCGTTTTCGAAATTGGAATTGTATATTTTTTTATTATCTGTATAGTTTGATTTGATTTATTGTGTTTCTATTATAAAATAAAATACTGTGTAATTCAATAATTAAGTTAAAAGTGTAATAAAATTTTATAGCGTGTAATATAAAGTTTTATGTGAGAGTAGTGTTGGAATAGCGCAGTGGTTAAAGTGGTTCTCTAGCCACTGTTAACACAAGACAAAATATTTATTATCTAGATATAATCTTGGCAGTGCTAAAATTATATTTTATGAATAGAATAGAGTATACCGACACTGACTACGTCCTGCTATCCAGTGGTCACTGTCGCCAAGGCTTCTGACCTATCTTGAGTTAGATTCAAGGAACGAACACAGAGTTTATAAGTGGTTTCTTGTAGTTCTTTCTATTTTATGTTTAATCTTTCTGCCAGCATGACATTGTGGACTATAGAAAGCAAGATTTACAAACACTGTTTGAAATTTCAAACAACTGTCTTCTCTATATACATATATCTAGATACACATATTATATATAATTAAAGTTAATTTATTAACTAACTAAATATTCTTATTAACTTTACTTTGACTCACGGGCTAAGTAAGTGCTAGTTGACACTGGCCAGTTCGTAATTTTCTAATATTGCAATATATTAATTACTCAGGATGGCCAAAAGCCATATAGTCACGATAGTATAAGACACTATCTAAAGGCAATATAATAAAGCAGGTCTGTTGAAGTCTAGCATACAAAATACATAAATATACTTACGTTCATTGTCCAAAATACTCATTAGAATCATCTCTTATTGGAAGTCATCGTCGTCAGATTATCAGTGATTATCTTGTTCGACAAGAACTAACAGATACTTTTATTATGATTTATTTTTGAGTATTATTATTGTTTTTCGTGTCGCGGGGGACTTAAAACATTCAAGGAACAAACACAAAGGACACTCAGACTTCAAACAACTACTAATTGTGGATCACACAAATTTTCGTCCCGTTTCCGTGGGGATCGAACCAATGAAAAGATGGACTGACTGCAGATAATTACAGAAAATTAAAGGTGATATTTCGCTAAAAAACAAAAATTTATAAAAATCTCAGACATATTGAAAACTTAACTATTAAATAAACATGTTATATTAATTTCCATTATAATAATGTCCTCTAGACCGAATTTCGGCGACGGCGGCCAATCTTAACGGAGACTGGCCATCTGCGCAGGAGATATTATAGTGCACAAGTGTGTGCGTAAACACAAGTGCACTCTCTGTTCCCTAACTCTCATGATCCGATGGGACGGTAATCCGACACGACCGGAGAGAGATCAGGCGCAGGACCAACGGCTTTACGTGCTTTCCGAGGCACGGGGGTGTCTAACACCGCCAACTTCCTAACTCCGGGCTGCTATTGAGATTTCTTAACAGAAAAACCCAATAACTTTTTGTTGGCCCAACCCGGGATTCGAACCCGAGACCTCATGCACACCAGTCGCATTCATTACCGCTGCGCCACGGAGGCAGTTCGATTATAAGTAGTATGCACTATTTTTTAAAATGTTAATCCTAGTATCAACTACATTTACTGTAACGCCTTCTCATTCATTAAATCCATTATGCCCTTTCGCTTACAGATCGCATACCAACAAATAGACATACATACATACACCCTAAAATTTTACCCTCGTTCTAATATAGTGGGCTAAAAATGCATCTGCCGCCTGAGGGATATACCCTTTGTCACACGGAATAATTCACAAACATTCAAACAACGAAGACAGAATACACAGAACTGGAACATCTATTCTTGGATCCCACAAATTTATATTAAACTCACAATATTGGAAGTATTGGTATTGGTAACAAAGAAATTGTAGTAAAACACGTTGTACGTAGCAATCTAACAAATTAATTGCACAATGAAAGTATCTTAATATAACTGGTGCATACATTGAGAATAGAGTACACGGCCATCCGTTTAGTATAATCTCTTTGATGATGACGGTGTCATCCTGGTGGTATCCTGCCGCTATAAAATTATCGCCGATATAATTTTCGCCGTTAAACTTAACGTTTGGTGAGTATTATGTATAATGTTACTGAATTACCACTGTATCGTACCTAAATAAAAAAATCAAAATATCTGTTCCAGAGTTCCATTCTCACAAGGGACAAACATTTGTCTGAATTACAGATAGTTGTTCCGTATCTTGATATTGTTTTCGTTCATTACGTCAGCGTCTATGAATTTTCTCTCTCATGAAACAAAGAGTCCTTGTAGTTTTATAAATAGCAGTTTCCTTAAGCTACTGTAATGAAAATTCTAATGAACCAAATTCCCCAAATTATTTCTTAATTAGCTTAACATAAACATAATTATTGATAAAAAATTTTTTCAAATTGGGGACACATAAATAACATATGTTATTTGAAATAAATGCCAATAATTATCGCAAAGTAATTACAAACAAACTCGAAAAATAAATCTACTTAAAAACGTCAAACAATTGAGCTCGTTGATATGATGCGAAATTATTTAATTAAATTGTTTATTAATTAACTCTGAAATGCGATCTAAAGGTATTGAATATTAAAATAATTAAGCTGGTAATAAATTAACAAAATATAAATTATAAATTATTTGTGCGCGCGGTTTGGCCTGACTTATCGATTGTATCTTTATTGACACAACAATCAGCCAATTACTGTGTCCACACGAAGCGCATTGTCGGGTCTCCGACATAACGTATCCCAGATGTTACGGTTAAGGTCCGAAATTATGGAAAGCAGCATACTACAATGACATCGTAAATATATGTATTAATCACCTATGCTATGATCATTATATAGTTACTCAAACGAATAAACCACCGGTCGGTAAAACGTCTTATTAATATTATTGGTTTCTTATATTTAAACATGATTGGAATATTTTGAGATTTTATATTTAATGCACTTTTATGGTGCGACAAAATATAAATATTGCACACAAATTATGCTTATGCCAATGCCCGCGCAATAGAGAGACAATTGTCATTAACTAAGAATATGCTGTTTAATACCGCTGATATCTATAAATAAGTAAGAGTACCTATTTAAAAATTATTAGCAAAAAATAATAAGTACAGACCCGAATTCTTCCTGGTTTATTAAATGCTTTGTTTAAAAATACAACTCTCTAGGCATAATTGCCGAGCTTAACACTTAATTTTAAACAATTATTAGAAAAAGGCAACACTCCACACACTGCGTCATCCAAGCAGTCGAATAATAAAAAATGTAGTTCAATATTGCTTTCATTTACTAACATTTTTTTAGATATGTCTGGGCCTCTTGTGTTTTTACGGTATACGTAGTTTGACCGCAACATGTAAACACTCTAATTAGCCTAATACTTTAAAGTTTAACAGACGACCTATTGTACGGTGAAAGTAATAGATAGAAGATAATTGTTTATGTGGATGATTTTATAATTTGTTCTTACTAATGATACCGATTTTCTAGAATGAGAACATTTGTAAATGTTAATGCTAGTTAATGTATTTTCATTGCCGTGTTTGCTGTTGAATGAGTATGTTTTCATAAACATATGTATGTTTTTGAGAACATACATTCATTGATTAGACACACCACAGCTGAATCTATTAAGGATTTCAGTATCTCCATTACCTATGTTGTTATTTTAGCTATAATGATAGCAATAGATGTTTTGTGTCATTTGTTTTAATGTTTACGAAACTCCCGTAGCATAGAGATATCAGTCCTAAGCAAATAGTAAAATTTCTTAACAATCGGTCAAACGCATGTCAACTGTTGCGATTAGCTAAATGAATTAGCAACAGCCAAGCAAATTACTCGATATGTGTTTGATATTGACTCGTCATTGATTATAATTTCACAAATTACTATAATGGCGAATACAATTCTGCTAACCTTTTTTAAAATTTATTTGACTTGTTGGATTGGCTTCTACCAATATTGGTTTTACCGGTTCGATTCCCTGGCCGTACCAAGAATGATTTAGTTTTTTTCTTTCGTTTTTTGTCATTGTCTTCGATAGATTCGATAAATTCGATTCTGAGTTGAACCAAGCATTACTAAGTATCTCTTTTGAACAATTTTCAATAGCAACACGGCAATACACTTACACACTATCACGCAGGATCTGACCATCGCAGATCAAAAAATGGCGCCAGAAGATATACCTACCAACAACTCTGACATCTCTGCCTAATGACTTAACTACTCATAGAATCTGCTGTCAATTACCTACTTAATGATAGTGGTCTTACAGCAAACCAGAGTAAGAGAAGTAGCACGATCACTGCCTTTCGCTGGGTAGGATAAGACTTACGAAGGCTCGCATACTCCTTTCCTTTTAATTTCTTTTCCCTAAGGTCAGCAAAGCGTGAATACATAATCCTAGCGTCTCAAGCGTTTATGAACTACTATAATTGTTTTTTTTTTTAACTCTCTGCGATGCAATCGGCCCGAAAGCCATAATCAGATTTGTTGTTAGTGTTATAGATTTTGAGATATGCACATCCAGTGACATGTCTTCTCATATTTATGTTACTAGACTAGGTTGAGGCTAATGGTGGTCTTTTGAGCCGGAAAATACAGTCGCTGGTGTTCAGAAGTGATTAGGCAATATCGTTAAGTCTTTGTTTATACGCCTTGGAATACCTTTCTATTTCTTCTTTTATTGTGCACATTTGAAGATATTCATGCACTTCCGTGTTCCGTATAAACCAGTGGGCATTGCTCACAGTCTTCAATGCTTTGTTCTGGAAGCGCTGGAGGATTTCTACATCAAATGGCTTGCTACTATAATAAATACAAATATGCTTGTTTGCCTTTTGTATTACTAATTAAACATTAACTGACTGCATGGATACCACAGTGGTTTAAGTGGTTGTTCGCCACTGCTGCCGCACCAAGTGCTATAGGTTCGATTACCCATACAGGACAAAAATTTGTGTGATCCTAAAATAGTTGAAAATTTTATCCTGGAGTAGAAGTTGTCTTTTTAAAATATAAAAAGAAATATCTTCATCTTTATATATATAATTCTTCTGTAGGTGTGTTGACAATGAACTCCTCCTAAACGGCTGGACCAATTTCAATGAAATTTGTTGTGTGTGTTCAAGTGGATTCGAGGATGGTTTAGATTTGGTTTTTTTTTTTCGTGTGTTCAGGACAACGTCTGTCGGGACAGCTAGTATAATTATATAATTCTACTGTATGTCTGTATGTCACTGAACTCCTTCTAAACGGCTGGACCGATTTTGATGAAACTTTTTGTGTGTGTTCAAGTGGATTCGAGAATGGTTTAGATATGATTTTTTTTCTCTTTTGTACAGGTCAACGTCTATCGGGACAGCTAGTATGTTATAAAAACGTTGGAAATTATACAGGTTTGACGCAATTTCATTCATTTGCAGCGATACTTAATAAAATGGGAGAAACCAAAAGGAAACTTTAGAGCTACAATACGACATTCTAACCTCATGCCTTCGGCTTATCAAATTCAAATAATGGTCTGGGAACGTGTGCAGTACCGAGCACTACTATTCTTAGACATAAGCTAATTATTTGATGATTTGTTGCTTTGATAACTAATAACGCATGGGTATTTCTTACTCAGCTACAAACGTATATCACTACCTCGATGGCGCAACGGTGATAACTGTATGCGACTGCTATGCGTTAGAATTTTCGGGTTTGATTCCCGGGTCGAGCAAGTGTTATTGGATTTTTCTGTCCAGATACTCTTAGTAGCAACACTTATGTACCTACATCTCTTGTAGGTATGTAAATTGTTGAATAATGTTGTTGATTGCACTTTTTATTATTTATCTGATAAGCACCGCTGTTCTCATATATTAGTAATGTACAATTGTTTATTTTCCGAAAATTTATAATGAAATAAAATTTAAATAGTCTGGTACTGTACTTGGTAAATGGCTAACAGCTTACCACCTAGTATTAGGCTCCTAAACACGATAGCTAGTGAAATGTTCGTACAATACTCCTTTGCGTACCCCTTTGGGGATATAGGGGTGAGACTATATATATGCCGGCCTCGATGGCGTAGTGGTTAGTATAACCGACTGCCACGCCTGAGGTCGCGGGTTCGATTCCCGCACAAGTCAAACATTTGTGTGCATGAACATGGATGTTTATCTTGGTCTGGGTGTTTCTATATAAAATATGTACGTATTAAAAAAAAACTATAGGTATATGTATGTTTATCCATTGTCTAGTACCCATAGTACAAGCTCTGCTTAGTGTGGGCTAGATGGTGTTGTGTGTATGTGGTAGAATATTATTAAAAAAATAATTATATGTTATACTAACTGCACGGATGGTTTATGTGGTCGCCTCGCCACTGCCGCCACGCCCGGTGTTGTGGGTTCGATCCCCACACGGGACAAACATTTGTGTGATTCACAAATGTTTGTGCCAAGTCTGGGTGTTCTTTGTATCTGTTTGAATGTTTGTAAATTCCTCCGCGACACAGGAATTATTCCTAGTGCAGGAGTTGTTTTTTTAAACAAATAAAATATATAAAATGAAAGTTGCACCTCCGACTCAAACATCATATAAACACCAAACACACACACACACACACACACACACACCCTCACACACATGCACACATATGCTACCACCACTAAATTCACTCGTAAAGTAACAAAAAAAGAATTATTTATCTTTATTTTATGTATCTTTCTTACTGTAACAATTTTGTATAATTTGTTTTTGGGAAGGGCTGTTGCCCAACATACAGCTCACGCTAGTTTGGGAATCAGCGCTGACACTGTAAATGTATAAACTTTTTGTTGCAATAAAGAATTTTTATTATTACTATTGTTGTTGCAAAAACAAATTATAAACATACAAACATTCGCATGTATAAAATACATATACAGGACAGGGATATTGTAATATCTTCTATACTTATAATAAAACTGTAGAGAGGTCAATTCTGTACATTGAATATATATTCAAAATTAATATTGGAAGATGAATGGTGATCGATACTGATGACAAAAATGCAATCAGTAAATTTTTTGTCTGTCTGTCTGTCTGTATGTGCACGCATGGGTCAAAAACTACTGAAGGGATTTTAACCAAACTTGGTACGATTGTAGTCCATACTCCTGGGCAGGTTATAGGCTATATAACATAACGCTAAGATACATAGGAGCTGAGCAGTGACGATAAATTTGAAGCAAGTCGGACGAAAATGCGCTTTCGAGCTCTTATCCTCGCATACGTTGATCATACACCAAAAGTATGTATTACAAAGATGATGGTCTTCAAAAGATCTACAAAAAAGTCCTTAATAGTATATATCTATCTTTTATAAATTAGCCACAATAACGTGTTTAATCGTTAGGCATTTCTTCAAAGTGTATTAAAATACATAAATATATTGTATTTCACATATATATATCTTTATCAAACTCCTATATTCAAAAAGTACACTTTAATATTTATATTTTAAAAAAAATATAGGAATCGGTTTATAAACACACAAGATATAGATGAAATAAAACTTCCAAATCTCGCCGCGCCAGTATGGATACGGCTATACGGTTGATTGTTGTTTAACGCGCGAAACGGCCATCCGCTGCATTTATAAAAAAGCGGGGGCGCTCACGCGCCGACTTCACTCACATTTTGTTTGTTTGGTTAAAGCGGTAATCTAAGGAACTACGGGTAAAAATTTGAAAAATATTTCAGTGTTGGATAGCCCATTTATAGAGGAAGGCTATATAGACTATATAACATCACGCTACGACCAATAGGAGCGGAGCATAAATGAAAAATATTGCAAAAACTAGGAAAATTCTCTTATGTGAAGCAGACGAAGTTGCGCGGGTCAGCTAGTATAATATAAAATAGAAAAAGGAAACAATAATTTAAAATTTTGTGGTATGTAAATTGAACTCACAGGCCTGTGAAATGTTTACTCTCTATTAAATTGTTTACTAATAAATAGGTAAAGGTATTAAATAGCCGTGTGTATAGTATCATGCATTCTTAGTAATTATGTGAAGAGGTTCTAATTAGATCCCTAATTAATGATTGCCCTAATAGTGTTACTTAGTAATTAGTTTAAATTCTTATTTCTAACACTGTACCAACTACTTAAAGTTACTTAACAATAACCAGAAATATATGAAGAAAGACCAAAAATCGTCTTGTACTCCTTGAGATGTTTACTGCACGGATGGCGTAGCGGTCGCCTCGCCACTACTGCGCGCTGAGTGTAGGTGCGAATCCCGGACGGGACAATTATTCGTGTGATCTACAAAACAATTCTCTGAATCTGGGTGTATTTTATATCATTTTGTTATATATTGGCAAAAAACAGGCGTGATAGAATTCAAAATATAAGGGAGAATTATTTTTTTTAAAAGCCAGATGGCAATTCATGAAAAGGTCGTTCATATATAAATCAAAAATTTGAGCCATTATACAATATAAATTTATGTTTAGTAACAGACAATATTAATATAAATATTGCTGCAAACTTATGTCACTAATATGCAAAGCAACCAATGAGATTCTCTAACCCGCCACGTGGTAGTCCGCCTGATGGACCCATACCAGGTTACCGGATATCGGTACCGCTAGCGATATCAGAAGTATAATTTAAAACCCTATTAACATATATACATAGATTCACGCCTGTTTCCCAGAGTGGTAGGCAGAGACTACGGATTTCCATTTGCTACGATCCTGATACACTTCTCTGGCTTCATTCGGTTTCATCACATTCCTCATACACGCCCGGCGTCGGTTCAAGGAGCTCTTAACTTGGCCTTTGGCCAGAACACCTCCGATCTGATCGAGAAACGTTCGCCTAGGTTTTCCTCTTGCGACTATTCCATTCACACTAGCCTTATAAACTTTCTATTAATAACACAGGGTTTCCCTAAAGAGCCAAAAGGAGTACTATTCATACATACACATACCTATACGCACGAAACGTTTTGCTTCCACTTTTTAATACGTACTGCAAAGGAGTGGAATTCATTACCCATTTATTCCCAATGTGAACAATCTGGGCATCTTAAAATGGCAAATGAATAGGTTCCTTCTAGGCAAGCGTGATCCATCCGTGGGTAAACGGAAGCCTATTTAGAATTAAAAAAAACAACGGGTTGCACTCCGGGAGTGCCGGCAGAAGTGAAATTGTGCATTTTTGATATTTTGGAATGGTTAGGAAATAATTTTGCACGAATTGCTTTAATTATCAGTGTAAAATTACTATAATTTATGTGATAAAATACAATATTCATTTATTGCGCTATCGTACACAAACATGACAATTCTCCCTCCGTCTTACGAATTTTCGATCAGGTCACGTGTCCTGACGCGAGTTTAACTTTTTTTCCCCATTACAAAAAAAAGTGCACAACGCCGCAAAAGAAGTTTTCACTTCAAAAATTCTTCTGGTTAATTATTTAAGAGCTTCTGTTGAGTGGTGATACTTCTATAGTGGACTTACTATAGTTTGACGGAAATCCAGGTCTAAGCGAAGAGCCCCCTGTATGCTGTAAGCAACTCCTGGCCTTAATTGTTCCTATAATAGTTATACACGCATAAATTTTAATGATCCCTTTTGCTGTAATAGTAGAACAGGAAATATTAATTTGATTTTTATATAATTGTAAATAAACTAAAACTGGTAGAGCACTGGTAGTAAATGCGACTGTTGCTTTGGGTTTAATTCCCGCATCGAGAAAAGTGTTATCTATCAAGAAATAACCAGTACTATCACGGAATCGGGTACTAAGCTCGGTAAACGACAACTGGCTAATCCTTTATTACGCCGGACCTGAAACCACAGTTTTTGAAATGTGGGTGTAAACACCTCTACGTACCTATTCGGAGACTTAACCGATAAGTATGCATGTTTAACAAATTGACCATTTTATCAGTAATGTATACTAGTGAAGTGTGCTTATCTAATTACGCACAGTACAGTCTTAACCTGAATTTTTTTAACTTAACTCCTTTAGACACCGTACTAGTTCAACTATTAGCCTCATCAGCTCGCAACAACATCATAATGGATCAGGTGCCAAAAGAAATTGCATACAGCCTACAAAGACCAGCGAATAAGCAAATAGATGATACTAAAAACTCTTAGGTAAGAAAGACTATGACAAGACACAAATGGCAAGTAAGATACGAAATCTAAATTGTCATAACGATGATGAAACTATAGGTAGGTACATCAAAATATACATTGCCGGCACTGCTTTCAAGTAATAAAATACGTTATAAATAGATCATGTGTTATCGGATATTATTATTATATCCCGTAACACAGCACAGGTATAAGATACTTATCTCGGACTACTAAAATCTGTTCAAATTATATTTAGAAGTATTGAGAAGAATTATATTTAGAAGAAGTTCAAAAGAAAAGGTATATTTTTTTTAAATTAAAATGGACGTCCTTGTGCCACAAAATATGGGTCACACGCCGAGAAACATTACTCAGAATTAAAATAATTAAAACTCTAATTATGAATATTTATTTTTCGTAATGAAATGATAATCAAGGACCTCGACCGAAATGAAAATCATAATAAGTATCAAAACGTCAGTATAATTTATTACGTTTTCAAGATATCTTTGTACATTTTTATACAAAACAATAATTTTCATTATGACTAATAATTACAATCCAAAAATTACATTTATTTTCAAGTTTATAATTATTAAATCTAATATCACGATTTAGCTTAATTATTTTAAAATAGGTACTCAAGCGATACATCTAAGTATAGCCAATAAAACGATAACATTGCAAACATATATATCGTTATATACATTCTCATTATAATTATTACGATTAAGCACATTAATAAGTGTAACATACCTTATATACGCCTTCGTACAATCAATTTTAATAGAATCTTTAAATTAGTACAAAATAACGAAATGTCGATAAACATTCAATTTAGCTGTGATATACAAATTAACATCAAATTTAGTTCTGTAGAAGAATTTTAAACTAAATTAATTATTTTCTATTTGAGATAAGATCAAATAAAATTTAGTAAAACTGTTTACACTAATTCTATAAGTTTTGATTATGGGAATTATTTTAAACATCTTAAGCTATTTGGTGTTGCGTTACAGTGACTGATCTGTGAATAATTTTCCACAGTTTCAATAAACTATGTTATACAATTAATAATAATTTTAATATTTTGAAAAATGTTACCACAATCAGACTCAACATTTTCACACAAACTTTGTACAAATATTGTTTCATTAAAATACTCGTATTCTCGTAAAACGACTCGAACCCCGTAATGCTTATATTACGTATGTGAAAATTGACAAAATGTACGACAATAAGTAACAATTTATTTACAATAATCAAATAAATTATTATGTTATGTGTATAAATAGTTTAAAGTGCAAGGCTTAGTGCAAAGAAAGAGAAAATAAAACTTACAATAATTGGAATCTTGAATACCGACAATTACGTTTAAACAAAGTACGTGCGCCCTTTATTAGAGGCGCTCCCGGTTATGGAGCGTGGTACTGTTGGCGAAATATCATCTACCCTGGAATATACGTGACCAGTGCTAGGGGACAGCCTCAGGTCATAATTAAACCGAGAACAAGTCCTGTTGTCAATCGACATGTAGCTATTGTTCGAATTGTTCCCTTCCCCGTATGTGTTGTTGTCCGACGATGGAGAACTTTCATTCTGAGACGATTCCCCATCGTGCCTCGTACAATACTGTAAGGAATTTGTGAAATTCTGCTTTGAGCAACTATCGTTTGAGATGGGCATGGTCGTGTATCTCAACGTCGGAGTCTGACGTAACGACTTCTTGAATACGCTTTTCTCGGAGCCTTTTACTGTGATAATAGTGTCGGTCGAATTGACTAAAGCGATGAATCTGTCCCAGAAACGCGGGTCGTTCCAGGATATATTTTTGAATTTATCTAACACAAAACACAACTCGTCGCTAATTTGATTGTTGTCTACAACTTTGATAAATAATACTTTGTTCAAATCGCTGCGGTTTAGAGCTTTTAAATAACTAAAAAATATATTCTTGAAATGAACATCACAAAGATCGTGGCACATGAAATTCGATGTCAAAACAATAATAAGTCGTTTAGATAGTCTTGATGATTTTGAGAAACCATCTAATGCAAGAATATTCAACGAAGCTTCATTAACAGAAAACTTTTTAGATGTCATTTTTCTGAATTCTATCTCGGACATTATATTATGATAAACGAAGTTTGTATCTTTGGTATTACATATCACGTAATAATCGTACATATGATTCGGATTGCCTTCCAAAACGTGATCGACGTTTGGACATGACTGTTCTTTGAATAGAGGCACGCCGTATTTTATGTACAGCCAGTCACTAACCTCATATCTGAAAGCGTAGAATATAGCACCTATCAGACAGATCACTACGAGAATAATAATTACTCCACATATGACAGCAAAATAATTATCGGGTAGGAATATTGACTTGGATACAATTTCATTTCTTGATACAGTCGGGTCGCCTATTGATCCCATATACTCTTTACAATGGCTCAATACCGAGGCAATAGTTATTTTAGTTGGTTTTCCTTCAGTATCTGTACACAACATTTTCTCCGGGTCCCCCGGATCCCTCCTAAGCCACGAATCTAATTCAGCTATACTCTTACAGTCGCAAGAATATTGGTTTCCCTCAATAGATACATGAGCTAAACTTTTAGAAGACGAAGCCAATAATTTCCAAGGGAAAAAGTTGACAAGTTTGTTGTCATCAATTCTAAGAACTGACAGGGCCTTTAATGAGGAAAAAGTATTATTCGCAACGTGGACTATAGCGTTATGGTCTAAATACAGCTCATTTAGGCTATTTAAGTGCAAAAACTCATCTCCTTTCAACTCTACCAATTTATTATTCTCCAAATGTAAAACTCTAAGAGAATCAACACCTTTGAAAGTTTGATTATTTACTTCTTTCAACTTTGTGTTGTTCAAGTACAATACTTGAAGTTTCTTTTTGCCTATAAACACGTGATTTCCCAGATGGCTGATGTGATTTCCATCTAAATATATTTCGGTAGCGTCCATCGGAATTCGTTCGGGTACATCTGTATAGCCGGCGTTCGAACAATCTACAACGTTCGCATTCCAAGTAATGTCGTGATAGCATCTACAGTTATTTGGACAAATCATTTCACAGTCACATGCAACAAAGTCACAACAATGACATAGAGCGAAACAATGGCTTTCGTACGGGCAGAGAAAGTCGGAAGGTGACATGTCTATTATCATCTTTTTTTCCTTGGCGCGCGAATGGACCAATGTACATAGGGCTTTATCTAAATCTAAGACACGTGGGTATTGTCGACTGTGACTCAAATAATTAATGCGCTGAATCCATTCCATTGAACAGTCACAAACAAATGGGTTTCCACTTATAAAGAACTCTGGTAAGTCACTATCTTCATCTATTTGATCTAACCTAAACGCATTCATGTCAAGTTGTACCAGTTTGTTATTATTTAACGTCACAGTTGATAGCCTTTGTAGCTTTGAGAATGAACCAACTTGAATATTTTGTATATTGTTGTCGTTCAAATAAAGTTTTTCAACAGATTTTGGTATCGACGTCACAGTTATTTGACTTATATTATTGAAACTTATATCTAACAATTTAATATTCACATTTGAATACATATCGTCATTGAGAAAGTTTTCTATATTATTCTTATGTAAATCTAACCACTCTAAGCTGTTAGGAAAACTTCTGAAGTCAAAATATGATATTTTATTAGCTGACATGTTAAGCCAAACCAAACTATTCAAAGTGCTGAAAATACTATCGAATTTTAAAATTTCGTTACCATCCATTCTAAGCAATTTTAGATTAACATTTTTTCGAAAGCAACCTGGAGCTACGTGTTTTATTTTATTAGATGCTAAATTAAGAACCTGAAGTTGCGGTAAATGTTCGAAAGTGTCTTCATTCAAATTTGTAACTTTGTTATCCACTAAACGTAAACCGAAAAGTTCGGAAAGACCTCGGAAATTTTCGCGATTCAAATGTGTTATATTGTTGTTTCCTATATCCAACGACCTCAGAGATCGAAGTTTGCGGATTGCTGAGGGAATAGCCGACAAAAAGTTATCGTTTAATCCTAAATCCTCGATAGCTGTCACGTTATCGAAAGCATTTTCCTCCACATGTTTTATTTTATTGTTATCAATAAACAATTCATGCAAGACGTGTAAATCAGTAAACAGATGTGTGTGAATATGTGCAAGTTTGTTGTTCGAAAGTGTGAGAGAGTGCAAGTTTCGCAACTCTCCGAATGCATGCTCGTCTATCGAAGTAATTTCATTATGTTCTAAATTCAATTTCTGTAAGCTATATAAATCTTGGAACATATGACGATCTATCCTATTCATCCTATTATAAGACAAATTAAGTATGACCATACGAAGTAATCCTATAAATGTGCCCTTATTTATCCACTGACTAGTAAGTTCATTATGTGACAAATCTAATACTTGCAGTTGATCTAAGCCTTCAAACAAACCAGGCGGTAAGGTATTTATAGTGTTGTTACTAACATTTATTTCCTTCAAGGATCTCGAATCAGAAAATAGGTCTGGGGGAACAGTGTTCAAAAAGTTACTTGATAAATTCAGAACCTGTAAACTGAGCAATCCTTCAAAGGCACCATCTTCTAGAGTAGATATCGCATTGTTTTGTAACAATAATTTCGACAGCGAACGTAACTTTGACAAACTATTGTCGGTTAGAACTATCAAGTCGTTATAAGACATATCAAGAATTTCTATGACTAAATTACAACTTCTTACGCTTAAGTTTTGTTCTCTCGGTGAATCAGAGAATCCAATAGTCTTTATGTTTTGTAAGTGATTATTAGTCAGATTCAAAGTTTTCAAACTGTACAGCGTGCAGAAAGTTTCTGTCTTAGTACTCCAGATGTTGTTGTCACTTAGATCGAGTTCGATTAACTCGTTCAAGCCCGCGAAGGCTTGTTCGTGTAACTCCATTGTCATCGCAGACCACTCGCTGTTGTGAGTCGTCACGTGCAGACGTTTCAGGTCTTTGAAGTTTTCAAAAGCACGCGCTGGTATCTGGCGTATCTTGCACTTATCAATGACGAGGTCCCGTAGTTTTGATAGGCTTGTATGTTTTCCTGGCGACTTATCCGTTTGAGCAGTCAGGGTGCTTTCAAAAAACAAGATTTCACTGCACTGTACGTGTAACGATATCACATCGTCGAAATGCGTCCTACTGATATTTTGTAACAGGTGGTCCAAACTGCTTATGGTTCGGATTTTGCAGAAAAGTACCGTGTTCTCCAACGTTTCCGTCTCGAAGCTGCGGTACGCGCACTCGTGCGGCATTTCAGCCGCGGAGTTCCTCTCGATGGCATGGCAGTAGAACAACACGTACACTATGATTCGATTAAAAGTTCGGTGCTCGAGTCTTTTCGCGACAGTTTGTTTTATTAGCATTTTACGATCATATGCGAGCAGCGGTGAGGCATCGAGGTCGGCAATGCCATTTATGAGGGAGCGAATTGGTCGATCGCGTCATAAATATTCACGCGTTTGAAGCGACATCGCGACTCGCGTGGCATGACAGCGTGTGGCGCGATAGTGGCAGGCGTGTGGCGCGGACGGCGGCTGCCCACCGACTGAGCGGCGCTACATGACTCCGCCCCACGGCGTCGTACGCCCCGCGCTGCCGCGCCGCCCCGGCGTCTAAAGAAACTTCATCTCACATTATCAAGGGTGTATAAACCGTTGAATTATTCCCGTGCGGGTATATCGAGCATTAATTATAAACAAACTGAGATCTAGTCTCGTATAGGTCGTTGTTATTCTGCTAAGTACTTTTTCTAGTGCAACCGGGAATCTACTTCGATTCTATTGGGACACAATAAGCATATACAACTTCTCATAAGATTGTCTTAAGTTTTTATAGTATATAATTAAAGTAGAAAAGAATACGTTTAAAGGTTAATAGTATCTCCAGAGTGTGCTCCTCTGTACAAAAACACGTTGAAGATAAACGTTGGCACTCTAAAAACTTTTGTTCATTGAATACAAAGTTGGCTTTTTCAAAACAATACTCTTTAAAAAAGGGGCTAATACCGTTATATTACGAACACCTGTTGTGTCTTAAACAACTTCGGTAAACTTTTTACTCAGGCTCGTTCTTGTGAAAATGGGATAAAGGACTTGCAAAATAGTTTTCTGGGACACCACATGGTTCTGAAGTTAACGTGTTCTCTTATATTATGGCCGATGGAAACCTCTTAAAACGGAGCTAAGTTTTTTGGGCATTTTTTGTTTTTCGCTTCTTTTGGTTAGAATGTGCATGAATATGTGAACACAAGGTTGTTTAACTTACGGGCTTTTTGCGCTCATGAAGTAAGTTGGCGTCCTAACTAGAGTAACTTCCTTATCTAGGTTACGAACTTAAAACTCTTAAAAGTACAGCATAGACTAGAAGCACGTACTGACTTACAAGTTAGAAGGCGAAAGTAATCTTATAAGATAAAATATGTAAGCGCCAGCATGATATATTTTTTATGCTGCAACGTTGCACCTCTGAGAAATATTACCCGGTTTCACGTACCCTGATTAATATGAGAATTTATTAACTGTGTGTATCTAATACTGGTTTATTTAAGTTTAAATATAGAAATGATTTGCAGACGGTAAAAGGATTTTATCTCTGTGATAAATCAAATGAAATTTTTACTTTCCAAATTATTATTGACTTATGAGGAGGATTAGAAACAAAGAAATTAGCAATATGTCTTCTTGTTTTATTTAGTTATTTAATTTGATAAAATTTTAACGGATATCTGTTATAGTGAAAAGTGTGATCATATTCAATCTGTAACTTTTACTTAAGTTTATTATTCCGGTTTGAAGAAATTTATTTCTCATACGAACATAATAGTCCACTTATAAGGAGATATACCTACACAGAGATACAAACAATAAAATTAAAATTACCTCTAGAGATTTCGAAGCTACTATGTAAATATATATTTCTTAAGTCTATTTTTAAAAGTGTTTACATTATTTATAATTTAAATATAAAAATAATCTGGCCCTATTATGTTCAGTGGATTGGTAATGGACTGATGAGTCTAGATAGTGCCAGTATCATAGCCAAATTTGTCTGTAAATTAATATTATAAAACTAAGAAACATAGTTGCCAATATTGACATGTAAACATAGTAAACCTCTGTATGGAATTATGGACAAAAAATATTTCTAACGAAATGTAAAATTTAGAGTTATATTGATCCAAACGAGGCGAGCTTGTAACTTGGGAGCCAATATATAAAGTTAATGTTTAAATAACTCTAAAATTAAAAATAATTTTACATAAACTTAATAATAAAATAACAAAGCATCGCTTCTTTTTTAGATCATGACACTATTTATCATTAATACTTTAGAACTCCTAAATATGACCACATTGTTACATTCTGTATACTTTAATAACATTTTATTTACTTATTACGTTATACTTGGACAGATCCGGATATAATTTAAAGTTTCACCAACTAGCTCGATATTCATTAAGTCATTTCAGCTATTCGTGATTGAAAATTTAATCGCTGTTATGTTCAATATTCATAAATAAAAAAATATTAAATTCAATTATAATATTGTCTTTTTAAACAGATTTTAATGTCACGTATACATTAAGATAATGTGAATAGTTCATAATAATGTTAAATTTATTAAACACTGTAAATATGAAATAAACGTATCTACCATACTCTAATCATTCGATACAGATGATTATGTTGAAATTAAACAATTTATACATATTTTATCTTGTTTGGTTTAATTTGGCAAGGATACAGAGACCATGCATCGGTCTGCCCCGGGACCACAACTGCTGGTACGCAATAGAACCGTTGAGCAAATTTAAAATAAATATTTCTAAAAACTTGTAAACAAGCATATCGTGATATTATATAGTTGTCGGCCTCGATGGCGTAGTGGTTAGTGTAACCGATTGCCACGCCTGAGGTCGCGAGTTCGATTCCCGCACAAGTCAAACATTTGTGTGCATGAACATAGATATTTGTCTTGGTCTGGGTGTTTCTATGTATAATATGTAAGTATTTACAAAAAAAAAGGATATATGTATGTTTATTGTTTATCCATTGCCTAGTAGGTAGTTAGGTACCCATAATACAAGCTCTGCTTAGTTTGGGCTAGATGGTGTTGTGTGTATGTGATAGAATATTATATTATATTATTATTATATAACTATATGTTTTAATATATATGAAAATAAAAAAATGACATTTGTTATTATGGTATTTTTAATTCTTTAGTGTCTTGTATGTATCACTACTTACTTTATCACTACTGGCATAACTTTAACTTTGCAATTATAGTAACAACCTGGCAAGTTCAATTGCCTAGAGTGGCTTAGACGAACAAAGTGAGGTATGGGTTCTTCTAATAGAAAAATCATATTAGCAAGACGGAATCTAGAAACGTGCCCGAAAACAACAAAAGCTGTCAAAATATGAATACCCATTAACAAAATAGGAAAAGGTTTAATAATGGTAACCTTGCGTATATAGGTACTCAGGATTACTACGAATTAGAAGTTGAAGTATGTACGTGAGTTTCTTCTCACAAGCAGCCTATCAACCCTTTGCATGAATCTAGCTACTAACCTAATAATAGCTCCAGTAAATTAGTAAACTCACTAACCTATTTATTTTGACGTTTGACGTGTAACTTTGTAACCTAAACGAATAAATGATTAGCCTATTGCCAATTTGACACCCATTTCCAGGCTCCTTACTGATACTAGAATTTGTTTTGAAGTAAAAACTTCTTTAGCGGCGTTGTGCACTTTTTTTGTGATGGATAAAAAATGTTAAACTCGCGTCAGGACACGTGACCTGATCGAAAATTCGTAAGATGGAGGGAGAATTGTCATATTGTTTGTGTACGATAGCGCAATAAATGACTATTGTATTTTACCACATAAATAATAGTACTTTTATACTGATAATTAAAGCAATTCGTGCAAAATTATTCCCTAACCATTCCAAAATATCAAAAATGCACAACGTTAATATTCAAGTTTTCACTTCTGCCGGCACTCCCGGAGTGCAACCCATTTTTTTTGCTACTAAAATATGAGACCTGAATTGTACCAAGCGTTCATTATTACGCCGGCTTTGGACTACTCCATATATTTTCCAGTGCTACAACTAGACCTCCACGAGCTTGTCACGTAATAAGCTTATGGATTTTAGCCGAATTCAAAAAGAGTGAGTGCAGCGGTACCTAATCCCACGTCATTTCGGCTGTGAGCATCATGTACATGTGCGAGTTTCAACCCTCTCGTGTTAGATGTCCGCACCAGCCTTTCACAGCTTAACGCTATTAGAATTAATTGATGAACGTGTTGTGTTTCTCACCATTTTAAAATCAAACATATTTAGAGTGTATGTAACGGATTAACGCTATGTTTAAATTGAAGGGTTGGAATGTATACCTAATAATAACTAGGCTAAGAATCATGAGAATAACCAAAATTGCTGGATCTCTCCTGAATGTTTTCTAAATTAATATTATTTCGATAATATAAATATAATAATCACCGCTACGTTCAGCATTGCAATTGTGATTGTAATGTACCCGGCAGAAACTATGTTATGACTTATGAGTCTTAAAAAAGGGGTATTGGTTTTTTTATAGATTGCTCTCCCACTCCGAATGCTTATTATGGACACAAAGTAAACGCAAACTCGGAACAACTATTTGTGGATCACACATAATATATTTTATGTCCCGTGTGGGCATTAAACCCATAACTAACACTTAACGTAATAGCAACGGCGAGGAGGACATATAAACCACTACGTCACTCGTGTAATTAAAATTCTAAAATAAAAAATTCTTTCATAGTCAGTCCAGTAAACCTATGTAGACATAATTTTAGATCACTTATGTAATAATTAATTTAACTGCGCGGACATTGGGCCAAAACAATTTAGCAACATTTTCGCCTTAGTACCTTATTATTATAGGTACTTCACAACTACCACACCTTTTTTGCCTCACATAATTTTTACTGCATGCTCTACAAGTCGCATTGACTAATGCGCTTGAACATATACCGCAGTTCTTTGGGCCTTACTTGTTTTATGTCCAACTAAGTTCGAACTCCAAATTTCAATCGTGGTTTTATCTTTATTATATACATAGATACGTTAAACTTAATGTAAAAATCGTAGACCAACATTATGGCGCATCGTGCATGTTTAAAGACCCGCTACATTTTCTGTTCAAATTGTATTGGATAATTTTATGTCCATCAACTTAACTAATGCCATCTGGTTTTTTTTATTAGATTTAGAGGCATATGCATTCAGCCATTATATGAATGTAAATCTGAAGTATTCACTAAGAATAAGCCTAAGCCATTTGGAAACGACTAGGCAAAGATATAAGTCGCACGTAATAGCAAACAATTATAAGACTCTCTCTCTTGATTATTTTAGTATTTATCGATCACAGAAACTATTGGTTGAAATCGGATTTAAGTTAGCATTTATCCTAACTAATATTATAAATGCGAAAATGAGTTTGTTTGTTTGTTACGCTTTCACGCCTTAACTACTCAACCAATCAACATGCAATTTTGCATACACGTTGTCAGGGGTATAGAATAGGACATAGGGTACCTTTCATCCAGAAAAAAGAACTGTTGCAAACCTAACCTAACCTACATTTACGCGAGCGAAGCCGCGGGTGAAAACTAGTTGTCTATAAATGAGGCGGTTTGATCTTGATTGCCGCACCAGAAAAATGTGTTATAATAAATCACAGTAGCAAGTAAATCGGGAACTGTACTTAGAAAACCATTTATTTTATCCTGATTTAAACTGCACGAATTTACTGTACAGATAGCGTGGTATAAATGTTTACCTCGCCACTGCAACCGCGCTGAGTATTGCGGGTTCGAAACTTACACAGGACAAAAAAATTGTGAGATCCACTAATTGTTATTCTGAGTCTAGGCTTTCTTTGTATATGTTATATTCTTTGAATATTTGTAAAGTCCCTCGCGACACAGATAGAATTGCTATTGGGGGAGTTGGCTATTATAAGAAAAAACAACATCTAGCAAAATATTGTACTGATAAACAATAGACCTTTTCAACATCTTTGATGATATTCATTTAACATCATAAATATATACCCTATCTAAATACGTATTGAATCACACATAGCCTTCTAATCTAGATCTACAAGAGCAACAAAAAATCTATGCTCTGACCTAACACTCAATAATAACATCCTAGTAATAACAGAGTACGCCTTAACTGTGTAAGCAAAGAAAAAAGATGGCCAACAAATTGTATCGTGATCCAAAAACCGGATACTTGGTGTTATTATTTTCTGTAACTACCATCAGTTTTACCTATAAATAATTCAATAGTTCTTTTTAAAGAATATCTGTTAGAAATTTAACACAAACAGACAAGGTTCAGTACATTGTTTCGTATAATAAAGTTATTTTTAACTACTTCGTTGGACCCGCGATGTAAGGTTGTGTTTACGTTTACGAACAATCTTGAGGTCTCTAATTCCATTCCCGGTTTTGCTTTGGAATTTATAAGTAGCGGCATGTAGTCTGCAATTGCATTCGTTACACGATAATTATAGGCTCGCTCTAGCTACATAAGAATATGTATGAAATTATCTTTATGTACCAATAAAGATAATTTCATACATATTCTCACATGCATATCCCTCAAGAGATAAGCAAAGATATATAACACTTACGTTTCGCTAGCTATGCTTAGGTTAGGTTCCATGTAAAAGTGCGCGAGCTTCATCGTCTACTGAGGCCAGTTCTAGATTTCACCGTGTTGTTATTTAAACTTGACATCATTACTCAATTGTAAATTGAATAATCAAACCCGAGCCCTCATGAATAGCAGTCACATCTACTGCGCCACAAGGTAGCAAACATGTATGTTGGGTCTGTAGCTGGTGGAACGTACAACTCAGCCAAACTCTACCCGAATTTTCTTTTTGTGTATCTAAAAATATATTTTCCAGATAAAATTGAATTTTATCGTAGTCGTAAAAAAGGGCAGTTATTATATGCATACAATATAAAGGTATAGGAATTCTGATATTCAGCCGTATCTGGCTAGATAAGAAGCCGATCCCGGAGTCTGTGGATACACTTGAGGATAATAAAACTAATAATAAGATTTAATACAAACAAAGTAAAACTACAACTTTCATGCAAGTTTTAAATCGCGCGTTTCTGTAGAATGAGCCATTCACTGATACTGCTAGTCTGTGTAATATAATAATAATAATAATGTCCCCAGAACGAATCGGTCACGGCGGCCAATCTTAACGGAGACTGGCCATTTGCGCAGGAGATATTATAGTGCACAAGTATGTACGCAAACACAAGTGCACTCTCTGTTCCCTAACCCTCATGATCCGATGGGAGAGATAACCCGACACGACTGGAGAGAGATCAGGCGCAGGACCAACGGCTTTACGTGCTTTCCGAGGCACGAGGGTTTTTAACACCGCCAACTTCCTAACTCCGAGCTCGTATTGAGATTTCTTAACAGAAAAACCCAATTCGTTTTTGTTGGCCCGACACGGGATTCGATCCCGAGACCTCATACACAGCAGTCGCATTCACTACCGCTGCGCCACGGAGGCAGTTAAAATAAGCGACTGCTGTATAATATAAGCGACTGCTGAACAGAGAAGATGTTCCTGGTTCGAGTCATATGTTACGCCGAGAAATGTTGAGTTTTTCGGTCAATAGCGACAGGGAGTCTGAAACTGTGCCCGGTATATGGCAAAATGTAACTGCAATCTACACATCTACCTACCCTTTCGGGGCGTTGTAGGCGGAACACTATATAGTATTTATTCTAATGTATACTATTTCTGTACGTCAGGTGGCTTAAAAATAATATAGATATTATTTTGTTTACCATGTTTTACGTGTAGATATACATAACAGCTGTCTAAGTATGGGATAGCATTTTTTATTACATACGAAGATTGCTTTTCTATCACTCGCCCCATTCAACGTGATCCGTTATTAAGCCTCTTCGATATCCGTACAATCAGAAGTCATTACAACCCCTGCCTTTATTTAACTATTATCTAGAGAACCCTAAAAAACCCACGAAGTAATTCAAAACTAACAGGTAATTACCGAGTTTGGAGTTGAAGTGCATAACTAGAGCGAGCCAGGACCGCTTAGCCGCATGGGAAGAGTTCATGTAATAATTGACCAGTGCGTAATTGAGCTACGTGGGCCCGAATGCACAAACAAGCGTAAGGCAATTTGTAGTTCGTGATAGCATTGAATGGACCACCCACTAGATATGGTAGACTATACATTTTGAGAGAGAGTATTTTTTATACTGTTGTTATCTTATTGAAATACGAAATTTTTTTTTTACTTTCATCTTGGAAGAAACTTTTCTGGTTTTTTGCATTATTGTTCATGTGAGAAAATAGGTATAGAAGTGAAAGTTGGGTATGGCAAAAGAAGCATGAGAGCAGAATAAATGCTGTAGAAATGAGAGCGTTGAGAAGCATATGTGGTGTGACTCTGAAAGATAGAATAAGAAATAGTGTGATTAGAGAGAGATGCGGCATGAAAGTGGATATAGTTACAAGAATAGAAAAGGGTATGTTAAGCTGGTTTGGACATGTAGAAAGAATGGACGAGGAAAGACTGACTAAGAAAGTTTATAAGGCTTGTGTGAATGGAACAGTCGCAAGCAAACCTAGGCGAACGTTTCTCGACCAGATCGGAGGCGTTCTGGACAAAGGCCAGGTTAAGAGCTCCTTGAACCGACGGGCGTGTATGAGGAATGTGATGAAAGTGAATAAAGCCAGAGAAGTGTGTCAGGATCGTAGCAAATGGAAATCCGTAGTCTCTGCCTACCCCTCTGGGAAACAGGCGTGAATCTATGTATGTATGTATGTATGAGAAAATATGTTGCAAGTTCTATTGGTAATATTACCAAACGCGATCCTAAAGGGTAAAATAGAGGTAAATCCGGTTATTTACCGGCAGGCATCGAACTCACAATCTCGGCGCAGTGGTAGCGGTGAGGCAACCACTTGAAATTATAATTACACACGAGTCTTTTCTTTTTTGGAAAATGGCTATTGATTCTCTAGAAACATTGAATATATCGCGAGTAGACGTATAAAACACGTAAAATGAACAAATATTTGTGGATCACAATTGTTTTGTCCCGCATGAGAATCGAATCCGCCGCAATAGCATTGGTAAGCCACGACACTGCTATCCATTCAAACCGATACACTGACACTGACACGAGCCCTATTTTAACGGACGATTGTTTAGGGTATCTCTGCTTATTCATATTAACGTGGAGATTTATATTCTATTATTTATTCATATTAATGATTATCGCAGATTGCATGACATATTTGAAAATGGCATGTATTAACTAACTAGTTCGCATGCATGCCATTGCCATGCCACACAATGCCATGGCAATGGCATGCCACACGGATGCTCAAACTGTGCAACTAGCTAGAGCAACTGCTATAGCTATTTGCACATTTTGAGCATCCGTCTCTTTCGGTGATATGCTTTTGTCTGTACGTACCTATGTTAAGTTCTGTGCAAGGAATCCGTGCGATTCGTCAGTAAAGTTTCCATTTTATGTATTATCAGTGATTCAGAAATAACGTGCATGGTATTCAATGTTTGCGTCAACTATTTGTACAGTTCAGTCTGTATATTTTTAAGTATTCGACATCCTACTTTTGATTCTCTCATAAGTATATTTTATAAGCCCTTGTAAACGATCTCCTATAAAATTCTATATAGGTATGTTTTAATAGGAATTAATAATCTCTTATTATACATGATTAATACAAATTGCAATGACTTATTCCTGAATGAAAGTTACCGTATGTCCTTTTTTATACTCCTGGCAACGTGTATGCAAAACTTCATGATGATCGGTCGAGTAGTTAAGGCGAAAGCGTACTAACCAAGAAGCAAACTTATACATGCATTTATAATATTAGTCAGGTTTATTTTTCGTCAAAATCGAGCAAAGAATAGAGACTCGATTTGTAATAGAGATAGCTGAAGAAACGAATAATAATATACAAGAACTAAAAAGACAAAAGAAGATATATAGATGGCGCTATCAAACCGCACAAAATAATTATGAAGAGGGTTTTTAAATACCACTAACTACTCAAATTTACAAATACCCTAAGGTTACGTTTTCAGTAGAGCTTATTATTCGTTTCGCAACAATCTGTTCGCACGAATTGTGCGAAAATACACTTTCCTTAAATAATATTTTTAAGCGTCGATTCGCACACATTCATATGTACATTTTGAGTGCAAAACGAACTGATTTGAAAAAGAAGGTGTGCAAAATACAAATTGACACCTATCGACCAATAAGCCATCAGTAGTTATATTTAGGATAAAGTCGTAAACGAGGTTTACGTAATACAAAATCATGTAATTGTGGCAGGTTAATATGGCTATCATAATTGATATGATCGACTTTCACAAATACTACAAACCTATTATTCCTTTTAAAACAAGTGTACAACGACACTTGAAACATAAAATTTGCAACTTCAGTACTTAGCGTAACTGTCTTGGCTAAGTAACTACTTCCCTAACAATTTCGAAGATACGGTACATTTCCATTAAAAAAAATTGGAGCCAAAAATCTAGTTGCAAGACACTTCACCTATATCTGTTTCCCAACATTCAAATGGGTTTCCGTTGACCATAAAATTACCATTTTAAGTTCTCGACATAGCTTTTTCTATATTTAGTCGGAGTTGAATTTGCTACAAAACGTTAGTAAACGAGTCTGGATAATATATGTGCCTGAATAAATAGCTGTAATAGTATTGATTATTATTAAGTCTATGGAATGATTTGATATTATTGATAGTCTTAGAAATATTAATGGAACCCCCTAGCTACAGAAATATCGAACTTGTTTTATTAGCCAATCATTAGACGACCAATTTTAATACTAGCTACGTGGTAAATAGGCAACAGTCATTTGCTTGCAGCGCCGAAAGCTCCCTCGTCACACACATTCTTCAAATCTGTAATAAAAAACAAAATATTATGATAAACAAATGATGATGTCATGAAATTTTATTCTCAAAAGTATGCAAAAGATCTGCAAAATCTTTTTAGTCTTTTATTATTATATATTTAAAATAAGTCGTTTTAATCATGAATACATATTTATGCCACTATGCCATACATATTTCTTTATATACTAGCTGTCCCGACAGACGTTGCCCTGCCCTGTACACACAAAAAAAAAATAACAAATCTAAACCATTCTCGAATCCACTTGAACACACACACAAAAAATTTCATCAAAATAGTCCAGCTGTTTAGGTGTTTAATTACATACACACGCACAGAAGATTTATATATATAAAGATACCAAAACAGAATAATGTAGAATACTGTACTTATTTATGTAAATAGCGAGGACAGTATACTTGTGTTATCATGAGATAGTACTACATATTTATAAATCGTGTTAACGATGTGCAACTATCGTTAATAATTCGAATTATAATCGAATATTCGAATTTATCTTCACTTCAATAAACTTATCACTACTTAACAACGAAACTGAAAATGTTGTTTTGTTTAAAACTATAGTAAGACTCGTGCAAAAATAAAGACCTTGCCGAAAAGTAATCTAATAACTATAACATTAAGTCCGCCTATTTTTATTCAATTAGATATACTTGTAAGTAAATTTTTAAATTAATAGTATACTATGTATGATAATTTATTTAAATGTACATCATGCTTTTGTATCTTAGTTATTTTATTTATTACAATGTTTCTTCGACTTATCTCAGTATCTGTTTACGACATGTTAATAGTATTTATTTAAATGAGATAATAGTAATTCTACGAGGTATCATTTGTTTCATTTCTTAGAATAACGTGTTGTCAATCAACGACATGTTTACCTACATATTTGTGATAAACTCAGTGGCAGTAACTTATGCACAAATACTATTTGTTGTTAATTTAAATAATTTTATATGTACAGCAGCGTAAATAATTGTTTTTGAATTATTGTTAATGACAATGAGTCATTAACATCAGAGACAAATATACACGTCTAATTAACAAGGACTAAAGAATACAGTCTTCGGTTAAGTTCTGAATATTTACGTTATATTGTCTTACGTTTATGGGAAAGTTACCGTATGTCCTTTTTTATACTCCTGGCAACGTGTATGCAAAATTTCATGATGATCGGTCGAGTAGTTAAGGCGAAAGCGTACTAACCAAGAAGCAAACTTATACATGCATTTATAATATTAGTCAGGTTTATTTTTCGTCAAAATAGAGCAAAGAATAGAGACTCGATTTGTAATAGAGATAGCTGAAGAAACGAATAATAATATACAAGAACTAAAAAAAACATTGGTTTTGAACTACTTTATACGGATACTATCGCGATTTATTTGAAAATACTTCTTTTAAACGACTACTACTAGACCTGTTAAAGTACTACTAGTATTAAACTAGGTATTGAAATAATTAAAAGTACTAGCGGTCGTCAAATGGGCGAAATTCGACCATAATTGATTTAAATTTTAAGTTTGATCGTTATTAAGGTTTTATTGTCTATAACTATACCCTTATAATCACATTTCGTATAGACATCTACTCCACATACAATATATGTAACCATAGTTACGAAGAATTCTACGACATTAGGCGAAAAATGCCGAAATAATACCAACGCGATTCGACTGCTTGTGTCAAATGCATAGTTGTGTGCGTGTAGGGTTTTACATTAGTTTAATGTATTTCTAATGCTTGTCCGTGTTCTAATGCATATTTTATAAAAATATTAGTATTCGCCCCCCCTTCTCCATATAAACTTTAATTGTGCCAAATTTCATACTCCTCCGTCCGCGTAATTTTCGTAAAAAGGGGTATTTCGTAAAAAGGGGTACAAAGTTTTTGCTTCACGTATTAATATATACTATCGGTCGCCTAGTGGTCAAAATTCGACCAAAATTCCTAAGCTTATTACTTTGTTTTCCATTTTTCTCCATTACATATAAATAAGTTATAGGTAACCATAGTTACAAAAAATTGTACGACGTCAGATGAACAATGTCGAAATACTACGAATGCGATTTGACTGCGTGTTTCAAATGCATGGTTGTGTGCGTGTAGTGTTTTTTCAATAATTTTATGTATTTCTAATGCATATTTTATAAAAATATTGGAATTCGCCTCTCCTTCTCCAAAGAAACTTTAACTGTGCCAAATGTCATACTCCTCCGTCCGCGCAATTTTCGTAAAAAGGGGTACAAAGTTTTTGCTTCAGATTTAGATTTTTCTCCGACGTTTCAATTGATTTTTAGCAATCAATCTCACGGGAGACTAAAATGGTGGTGGTGTCATTGTTTTGAACTATAGTTATTCTAAAGTACCCTAACATAATATTGGTACCTATGCCTATTTACGCAGAATGGGCTTATAGCTCGCTTAAATATGAAGGACCACATTGTTAGGGAACTTGCATGTCTGAGAGATCTACATGAATTTCACGAAGACATGTGAAGTCTGGCAACCCGCACTGGGCCAGCATGGTGGACTACACATTCATACTGAAAAGAGACTCGTGCCCAGCAGGAGGAAAGTTTAATACAAGGCTGAGATTAAACTATATAAAGACATTGAAATTAAACTACTATATACGGATTTTATCGCGTTGTTTATTTGACACTGTTACAAAATTTTTTGAAAAACTGTTACACTACTATAATTACTATTAATATATATTAAAATATTAAGTATATAGTAGTTTAATTTCAATGAATAACATTCGCGTAAACAGAAGACAATATTATATAAAGACATTTTATTTGTCGTACATATTGCTCTCATAATGAGTCATGTTGTCTTAGCAAAGATTATAATATAATATAATATTCTACCACATACACACAACACTATCTAGCCCAAACTAAGCAGAGCTTGTATTATGGATACTAGACAATGGATAAACATACTTATATAGTATTTTTTTGTAAATACGTACCTACATATTATACATAGAAATATCCATGTTCATGCACACAAATGTTTGACTTGTGCGGGAATCGAACCCGCGATATCGTTTAGATCTTATTAGATATTAGCCTAGATTTTTATAATTTAAGATTCTACGTTATAAAATTATAAGATAACAAGCTGACTAGTTCAACGCTTCGTTGCCCCCAAAAGAGCTTTGTTTAGAAAATCTTTGATTTATTTTCCCATGAGTTGGTTTTAAGATAATTATATTCACCGCTAGATGACTGTAAAGAGCGGTTATCGAGTGAGCTCGTCCCGCCCCTAGCAATAATCACCTTGTTAGCGTGGCTTAGTGATGTATGAAATGTGTATCGATAGAATTAATATCTATTTAGCCATTAAAACTTATTACGAAAATTACCTGCCAAGCAGTTCACGAAGATTGTAGAAGACGAGGGACCTGATGCGATGTTTATAAAAAAATTTTTGTTTTTGTATAATTCAGCAATTCAATACATGACGTAGTACTTTTGTTGACCTTTACAGCTATAATGCTTGTGTTAGTTATGTTCATTTCGATAGTGCAATGGGTGGGATTCAAATACATAAACTTTTGATGGCAAGTCTTATATCTATCGGTATATTGCTGCTTTATTTATATTAAAATGTTCTGTACATTTACGGTAAAATATAATATATGTTTATATTTTACAATTCTTTAATTATTCATATTTATTAACTTCTTGAACGTCTAGGGGAAATACGTAAAAATAATTAAAAATTAATTGTGCAAACAATACACAAACGGACAAATGTATGTGCGCTCGACACTTGACTCATTAACGAGTCAAGTGTGCAGCGGACATACGTTTGTCGTTTTTTTTTGATGACTCATTTTTGCGGACAGCGTATGTCCGCTCGACAGTTGATGGGTAATATGGATGTCCAAGGAAAAGCCAAATATATTGTATATACATTTAAAAACAATCTTTATTATCGACTTCATAAAATGTTACGTGCTTATAGAGCTACTGTTTATATTCAACCAATAATAAGCCTTAATTACACTCGCGTGACCTTTAACTTCACACCTCTATAACCACAAAACTTACAATGTGAAGCGTAATATTTATCGATATATTCGTGCCAAACTATAAACGTGAGATGATAACATGTATAAATATCAACATAACGCCGAATTCACACACGCGAAAATATTTATTTCTACCGATATCGACATCGTATTCACGCAACACTATATTTTAACACGACCTAAACGGTATGCATATTAAATTTGATTCGCGTGCTCGAACAATATAAGTACCTATATTTTTTGTTTGTGCCGGAAAGTGAGGCGGTGTTTTGTAGAGTTATATTATTAACGGGTGTTATTTAGATGCAATAGTGAGCGCAATAATACAAAAATTGCCGCACATCTCTAACCAAGTTGCGAGAGAGGCACATACTTAGATTGTTTGATACAAGTTTATCATGAAATTATCTGTTCATTTATACGCAAAATTAATTCAGATTATATTATCTTTGTCTAATTACATGCTAAATGGTTTCTAGTATCTTGTTGTGTTATTTGAGCATAAGTTTCAAGGCCTTTAATCAAATATGGCCGAATAAGTAAGAGCTGCTCTGCCTGTGTCTGTGGGCACTTTACAAACATACAATTAACGGACACAAAGTACATCCAAACTTTACAATTTCATCATTAATTTGATATATTTGTCTATGTTACATGTGGGATTCGAATCCACAACCCTTAGAGCGACAGCAACGACGAGACACCCGTTGAGCTATCCATGTAGACGAAAAGATAATATTACCACCTATCGTACTAAAATTATAGCTACCTATTATAGCAACAATATGATTTTTTTAGATCAATGTTTTAATAAATTACATCAATTGGTTTTAGATTATTAATAATTTTCTATTTCTTGCTTCCCCGTTGGGATACCCGTACTAATAAACAGATTTCAGCTTAGTCTCTGAGGAACAAACTCGGATCACCAAGAGGGGATGAACTTAATATTTTTATAAAAGCGTCACTTTAAGGATAAGCAATCTTAATAGAATTTTCCACTCTAGTCACTATTTGACAAATACGTGGTACGCCCATACCTATTCGAGTACACGTCCGATAGTTCCGTGGCGATAATGGACTATTGCGAACTGCAGTGATTTTAATTGATTAATAGATCCAACCTCTTATCATGAAATACGTCCGTCCACATCTATGCGTTTAGTTTCGCTGTAGGTACAATGTTGGACTAGGCAAGACATATCGCCGGCTTCAATATAAACTTACTGCTGAACTCACTACGGTGGATGCTTTCCCAACAATATGCATTTTTAAAGACAACATCCAACTTCTAACACACGCAACTCCCGTATTCCTAAGTAAAAAGTATTTTTTCTTGAAAACTCTTCAACTTTGTTCGCTTGGAAAGGTTATGTTACAAAGAATTTTATGGAATATGCAAATTTTTGTGAAATAAGATGGTCCTTTTTAAAAAATAGCCATAACAAACACGGCATGTTTATGTCGTGGCCAGAACTTAGAATTAATAAATTCATGATGCACCTTGCTGACCAATTCATGAAATGGAAAATACCCGCTTGCCACGTCATATTATGATCTGGCTAGACCAATAACGCACGGTTACTTCATGATATAGTCAAACAATAGTGATCATATCGTAAAATAGTTACATAATTCACCGTTAGAGGGAGGCGCTGATATCGTTTTGCTTTTGTGATGGATCATGGCGGCGGACAGTTATTCTGATAACAAGCTAATAATAACGCGCCACAGAAGTACTTGAAATATGAATTTCTTCCTTATTTGGATTTTTATAAATACATTATGATATCATGAAAGCCCTACATTAATACCTTGACGTTTAAACGATATGGTAAGTTTTAGCTAATCATGCTCGGCCATAACGTGATCAATTTTATGATTTGGCCAAGACATAATATATACCGACTAGTAAAGAATGTAACACTTAGACTTCAATAAAGTTTCAATCTACTCTAACACAAGCTACAATGCAAGAGAAATCAGATAGCACAAAATTTTCACCTGAAACTCATACCTTGTTTTCAATTCGGTCGACAGAAAAAGTTTCCGATTGCAAACTTGTGAATTCTGTTTAACAGCACCATAAAAGAATCGGAGGGGACCCAAATAAAAACGTTTTAAAATAGAAACTTTCCCCTCCATTACGTCTCTGTTTACACAGTGCTCATCTAGATGAAAAATTGAATCGAACGTCTGAAATGACAACGTAACGCGTGTGAATCATCTGGGCTTTTACCATTGTAACTTTTCTATTACCAGTATACATATTACTCTATATTACGCATGCAATAGAGTTTATATTCGTTTGGCAAGTATGTTAAGAATTGTAGATGTAAGGTTGTGTTCAGTAAAATAAACACAGTGTAAATTAGTGTTGGGAGCATTCGGTACAATTAACATATAGAAGAGACGTGTAGGAAGCGACATGTCATTAGTCATGTTCAAGCGATAATCTTCGAATAACAGCCGTTTGTTATATGTCCTCGGGAATCTTTTGTATGTTGGTTTTGTCAGGTCTCAGGAATTTCAACTGTATTATTTATATTATCCATAATTAATAATAACAAGGCAAAAGTTGCTCAATCTGTTTGTTAAGTTTGTATGGCTAAACAACTGAACTTATTTTGATGAAATTTCTCATCGGGTTTTTCTTATGGCAAAAAAGGACATATGCTACTGTCTATATAGGAATAGTTAGTTTTCAATATATTATAGTATTGCCGTGCACATTGAAATCAGTCAAAGCAAGTTGTAGTGGCTTAATTAGTAATTGTAACATAAAAGATTATTTAGCAATAGACATAAACTATGTTATTTTCAACTATCCAGTTTGATAGATTTTTTAATCACATATTAATTATACCTACCATAAATTTTGTCACCATCTTTGATAATCTGACTTATTTACTGAATAGAATTAAATTAACATTAATATAATCAAATTAATATTAACTGGCTGATATTAATTCATTGACGACGGCATTTGCCTAAAATCAATGTAATAATATGGCCTATGTTAATAAACTGGTTATTTTAGTCCCCCACGGTGGCCAGGCATTGGCAGTCTTCACACATGTTCAACAATATTATGAAGGAATCTCAAATATGCAGATGTCGTATTGATGTTTTGTTGATGGGTTAAATAAGTATTTAATGCGAGTAATTTAACTGTAAAATGCGCCCAGAACTTTAAGGTATGTCGTGTGTGCCGTAGATAGCCGTGGAATTAGAGACTTCTGGCATAGTAGCCAAACGGTGTTCCTACGATGCATGAAGAGTAAAGTTTCTACCCCATTTTAGGTACGCGCATAGAAATGTGTCAAATCATTAAAGTTTATATGTAGAAAGAGTGCAGAGAGTTATCTTGTGTGTGGGGACAGTCAGTACAGACCGGCGACACTTCGACCCAGTGGGATCTTTTGTGTGCAGAGAGTTAACATTTATTTAAAAAAACACAAAATAAATTATTTACATATGGTAAATAATAAATAATAATATTTATTTTCATGTTAATTTGTTTAAATGTTGTGTATGACAGAAATAAATTATATCCTTTTAGCAAACGATACAAAAGTGTAGTTCGAACAGGTTACAGATAAAGTCAGATTACCGTGAGCCGAGGCTTATCGCAAATGTATCGAATATTGGGAACACGTGAATTTTAATACAACAAATTGGCTGCATTGTGTTCAATGCCCGTATAAAAGTACGTAAAAACGATCTTTGTCGACACAACCGTGTGTTTGTTTATTGTTATTTACACACAATTGGATGCAAAGTAATGTATGATACGCAACGGACTGCCGTACAATGACAATGTTTCTTCTGAAACATATAAGTACATATATAGGTAGGTCTAGTAACATGTCATGGCCAAGCTTACAGTGTATTACAGTATTTTTTCACAATTTATGATTATAATAATAAAATCAACCCTGTATAAACCGTGCCACTGCTGGGCTGGCCTCTTCTCATTACGAGAATGATTAGGCCTTAGATTACCACGCTGGCCCAGTGCGGGTTGGCGCATTTCATATAACTATGAGATTTTTTTTTTGCTCGTCATAATGACCACACTTCACCTGATGGTAAGCAGTCGTGTGGTCTAAGAGCAGTGGCCTCCACACCGAACATTTTGTAATAAGAGTACGTTAAGTGTATGCCTACTGATCAATAATGAGATTAACGTTTTATTTTGTCAGAAGGAAAGCCTTTACAAATTTAAAAAAAACGCTGTTTTGTATTATTTTCTTACTCAAAAAGGCTTATAAAGGGGTAAGTAGTGCAACATTAGTAAGTTTATTAGTAACTAGCTTTTGCGCGCGGCTCCGCCCGCGTGGTACCTACATCAATAAAAAGTAGCCTATGTCCTTCCCCAGGTTTTAAACTATATCTGTGCTAAATTTCATCTAAGTCGGTTGAGTGGTTTAGCCGCGAAAAGGTAACAGACAGACAGACAGGCATACAGATAGACAGACAGAGTTACTTTCGAATTTATAATATTAGTAAGGATATGTGTGCCAAATAATAATTAAGTAACTTTAG
Source organism: Catocala sponsa (assembly GCA_963564715.1). Lineage (NCBI taxonomy): Eukaryota > Metazoa > Arthropoda > Insecta > Lepidoptera > Erebidae > Catocala > Catocala sponsa. The sequence goes on from OY751338.1 coordinate 11,182,195, forward strand.
GCACCTTATATTAAACTTAAAACGCTTTATAGGCTAATATCGACCTTGTTTATTATTAGCTTTGATTAGTGTTATGTAACCTTGAAACTAATGATCTGGATCAGGTCCCAAAACACTTCGTTGGTCTCCTTCTAAAGAAGTTGACTTCATGAATTCCAACTCACTTCATGTTGTGTGTGTACTCAACATAAAGTGAGTTCGAATTCGTTAACCAAATGATCAATGTAATGTAAAAGGATTATAGGCATAAGTTTAGGATCACGGTATATCTTTGAATATTGAAAAACATATACTCTTTTAGTAAATATTTTATTTTAATGTAACATTGCAACACACAATCAAAACTATTTCATAACAAAATGAATGTGTAACAGTAATAAAATTGTTAAAGAGAAAATTATAAATAATTTAAAATAAATAATAAAACTTATATACCAACATTATTATAAATAATATAGAATACACATAATATATATATATATATATATATATATATATATATATATATATATATATATATATATATATATATATATATATATATATATATATATATATATATATATATATATATATATATATGGAGTCCTTGCTGTTCAATGTGCGTCGCAGTGTTCATTAAAAAGAGATGTTGCTCAGCATAATGCCGCACCGCTTGCGAGTTGCGATACAGCGCTGATTTTCAGCAACACCTCAATAGTGATTATGAGCGTAATAAATAATACAGTCCAAATGAATACCACCAAATCACAAACAAAAACCAAAAAAAAATATTTCTTTATTATTACAGATACAGAAATAGATTGCAGATAAATTAAATAAATATACCTACATGTCAATATTTTTATTATTGTAGTTAAAAACTATAGATGTGCCTGAAAATATGAGTAAGATTTAAATACTTGGCGATCTTAAATTAGGAGTCTATTTGTCGATTTAATAAATATTTTTTATAATTTGTCTTAAATATTTTTTTTTTTTAAATTTTCGCATTGGTGGAGGCAAGTCATTCCAACATTTCGTGGCTGCGTATTTAAAACTTCCCCTAAACGCTGTTGTGCGGTGTCTAGGTACATTCAAGAGGTGAACTGACGACCTAATTGGATAAGAGCAACGATCTTGTGCCCAAGACAATTTATTAAATAGATATTTTGGCGTTTGGCTCCTCAATATTCCAAATAACAGGGTGGCTAAGTGTAATTCTCTTCTAGATGCCATTTTGAGTATTTTGTTGTCATTTATGAATGGAGTCACATGGCTCCTAAGCGGTATATCAAAACAAAATCGCGCACAAGCATTCTGAATCCGCTGCAGCAGCTTCTCCGTACGCTTCAGAAGACATGGTCCATACACTACGTCACCGTAATTAAGTTTGGATAACACTAGTGTATCAACCAGGTTCTTACACAAATCCATGCTAACAAATTGTCGTATTCTGTACAACATTTTTAATCTATAAAAGTAATTACTCATTACGTTGTTAACATGAGCTTCAAAATGCAGTTCCGGATCCATAATTAATCCCAGATTGCGAACCTCGAACACTCTATCTATTGGATTACCGTTGATGACAATCTGAGGGCCTACAGCTGTAATCTTAGCAATATGACTTTCACTTCCCAAAACCATGTATTTCGATTTCAGGGGATTCAGAATTAGAGCGTTTTTCTGAGCCCAGTTAGATATTCTGTCCAAGTCCTCGTTCATTGAGTGAACGGCTGTTAGTGTCGAAGATGGTGTAGGCTCAAAAGAAGTGTAAATTTGTATGTCGTCAGCATACATGTGGTATTTACAAAATTTAATACAATTCGTGACGTCCGCGCTGTACAGAATAAATAAAAGAGGGCCCAAAATAGATCCTTGAGGCACTCCTCGCGATACAGAGCGAAGGGAAGATAATATTTTGGTTCCATCATCTCCAGTAACTTCGACAACCTGCGCCCTATTGGATAAATAGCTCTCGAACCATTTCACCGTGCCTATATCAAAGCCATAGTATGATAGCTTTGAAAGCATCAATGATATATTAATGCAATCAAAAGCACGAGAAAAGTCCAAAAGGGCGAATAACGTACCTTTACCCTTGTCACGCGCGTCTAAAATGATATCCACTACATCTAACAAAGCTGTAGAAGTACTACGTTTCTTACGGAACCCTGACTGAAGTTCTGGAAGCAGACTATTAGTTTCTAAGTATTTACATACTTGTATGTAAACAACCCTCTCTAAAATCTTCGACATACATGGTAGAATGCTAATAGGACGTAAGTCCTTAATATTCTGTGGATTAGAGCATTTTGGTATTGGTCGGACTACAGCCAGTCGCCATAAGGACCTATTTATAATTTGCGTGATTGTCGTCAATGACTGGGGCAAGCTAAGAGTCAACATATCAAGCGAAATACCGTCCACACCTTGAGCTTTTGATTTTAACTGCTTTAATATTTTAAGTATACATTGTTCATTCACTGTCTTCAACGAAAAATTGGCCTGACATTGTTTTTGAAATTCATAGTAAGTAAGATCTGATATACTTAATTCGCACTGACCAGGAACTTGAAGAAATACGTCATTAATTTTGTCTGGATCACTAAAGTGGCTTGGTAGGTAATTATTTTTTGGAGGCAGTAGTTCATATTTAAGATTGGCCCAGAGAACTTTAGGATTATTTATTTTACTATTTATATTTTGCGCAAAAGACGCCCTTTTTTCGTTGTATGTTAATACTATAAACAATCATTACGCCGTAAAGGTAAAAGAAATCTTCAGCAATTTGGTTTTACTTAACTACCACAATAAACAAATATCGATAACATTTCAAAAATCTTTACAAATTGCCACGTTTTGATTGTAGCAGTAAACCTATCATTTCATCTCATAAATAAACAAAAACTCGCTCATCTCAAGTGCTTATAACTTTACTTGCCTCTATAAAGACATAAACAGCGTAACGATGTATTAAAAATAACGAATTAATTAAAGAAAAAAAAACTATTAAACAATTATAGCCATCTTATATATTTCTTATCTGTCCGTTTAATTTTTATGGATACCCATAAAAGTAGGTACGTTTAAAAAGTAAAACATTTAAAAAAGCTTTATTCTAAAGCAATAAACTCAATCAGATTTCCATATTATTATTATCAAGCTATAATATAAAACTAATAAAACATTGTAAGATGTCATTCACCCCTCCAAGAAGTTCTGTCTATAATTTTGGTATAATGTCGAACAAAAAGTGGAATTCCGACAATGTGTGCATAGAATATTAACTTTTAGGGATCTGTACCTACTTCTAAAAGTAAAAGCCGGACCCTTACTATGGGTACCAAGTGAACGAAAGTGAACAATTACAAACAGATGAACTGTAATGACCGATCCTAGCGATTATGGTTTGTCCTCTAGAAAGTCATCATTCGCTTTAGGGATAATTCCTATGTCGCTAAGCACTTTACAAAAACTATTAAAGCAAAAGGCAGAATATCCAGACATAGCGCAGCTATCCGATCATTTCAAAATGTCTGTCTTGTGCGGAGATCAAAGGTGACTAAGGTCTGTAACATCGATTGTAGTTTAACGTCGAAGAGAGTTTTATGTTCTGCCGTCGCATTTTAACATAATATAGTGAAAGAGGTCCGTTTACTTTACAATATTGTCTAGGTATAGTTTATCATATTATAATATTGTAACAGCAACGAATTCTAAGAATGCTAGTCCCACTCCTACTTATCTTTGTAGGGCTCCGTAGGCAAAGGACAAAAACGGGCTCTATATAATTTTGTATCCTGCCTGTATGTCATAGCCATTTTACGGAAAGACTACAAATGTACTGTAACTTGATGAAATATGAAAGAAGGTTTTCTATTAACAAATAAAACTAAACAAAGTTAAAGAAGGCATTTCATACATTTTTGTCTACAATTCCAGTAAACAAAAGCATATGTGATGTTTTAATAAATAAGTTATAGAATAGTTTAATAATTAAGGCAATAAATGGTGAATAAATGGTACGATATTCGCTAATATACTCATAAAAATTGCTTGCGACATCTCTTGTCGCAAATGAGGATCGAAGTCACAACACACGGCGCAGCATAGTGGGGATGTGGCTACTAAAACTATATCGCATTCTGAAAAAAGCTTTTTCAGTAGTAATAGTAGTGTAACAGTTTTCAAAATTTTGTAATAAAGTGTCAAATAAACAACGCGATAAAATGCGTATATGGTAGTTTAATTTCAAAAAATACTAGTACTCTAAACCTAACAATGTGCCTAACACCTTCTTGCGTATAAAATAATTTAATTTTGCTTCGACAGTTAATTAAAATAAATAACCGTAAAGATTCATCCCGAATACAGAACCATTCTTTGTCTATAATCAAGAGGTAAGTTTTTTTAAATCAGATCGAGATTTGATAGTACCGGAATCGATTCGATGAATTTTATTGCGAGCAGCCGTTACCTTCGTCGTTAGTATAAAATAATAGAATATGTTACATATATTTTAGTGATGCCGAATTAGGCATTGCAATAATACTTTATATCTGCTTATTGCCATGGTTAAAAACATAAAAAATAATTGGGGCAGTCTTTGGGGACTGCCGATAGAAGTGAAAACTTTAATCCTTGATCATAAACACTTTTTTATAAACCCAAAGAAAAAAAAACACGGGCGGGTCGGATGCTAGTTCCTGATACTCTCTTAGGGGTTATCAAGAGAGTAAAAATTTCGTTATTTTTTGCGTAGGACGCACCATTTCTGATATATTGTTAATATTCTAAAAAAAAAATAAAGCGTGGAAGCGTAACGATGACGCGAGTTCCATGATTTTTGTTCACCCAAGAAGTGCTCAAGGCGCCTAAAGAAGTTTTCACTTCAAAAAATCGACTACCATCTTCTCTATCATGTATATATAATGTGTGAGCTCACTCTTTTAAGTGTGGACACTTTTTAGGGCCATCTAAGCACGGTAGGGGCACATCTATGAATTGCATCTTTGGGTGAAGCTCTTAATTTTTCTCATTATACGATTAATGTAAGGAAAATCTCAAGCATTAAAAAGAATTCAATTTAATGGTAGTAGTAGGTACTAGTATTTTATGTATGTACTTACTATAGAATAATAATGCACAACAGTATACGGCTTTACGTTTTATCGGAAAGAGATAGTAAAGTAAATAACATCCTACTTAAACATTACCTACGGGAAAGTAACAAACTGTTTACAAAGTCGTGACTACTGTCTACTACATACTCGTACAATAAGTACATTAGAATAGAAATACATAAATTGCAAACATTGTATCTACGTGCCGCATACACTCAATATTGAGCTTTTTGCGTTAACGATAAAAATGTTTTCGGTTTTAAGACTAAATTTATATGAAAATTACTGCTAATGTTTTGGTTTCGAATCTCGTACGTGATAAAAAATGTGTGATTCACAAATAGTTACTCCAAGTCTAAGTGTTTTTTGGGTTTGTTTTTTGAATCTTTGTAAAAATCCTAACCTCAACGCTGGATTTATTGTTTGGAAAAAGAAAATAATCTCAATGAGGTGTGGTAGTATAATATATGTAGGTAAGTTATATTATAAATATAATTCGATTGTATTTAATTAGTCAGTAATAAATGGTAATCGGTTGAGAACAGTTGTTTCAATAACACAACATCCCTTCATTAACATTACTTCAAACGTCCGATTTTACACATATTTTCAAGACGGTCATAATTGGATCGTCGGTTGTCCGGCAATCCCGAGTTACTTACTAAATCCCTATCTAGTTACCCAACACTGATTGCAAATTCACTTACCCTGATTAAGAATAAACACGTAAACGCAAAAAGTATTTATATTCATCGCAATTTCACGCAGGCCGGTTCACGATATCTTACTTTACTTATTCCGAGTACGGGAACACTCGTACAAAAGCGGACTATTATCTAATCTACCTTCAATACCTATTGAAGTGCTAGCCTATAGATATAACAACACAACAGAATGAAATCGTTACCGAGTCCGGAGTCTTAAATTAACGACATTAAAACAAGCTTCTCTCATTCAAGATAAGACCTTTGTAAGGGGGGAATAAATTGGATGGAATTGTGCAAAACTGAGCAATTTAGTTTCAGAAAAGTTAAGACTGGCATAAAGTAGAGGTCTAATAAGACATTATAAAGTTGTAGTTACAATATTAAAGCGAGATAATTTGTTTGCGAAAAACTATATTTTACTATATTAGTGTAACAGACTGCCTCGGAGGCAGTGTGCATGAGGTCTCGGGTTCGATTCCCAGGTTAAACAATGTGTTATTGATTTTTTCTGTCTAAAAATTTGTAATAGCAGCAAGTACCTATAAAACATGGAACCAAAAAATATAGCGTGCGTAATTTGGAGATAAGTATAGGCGCTTCAGTGGGTACAAGTTTAAAATCCATCTTTACCAAAATGCGAATTGCTAAAAATGCAAAAGGCTCACAGACATCTCATTCCAACTTATTTTCTTTCAACCCATCTTCAAATCCTTGTTCCTAGATTTAGCAAAGGGAGAATCTTGGTATTGCAAGCAATCATAGACTAAAATAACCACTTACCATTAGGTATTCTGTATGCTTGATTACGTCTGTGGAAGTATTAAAAAAGGTTGCTATTATGAACAGCTTTAGAGACAAAAAAATTCAATACGATGCGATATTAAAGACTTAGAAACCAAAGCGTATTCGACTAAAAATATTATGCCACCTGCAACAGCATAAGAAATCTAAATTTAAATCGAATTGTTTATTTATACCGTTTTGTATAGTGTATCCTACACACAAGTATATATTGTATATCCAAATATATCCCCGAAGGTGTAAGCATTGGTGTACAGCAATCACAAGTCGTCCGCTGTAGAGAACGAACCTATTGCCGTCTACCGGGAACAGTGCCAGAACCGGCTTAGTGCTGTGAATTTCCTCACAAAAGTCCAATTTCTTGAACCCGCTTCGAATTATACTTCTCATTATCAACTAGATATAGGTAGTCAATCTAAGTTTAAACTTATGCAACAGAAGTGATAAGCCAATCTATCACTATTATAAAAAGATAATTTTGTGACTTTGTATCTATGTGAAAAGCAACCTCCGTAATAACAACACATATTTGAAAAATTGTTTCATTAGGCCGGAGGCCCAATCACCCCCTTTCCCCCATTCACGCTCCTTCTCCTTCCCACTTCCTTTCCTAAAGGGTTGGCAACGCTCAAGTGATGCCTCTGGTGTCGCAGGCTACGGTGACCACTTACCATCAGGTGGACCGTATGCTTGTTTGCCACCTTAGTTGTATAAAAAAAAAACTATTTACAAGGTACATTATTTATTCCACATGGACATAGGCTATATATTATGTTTAACCAGGGTGAAGTCAAGGATAAAGATACTGGATATATAATAACATTGTAACTGGTCAATGTCTTTACATAGGAGATATTTGAGAAAATTAATGTGGTGGTCTTCATAATATCTATACAAGGCAAAAACACATAACCCTCCGCTGTAGACGAGTAATAATAATTTCTAGATATTTTGTCTGTCTGTATGTTTATACACGGCACGAAATTGAATGCGGTTTTCACAGTTGTATTGCTAGAGTTTAACTTAAAATATGGCACATATTTTATCTTAACACACCACCTAGAATGAGTATTAGGTATGTATGTAGACCAGAAACATGAAAATATTGAAAATATAGATATGTACTTACTTCTAAATTCCAGATGTACGAAGTCACGAGCAAAAGCTACTCTAAAATAAAATTGAAAGCACTATTAACTTATACTTTCGTTACAAATCAAGTGTCGCATAAACTCGTCCACATTGTTGGTGTATGATATTCTAAGGTCCTCCTATAAAATTACCTTCTAACTCGAGTCACGTTTCGGCTATTAGTCCAAGGTACTTATACTAAAGTTTCATCGCGAAACGATCAATGAACCATTTTACCGTTTCGTTTGGAAAATATTTTATGGGGGTTAGCTAGCCAACCGTGTCTCTAGTCTATATCTATTGCGTCCAGGTGGTCAGGCAGATGTCGAGGCGCAATCACAGTGACCACTCGATCGTGGAAGATGAAGCCTCGAAGGTCAATGACCCGGGTCAATATTGCGGATCTTGTTTGAGTTTGAGAGAGCATGATTGGTGGTTAACGATCTGCATGATATTTACGGTTCCAATATAATGTATTTTATTTGATCTTTATTTTTTTATCTTTATATAATATGTTAGAACAATAAAGTAAAAAGAGGTAAACAGTTTTTATCTATTTTTACTCTTTTGTTGCTTATTAGAAAATACAACTTTAATAAAATCATTAATTTTCTCTCTTGCCACCCCGGCGTTGGCTGAATCATCGGTACCTATTTGATGGAGCCAATTGTCACCGAAATAATTGAAATTGAATTATATTTTCATATACATACATATACACTTTTAATAAAAAAGTACGTAACTAATAGAAAAAAGAACAAAATCTAAAAGCCTACTCCAGGCCTCCTATTTGTTTCACTTGTGACAACAGAATTGCCACCTCTACAGTCTCCGCAACGTCTTACGAACACTAATTTATTCATTCATCTAATTTGAGCTTACGAAACTTTGTCTGGTAAATTCAAAACAAGCTTTATGATGCAAATCAAACGTTTCCAAATATGGCATGAACTCTTAACTACTGAGCGGTTAAACTGTTAGCATCGACATCCCTTCAAAGGTTCCTTTATCTGAGTAAAGTTGCAAATCTCTCGCTAATAAAGCGTATTCACCCCAATTAAGGCAACTACATACGTTACTATAAATTGTATCGGCTAGAACGTCTTATGTCTGTTACATTGTAGCTTTGACTTAGGAATAGCTGTAATCATCGCCTATTAAGTGATCAATGGACTTGTAAGATGTATTGTTGCTATAAAATCAGTTTGAGTAGTACATATCTGTGTAAAGGAGCATATATCGCAGGGCTTGGCGCTTTTTGCTAACAACTAAGTTCCGTATCAAAGAGCCGTAGGCACTTCGCGATACTGAAGTACAACTGTTCTATTATATTATATTGTTAATTAGTATAATATTATTTATTTCCTTTTAATACCTTTATGACACCCGTGCTCTTATAGTTTTTGAAATAAAACACTTTTTTATTAGGTACTAGTCTTTGCCCACGCATCCGTCCACTTAGACTACAGTGCCCGTATAGTCTATTGTATTCTAATGCACCATATACCTGAATTTACTAAACATAATTAAATAAAACATAGCTTGGATTTAAGGTAAACTCCAAGCTGCCAAATAGTAAGATTCGCATCAAAATCTGTTCATTGATTGTTGCGTGATAGCGGATCAAACAAATAGATAGACGATATCGCCCATAAAAGCTAGTAACTAAACAAAAAAAATTACGTTGGCTTCCCCCCACATTATGATCAAATTATAAAGTCTCGTTAATACAAACTTTGAAGCTGGATACCACAATCTCATTCATCTTTAATATTCGATATGGTGCCACAGCAATGCAATTTGCAATGGAAGGATAAACAAAAAAATAAGGGCGACAAGAGCTTGAGGCAAAGGGGATACCATTTTACGCCCTACCTACGTACAGCCAGATAACTTTGCATAATGCACATTTATAAAAGGATCAATTTACGGTATAATTTTTGCTAGGAATGTTTATGTTAGCTTCGATTCATGCAGATTGCATTTACATTAAAGAGACTATACATTACCTAATCCGGCGCTAATCTGGTCAATACAAAGTCACGTACAGTCTTATAAAATATATACCAACCATCTACGCTATAACATCTTAAGAAATTTGCATTAGATCTATGTTAATAACAAAAGGAACCGATTGTCTTGCTTATTTAGGACTATATTATTATGCAGATATGTACATAATTACTACCCAAATAATTAGAGTTGGTATACAGTTATACACTATTGACTAACTTTGTCTATGTCTGTTGAAACACGGATCACAAATATCTACATAATAACAAACATCGATTTGTCGATATTTATTCACGCTTTGCAACGAAATGATTACATATTAACTGCCCCTTTAATTATAGCGTTAAGTGTATAAAATATTGTAAATGTATACGAAATGTGGTATTTAACTTCTTATCGTTATTATAATTTTAATTCTCTGTTACACAAGACCTACTACAACAACAAGCTAGGAAACTGAGTAGTTGGCTGAAGACCTTTTTTACAGGTAGTACTAGCAAAGAATATTAATACATAATATATGCTCTTTTATGTATGTATATATAAAACAAGCAATTGAGTTACTTATCCTAATCCTAATCCTAACTAATATTATAAAAGCGAAAATAAGTTTGTTTGTTTGTTACCTTTTCACGCTTAAACCACTGAACCGATCATTCTGAAATTTTGCATATACGTTGTCAGGTGTACAGAAACGGACATAGGCTACCTTTCATCCCGATAAAAAATACTGTTCCCGAGGAAAACCATAATAACGTTCTTATGATAATAAATACGTTCTTATGACAATAAAAAAGTTCTTATGATAATAGATGGCGCCACGTGTCTTTCGAATCATAATTGAATTATATTATTATATATTGTTACAAGCAGATTACAACCCGAATTGGTTGTCAAATTCAAAATTAACGCGAGCGAAGCACAAGCTTGTAACTAATAAAGACAGGTATTGTTTCTAATAATTAAGTAATAATAATACATATTTCACATAGCAATTTTATATATAGCTCAAATCACACTACCTTACCCGCTTAACTTTGGCCAACGTCACTTCGGATTTATTAATAGAACCGCATGGTAATCTGCTATTGGCGATAAAATCAAGAGCCGGACCGGCCCCGGATTTGCTGCCTCCGGATCGAATATCTATAGGCCCCCTTAGCTTGTGTTTTTGTCGTTCTGTCAGTGCCAGGACGTCTGTTTGTGTATGTAGATTTATGCAAGTGGAGCTTATCTCACGGTCCGTTTGAACAGTTAGAACACGCTCCATATCTTCGCGGTTGTCGATAACGTGCGGTTTTGATGTGCGCACGGAATATGTTATCCAGCTAAGATAGTTTGAATGGGCGATAGCTAGTGAACAATGCAAAACGCTTAAGAAGTTTCGTGTTTGAATCCTATACGTGGTTGAATACGGTGTTGTAGAACTATTTTTACAAATTAGGAATGTAGGTAAATTTATAAATTAGGTAGATTTGAATAATATATGTAACCCTAAAGAGTTAAAATATTATATCCTATACAAATCCTAATTTGTTACATAGTTTTGGTATTCTGGATGTCAACAAACAAGCTAGATTTTATAAAAACTTGTATTAGCTTTGCATTAAACGACTAGAGAAAACTAGACTGTAAAGTCTTACTTTATTGAATAAAGTGCAATAGCAACAAGGATCTGAAAAAGGGTAGTTTACTTTTTCCCTAACAAATAACATAAACGAATAGTATTTCACCACATTCTTCAGGTACAAGTTTTACTAGAGCTACCTGACTTTTCAGTATTTATAGCACTTACTATGGTCGCATGTTTATTGATTAAGCTAGCGTACAATCGAGCGTATGGTGGTGGTTCAAGGTATAATAATATATTTTTATTGTTACATAGGATTATTGATACCATACAAATGACTCTCCGTCGTAGTGATGTAAGTGGTCGCCTCAGAGTTACCAATGCACCGAACGTTTTAAGGATTCAATCACTACACTTGGCAAAAATTTATGAGACCCACAACGTATAGTTGTTTCGAGTCTTCTTTGTGGACGTTATTCGAATTATGTTAAGTCTTCCACAACACAGGATTAACACTAGTGCGTAAGACGTTAAAGAAATAAAATATCATAACCTATTACCATTACCCACAAAATCTTTTTAGGTGCAAGCTTTGACCTGTTACTAACAAAGGTCTAACCAGACCCCAGTAATAACTATTTCCCATTCTCCCATTTGGTAATTATTGTTACTGGAATTACTAACACAATTACATATCAAAGTGACTGTGTATCTAAAATATGTAATAAGTAAATCATCTCAGATGCAAAACAATTATTTCTTTAACATTTATGTCAAGAATCTTAAATCCTTGGAAACAGGATTTCAATGCAACGAATTACACATCATTAGGCGAAGAAAGTTTGAGTTAGAGTGATAACTAATAAAAGGAAATAAGAGTAACAATGGCAAGCAGCTCAAGTATAGGAGACCTGAGGAATCAATATTTCAATATTTCTAATGTTGATCACATTGTTGGTGGAAACAAACAAAACAAACATTTGACGAGTTTATCGTTCCCCACAAATAAATGCGTCTCATCCCTAGAAAATATAAACAAGAACAATTAAAACCAACCGCAAGTTTCCAAGCAACAGTGTTAAACAATAATCATAAAAAGTCATTATCAATTCGAGAATCGTTGAAACAAAGGGCGGGACCGTATACAATTATATCGTGTCCTGAGGGATATCACTCTTTGAAACTACTTCGCTAATTTATCTAAACCAATTACAGAAGTGCGCCACAACACCACCGGGATGGCAATTCTATTATTTTACGCTTAACTGAAAACGTACGGACGCATAAACAGTTCAGAATATACAATTGCGATATCACCAGTAGACCACCTTAAAGGCTCTTAAAAGACCATGCGCTTCCAAATTTGAAAATTCGAGGCATGTGGATTCTTAAGCAACATTCGCTATTGTTAAGGTAAGATGCTATATGACATGTCACAAATATATGTTTACAAGGGCAAACAAACATACGTTCATGTACACAAGTAATTCGACATACAACTAGGACAACAAAATTTCAGATGATTTTTTATTAGGCACAGGTAAGTGCGATATTAGGTCTGCTTCTTTTTTTTAAATTTGATATTTGTTCATATTGACAGTTTAATTGAATGTCTTTGCAATTAATCTGTCAATTGCTGGAATGTTAGATATTATTGAAAACCCATTGTATCTGACCGGCGATGTACCGCTGCCACACAATAGGTTAAGGCTTAATTATAGTTAATTTCACCGAATTATGTCTACAATACACATTAGTCCATTAGCGTAGACAAGATTTGTCGTGTCTTCTCCAATAGCGTTGTTAATTGGTTTCCTTTTATGGCGTATTTTTGGGATTTATATTTTCTTCTTACTATGAAACTTTGTAAAGTAGGATTTGGAAAAACTCGTAATCTTTATCAAACCGGCTTTCGAGCAACTAGCAAAGTGAGTAAAACAATAAAACACTATAATAAGACACACAGCGTAGAAGAATGTATCGTTTGGCATATTGTAGTTGAAATAGGCAAAGGGAAGAAGTCGAAAAAGATTTGTAACTGTCTCTACAACAGATCGGTCTTTCAAATTCAGAAATCATACGTCTACATTTAAACAGACAAAGCTACGAGTACGTATGTTAACATATCATGAACAAAACTAATTTGCGAGCCTCCCTAGCGGCACGGTGAAACGCTACTGAGAGCGGAATCAGTACGTCGCCGTCGTTGGGGAATTTTCTAATTACGTTTTCAAAGACACCTCGTTTGTTGAACATGTGACACTCGGAGTGAAAAAGGTCACGTATAGAAAATTGGAAATCCGACTGGGAGTCAAACGTGGACGCTCCAAAATTTGCCTCTAGACTTTCCTATTAACGAATCTCATTTGTTGGACGGTCGAAATGCTTTTCAGTAAGTTTTTTTGCCAAAGTATTGTTCGAGGATTATTGTTCGCAGTTTTCGCTTTGAATACAGATTTTTATGAACTATGCTTTATAGTAAGACTTTGAAATAGTGTGTTCTTTCTTTGTGTCTCAGTCCATAACCTATTAATTATTAACCTATTTATAACGTGTAACGTTTAGTAACTTGAGGCATGTATAACCTTGATTCACATCATGACTGTATTGAAATTTTGCAAGATAATTAACTTTAAAAAATTGTCAGATATTAGTTGAATATACATTAAGTCGCTGTTTACGCACAAGAAGATATTGCATATTTTCCCAAATTTAATAACTTTGATAACAAAATTGAAAAAAAAATCTCTGTCTCCCTTTCCTCAGTACTCGTTTCTGACTAACGTTGCACAATTTGTTCTAAAATCAACTGAATAGCAAACATAAATATTATAAAGACTTCATCAAAAGACTCCCGTCGATATTTAACACCCACGGTGAGGCAATTTAATTAAAATTTTCTAACAAACTTTGTCACTGGAAATTTTCTTTGCCCCTAATTTAGGACACCATCTGCACAGCCCTATCGCAAAATAATTAGTCTAAAGTAAATTATGCACCCTTTAAACTGCATCAAATTTAGGCAAATAAAGTCAGTTTAAAATATATATTAGGGGCCACATGGCGTATGTTTTAAAATACATTTTCTTATGAGGTGCATCACACTTGGTAAAAGAGGGTAAGGGGAAAATAATATGACATTGTGCAGGCCTCTCCCGACAATGGCTTTTATGACGTACATTCGAACAAATTTTAATAATACTTTAATAAATGATTGTTGTTTGTTATTAGGTTCTTTTTACGGTGGTTTTACGTGTTGAGTGGTAAAATTTATAATTCTTAATAACTATATTATGTACAAGCATATATGATAGTATACGTATTAGGTTAATCAGACTGATAACTAACCCCTAAATTTTAAGCTAGACACTTTGATTTATTTATATTTCTAATAGCTACTATTTAAATATTTAATCCTTAACGTACTGGATGTATAATTAATGTGTCAGAATCGTAGCAAATGGAAATCCGTAGTCTCTGCCTACCCCTCTGGGAAACAGGCGTGAATCTATGTATGTACGTATGTATGTACTGGATGGACTGTATATACAATATATAAGTGTATGTGCTATTAAACATATTGAAAAAGAAGAGATATCCTTACTTCAAAAGTCGTACAATGTGATCTGATTGGCTAATTACATATTTGAACAAAAGCATTGTAAAATTTATATTTTATTCGTGGTAGTACATCCACTTACTTTTAGGCTGACTCATATAATTCTACTGCTGATTACGCTACCAGATAGAGACGTAGAGACGTTTTCTATCTCGGTGATCCGATGTGTTAACACCGTAATCACCACTACAGATGTAGTACAATACGGTTCATCTTCATCGTTCATCTGTATAATGAAAATGAACCACTGATGATTCATCCATCAATCTATTGCGTGATGACATCTAAAGATCACATAGCGACCATTCACATAACGAGCTGCCCTTCAAATCACCAATTTTTTCAAAGCTGATATTTGTATTATCTCATTCAATCATTCACATCCAATATATTATTTCCATTCATAATGGCACCAAATTGCGTCACTTTTCTTTACAGAGAAACGGCAGCAAAACACTTCGAGCGGCGCGTGCCGGTACAATTGACCGAGTGGGCACAATTATTCGCACTGCGGAAACTGTGGGACTTCGGGTGCGAAAAAAAGAAATATTTATTCACCGGGCGCAATCATGGTGAATAAAACGATTACACGGTACGTTCGTGAAATAGCTTCTATTGCGGCTAACGTAGGTCAAAATAAATACATAAATCCTATGCTCGCTTACGTTTTATTTTGTATGCATCAGTTACTATATAGCTTTGTAATATTAGATCTATACCTATCTATTGTAGTGTTTTA
Organism: Catocala sponsa; assembly: GCA_963564715.1. NCBI lineage: Eukaryota > Metazoa > Arthropoda > Insecta > Lepidoptera > Erebidae > Catocala > Catocala sponsa. The sequence goes on from OY751338.1 coordinate 11,197,883, forward strand.
TATACTTAATATTGTCTAACGTTTACAAGAATGTTATATATTGAAATTAAACTAAGTACTTAATAGTGTTTTAAAATAAACAACGCGATATAATTCACATAAAGTTGTTTAATTTCAATGTTTTATATACTTGTATAACAGTTAGTGCAGTTAGGTATTGTTTTATGATTAGCTGTGTGCATTCGTGATATATGGGGCTTCGTCTTATTTTCATTTATATTTGACCTGCTGTTTTATGATAGACATAGGCTTAGTAGGACACATCAAATACCTCTAACACTGGCTAAATATCAACCTGTTAATTAAAACAAATTCGTACAACATTCCTCTTTGCCATAAATATTCTTCTAAAATTAAGTCATACCTAAACTTCTAACTCTGAATATAATTATTCAGAATTAGAAGATAAGGTTCCACTTAAAGTACAAGTTAATAAACTTGTATCTTAAGTAGAACCATATTTTCTGACCAATATGACCAATAGGTCTAAACCTACCTATAGAAACCTAGAAAATCCATTTTTTTATCGAATTGAGCGCTGTTTAGATACCTGAAATAGTTCTTTATATGCTAATGACCGCAACAATTAATAACTTTAAATTGTCTCTAAGACAAGCATAACACTTTTTGCTTAAACAATATTAAAGCATATATTTACACATTACAAAAAATGTTAAGTGTGGTCATTTAACTATTAAACAAAAAAAAATAAGAAACTGAAGTACCTAGTTCTGATAAATAATTCAGTTTCTAATGATGACAATAACGAAAGAATTCACAACAAAAATACCAACTTGAGGAGGCTTTCAGTAGGCATCTCGTTAAACTGTTCCAGTTATTTCACATAGAGCTCGTATGGGATATAAATTCCATCTCAGCAATTACTTTCCTTTTAGGCAAATTAACAAGCTGGATGTAACCATAGAAATTCAATCCAACCAAATCTGTATGTAAATGTATTGTAATTGTGGGGCCAATATTCGAATTACAATTTCTATGTTGATTAGCGTGTAATACTGGAATTTATGTACTTCTCCGTCGCCTATTTCTCTAGTATAATTTTGTTTGTACGGTGCCGGTTTTCGCGCTCACACATGCTACAACATGCTAGCTATTTATAGCCAACTTCCGAGAGTAATAGAATCTGAATTTAATTTGTCTATTTGTATTTTTTGTAATTTAATTTATCTAATAACGTTGTAAAGTAAAAAAATAAAACAGAATCAGAAGCAGAACATTATAGAAGACAACATAAACACTAAAAAAGTGCTTGTGCCAAAGAATAATAGTTTTGAATAACCACTTTTACTTGAAAGATGTTCATAATATGACGCAAATGATAAAAGGGTACCTCACCAAATAACACTAATTATAATTTGTATTGATATGTAAGCGATTTGTACATAAAATATTTAGTCCTCTGCTACATTCGATTCAAAATTAAGACGTCTTAGAATTAAAACTCAAAGCTTTTACCTTTCAGCCTTAAAGTTGTAATAATAAGTTTATTGTCACAATATTGTGTTTGTTGTAACTGTAAATTCACTGATTATAAAAAATATATGATACAATTTCAACTCCTATGTCCTATAAAGTATTACGTAAAAGCAATATGAAATCGCCGTGCGAAGACTTAGGGTTAAGATAAACGTGTTTAAAGAATAAATAATTAGGTATATTAATATATGTATTAAGAACATATAATAAATAATATATCTGCAGAGCAAAGGTACACACTCAACAGGCTATTTGGATTGTCAAAAAATTCGTAGTAGCACACCCAGTCTTGTACTGGTAGATGGCAATAGGATCGGCCTTACGTGGTACTTTAAGCCATAGTCGGTGAAATGCGCAGACGCCACCCTAACCTATATTTATTTACAATAGGTAATAAATATAGTGTACAGTTATTACCTACGGCACAATATATTTCACGAGATTTTTCGCCATTTTAATTATATCTGAACCATTTTACTCTCGAACCTACGTTTCCTTTAATCATAAATAATCTAGACCCTTTAATCAGAACGTGAAATCTGAAATATTCATGAAAACCCTAATTACATATCGTTATAGTCTTTTAGCATTATTATTACAAAGGGGTATCTGTCTGTTCTGTATACCAAACTAGATGTTTTTTTTTATATTCAACAAACTTGGATATAATGAGCAGATTATGAGTCTTTAAGAACTAGATATCTTCTTTTTTTTACAATCATTCAAGGTGGGTGTTGTTTGTGTCCCTATGGACACAAACAACACCAGATTCGGTGTATTACGCCTATATTTCCCAAACTATATGTTTAGTACGTTATATGGGGCGAGCCACTTACGTCATACTTATTTACATTTATTTAATAATGGCACGTTACCGTTTTATTATACAGGTGTATCGATAATTTCAGAAACCATGGATCATCGAATAATTCCGTTTTCCAATATATATTTCTCTTAAATATACTGTGTTAGCTATTGCCTGCGGCTCCTCTCGGGAACACTACTTTTTTCTGGATGAAAGCTATCCAATGTCCGTTCCCGTAATTCCGACAATATGGTATATGCGAAATTTCATAATGATCGATCAAGTAGATTAGGCGTGAAACCGTTACTAACAAAGAAACTCATATTCGTATTTAATTTTATAATGTTAAAAAAATTAGGATTGATTTAGAAAATCGTTTTTAAAACGAGCAAAACCGAGTGCGACAGTAATTCTATTGATACGCTTATCGAAAGCGCAACCATTGTTTTACGGCTTATTCTAATTCTCTTATCACGAGACAGGCCTTTGTTTGACGTCATGATAGCGAAAAGCCTAATTAAGGATTATGGGTGGATCAGAACGGTTATTTTCGGGGAACGTGATAATATTTTTATCTAGGTAATGAGAAAAAAGGAAATAGATACTTATACATAGTAACTATGTCCAGCAGTGGACGTCTTTTGGCTGACATGAGATAGTAACATTCACAGAATGCTACCACAATCAAATCTACAAACATATGTAGTTTCATGTTATATGTGCATATGCCTGAAGGGGTGGGCAGAGGACATTTCAGCTATGGCATTAGATTATACGTACTAATTACGTGGGATCTAAATCCAGGGTCGAGGCAAGTTGCTTTTTGACAGGCACAGTAGTCAGACTCCGTGCTGCATATGAGATGCATATGAGAGATTCTTGACATTAAAACCTAATAATACTTTGTCCAACTCGGGAATCGAACCCACGACCTTATAATATTGGTCACATGCACTGTCGCCGCGCCATTCTTTATTATGGGTTGTCTATGGATGGCTAAGTAGTTTGTTCGCTACGTGGTACGTGGTCGTTATGTCTCTGACATTGATTATATTATTATATATGCTATTATTAATTATATGTATATAGAAACGGCTAAATTATTTGTGCAATAAAAACTATTCACAATAGATCTAGTCTACTATAACGTAAATCTGATCTGAAATACTATTATATCGGTTTATGTTCATATTTGACGTTTACAATAATTTAGAAAAACCATTTGTGATATTTATAACACTGAAACTAGATCGGTATTCTATTTTGAACAGATTTGGTACGATAATTATTAGTCTTCAGATTATCTAGCTTATACGGTTGCATCACCAGCATACATCGATGACAATACATACATCGATGACAATACAGATTTCGATATCAAATATTTACAAACTAGATTCAATGATGAATACGTGTTATATGTAAACAGCCCACAATAGAATGGAACTTAACGAATGATAGGATTACATCATTTAGTTATCGTTTATCTAACAAATAATATTGTTACGACACAGATGATGACTGTGCTTGCACAGACAGATTTTCGATAAACATTCAATTTTATTCAGTATTTCAGTAGCGCAGAAGTATTGAATGCGTCTGTTGATTCTTGGATCGGATAGTGTTATTGAGTATTATACTTATACATACACTATCTCAGACCTATATCTTTTTCACGCCCGTTATCTCCGGATAGGTATGACTATGCATGTATAGAATGTTATAGAAACATTTAATCGGGGTTCCTAAAATAATAAAAACAGATCGACTCTTGTCAAACTCTGTTGATCACAGTGTCCTGTATGTTTTTAATAATTGCATTTGTTCTAAAATGATTTTTTAAGCCTTGCTACGCTTATTATCCCGAGTATGTAACCAATTGCCATTAAAAAAGGCTTTCGCATTCAAAACATTTGTGGAACTACACGAATTGAAATCTACACAAATTAAATACCGCATAAAAACCCAGGGCACAATGAGTGCAGAGATAATGTACCGTATAATTGTCGTGATACGAATTTATGCAGCCGGGGCTTGGGTGAAACGCATGCGGTGTGCGGCATCAACGTTTCAGCGAATTATACCGCGATTCAGTTATTCATGTCCTGTGTTTCATTCGTCATCACGTTTTGATGTAATGATTAGTGTTCTGTCAACAGAATTAGTGTGTCCCAGTATTCTATTTGGTGTAGCTGTAAATTAAGTGCTTAGGTGGGTAGTTTGTATAGGTGCACTTCACGGTAGACGTTTTATAATAATAATAATAATATAATAATATTCTACCACATACACACAACACCATCTAGCCCAAACTAAGCAGAGCTTGTACTATGGGTACTAGACAATGGATAAACATACATATATACTTTTTTTTTTTGTAAATACATACATATTATACATAGAAACACCCAGACCAAGACAAACATCCATGTTCATGCACACAAATGTTTGACTTGTGCGGGAATCGAACCCGCCACCTCAGGCGTGGCAGTCGGTTACACTAACCACTACGCCACCGAGGCCGACATCATAAATCATGTAGTGTACATGAATGAGGCGTAGATGAGCGAGCTGCTATCATTTTGATAGTATTGAATCGTGTAGTAAGACTTTGTGTGACTCAGTGTTTGGGTTTATTGCTGTTATAAAATGTCAAAATTGGTTGTATACCTACCTATTGTAATAAATAGCATAACTATAAATAACATTCTTTAAACTTATTTCATTTTCTCGAATTTGTCCGTAGATTGTGGTATTACTTGTAAGAGTTATTTATACCATGTTCTTGGAAGAATATTGATTAGATGTGATTTGTTTCAACACGTACCCTTAGTTTCACCCGCATAAATACATGAACGCACACTGGGATAAAATAATCTTTATAACTCTATAACTATATTCTCTATAACTTCCGCGGGTTTTTTTATATAGATATTGACGCAATCGTGCATATTGTATTAAGACTAAGTTACACCATGGTCACAAGCAGTCAGCTTATGGTCACTGGTGTCGTATGTACAGTGCAAACTTATGATAACCTTTATACAAAGAAATTTATACAAGGAACAAAAATATAATAATTACGTATATAATATTATTGCAACTTATTTTTTGCATTATATTATTATTACTTATTTTAGGAAATGAAAATAATAATAATAAACTTTATTGGCACAGAAATACAAGTAGGTACATAGCTGTAGTAGAAAACTTAGTGTAGGAACAAAAATTCCTAATTATGTTCTGCTGGTACTTAAAATATGATATATCCTGTGCTATAAGTACCAGCAACCAGTTTCCCAGTTAAACTAAGTAAAAATCTACTGGTGACAATAAGAATATAAACCTACTTACATTATTTAACTTTCCGAAATGTAAGCTAGAAATATAATTAATGTAAAAGATTTAGTAAACCTGATACATAAGTCTATATAATATGTGTTGCGTGTATATTGTTGTGTGTGTGTGTGTGTGTGTGTCTGTGTGTGTGTGTGTTTGTGTGTGTCTGGGCAATTAGTATAAAATCTGCATGGGATTATTGTTTGTTAATATATTAACTAGGTTTATTACGTTACTAGACGTATAAGTTTTTCAGTGTCGTCATAAGAGAGTGTTTGGAGCCATTTTATTACTTTATTTTTGCATTGGTATTTATTCTTTGATTCTATATCTAAGGCTTTATTAACTTTGGTATATGTGAATTGTCCAAGGAAGAAGTAAAACCGTTCGCTGAACGTTGTCCTATGGCTATCAGCTGGCGGCAGCTTTACTCTACGCAATTTGGGTCGTAAGGATGATGATGCCCCGTCTATTTTGCGCATTGAATGCCGTTTCATTATAATTTGCAGGATGAACAATTGGCGTACTGTCAGAACTTCGCAATATTCGTACAGATTTTTTATGGGAAAGCGAAATGGTTTAAAAGTACTTACTTTTAGTACGGCTCTCTGTGCTCGCTCAAGCTTTATTAAAGATCTCTTACAAGCTCCACCCCAAGATAAAATACAGTACCCTAACAGGGACTGACACAAAGCGTAGTATATGCTTATTAGGACTGTTGGTTTTGCCATATGTCTCAAGTGTTTAAAAATATATATAAGCTTCCGAATTCTTCCTGTAAGTTGGTCAAGGTGCGGTGCAAAATGCAAATTGGCGTCTATGGTAACACCCAAGTACTTTATGCTAGTGACATTATGTAACCTGGGACAAGTGCATTATAATCTCCGTTAGTTATATGGTTATGAAAAAAAAACGGGTTGCACTTCGGGAGTGCCAGCAGAAGTGAAAACTTGAATATAACGTTGTGCATATTTGATATTTTGGAATGGTGAGGGAATAATTTTGCACGAATTGCTTTAATTATCAGTATAAAAGTACTATCATTTATGTGGTAAAATACAATATTCATTTATTGCGCTATCGTACACAAACATGACAATTCTCCCTCCGTCTTACGAATTTTCGATCAGGTCACGTGTCCTGACGCGAATTTGACAATTCTCCCTCCGTCTTACGAATTTTCGATCAGGTCACGTGTCCTGACGCGAGTTTAACATTTTTTACCCATCACATAAAAAGTGCACAACGCCGCTAAAGAAGTTTTCACTTAAAAAAAGGGTGTTCGGTCGTTTTATTTATCTATCTATGTGGTCGTATATTTGGATTACATTTATTTTGCAGCTATGGATAAAGTTCAGAGTTGATATTATTAATCAATAAAAATAATGCTTTTTATTTCTTTTTATGAATAATGTAAGTGTAATTTATATCCTATTTATTCGGTACGCTATAATAATTTTAAATGTTATTTAAACATCTTATGTTTAAGTTATATATTAGCATAGCCTCGCCGACACAATTACTTACATAAAACGTTTCTTCGGAAAACCATTTGCCAACCGTTCTATCGTAAGATCTGATCACTCAATTCAAAACAACAAAACAACTGAATGTTTACGCTGACGAACAAAAGCGATTATATTTAAATTAATCTACACAAGTTTACTTCAAATATTCACTTCATTTTACTTAAGAAACTCCAAATTGACATCAGTAAGAGAATGTTCAACCCGTTAAATTGCCATGGGGTGGTCTGTGTGACCCCATCCGAGCTAAAATTACACTAGACACAAAGAAAATTTAAGTGTATTTTGGTTCAATTAGTGGGAGGGTATGGGGTGTGAAATTGCAGGGACAGTAATTTATTTTAAGTGTGACAGCAACCAATTTCGACTGGGCAGCGATTATAGGATTTAAACCTTTTTTAGAGAGGGACGATATAAAGTGGATACTAAAATATTCATACCTTTATGCGATGACACTATTCATTAGCATAACAAAATAAAAGGCTTACAAAACTGTAATTACGATGATTTTTTTTTCTTTTATACAACTAAGGTGGCAAACAACCATACGGCCCACCTGATGGTAAGTGGTCACCGTAGCCTATGGACGCTTGCGATACCAGAGGCATCACTTACGCGTTGCCGACCCTTTACGAAAGGAAGTGTGAAGGAGAAGGAGCGGGATGGAGGAAAGGGGGTGATTGGGCCTCCGGCACTCTCAATCACCGAACGAAACACAACAGTAAGAATACTGCTATTTCACGTCGATATTCTGTGAGAGGGTAGTCCTTCCCCGGTCGAGCCGGCCCATTAATGCTGAAATCAGCGAGGCTCTACTACTCGATATAAAAAACTTTTCATAGTACATTGCAATTTGTTATCATAATAACCATAATATTAAAGATACTATTACTTTTGGGCTTCGCATCATCTTGTTCTGAACACAGACTTAAGTACCTACTCCATGCTAAACTGTGAACATGTATTTCTGAGTAATTAATTAACTAATTAATAGGTACATAGTATATTATTTTAGCTTTTACCCCCAGTTTCGTTCGGGAACAGTACTTTTTATAGATGAAAAGTGCCCTATGTCCTTTTTTGTTTAATTTTGTGAAGATCAGTAGAAAAATTAACGCGTGAAAGCATTGCAAACAAACAAACTGACTTATAATATGTAATTAGTGTATTTAATAATATGTGTATAGTTAAATAACATCGTGTTTTTCAGTTATGGAACAGTTTAACTGCTGACATTTTTAAAATACTTATAAATTAAGAGAAGGTCGAATATCAATATATCTAGTGTGCCTTCAATACTCTAAAGTCAGTCAGGGGGGTTAATTAAGAGTGGATTTATTCATAAGTTTTCTCGAAAACTAAATTCTGACATGTTTAGATACTAAAAGTCTTATATACCTAAAGGAAATTTTACACAATAATATACAACTTCGTTTTGCATTCACTAAATGTTGCAATTATATTAGTAGAAGAGTGGCAAAAGTAAAATAACACAAGAGAAATTGTACAATTTTCGACCGATAATAATAATATAATATTCTATCACATACACACAACATCATCTAGCCCAAACTAAGCTGAGCTTGTACTATGGGTACTAGACAATGGATAAACATACATATATACTTCTTATTTTGTAAATACATACGTATTATACATAGAAATACCCAGACCAAGACAAACATCCATGTTCATGCACACAATGTTTGACTTGTGCAGGAATCGAACCCGCGACCTCAGGCGTGGCAGTCGGTTACACTAACCACTACGCCATCGAGGCCGACGAACGATATTGTCTGAATTTCTCTACAAGTAACCGGAAGGTTTATTCTCGTAATAAGATAATGTTCTAAACAGAGTTGCGATCTAGGCATATAATATGTTAAATGTGAACTGAAATGCAATGGCAGTTAGCATTTCACGTGTTTTAATTTAGGCATGAGCTAAAATATCAATACCAATGGTAGTATTTATGACAAAAGTGTCAGAGATCCAATATAGTCTTAGGACTTGGACCAATGCATTTGGATTAAAACTCTATTTTAATAATTTGTTATTGTCATGTAAATTGGCTCTCAGATTATTTACTAAAATATTTATTAGGTATATATAAATTCCCAATTCAATCTTCGCTAGCGCAATCCCAGTTCTGTCAAATATCATTAAAGTTATGTAATCACACTCTAGCACACCACATTTCTAATACCACTGTATCGTATAATAATATAATTGGTAATAGCACAATTTCACTACATTTCTAAAATAATAAAAAAGCAACCCAAATTAAAGCAATAAATTAATATTCTAGACTAACATGGTATATTTGGCAAAAATAGTTATTATGAAAGTCTCTTACATAAGAGAAACGGCAATGAATTGCCGTAAATCTTAGAGTTCGAAAAAATTGTTCAAGTAATATGTTGAGGTCAGAGGTCAAGTCATAGTCATTTCGGGGGTATATCGACTATGCTGTCGAATGGCGTTGACTGCGAGTCTCTAGCTCTTACGGTTCTTGAGTTGAAAGTTGTAGAACAGACAAACAGACGGACAAAACTGTTGTATAAGAGCTTTTTCGAACTCTAAAACATATGCCTTAAAATACCTATTTTAAGTTTATACAACAGAAAAATGGCAAAAATATATCGCTTTATTTAGACATCACATTTAATACAAAATCATAAAATTGTGGTCTAGTCCACATACGATATTATTATTTATTCGTAGGCTCTGGCTCGCATACTCGGTTTTACCATCTGACGCACTTGTGTAATGGTCTGTACAGGCTAGTTGTATGTAAACATTGCTTCTTTATGTATTTAATTTGAACGCCAATGGACGCACGCATAATGGCGGCAGCCTGTCGCCGCGGTTTGGCGAATGTACGTGTTCGGATGTAGAACGGTATTAAGCTGGATGTACTAACGTTGTTTCTGTATAGGTACTATGTATCAGCTTTTAATCGTACCTTTGATCGGTATTAAATCCTAATCCTAACTAATATTATAAAAGCGAAAATGAGTTTATTTGTTTGTTTGTTTGGTACCTTTTCACGCCTAAACCACTGAACCGATCATCCTGAAATTTTGCATATACGTTGACAGGTGTACAGAAACGGATATAGACTACCTTTCATCCCGAAAAAAATTACTGTTCCCGAGGAAAACAATAATAACGTTCTTATGATAATAGATGGCGCCGCGTGTCTTTCGAATCATGATTGAATTATATTATTACAAGCAGAGTACAACCCGAATTGATTGCCAAATTCTAAGTTAACGCGAATGAAGCCGCGGGCAAAAGCTAGTGTTACTATAAAAAGCAAGAAATATGCTGATATTATCAGACAACTAGCAACTTTAAATAGTTATAATATGATGTCTAAATAAAGCGATATATTTCTGGCATTATTTGTGTTATAACATAAAATAGGTATGTTACAGTATATGGTATTACATGAGAATTGCATAGTATATACAAAAGTTTGAGAATGATGATTTTATGATGACATAATATATTAAAAGTAACTAGAACATAGTAGACATAAATCTTTCTATGACCGCAAAAAGAGGTTAAGTAAATTAATTTGAAAATGTTATTTTATTATAATACTAGATGTGCCCGCGGTTTCACCCGCGTTTAAGATTACTGCGTTGCCCCCGTGAATCGAAGCGTGATTTATATAGCCTATAACCTTCCTCGATAAATAAGGTATCCAACAAAAAAATAATTTTCAATTCGAACTAGTAGTTCCTGAGATTAGCGTGTTCAAACAAACAAACAAAGTCTTCAGCTTTATAATATTAGTATAGATTAATCCGTAGAAGAATCTCTCATAATCAACTAGCCGTAAACAGCTCAAAAATAACTAATAAAGGGAACGATGCAAGCGAGAACGCGTTTTTTCAAAACAAAATCCTTTTCATAGGTCAAAAGGATTTTATTTTGAAAATTCCGTTTATTAATAATAATATAATATTCTACCACATATACACAACACCATCTAGCCCAAACTAAGCCGAGCTTGTACTATGGGTACTAGGCAATGGATAAACATACATATATATTTTTTTTGTAAATACATACACATTATACATAAATATTCGTTATTTTTGAGCTGTTTACGGCTAGAAACACCTATATTTCCTTTCTGACTTCTAAAACCTCAGTCAATCTTGCTTTAAGCTTCTCAACATTGGTGGTGACTACGCGTATTTGCACCACTTACCTGCTTACATACCTATGTATAATTATATTTGCCATCAAGTGAACCACAAAGCAGTAGGTTTTTATTATTATGAAAATTTGCTGCAAAATCGTTTGGCCAAATTACGGAGTTTATGTAGCAGATTAGAGGTTTCTATTTAAACAAAGAGATAATATATGTAAATAATGGATTTTGCCCGCGACTTCGCTCGCGTTAATCTAGATTTTATTAATAAACTAGCTGTTACCTGCGACTTCGTCCGCGTAGATTTTAACTAAAAAGTGTTTGTCTCCGCGGAAACCTATTTTTTTTCTAAAATCAAAGTAGCCTATGTTACTCATACTCCTTATAACATCAGCTATCTGCCAGTGAAAGTCCCGTCAAAATCGGTTCAGCCGTTTCGGAGAGTACCCGGAACAAACAGACAGACAGACAAAAATTTTAAAAGCAGATGTTTTCGTGTAGGTACCTTATATACTTTCATATGCATTAGATAAAAAGCTGTTATTTTGACATTACAAAAAGACACTTCAATTTTATTTATTTGTATAGATTACGATTCCGGGTACAGTTCCTTTTTCTGGTTGAAAGTACCCTATGTCCTATTCTGTACCCTCTGACATGGTGTAAGCGAAATTTCATGATGATCGGTCGGTCCAATTTGTTACACTTTCACGGCTTAACTACTCGAGTTAAGCCGTGAAAGCGTAACAAACAAACTGAAAACAAACTGACATTAGCATTTATATTATTAGTTAGGATAATGTTACATGTAAATAATCAAAATATTAATCATCTCATTACATCAGAGTTACTTAATTTGTCAAACTAAATAATTTGAATTTAAAGGTAGCCTATGCAAGTGTTAATTCTTTAGACAACATTTTATTCGTACGTAAGCGACTGCCACGCCTGAGGTCGCGGGTTTGATTCCCGCACAAGTGAAACATTTGTGTGCATGAACATAGATATTTGTCTTGGTCTAGGTGTTTCTATATATAATATGTATGTATTTATAAAAACAAGTATATATGTATGTTTATCCATTGTCTAGTACCCATAGTACAAGCTCTGCTTAGTTTGGGCACGGTAATACTATTATACAGTAACCTATCTTCATACAAACGGTCGGAACTCGAGTCATACCTACGCGCCTCGGAGTCGGCATGCGCTCGGCACGCAACCAGTCGCGAATGCGCCGCAGTGACGAACGGACGGTGTGTTGTTTTTTAAACAGTAACCGCGCGATTTTTTTTACCAAAAATAAGTACAGTACAGTACAGTAGCCTATTTAATATGACAAGTAGAATATAATGTGCTGTTTTTGGTTGCATGAATTCCTCAATAACGCACCCAGAGATAACGTTTTTTAGATTACATGGAAACTCCGAAAGGTAAGACTGTAAAATGATTATACTTACTAGTAGGTAGGTACGTAATTTAAGTCTTTTTAATGGACTTTTATTCCTCCCGAAAAAGAAATGCCTGGACTAATAAATAAAGTGAATAAGTAAAGAAAAGTGATTGACACGAGAGAACAACATGCATTTTTATTGAACACTTCGTATTCCATTCACAAAGTATTTTATTTGTTTAAATAAAATAAAAAATATTTACAATCACAAAAATAGATAGAAACTCAAAGTAGGCAGATTTAATTAAAATGCTGTAGGTGGGCAGCCCCTATCGCATGTTTACGTACCGCGCGGCTGTAGGCATTTATTTCAAAGATACGGCCGAGTTACAATACTGTATATTTATGTACTGTGGTTTGGGCTAGATGGTGTTGTGCGTATATGATAGAATATTATATTATTATAACATTATCTTATATCCGCAAAAAACATTGTTAAGCGCTCATAATTTACTTGAAATATTCTCTATTAAGGGAAAAGGCTTATTACAATCAGATCCATCTTCCAAGATCGCAACCAAATAACCTCATGATATGTATCAACGAAAAGACCAGTGATTTGAATCTCAGTGCTGCGGCATAAATATACACACGCCTATATCCCCGAAACAGTAGCCAGAGGAGTATTAAACCCACATTCCACCAGCTATAACTTTAGGTGCCACGAGCAGTGCCGAAGCCTATTGCCGGGCTTAGTTCTAGGCTCAGTACTGTTACTGATAATATTTAGATAGAAAATCCCAATGATAGGTACTGCTCGACCCGAGTTATCCTACGACACAAGTTTATGTATAATCACCAACGCGTAAATTATAGTAACCGCTTTTTATCAGGCGTGCTATGCTTGTAAACAAAATAAAAAGTGAAGTTCACTTTAAAGTTAAAAAGATTATCTCCACATTAAATTATCATGACACGGAACAATTCCTAAAAACTATTGCTTGATGAATCGCTTTGAGTATCCTACAGTTGTCTATACCATTACTTGAGCTCTTCTTACATACACAAATTTACACACATACACAATCAGTCACACTCTGACACTCTCTCACACACACACTCAGACACACACACACACACACACACTCAGACACACACACTCAGACACACACACTCAGACACACACACACACACACACACACACACACACTCATATTCAGTGTACTATTTATTATTTATTTCCATGTTTTTATAATAGTTAAATTCTAGGCGTAAGTCAATCGTATTCATTGATAGCCACGACACAGGCTGCGCCTAGTGTGGCTATCATAGTAAATGTAACATCTGTGTAACCTTAACTGAAATAAAAATGCTTATTGTGCTTATTATTAAAATTACCAAAACACAAACATATTATGTTCCTTAAAGTTAAATATATATAAATGATTATTTTAGTCACATCTAGCAGTCTTAGTTTGTAATTATTCCATGACGTTAGCACATAGTTACGTTCTATAGAGGTGCTACATATAGGACAGGCAACGTGCTATGTGGCTACGAACTGGACCATCTATTATTAAGAATTCATAGCGATGAGAATTTTAATGAATTCTATATGATAATACTTGACCATTAGATGAGCTTTATTTCTTATGTTAATAAGTTTATAGATGATTAAATAGAAGTTTTGTTTCAAAATGCTGTAAGAAATTAAGTGCATTATCTAGTCGATAATTCCGCAGCCATACAAGACTATGTTCTTAATATGATAAGTAGAGTGCATTTTTTGCTAAATAATATTTTTTTTTGCCACCAGTGATAAAGATTGAGATTCTCAAGGGCATGAAGTCAGACACGACAGATCCACCCCCAAATCTTAATGAAAGAAAATAAAAAAACTCACTACAGAACCACGGAGTCTGGAGCAGTTCCCGATAGACGGCATCCCCTTTTACGTGGGACTTAAATCATAAAATACACTTGTAAACCATACGTGGCGGAATGTGGGTATAATACAACTCAGCTTACCATTTCGAGGAACTTTCTACCTTCTAAAAATAATGTTACCAAGCTTCACTACATTTTTAGAATATAATTAGTTGATCTTTTATATATTTGTGGATTTTTTTCATGAATATAGTATATTACTAGAATTTTCCCGCGGCTTCGCTTACGTAAATGTATGTTAGGCTAGTAACAGTACTCTTTTCTGAATGAAAGGTACCCTATGTAATTTGGTTCCCTGACAGCGCGTATGCCGAATTTCATGATGATAGCCAGTTTCACTCACTGATCGGTAAACGATTAGCGATTAAGCAACTTTGGGTGCGGTCAGTCTATAGATGGGTGACCGCTAAGTGGTATTTCATCTAAGCGTCTCTGTGCTTCGGAGGGCACGTAAAGTGTCGATTCCCGGTTGTTGCCAAATTTACAGCAGTTTTTAAGCCATGTCAGAGGCCTACGGGCTGCTTGAACAACTCTTGACAACAGGTTGGCCACTAACCACACGAAAAAGCAAAGCAAATGATCATAGGTCAAGTCTTAGTAGTCAAAGCATGAAAACGTGAGAAACAAACAAACTCACATTCGCATTTATAATATTAGTTTGGATTCTATAGTTAGCTATGCCATCATAATAAAGAGGATAAAGAGTTAAAACTCACAGACTTATAATGACTATATATAAGTATCTATCTGTAACTTTAAGGCCAGTAAAAATCACGAAGTGTAAATACCAGAACCAAAATTCTCATTACATGAACAATGATAAATCCAAAAGCTTAAACTCGTGAGCTGTAACAACGAAATTAATTAAAAATCTGACGGGCTCTGGCACAAATTAAATGGTCTTTTGGATGCACTTGCCGCTGCTTTTCCACAGGCCAAACAAACATTTTGATTAACAACTTGCGTCGAATCAATCAATTTAATTGGTCCAACCAACGCTGCGGGTATTGCCTGCTTTAATAATAACAACAACAACTGAAAATATGACGTCATTTTATTGATTAAACTTCAACAACGCTAGAAAATTCACCCTAAACCTATGGTACTCTTTTCATTCAAGTGTACTGTATAAAGTGAATCAATTACTGTATCGTCCAAACGTTAATAGTCGCAGCTAAAATAATTGATAGAGCTTAATATGAGTTTTTTTTAAGTAGCACCTGCACTTTGACATTTGTAACGCACCTAGAGGAAGAACGATTTTCTGAAGCAAGAATGATATTAAAAAATAAATAATGATAGTGTCAAAACATTTGACTGTCACAGATTTTTTGTGACATCTGTGGCTAACAACTAAGGCTTCCTGAGGCATTAAACAGTGTAAGAATATAAACTTATTTGTAGTAAGTCACTCAAACGTTGAAACGTTGGTGAAAGCCGCGGATATTTTGATCTGCTATAACGAACGAAACGCTCTATATCTACGTTTGTGTCTATTTCGGCACTATTTCCCAGTTAAGTAATAGATGAAAATGCAATCTATTCTCGTAAACTCTTTTAATGTCTAGTACGGTATTTAATTCTGAACCCGTATACATCTAGAATTCAACGAAACGTTTCACATATATCTTAATAACGTCGTCAATTTCAATAAAACCTAGTTTGAGTCGAAACAGCCAAATGACGCAAACAAACGTAACCATTCCACGTATCGTCATAAAGGCTATTTTTATTGCTTACAGTTAACATAAAGTTTATCCGGCTTCATCCCCTAACGTCTCTAAATGCAATCCAAACGCAGTGGAACCAGGAATTATACCAGCATTTACTTTCAACGATGCACTCAAGATATTTTCAAGTGTGGCGATGTGAGGGTTAAATGTGAAGTTATTTTTATTTCAATAATATTACAGTTTCGATAAGAAACTAGGATTTTGTATCTGATACAGAATTTTATACGTCG
Organism: Catocala sponsa; assembly: GCA_963564715.1. Taxonomy (NCBI): domain Eukaryota; kingdom Metazoa; phylum Arthropoda; class Insecta; order Lepidoptera; family Erebidae; genus Catocala; species Catocala sponsa. The sequence continues at coordinate 11,214,518 of OY751338.1, forward strand.
GAAAGCTTTTACAAAAGTCAAAATAAACAAAAACAAAGAATTAAAAAAATAATTACGTAGCTTAATTAGGTCAAATTGCTTCATAAAGAATAATGTTTGTTAAAGATATTAGCACTTTTAAATTTTCTGGATTGAGAATAAAATGGTCGGAACGACGTAACTAAAAATTATTTTCTTCAAATGGATACTTTATATGCTGCGCTCGTAGCTTTGACCTCCTCGTTTCACTTATTTCGATATTGGACCCCACTAATTTTGTTTACTTATTCATTAAAATGGAGAGCGATGGCGGACTCGAGCGAAATGCTTTCTCTATTAGATTTTTATGGAAAACTGAATACGTGAAAGTGGATTTTAAAAAGAAAACTTTTTTCTTTAACCGCTCTTTTGAAATTATGTCGATGTTCTAAGCATTATCGCGAGTTTATTTTATTGATATAGTCGAGTGTTAGAGCCTGCTTTTTTCTTTGATTATTGTACGTTTTATATTTATTTTTAATATAAATTAAATACAATAACATAATATAATTTTGTTTGCTGAAACGATTAATTGGTAAATTATAAAAAATATGTCTCAAGTCGAATTGGTTTCTGGTTTTTAGTTTCGATTCGTAAGCGGAATTAAATTCTATAAACAGTTGGTATAACAGTTTATAGAATTTCTGAACAAGTCCTGACAGGAAACGTTTTTATAAATATATAATCAAAAAATCATTAAACACTGAAAATATATTTTGATTACTTAATAATACAACATGTACCGCCGCATTCGGAGACATTGATTATTACTTAAATGATTCATCTGTATAGAAATACCTTAATTCTGTACTAAAATATGTGTAGTAATGAGACCTGAGTACGGCAATTACATGCTTAAGTTTTGACAGATATTTTAATATATCTAGTGCAGCAATTAAATAATATTCTTATCGTATCATTAAGGTATCAAGATTCGTAATGGCAATAACTTTGTACGTAATGTACTTCCTAAATGTAATTATAGCGTAGGCAACATGAACAACAATATATACGAGTAAGCATCAAACAAAAGAATCAAATCAAATCCTGGATTACAGTGAGACCAAATTCCCACCGCGGCTAGACTAAAAAGGAGACATAAATTCCGAATTTAAACAGAACAAAACGAAACAGGTGACAAAAATGGCGACGATTTGAAAACAAGCGAATAATCGGAGTAGACAGAAATCCAGACATGTGTCGGGTATCATCACACGAATGTAAAACAGAAAGATGAAGAATATAGCTTGTGAACACGGCATACGATATCCTCATATTACTACAGATTTACGTACAAAATGCAACGGTCTGGGAGCTTGACGGACTGCCGATTCGCATCTTGAATTATTCATTCGTATCCCAAAAGTTTACCAAGACGCCCCATCGAACATTGCTTTGTTTTATAGTTTATGAAATTTTGCTGCCGCTTTTGTCCGAGTTTTGGTTTATGTTGCATATTTTGGTTAAATTCGGTATTGTTGATCCTAACTTCATGTTAATACTAGGAACTATTTGTATTATATTAAAACACCAGGGAATATTACCGTATTATCCTATAATAAAACTTTTCCCAAATTCATATGCATCTGTGTCACCACAAATTTATTGCGAATGTGTATTCGTTGTTGTTGACTCTAAAATATTAGAGACTGGTCCATTGAAACATTGTTTGTCTCGCCAGGGAAATATATGATTGGTTATTGTGTAAAATCCTCATAATTAACAGTACGAAATTATCCTAAAACGACGTACAGTCTCATCACTTGAAACGTATTTACTGAACACTTGAACGTTTTAAATTGCTGCATCATTAATAACAATGTTCTATTTCAGTGTAATTCACTAATAGACTTCAATGAACGTTCCAATAAGTCAGTGTAACAATAAGTCAGGCTGTTCGGACACGTGCCTCCCTGCAACATCCGTTACCCATTCGCCGACGCACAAATCGGTTCGTTTGCGAAGACAAATGGCAGCCGTCTGCTTGCTAACATATACACGGATTGCATTTTCAAAAATTACTTGAAAAAGAGTTGAAAATCCAATATCGGGTGCAGGCGCAAGCATGAATGCCGTCGTATTTTTTTCAAATCGTCAAATCTCAATTTTGAACTTTGCATCGTTTGTCACAAAGTTTGTTTCGTGTTGCACTTCTGACAGTCTAGTCGGCATATGAAAAGTGATGCTTTGATATTGATATTCCGTTTAGCATTGTCGTCGCGCTTCAACCGTGTCACCCTCTGTTACCGCAGTCGGGTTTTTGTTTAGCAACAATAGAATTTATTACTATTATGTCGCGATTTAGGTATGTCATTCCCATTGTTCGATTAGTGTTCGGCACCCATCGCGTGTAGAAAGTATTTGCTCCCCGGTATTTGGCACCGACGGTGGCATCACAAGGCGCTTCACTGGAGTCCTGTTTAGAATCCAAATTACAGCATTAAGTAGTAATTAAGATAAATTAGTGCCGATAGCAGTCGGGGAGCACGACGTGCCAACATTGTCGCCATGTCAAAATACTCGAGTAGGAGCAAGAAACTCCAACCTGCGGTTTATTAACCGTATTTATAAAGGGTCTTTGTTTGAACATCATCAAAAATAGTTCATGTTTTATTGTTTGTTACTCTTTAGGGATGACTGAACGTAATTATATTTGTAAATGCAATTTTAAGTCGCTTTTTGCTCTTCATTGTTACGCATTATGAATAATTAAACACGCTACATGAAAGGTTCCTAATACATCCATATTTAAGTGATTATATTTTAAGATTTTGAACATGAAATCCATAGAATACATTCATAAACATCTGCAACGGATAGTCCTAGGAAGGGAATTTAAATTGAGCACTGCACAGCCATCTCAATAAGCGGCTTGGCTCTCAACGCGGCTCGTAAATTCGACGACGATTGTTTGTTTTCCGCGTAAAATGTTGCAAAGTTGAAAAATGAGGTACTACGAGGTGGATGCGTACTTTGAAATTGAAATAATTTTAGTGATATGCTAACTAATACTACTAATTAAATTATAATTTTCCGAAAGGAATAATTAGAGTCATATTATACCCTCATGTTATTAGTCTTAGTTTTAGGTCCGGCGTTATAAAGGGTGAGCTTATTGCCATCTACAATGGACAAATACAAACGCAGTGCTGCTACTGAGTATTCTTTTACGGCAATCTCTATAACACTTTGCTCGAACTCGAGACGTCAATAAATATTATAAAATGTAAATATTTATTACGCAGTCGTGGTTCTTGCACAATGAAACGCCGAGATACTTTTTACACAACCAGTATATATTTCAGCAGAGTAACGTTCTAACTGACAGTTGTAATGAGAATGAATATTTGTTAATCTCCTACCTTATTTATATATTTTTATCAATGTATCACATGGAAAGTTAAATATCGATTAATTACATTTTAAGGTGTAAAATTAGTACAGTAACAAATAACAATGATAATTATTAATTATAGGAATAATCAAATGTAAATATGCAATTATAACATAACAATTAAAACAAGCTATAATTATTATGTACTACAAATTTCTACTACAAGTATTTGAAGATATTATAGTTAGTCAACAATCTTCATTTAACTGTGCTTCATTTACATTATACTTACTTCATTGTTATTGTTTATATAGATTTCGAACAAGAATACATAATCTAAATAAACACCAGAGGGTAAATTCTTGTAATAAAACCTGCTTGGAATTGTACTTCGATCTAGTTCCATGATCAAAAATATTAAAAAAAGAATATTAGCTTAAATGTAAACATTAATTGCATTTCAGTTCACTTTGACGTTTATTAAACTAGATGGGAACTTTATTTAGAACATCTTTTATTACGAGAATAAACTAAGGTACCTAAGTTTAATTTTACTTCTCCACGCTATCATTTTTATTTTATATGCAAGTTTTTACAATTTTTGCCATATCCATTGTTAATACGTCCTCTCACCATCGGATATAGTTCGTAAATCTTAACTTTTGTCGGCTATCTCCGAGTATAAAAATGTTTAGTGTTGGAATGGGCAAGCTACATCAATCTCTAGATATCGGTAATACCTATATACATTGGTAGGTGCGGTGCTATAGCAAAACGGTAGTGATTTGCAAAACGCAACGCGCTGATTTATATGTCTGGCTAGCAAACTCTTCAACGAGAATATTGTTCTTACGGCTGAATACTTTTTCTGTTTGAATACGTACCGAGACGAACGGATAAGTGTATTTATGTTTATTTAAGAGGCAAAATTTAGGACATTTTGAATTTATTATCAATAGAATATATAACTTCTGTTTATTAAGTGGAAGTACTTGCTACTACAATACAAACTTTTAAAATAGTTAAATAATAATACGGCACTCAATAGGACTCACAAATAAATGCATAGAGTTGATTCCTTTTTCTTACTTTATTTCAAGAGAGCTCCCTCGTTTAGTATAAATGCTGTGTTGCGAAGATCTTTAAACAAATATTCAAACAACGGACACAGAAAACACCTATTTGTGAATAACATAACTACATTTTTATGGGCGACCATCCGTGTTGTCAATAACTAATCAGTATAACGGCTATACTCAAGTATGTGTTTATCCTAACTGTCTAACTAATATTATAAATGCGAAAATGAGTTTATTTGTTACGCTTTCACGCCTTAACTACTCAACCGATCAACATGAAATTTTGCATACACGTTGTCACGGGTACAAATAGGACATAGGGTACCTTTCATCCAGAAAAAATAACTGTTGCAACCCTAACCTAACCTACATTTACGCAAGCGAAGCCGCGGGTGAACTCTAGTATGATATAGGAAAAGGAGAAGATATCCGTGGTGTATATAATTCAAATTGGCTGCACTATACTACACTGTAGTATGTGCAAGCACTGGAATTAATTATTTACCGCGGTGTTTCCCAAGCGCTATGACATATCACTTTTTAAACGATGTATAAAAAGAGATACACTATAGTGGCAGGCACCAAAAGGCCGTACACTACGCTAGTTGCTTATATATAATTGCAGTTTGCTTAATATCTACGCAATATAGGACAAACTACAATTTTGTCTAAATCATAACTGCTGAACGTGTCTCCTTGTCATTAGAAGGAATAATTTCACTGAAGTGCCGTTTGCATTAGTCCAATTGATCAGTGTCGATTCCCTTGCACCGGTTCACCATTCGTTTGTTATATTTAGTTTTATAAATGTATACTAATATTATAAAGCTGAAACGATTGTTAATTCGTTTGTCTAAACGCGCTTATCTCTGGAACTAATAGACCGAATATAAATATTTCCAGTTACGTAGTCCGTTTATTGTGAAAGATCATAGGATCATCACGGTAAGATCCACGGCGCCAAAGCGGTAATCATAAACGTCGGTGAAACCGCGAGAGATAGCGTGTACGAAATATTATGATTCTCCCTTTGTGAATAGCAGGATGGACCATGTCTAATTGAAGCAGGTGTTTATAAAATCAACTCTTTTACTGTACGTTAAGCATAATGCAGTATAATGTTATTAGTAATTTATATTCAGGAAACATTCACCAACCGTCAAGCCCTACTAAAGCCTATAAATAAATATGATTCAATTACTACTTTGGCTTAATTTCCATAATTTACTCAGGACGGTAACAAGAACTCGTCATCCAAAGCACACACTCCATATTTTCTTTTCCGTAACACAAACATACATATGTATGTAAAACCGATAAATTTTAAACGATTGATTTACATACCGCATATATTTTACATTTAATTTCTCTATGCAAACAATGGTAAACATGCGGGCTTTTATTGACAGCTAATATCTGTTTAAATAAGTATTGGATCGTTTAATGCGATTGTAAATCATTGTTAACTGTTGGTTGGTTTTTCAATGAAATTTATTGTGCGTACAATTCACGGTAGCGTGCTGGTATTTCTTTGGGAGATTCAATATGTTAGCGTTTAGTGGTTTTAGAGATCACGATGTTGTATATAAATAATGATCCGTCGTTTATTGAAATCCTTTAAGCCCTTTGGGCTTCAAGCTGAGCCAAAGAAGTAAGCTTATATACAATCACTCAAGGTCCCTTTGATAAGATGATTTAAACTATGTTACGTAACACGGATAATTTACTCATCTTACAAATAATTGCACTTAATATTGCGGCCTAGGTCTCTGTACAAACAAGACAACAATTTTATCACCTGCAGGTGATATTCTAGACCTAGGTATTATTTTTATGTTCCTATTGTTTTAATGTATATATAGCTCCCATCGAAATATAATTGAAAATACGTAAGCTTTAATCTGTTTTATAAACTCTTGTCCATCGGTGATAGTGACCTACCTAGATAATGACCTGTTCTTGATCACATTATCTGATCGCGCAAACTATCCAACGCATAACAGTTTCAGGTAAAACTTTATCTGATATTACAAGTAGTCTAAAGAGCAGACTTCGGTTTTATCTGAGCTATTTTCTCACATCTGATTCTCAAAACGCCATGCAAAGAAGAATCGATATGGTACTATTTATAACAGCATAATTCACAAGTAAGATTTTCCTGTTTGTATAATAAGGCCTTTACCAGGTTTTAAAAAACCATTAAAATTGGTACGTTCACCTAATAGAAAAATAACTACAAATTTCAACAAATATTGATCATTGAAGTCGTAAATGTGATAATATTTTTTATTATTATTGGGAAAAATCCTGTTGGTTGGTCACTCTGATAAACCGTTTTTATCGTGTTTGCCGCATGACATTCAGTATGATAAAGAGCTCCGTAGTTTTGTGTTTGTTACGCTATCACGCCTTAACTACTCGACTGATCATCGTGACATTTCACTATAATTAAGAAGAGAGACGAATCAATGAATAGAAAGATAGAACAAGTCTTGATCGGATCGTAAGCGTCACTTATAAACCGAACGTATAAGGACTATCGTTTGGCACCATTCCAATATTGGTGTCGGATGTACTTATTTCGTACTAACGTGTACTTGTGTCTAAGAGCTGTAAATAAACTACTATGTGCTCGAGATATTGATATTGTGTCTCGAATTACATTTTGTACTAGATTTAAAGAGAGCACGGTTCGTAAACTGTGTGGTTTGTTTCATGTTACCTAAATAGTGTTCCTTGTGTTTATAATGTAGTTATAATGCTTGTAAAGTCCCCGCGATACATGTATGATTCTTAGTATGGATGAGTCGTTTTATTAAAGGAAGAAAAAGAAAGCGCCCATAGAGAATATGATAGAAAAGACTGTACTGATTCGCAAAAAGATGTCCAAGATAGTAGCAATTGGAAACCATAGTCTAGGCGTACTCCTCCGAGTAACACGCCTGAGTAATTAACTAGTACACAGAACATAAGTACGGATATTGTTACTATTTAGACGCGCTTATAACTTCTGGGCGAAGATCACAGGCAAAAAGGAATATCAAACTTTAAGTGACATACTGGCAGGTAACAAACAAAAAATTAATAATTTAGGATGGATTTTTGAAGTGAAAACTTCTTTAGCGGCGTTGTGGATTTTTTTGTGATGGATAAAAAATGTTAAACTCGCGTCAGGACACGTGACCTGATCGAAAATTCGAAAGACGGAGGGAGAATTGTCATGTTTGTGTACGATAGCGCAATAAATGAATGTTGTATTTTACCACATAAATTATAGTACTTTTATACTGATAATTAAAGCAATTCGTGCAGAATTATTCCCTAACCATTCCAAAATATAAAAAATACACAACGTTAATATTCAAGTTTTCACTTCTGCCGGCACTCCGGAGTGCAACCCGTTTTTTTTTATCGACAGATAACTTTTATCTGAGGAATATATCAAACCGCCATATTTATTTCTTAGATGAAAGTCATTTGGAAAAATGCCTTTAACCTTTAGCAGTATTGTTTATAACATATGTAATTACGACTATGACAACAATTTGCCTAACCCTTAGCGAATTGTACGCGTAATACCTATTATTGTCAATATAATTTAAAGGTACTTCGCTTTACTTACCCTATAAAAACAGATTTTCTTTGACCTTTAAGACAACAATAAACTAGACTAGTCTCATGTTTAGATCCTCAGCGGAAATCTCCGTCTTGTTTAAGTTATGAGCGTATTAAAAGTTAATTACGCTCGCTTTCATGGCGAAGGAAACTGCATGCCTGAAAGTTCTGAATGATGTTCTTGAGCTGTAGTCTGATAACTTGCACTTGGTTAGCTTGGTATATTTCTGCCAATCCGTAGGGCACCAAGCTGGATGTTCTTATAGTGCGAAAGTACATAAATAATATGGCCAATATTATTTTTATTGTAGCCAAGTAAGTTTAATTGTTTATTTATTAAAGTACAGCCACGTCACATACTTACTAATATTATAAATGCGAAAATGAGTTTGTTTGTTTGTTACGCTTTCACGCCTTAACTACTCAACCGATCAACATGAAATTTTGCATACACGTTGTCAGGGGTACAGAATAGGACATAGGGTACCTTTCATCCAGAAAAAGAACTGTTGCAAACCTAACCTAACCTAACCTACATTTACGCGAGCGAAGCCGCGGGTGAAAACTAATTTATAGCTACACAAATGTAAATAGTATTGGGTCTCATGAATATTATAATAACGGCATACATATGTAGCACTGTATATTATATTTGCTGAGTTATTAGCTATTAATTTTAGGCGGGGAGAAAAAATATATAAAACAACAAGAAGCACATTGTAAAAAATAATGAATTGATAGTATTGAAGCAAACTGCCAAGCTGCAGGCGTTTGATTTTATTTCGAAACTATTGATACTATTATGAAACACATCAAGATCAGATATACGTATGACTAAAGAATGGTATTTATTGATAAATTCAATTGACGTGATCGCGATCCTGGATTGTGTTGTATGTGTTATCTCATACTACATTTATTCATTTGTTTTATGAGATTATTCTGTTGCATAAAGTGTTGAGTCTGCATTTGGGCAATGGACACTAATTCTGACGAGGTAGATTTTTGTCTAGTAAACCACAACCTAGAATTATAGTGGTGGATTTCATACCTATACAATAGAACGATTTTTGAGATGCAGATCCTGGTCTGGTACAATATCCCTTTTGTATGAACCGAAAATTGATCCTCTTTTTAATATTAGAATCGGTATCAGCGTTTATTTCCTATGAAATAAACGAAATAAAATAAAAATGTATAATTGATATTAAAGTGACTAGTCACTTTAATATCAATTATACATTTTTATTGTCGATCAATATTGTAATTTGTAAAAAATCTAGTTTTAATACTCGAAGGAAGTGCATAGACATTAAACAACCCTCGGCCTCGATGGCGTAGTGGTTAGTGTTACCGACCGCCACGCCTGAGGTCGCGGGTTCGATTCCCGCACAAGTCAAATATTTGTGTGCATGAACATGGATGTTTGTCTTGGTCTGGGTGTTTCTATGTATAATATGTATGTATTTACAAAAAAAAATGAATATATGTATGTTTATCCATTGTCTAGTACCCATAATACAAGCTCTGCTTAGTTTGGGCTAGATGGTGTTATGTGTATGTGGTAGAATATTATAAACAATTATTTAATAAGAATTATTTTGTAATATACTCAAAATGGCGTCTTTACTCGATATTCGATATATTATGTACTGTCTTACGTGCTTACACGTATCTCAGTTTTCGTACATTTGAGTATTCAAACTACAGTAAAAAGATGTAAGTATACTACATAATTTCTAATGCCCCATAAATTTGAAATTTAAAATATTGAAAGCAAGAAAATAGAATTATATTGGAATTGTGGCGGGTGATCCTTGGCCTCTGCCCGCACCCGAATGTCACAGAGATCCCAAATGGATCCGTCACGGGCCGCTCACAATGAAATCTGTTGTTTCTTATTATGATAAGGATGGGCATAGTCGAGGTAAAAGACACGATTATAAGTAAGTATAGTGTTAGACTGCGCAGTAATAATTGACAATAGAAGGATGATTACTTTACAGAACAGTACAGCACTTTTGTAAAGAACCATCTAGACATACCGTACTCGCCGCAAAGACACAACTAATGATCTTGTATATGGTGGTGGTGGTATTGCCAGAGTCGGCTTGTTTCCTGTCAACTCAGTTAAATTGTATCCAAAGCTTATTTTTATTCGGACATTTAAAAACAAATTCCTGCATATCTCAGTACCTTACCGGACTGGTATCTAGTAGAATGCTGGACATTGTGACTAACGTAAAACTCTCGAAATGTTATAAATAGCATTTAAATTAAATGAAAATAAAATTACATAAAATAAAAAATGAAATTTCTTTGAATTTCTTATCAGATAGATGAGCTAATTGAAAATAACTACAGGTAATTTCTATCGGCTAGGGTGGTCTATAATATTTCTAGAGTTTCAAGTTAGTCACTGTACAACCTAAAATATAACACACCCTATAACAAGCTACCTATTTATTTTATTTTATCGACAATAAGATGTCACATCACTAAATATATCAGCGAACCTTTGTCATCAAACGGTTGATTTAATTTGATTAGTTGTCGCCTCCAATATCGAATGAAGCTGGGTCACTGGTCAAGTTTAGAATGTTTAATTTACGGCTTTTAAATTTTAACAGTTTAAACTTAAATTAAACATTTTATTGCTCGTATTTTATTGATAATGTTATAAGAAAGAGACTCGAGTGGTATTTTTTATCTCCGAAAGATGAGGTGATTATAATTTAATTCATAGTAGGGACAAGACTAGTATACATTGCCGCCTAGTACCTTGTTTGGGCGTTTTCAGTGTCCATGATGCTGCGGAACACACACTGATAAATCCATGTAGTCAAACTAGTGTAGCAACGTTTTAAGCAACGTTGTAGTGAACTAGATACCACTACCCAACCCAGTGTGGTGGGTTTGATCCCCCCCATCCCCACACAGACATTGGTATAGTCGACAAATATTTATCCGAGCCTAGATGATTTTTTGTGTTTATCGTTATACTATTCGTATACTCTGCAACACAGACATTATTCCTAAAGCGGCACATGTTTTTATAAAAACAATAACATAATACTTTGCTCAAAAGTTGACATTTTAACATAGTTATGAAATCGACATATAGGTACATATTTCCCAGAAGAGTAAGCGGCAAAATCCACTGGCTATAATACTGACATATCCCTTTTACTAAATTCATTCTCATAATATTCTTCATATTGTCGCGCTGAATAAATTGCAAGTATGAATACCAACACTGTGGAAACATCGTCACACACACATAACACTCATCAACATATACTAATGTAAAACTGTAACGAAGCTGTGTCTACATATTGAGGATATTTTCGAATAACGATTCGGGTTCGAATATTTAAAAGCGTTTTTGCCTTTATAAAATTATTTTGTTGTTTTTAAATAACTAAATATTTTTTTATACAATTCACAGAAAAAACTGAAATTGAGGTCAACTTAAATTCTGAGCCACGTCTCATCTGATTAAGTTAAGTTTTATGGATCACACCAGATCTCCCTTAGACCTGGTGTAATGCATAAAACTAAAATGCGGGCGAATCGTAATTCATACCGACAGAGTCACGAGCAAATCCTAGCTCATCATATAATTAAAGTGGATTAACATTTTCAATTAATATAGCTACTCATTTTATTGTTAACATCAATATTTAAATAAAAGCTGCGAGTATTATAAAATAAATGAATTCATAATAGTAGATGCAAACAATTTCGTTGCCATGACCACAGGTTGTCAGATAATTAACGTGTTAAATTAAACATTCGGTGTGGTCCAAAATACACTGGCACTTTAATTAAGAAGAGATAGCTCAATGGTTAAGGTGATTAACGTAACGGATTTGCTATCCAGAGGTCGTGAATTCCTATCTGTTACTACCGAGGTGCATTCCTAATACATATAAGCAATTAGCTAACTGGAGGGTATAACAGGTATAGGTACTAGTAATTTGTAACCATATAAATAATATGTACAAATTAAGGTTACAATATATTATAGTATTCAATCCAATTAGACGTTGGATGGCAAAACAAACCATTGTAGTAAAATAATTTTGAGGAGTTTATTCTTTCCCAAACTATGCATATTGAAGACGCCTCGCAGAGGCAAGACACTTTCAAAGCATATTTTGTATTTAAATAATAATAATATTCTACCACATACACACAACACCATCTAGCCCAAACTAAGCAGAGCTTGTACTATGGATACTAGATAATGGATAAACATACATACATATATACTTTTTTTTCTTTTTTAAATACATACATATTATACATAGAAACACCCAGACCAAGACAAACATCCATGTTCATGCACACAAATGTTTGGCTTGTGCGGGAATCGAACCCGCGACCTCAGGCGTGGCAGTCGGTTACACTAACCACTACGCCATCGAGGCCGACAAATCATACTGCAAGTTGTTGTGTGCCAATTAAGTAATCATTAAATGTCTCCTACTGGTAGGGATCATTAGAGACGCATTTTAATGATCCGTGGTTGCAAGTCACACTCTTAGTGCAGCGATATATGTACAAACTCGAAAATATAATGATGATGGATTATTTATTAACAATGAAACTATGAACAGAAGAAACAATTTTCGATGGCACAATGGTAGGTAAACCTAAATATTCATCTCGCTACTACATATAATAAATATTATAATAATAAATTATTTAGGATTATATATATGTCAACATGTATATAATCCTAAACAATATATATAATATAATACATAGATAGACAGAAGAATTTATTCAAATTGTAAGCTTAGCATATTTTTACTTATAAAAATGGCTGCCACATATACAATTATAGGTATAATGCTTAGGTTTAAAATGTTGTTTCCAATAAGGTTATTGTAAACAACATTTTAAACCTAAGCATATATAGCAAATACATAAAACAACGTTCTTTCCATGTCACCAACACGTCTTCGAAAACTTTTAGTTTATAATTTGTTATAACGTACAACCACTAACATAAAGCATAAATAAGACACGAATGCCGGACAAAACAGTGCAATATTTCAGAGTAGTGTAAGCCACAAAATATATGACATGGTATCGATATATTTATGGCGTCTGTCAGCCAGGTAATGGGATGAAAACACCACAAGACTTCACTTATTGCAGTAACTTGCGAAAACAAAGATATAACACAATTGAGGGACCAATCCCCACTTTTCTCCATGAGGGGTTCTGAAGAAAAGTTGTGCATAAGTAAGAAATGTATGAATGAGATGAGTTTCGTCAATATAGCCATGTTAATAAATTAGATTGTGATGTATTTTGTACACAGACTTGTTTTGGTCACCCCTTGTAGGAAGTGAGTGCGTGTGCGTAGAAATCTGTACTGGATTTGGAATAATTGATTGTGTATATTTGTTTCTAAGACAGGTGCAATGTTTCTTTCATTTTAGTTCATCTCATGTGCAGTCTTATTACACGTCTTTGGCAATGTCTGCAGAAAAGTACGTTTACACGAGGCAATTTTCATGAAGAAGAAGACGGTTTTATATTTGTCTAAACATGACATAAAATAGGGTTTAATAATATACCTATGCTAGAAAGCGGTAAATTACAAAACATTTAATATAACATTATAGAATATCCCTGGAGGATACATCTAGATACACATTGGCCCATTAATTTAAAATTGTACGTAATAGGGAGAAAACTTGTTGCCAATTTAGACTTCATGCTACAAATGGTTGTCGCGACTCTGTCTGTTCTTTGTGTCCGTTGTTTGAATGTTTGTAAAGTTCCCCGCGATACAGGAATTATTTCTAGTGCGGGAGTATTCTTAAAAACATATATATTATTGTGACATTTGATCTGACCTTAGAATACGTAATGTACTTAATTATATTGCTGATGAAAAGTAAGGGTTGCTACATGGTAAAAAGTGATTCACCTGAATCGCTTTCGCCCAATAATTATCGACGGCCGCCAAGGCTACTTTTATTTAGCATGACTATGACTTTCACATTATCAAATTCTGAGCAATTTTTTAATCGTCATTAGCGGTCAAGAGACATATCTGTAACTTATTACACACTAAAATTTGCCCGCGGCTTCCCTCGCACGCAAACAGTATTTGTTTTGTGCATGAAAGGTACCTTTTGACCTTTTCTGTAACCCTGACAACATGACTGCGAAATGTAATGATGAGTGGTGAAGGCGTGAAAGCGTAAGAAATAAACTCACAATTGCATTTATAATATTAGTTAGGAAATACAGACTGTTGTAAATTTAAAACACTATTTTTGTAGGTGCAGTATCTTATCTTATCTTATGTGGGGGCCAGTCAGTGCAGACCGGCGACACTTCGACCCAGTGGGATCTTTTGTGTCGACATTCTCCCAATAACGACTGCCATAGATGTTCATGGTAGCCGGGACCGACGGCTTAACGTGCTCTCCGACGCACGGAGCAGGCGATAATCATTGTCAATCAATACGCACATAATTTCGAAAAGTCATATAACTTCCGAAAGTCAGAGGTGCGCGACGTGGGTTCGAACCCGAGACCCTTTGCATTGCAGACTGTTGGTGTCCCCACTGAGCTATCGCTGCTCTTGTAGGTGCGGTAAATGTAGGCCGAAATCTAAAACTGTTCTTGGTGTGTCATTAAATATTATATTTAATAGACTGGCTTGTTTCAGTCGTCGCGCGCGCTGATGAATGAGTTGCGCCTGGGGTCAGAGCAGCGTTATTAGGTGTTTCTGTCAGTAGCTTCAAGTAGCCTGAACTTATGGCCAATTAGTCATAGTATTGTGTGGCATAAATTAAATCAACGTGATAGTTTTATCAGCTTTATATTAATAAAGTATCTCAATATGTTGAATACGACTGCTTTTTAAAATCTGAGTAGCCGACTATGTTAACATTTTATTATAAATCCAGCTGGCAATCTTATCACGAAAACTTAGTAATACACAACATTTTCCACCCCAGTGATATTTCTACAAAATCTCAGTGTGTTTCCCTCAGTGTAGATAAAAGGGCGCGATCGTATGACACATTATTCATATCGAGGGGCGTCACACTAAAGATATTGTGGAAAGGGCACTAAGATTGCCAACTGCAATACATTGCTCCCCAGCTCCTTGTTTTGACGTGACAGAACAGCCCTAGACATTCACCAACAACTTCAAAATTACCGAAAACCTTTTACTTTTATCGCAAAAATAGGCTTTAAGTCTTATTCATTAAGGTGGCTAAATTGTTTTAGCAGATGCAAAGAGGTGTTGGCATTGGTTAGCATAATAAATGTTGCGTATCGATGCGTTTGAAGATAAGTAATGAAGAACTTATAGATTGCGTTTAGAATACGAATGTGTGTAGATAATGCTACGAAATGTTAGGTCGTCTTTTTTTAAATTTATGGTACAAATTTGAAACTTTCCAAAATGATAAGCGCTTTTTCCGATATGTTTTTATTGCCGTATCCCCAATTTATATCATGCATTTTATTTTGTGTCCCATAAAGCCATCTGCCGCAGCCTTTGTTTGATTGTTTCTTTTTGATTTTAGTAAGAAGTTTTGGTACTATATTCATTTAACGTGGCATGTATCGCACCCAAGTCACTTATTACATGACAATACAAAGGTATCAGAAAATGTTTTGTCCCGTGAGGGTTTGAACTCATAACACTTGGAAAAACAATATATACCTGATCTATAAATATAAATCTCACTCGAAGCAGTAGGCGCATGCAATGCGTCTAATCCATAAGTACTTGTAATTTTCTACCTTTTATCTACCCCATCCACCATCTTAATATCGTTAACCAATCTTGCTGAGGGCGGTAAGAATTAAATTACCATCTATTAGGTCAATAAATACACTCACGCTGCTGACGGAAACATATTATGTCCTTTAATATATGCAGTGTCGTGTTTGTCCGTACAGTTCATGCGCTTTTGGTTCTATACATTAACTGTTGTGACTTTTTTTATTGTAATTAGCTGTAGCAGCAATAGCCTAGTAGCAGACCGTACGCTGCCATACAGAGAGGTCAAGTTTGATACTATTGTATCTAAGTTTTTTCGGAGTTATTTGCATAGTAAATGGTTAATTATAGTTTAACGGTGAAGGAAAATATTATGAGGCAACCTGAGAGTTCTACATAATGTTCTTGGCGATGTATACTACTCAAAACAAAATAAGGGCCGATAGTTTATTTATATTTAAGTGCACTTTAGTAAACTGAAAGTAACTGATAAGTAGCATTATATTGATATTACGAACTCTTTGGTGTTTGATCTCTTTTATGCAGGTATTCGTGTTCCTAATTTGAAAAGTATTGGCCATCATTTTAAGAAGAAAAAAATTGGATGTTATTCTTATGTTTTTCTTCGATTGTCTTCTTAACTTGTTTCGGTTATTTTAGGGAAAAAGTTTCACTTTTTCAATTTTAATTGATTCATTTATCATCTCGCGTTAATCATGCCACCAGTACGAAGGCACATGGATACAATTACAGCAACCAGAGCCATAACTATGATTCAAGAAGGATGTTCTCAGCGTCACGTGGGTTTGCAGTTGGGTTTTTCTCGAAGAGCTGTCCAAAATGTATGGAATCGCTTCCAAGAGACCGGCAGTGTTGCCAGGAGACCCGGTTCAGGTAGAGTTCGTGTAACAACGGCGCACGAGGATCGGTACGTCCAACTAAGTGCTCGTCGTGATCGTACAGTAACGGCCCGTAAGTTACAACACCACCTACGGCTGACAACGGGCACCCGTGTCAGTGATCAAACTATACGTAATCGATTGCACGAAGACCAGCAAATGTCAAGACGACGAGTTGTTCGAATTCCTCTGACTAGGGTTCAACGTGCAAACCGTTTAAGATTCTCCCGTCAGTATTTGAACTGGGGGATTAATCAGTGGGGCAAGGTGCTTTTTACAGACAAGTGCAAAGTAAATTTTTTTAATGATGATCGTCGTGTTAGGGTATAGAGACAACGCGGCGAGCGGTTTTCGGAGTCCTGCATCCACGACGTTGACCGTTTCGGTGGTCCCAACGTAATGATTTGGGCTGGGATTAGTTTACACGGTAAAACCGAGCTCACCATTTTAAATGCGGGTACCGTAACTGCAGAACGTTACATCGAGGACGTCATCAGGCCTCAAGTGATCCCATTTGCACAGCGAGTGGGGCCTGGATTCATCCTGATGCAAGACAATGCCCGTGCACACACAGCTCGATCGACCCAAACTGTCCTAGAAGGGTCTCATATTGAGTTATTACCATGGCCAGCTAACAGTCCGGATTTAAATCCAATAGAGCAATTGTGGGACCAATTGAAACGAAGGGTTAGAGAGAATGAGCAAGAGGTCTACAACCAACAGCAGCTGATTGACGCTATAAAACGTGCCTGGGAGGAGATTCCAGATGAAAACGTGAGGAATTTGATCCAGAGTATGCATACGAGGCTTCAGGAGTGTATTGCTAAGAGAGGAGGACATACTCGTTACTAAAAAGAAAAAACAAAAGTGACAAGAACAGTATTTTGTCTTCTTCCGGTGATTTCTTTTGTTCATGTTTTTCATTCAAAATGGCCAATTTCATTATGAAGTTAAAAAAAACCAATTCATGATCATTATTTTAAACAATTGTTAGCCTATATTATAACCAATAACATTATTTTGTAGTTACATAAGTTAAACAATTTAATGTCTTTATTGTTTTCATGGTACAGCAAAAAATCTTAGTGGCCCTTATTTTGTTTTGAGTAGTATATAATGCCTGTCTGTCGCACTGGACCACCGCGCAGCGTAGTGGACTATGGCCTATTTTTTAAATACGTAAAGTTCTTCGTCATATACATATATAACCTCTCTCACTCTTAGAAGATGCCTGTGCCCAGCAGTACAACAGTTCATAGACAGGGCCAATATTATTATTATTATACTCAATCTTCTTCTCCTTCTTCTCCCTAGCCTTTATTATTCCCAAGTCACTTGGGGTCGACTTTCTAGTCTAACCGGATTTGACTGGATATCAGTGTTTACACGGAGCGATTACCATCTGACCTCTGCAACCCGAAGGCTAACGCTACCCTAAGGCTAGACCAGTGTCAGGATATTAGAGGGCACTGACTTCCCAATAACGACTGCCATAGATGTTCATGGCAGCCGGGATCGACGGCTTAACGTGCTCTCCGAGGCACGGAGCAGGCGATAATTGTCAATCAATACGCACATAATTTCGAAAAGTCATGTAACTTCCGAAAGTCAGAAGTGCGCGACGTGGGTTCGAACCCGAGACCCTCTTCATTGCAGTCTGTTGGTCTCCTCACTGAGCTATCGCTGCCTTATTATAATCAATATGGTACCTATAAAGGAATTTGATTACAGTTTATTACCCAAAACTAAGATTATTGACTGAAAGACTGACTAAAATATATTTTGTTCAATAGTATACAGACTCTAAAACTACGACCGGGTAATAGCAATAGGGTCGCCCGCTATGGCGCAGAACCTAAAACCATGTTCCGTGCTAAAACCATAGCTGGCGGAATGTGGGTAGGTATTATACACTTTACCACTTCTGAGATATAGGCGTAATATTTTGTATGTATTTTTGATAAAGACAGTTGGCGTATCTGAGGTCCTGCGTTACTTAATGAACACATTTTATTTTCAATCAAAAGTGTGTGTCGTCTTATTAATTTCTTATTCTATTTTAAAATCACGATTGACCGTCGTTACCAAGCCTATGGAATAGCAAAAGTCACTTATTTATGTGTATTTTTCATAAAATGTTTATTGTAATTAAGTCGGGCCGAGTTATGGCCGCTATTCGACTTAGCCATTAGCTGATTGTCCCCTTTATAGCAGCGACAGGAACATTTTATTAGGGAACTAAAAATAAAAGTTATTAAAGGAAGACGGTTGTTTGATAGCGAAATCTCGGCTTGTGATCTATTTGTTTAGTCCGTTTATATGTTTGTTTATGACAGTATGACATATAAAACAACTAACTTTACCTACATAATAGGCTAGCTTTGCGATATTATAATATTTGAACAAGACTGTTTTCGTTTATAGTAGTACTAGCATTTGCCCGTGGCTTCGCTCGCGTTAATTTAGAATTTGACAATCAATTCGGGTTGTACTCTGCTTGTATAATAATATAATTCAATCATGATTCGAAAGACACGTGGCGCCATCTATTATCATAAGAACGTTATTGTTGTTTTCCTCGGGAACAGTAAATTTTTCGGGATGAAAGGTAGCCTATGTCCGTTTCTGTACACCTGAAAATGTATCTATATGTAAAATTTTAGAATGATCGGTTCAGTGGTTTAGGCTTGAAAAGGTAACAAACAAACAAACTCATTTTCGCTTTTATAATATTAGTTAGGATTAGGATTAGTTTTTAGCAGTATGTAGCTTCGAGTAAAGTGAAAATTACAAAAAACACCACTCGCACTGCCCGCGTATTAATGCACAGACTCAAGTAACATCAGGCTACTAGAATTTTGCCGTAAGGTATACCATGACGGACTCTACTGCCGTAAGAAACGACAAAGTATTTATTAAATCTCAGGCCAGAATTTGGTGTTGTAGTAATCCATAGACCATCAGTGTGAAGGATATGACGGCGAAATGTGGTCATCTGTTGCCATATTTAAATTAATGTATGGTAACTGGAGAGCTATTTCTAGTAAGGTTGCTGTTGCACTAAGAATTACCACTGAAAGTGATTTTACAAATTTCACATAGCCTCTGTCCAAGCTGTGGAGGTCAGGTATCTTCTTAAAATTTAAGCTACAAAAGACGCAATTTGTCCATTTATACATTAACACAAAGAAAACTAAAACAGTTAAGGCGAAATAGACAATTACAACCCTTTTAATTTTTAATAAGACATAATGAATAGGTATACGAACAATAGGGACGACGTAATATGTTATTACTATACATTAAAATTAACTTATTACGTAAATAGAAGATATCACGCTAAACCAACAAAAATCATTTGATCAGTATTTAAATAAATTTATAATAATTTAAGATACTTTTAAAAAGTATGAAAACAACACTAGATTTGCTTATTCATTGTTTGACTACGTAAGTAGCGCAGTGATGTCCTGCTTCAAACCACTGCAATATTAGGAAGGTATTGTGTATTGTCGTGTATTGTAAGACTTTGAATTCGATCCTCGTTCTAGACAAACGATGCTAGCTTAGAGATTATATATTTTACTTATTTTTTTTATATATTTTAATGATCTATTTTTATAAATAATTATTCAGTTGGATAAATATTGAAGTAGTGTTTACAATAGTTATATACGTACATACGTACCTATACTTCGGAGAATGAATAAGCCTTAAATTAAATAAACGAAGCATGTTAATTTTATCAGCTGAATTTTCTATTGCTAAAATCAACATACGCTGTTCGTATTAAAAGAATATAAATCATGATTATATCTAAGAATATTAGAAAACTTCTTTCTAAATTTCATACACCTTCACGCACCTAAGATAAAAATACCATTTTCTTAAATAAAGTTCAAAGGACGTATATTTCTAAATATTATAAGAGATAATACTTATTTAAAGCGTATATAACAACATTTTACTAGATACGAGAATAAATGTAACTCGTATTATGACGTATTTAAATGAGCGTTCACCCTAAGGCATAAAAAAATGAGAGTACAAATACTTGTATTATTTCTGTGGGGGTAATTTTAGGGGTAAGAAAAGCCAATGTTTTGCCTCGATACGCTTTGGTAAAAAAATGCATGGGTCCAATGCAATATTTTAATATTAACCGTGTTATGGGGTGCAGTGCATTCTCGGGTCCGGTAAAGATTGTAAGGATTGTATGGGTGCGGCAGAAGATAAATTGCGTACATTAAAAGTAACGGTAAGCTCTACAAAATGGAAGGCTTTGTCTGTGATTGAAAATAATGTGTTATTATTTTTATAAAAACACACACTAACTCAAATATTACAGCGTAGCTAATCGCAACAGAGTATTTTACGTATTAAACCAAACCGATATAAGTAGAGCTCGTACCTACACTGTACACAGTTCTAATAACGTGAGCTCAGCCTATTTGTAGTTTTAATGTTAAAAAATCTTTCTAAGCGAGCGTCTATAAGATAAGGTAAATATTTGTAGTTCTTTTCAAGTTATTAGACTTTAGATACTTGCGAAGATTACGTTATGAGTCGCTTTTACTTAATATTATTAAGATCGCTTACAGTGACAAACGTGTTTATAAATAATCCAAAAGATTGGAAGAAGACGGCCTCGATGGCGTAGTGGTTAGTGTAACCGACTGCCACGCCTAAGGTCGCGGGTTCGATTCCCGCACAAGTCAAACATTTGTGTGCATGAACATGGATGTTTGTCTTGGTCTGGGTGTTTCTATGTATAATATGTATGTATTTACAAAAAAAAAAGGTATATATGTATGTTTATCCATTGTCTAGTACCCATATTACAAGCTCTGCTTAGTTTGGGCTAGATGGTGTTGTGTGTATGTAGTAGAATAGAATATTAGAATAGAATATTGTTACTCAGCAAAACTAATAGCAATGTTTTTCATCGCTATTACAATATACTATAAAATGCCATAAAATGTATTCTAATGTTTGTAAGGCAAAACAAAATAAGTACTCTAGTCTAGTTTCTTTGTACCTAATGTGACGAAACGTTATGTATTCTTAATCTGATGTTGATTCAGAGTATTATAAAGCGGGTATAAACAAAGGGACCTTTAATAGATAGCTTACCAAAGTCTAAACGTTTAAAGCACTCATCCATACTATGCTCAACTGTACGTCCATATTTACGTCATAAAAAACTTCCATGCACCGTGGCTGCATACTGCGAGGGCAACATCGGTTTGCACTCCCTGATATTAGACTAATATCCAGCTTACCCTCGCCTTTATTAAAAAACCAAGAGCCATTTGTACGTATTTATAGTTCCAAAACATAATAGACCCTGTCAACGTACCTCCCTATAGATTAATTTTGTTAAAACTTTTTTGCCTATCAATGGTTGGTTGGCAAAATGTTCTATGTGGTAGCTATTCTGTTGTATATTGCTAACGAGTTTTTGACTCCGTATTCGCCTGCGCGAATCCTAGTGTAATGCATACCGGCATTGAAACTATTCTACGTGCCAGTTTCATCCAAGTTCCTTCGCTACCTAACATTTGCTTGAGTAATCAATTTCTAAAGCTATCTACGGACCTTACATTTATAAAAGACAGTTTGATTTTTACATATACAGACAGATTCGTCACAACTTCTTAGTTGCTGTTCAATTTTGCTCTGTATAGAAAAACACATAGGACGAGCATTCGTACCTAAACCATATTATGTCTTAAAGCATGGTGAACTGGTCATTATTATTCAAGATTTTTAATAACATACTAAACATTTACGCTATACTCACATATAATTCGTATTATAATCAAAAAACATCTGAAAAAAATTTAAATACTGCTTATCTGTTTAATGACACTTAGTAACTATCATTGCCATTAAAACAATATTAACAAAAAATAAATACAAGATAACTTTATTATATTCCTCGTAATAAAGAAATAAAGCGAAAAGGTTCGCTCAGAATAGGTACCCACGTTCTACCACCCTTAGATTCTTAAAAAATTCCAACACTCATGTTCTTTTATTAGTTGCATTGAGAAGCATGTTTGAAAATTGAAACGAGGTGTATTTATTGCCATTTTTAAAATGAAAATGTTGTAAGTAAAGAGGGAAGTTTGACTAACGTGGGGGTAGCAAAATATATTGAGTGTCTATTTATCAAGAAGTTTTCCAGTTCTAAATACCGGAGTCATGAATTATTTTCTCTTAAGTAAAAAATGGTAGGCACAAAAGCAATATGGATGAAAAAAGTTCATTGTTTACCGTCTATCACAGTTGCCGATATTACGCCTAAGGGCGATTTAATAGCAGAAAAAAGCGTACAATAAAGAAACAGCAGCATTTATCGCACGTGCGATGATATTTCTCTATAAACATCCGTCATGGCCACACCATAACTTCGCCCTAGGATGCAATAACAGATAAAACGTAGAAAAACAAGCGAAGAAAAATATACAACGTCTCTCATGTTTATTGCAATCCCAGTTTGTGGTACCGAGATATTGCTATCAGATGTCTATAAATAATACATAGTTTAGCAATTTTATGCACATTCACGTACTTTGTTTAAATGTCGGCACTTTATTGCTCTGTGCATAATAAAAACGATAGCAACTTTGATGGTCGCTAAATGCATGTTTGCCGATTCGGGTTTAAATTTATTATTGCAATGTTGGAATAGGTTTTTGCTTTGTAGATACTATACTGAATTTAGTTTGTGAATAAAAAAAAAGTAATCTAAAATAAGTATGTTTAAGGCTGAGACAGCAATTTTTTTACATACAAGTAGGCAGACTTATAAAGCAATCTTTTGATTGTAAGCATGCGTAATGTCTCAATGTATAGTATAGTATTTTTTGCGTTTCTATGCTACTTAAACTTTCATAATTATTTGTGTAGAAGATTAGCTTCTGCTCTCGTCTTCGCTCACTCGGCAATGTCACTTAGGTACCCCTGACATCGTTTATACGAAATTTCATAATGTTCGGTAGTGTAGTATGGCGTGAAAACGTAACAAAC
Organism: Catocala sponsa; assembly: GCA_963564715.1. Classification (NCBI taxonomy): domain Eukaryota; kingdom Metazoa; phylum Arthropoda; class Insecta; order Lepidoptera; family Erebidae; genus Catocala; species Catocala sponsa. Next base: position 11,238,269 of record OY751338.1, read on the forward strand.
TTGTAATAGCATTTATAATATTAGTTAGGATGAAGTTGTATTAAAAATATGTTTGATGTACCTATAATTATAATCTTACTTGATTCATTACTTCGAAATTAATTTGAGCTAAAACGTAAGATAAATAGGCACTCTCCAAATACATTTTAAATAAGAAGATAAATTTTCCTACGATACATTTACGTCAGAACTTTTCAAACATAATTTTAGCAAGTTTTACGATTCAAAAAACCTGAAAGCAAATATTTTGTTGTAGATATAACGTTCATAAGTCTCGGATAAAGATGTCTTGAAATGTTTTTCAAACGGGATAGTATCTAAACAAGATGTTTTCAGGTATGTAAATAAACCGCCCAACACAGAAGCTTCATCTTTGAATACAGATTAGGGGCTTCATAAAAAACAATTTTTCAGAGAACATTTTATTAAAATAAAAGGTAAGAGAAATCTTAAAAAAAATGAACCAATGAAACGCCACTTAGCGATTCCAGTTTAACAGTTGACAAATTAGGCAATTTTTTTCACCCTCCCAAGATAAAGGCGTTTCATAACAGTCAGACGGTGAGAGCTTATTACCGGGCGTCCGAGTCTTATTGACTTTAATTTTCTACTCTGTTGACGTTTCCAATGATATATATCTTCAGCGGAATGGTGAAAATGGCCCTTCGCTTTTTCAAATAACAAGCGAGGGCCCATCAATCGTCGGTGTCATTCATTTGCGCAGTCCCTTCTCGTAAAATATTAGTGTTATCTATCCGGACGAATCACTGTAAAAACTACTGCGAGCTTCCGAAAATAATATTTCACTTTGATTGTTTTCCTATTGTAAATAAGGGAGTGAGATGTTTTTGTGTGATGGAGTGATTAGCCGCGGGCTTTCTCGGAAATTCTATTTTTTGTCCCACGGTGGATCAATTCAGTTTTTTATAAGGGGGTGGCTTCATATTATTACATTTTTTTTTAATTAGAAAAATTCAAAAGCCATTTTATTGGTTTAAATATTTAATCACAATTAGAATTCTATTATTTATAATATTTTTAATGTACAAACACAGCTAGTATCTTTACAAAAAAGAATCGCTGTGTTCTAAAAACTCAGAACAAATGGAATAATAGATACGTTTAATACTTCTTACCATGATACAGGCTATAAAGGTAGCTAGTAGGTATTAGCAAGCAATTTAAGGTTGTAGATACCTATTAGGTATAATTTCTGACTTATAGTTGTTCAAAAGGGGAACTGTTTTCGAAAAAAAAACTCATCATAATAGGCTCAGCCCTGTATAAAAAGAGTCACAAAATAATTAGTAGAACAATTACGAGTAGATATACACACTTCTAAAATGGAAGCTAATCTAATTTTTTTTTATTATCCCAATACTACTTACGAAATAAACTTATTCTACTACGGTTTTTATTTGTTTAGAGGTTAATATTTTTAAAATAGTTTTTGTAAATAGGTTTTAATGTCATGTTTATATTAAATTAAAATAAATAGCTTATAATAATTGTTGTTGTATATATATTTATAAATAATTTTGTCTAGGTAATGACAATTATCCAACATTTACAGCTACTTTTACAGGTTGAGTCCCAATACCTTAGTGCCGACTTTTTTCATTTCACATTTTTCCGTAACCTATAATAATCATTACCTATCAATATTATAGCCATTATAAGACCGTCTAGTTTCTAATAGTCCGATAACCGCATACAAGTTAGTAATCTGCCAAATTTTCCAATTAGAACATACTAAATAGCCACGTTTATCACAATGGGGTTGACAAAGGCATACTATAGTGGTACAGTCAAAGCGATCACCCTTCGCATACTGGCTGGATGCCAACGTAAGTGGTATCGATGTAGGCTATATATCGGCTTTTACCCTTTAACTAATGTAATAAGATTACAAAGGGTTGTAGACGGGACGCCAGACGACACAGGAAGGTATTTAGGAGGTTTAGTACCTACCTATAGTAGGTACGTGTACTAGTTTCGAAAATGTACTAAATTACATAAGATGTTTGTATATAATTGCTTTGCAAATATTTAAACGAATATTTAAATTATCATTATCAAAGTAGGTATATGTATACAGGTTGTTCCAGACTTGCCCATCATATTCCCTTTTCTGTTTTAAAACACATCTACAGCCCCAGGGATATTCCCTATACTACAAAGTCTCCCACAAAACAAAATCAATTCAAAATAATTTTATTTACGTTTGCTAAAGATATATAAAGATGTTGCAATAATATTTCTGTTCACTCTACTTTGCCATATCACATTTTAATTATGATACAGCATTTAGTTTAATTAATGGCAAGCTGAAGACAGGGCGCTATGGCGCTCTTTGGGGGAGGGCTATGTCCAGCAGTGGACTATCATAGCCTGATGATGATGATGATGATGAATGGTAATTCATATTAAAATAATAACATGCATTGAATTGGTTATTCAACTATTTATGGACATCACAAATCTTAGCCCCGTGTAGGATCGCATTTACCATACTCAGGACACAGTAAGGACCATTTAAACAACTACGTCATAAGTTCGGCAGATAATAATAATCAGATTCTCAAAATCATATGTTGTAAAGTTTAAAATATTTCTTCTCTGTTTGACAACCAATGTTATTGTTATTTTGTTTAGGAACTATTGACAAGTTTAAGTATTATCAATGAAAAATATTTCGGAAACAATTATTATTTTTTAGTTAATTCATATATTTGCTTCAAATTTTCATTAATGATTATGGTCAAATTTCAACCACTAGGCGAACCCTAGTTATGTTAATTTTATGTACTAAAACATAAATACCTACCAAATACGTCCCTGAGGTCCCGTAACGAATCACCACTGACGTTTTGCCAAAGCGTTAACTGGCAGCCCCAAAGGGGTAGCGGCGTTATATTATAGCCATTACGAACAATCGTTTGCTCGTACACAAACAAAATATCTTCACGGTAAAAGCCGATCGGTCATGGTATTAATGAAGTTTGTCCACAGTAAGCCTGTAAGGGTTGCGGAATTTGATCTATGAGCTACGTATGGACTTATAAAGTTTTAGAGAGAGATAAGAATGTTAAAATCGCTTGGTTAGTAAGTTTGCTAATCCCCGGTTTCTGATTAAGAAAAGTAGCTATTCTCAACTGAGTATTCTCAAAGATTTTTTACAGATTCGACTTTTATCAAACTGCTATCAACTGAGCATTTACATGAGTATAATAATATGATGTTAAAATACCTACTCGAATGTTATTACAGTTTAAGGCAACTTGACATACAAATTTTAAAAAATGATGCAGAACTAGAGCTTTGGTCGTCCTTAACATGTATTGTTATTCTCAATTTAAAAACCGGGGATAAGTCACTAAAGCTACATTTAGTTTAGTTGCTAGGTTCAGGCAAAGGGTTCAGCCAGTAAGAAAAACTATGATGGCATAGTAGTTAAAGTATTCGCCTCGCCACTACCAATGTGTTGTGTTGTGGGCTCGATCCTCATGACAAAAATTTGTGTAATTCATATTACGAGTACTTACACAAGTTACACAAGGTAAACCGTAAACCCAGAGGTTCCGAGTCTGGGTTTACCTTGTGTCCCCATGAATCCATCCCCATGGTAAAAATTTGTGGGACATAAATTTTAATATGAATTACACAAAATTTTGTCATGAGGATCGAACCCACAACACTTGACACAATATTGGTAGTGGCGAGGCGAATACTTTCGAGTCAGGGTTTAGGTACCTAGTGTCCGTTGTTTGAATGTTCGTAGTCTCCCAGACACAAGATTTATTCCTAATACAGGAGATGTCTTTTTTAAAAGCTACAAAAATTTAAATGTTAGGAAAATAATTATTTCTGTTTTGGTTTCATTTCGCTTATGTTTATTTTTGTACCTAGGTACCTATTTCTTTTTAGAGTCCCCGACAGATATGTTTGGCGTCGGCGTCGGCCAGCGCTGCTGCAGCTGCCGAGCGCAAGAACCAATTTATTAAAAGAAGCTCCGGTAACGCGAATTCTACGCATTATGAATAATATCCACGAGACTTCGGATTTGTTTGCATGTACTTTGAGTGAATTTAACAGAATAGCTTTAATTGTAATTTGTTATAATAAGTATACCTTTTAGTTAAGTTATAAGATTATATTGTCTGTAACGGCTTCACTATCGTATTGGATTGTTTCTGTAATGGTAGTTGTAAGTTTTGATAAATAAATAAATAAATAAATAAATATTTTATACTTGTTGTTATGTGTTTGTACCTAGTGTCAAATACATATTTTTCTTTCTTTCTGTATATTATACAGACTTATTTGCTTTATTTGGAATACCGCCATCTACTTATCTGGATTGGAACTAACTAGATCAGACAACTGTTACGCCATCTATACAACAATATAGAAACATCTTACACAGCAAAGAGCGCCGCCTAAGATATCTTGGGGTATCATGGGAAAAGGGGTCGCTATTCACAATAATTATAATTGCGTAAATCGTTACGTATACAATCTTCTCTGCCTGCTACTACCGGACTCTAAAGAAATAAGTAGCAACTGGCTTTGCATGGACCGCAAAAAAAGTTACCTAGAGATTACAATAACAACTACTTACAACACACATAAAAGAACTAGGCAGTGGCCCTGAAACTATTAAACCTGTAATCTTGTGGGTATAACCTGGGACTCAGGCTCAGCTAGTAAGCAATCAGATACACAAATATTTGTGTTAAAGTCAGGCTATTCTTTAGGTACATAATGCTTTTAAAGCCGCTAGAAACTGTAAATTGGTCTACACAAAAAAAAATGCCAATTGGTATGTAAATATAAATATAATATATAAACGGTATTTATAAAGTATAAGAATGATTTTCTTACACGACTTAAGTACTTGCTATGAGTAGAACATCGCGTACTAGTTATTCATATATCCTATATCACACACAATAATCCAATGGGATGTACCTATTATATTCAATCAGAACATCACCAAATTAGAATGGGGCTACTTCGAAACACTACGAAGGGCTTCCAAACCATCCTACACAGTTGTTTATTTTGTTCTTGCCAAAAATGAGAACATCATCAATGTAGTCAAATACGCATTATTAAGTAGGTACAACTCGAAAACGAATGGTCAAAATTAAATGGGACCAAATGGAAAGCACCAGCTTTCAAATAAAAAAGAATCATCGAAATCGGTTCACCTAGAAAAGAGATATGAGGTAGCACATGCCTGATAAAGGCGAATATGTCGGGCTGTTACTTGATGTCAATATCTAATGTACCATATTCTTGGCGAATAAATATCTTTCTTGCTTTGTTTCTTTCACATATAGAAAAAAAATATACAGTCGTATTGAGAACCTCCTTTTTTTGAAGTCGGTTAATAAAAAGAATACGTCAAGTACTAGGCAATAAGCCGGCCGCTAGTAACAGTATTACTTGAGAAACAAAAAAACAACTAGTAAAACATGTGGATAGATCTACATTTTAGGGATAAAAGGCGGTAAGTTTTGACGTTTTTGTAGAGCCTAGGCTCTTTAATTGACACTAGAAAACAAGTGTCCGTTTCGACTGCTCGGCCACTATGTCGTAGAAAAAAAAAACTTATGTCAGCATTTCGAAGGAATTTGTAAAAGATGAACAGTGAAAACCGCAAATTCGAAGAGTCAATAATCAGAAAGTTATGTGGGTTTAACCGTGGCCGCGCAGTCCGCATGAATTCAACTGCGCGGCCACCAGTTCTCTTAAACGGAGCGTTGTAAAAGTCTAATTCCTTTTGCTAATCACTGACAGGATTTCGAAGAAAATGTAGATCATAAAAATAATGCCCTACTGTCTGTAGTTCACGACCTACATCACTCCAAAGTTTGGCCGCGCAGTCCGCACAAAGCGAACCGCGCGGCCACCAGTTCTCTTAAACGGAGCGTTGTAAAAGTCTAAGTTTTTTTGCTAATCACTGATAGGATTTCGAAGAAAAAATACATTGTAAAAATATAGCTCTAAAGTTTGGACTTCTCGTTCCACAACACTCACGTAATGGCGAACCGCGCGGCCACGTGTTTCTTAAAGTGGAGCTTAAACGGAGCTTGGTACAGGTGTCTTTCTTTTTGCTAATCACTGATACGATTTCGAAGAATTTGTAAACATCATGAATGAAGTTCTAATGTTTGAAAATCGCGAGTTACAGAACTTATACCCTGTAACTAGAGTTAAAAGAAGGGTGACCATGATTTACGATGCGCTGACGAGATATTCCCATATAAGACGTTTTCATTGTCACGTATATTTCTATACTTTTTATCGTAACATGCAAATAGTTTTAGTCTTTTGGTTTGAAATTGAGTAGAGAAGCTAATTAAAAGGATATAAAGAAAAAAATGTCATCGATTGATTTATATTTCTATTTCTTAAGTAATAGATAAAACATAATATTACTATAAACTATAAATCACATAATTTAAAAATCACAATTCGTTTTCATATTTATAATTACAATTTAAAAAATAATTGCTTATTTTCGTTGTTGTAACGATTAAGATCATAACTATATAAGCTAAAAAAAGTAGCTTATTTAAAAACTACACTAGATATACGAGAGCAACATCATGTACCTATATAACATAAAATTATAAGTTTGTAAGTAGATAAAGTTTTATTAAAGTATACTTTAAATCACCTAATTCAACAATCACAGTTCGTTTTCATATTGCAATCAGAATTTAAAAACAAAATCTGACTTACGATAACAACAACATTTCTAAAACTTAAAATTATACAACTTACACCTACCTACCAATCACAGTTTAATTTGTTATTGTACTTACAATTACAATTTAATCAAGAAATAACGACCTACGTTTTTGTATCGATTAACATCATAATATTTTTATTACAAACAAATCAGTCATACTATAATCGTTATAGCAAAACTTACTACGATAAAATCACAAAATATTCCTATACCATGTAAATCACAGTGAATTTCGATATAAGCCTACTATTATCTAACATTTAACAAGTCTCTATATAATAAAAATCTAATTTTAGCTCCACTTTAGAGCAAAATTCTCACCTATTATCATGTAACTTAACTACCAATAAGACCATAAGTTAAATTGTGCAGTGTTATGGGCTGCACTGAACTTTCATGAGTTTTGTTTCGGTTGTCGTCATAACATAACCATTGGTCGTCGATTAAGCAATGACACTTGTAATGACCGATATTGCCAACACATGGAAGAACATACTCTAACGCACCTATCAACTTGAATGTTTTACGTTCCGTTATTTTTATATAACGTGGTATTTCATTAAGTATAATGTTTTGAGTACCATTTAAATCAAATAAAATAATATTATTTAATTTGTATTCGTATTTAATGCTTTTGTTATTGCATTCTAAACAATGTTTTAATTCTAAATTATCGATAACGATGGCGTCTTCTAAGCTTCTGATACCAAACATGTTAATAATATCGAAATTGAGAGAAAGAAACACAATGAATCTTGTTACATTTTTCTCATTACAAAAAGGCGTAATACATTTTTTACTTCTTTCTGCACTAAACAAGAAATCAAAAAGTATATGCTCAAACACAAAAGCCATATTACAATTACATTCGTAATAATTGTTTTTTTTTTGGTAATAGAGTGAAACAATGTTTTCTCTTAGCTTATATGCTTCCTTTTCATTTTGATTTTGGGCTAATATATTAATAAAATCACGAATTAAACTATTTTCACAAGAGTTGAAGACTTCGCGAATATAATTGTTTGTTTGGTATCCATGTGCCAGCATAAAAAACACAGAATCAAACGCGCAGGTGTTTAAAACATTTTGTTTAGATTCGATTACATTTCCATTTTTTAAAAATAAGATTGAAGTAGATGTTATTTTATGAGTTTCATATCCCTCACCCTTCCAATTTTCGGTATACGAGGGCTCCTCAGCAAATATCGAGTCGGAAGTGAATGTCACGGCAGCATTTTTTATTCTTTTCTTTATGCTAATGCTTTTAACTCGCTTTAACTTTCGTTTTCGGGATTTAGAACTAATATTGTGTGGAATATCATTCAGACTCTTCAAACTAACTTTGGTTTCTCCTTGCAGAAAATTGTAATGAATATTCAAAAACTCATCAATATTATATTTGTGAGTACGAGTCTCAAATAACAAATGCTTTAGTGTTTTGAAGTAACTCTCTACTGAGGAGGATGTAGGCGACTTATTTTGTGTATCATACAAAGGACACATTACGTTACTCCACAATGGAAGCTTGATTAGCAATCTTCTCAAAGTTGATGTTAGGTGGGGCAGATAATATTTGTTGCGTGTTTCAGTCGGCGTCTGAAATAAGCTTTTTTGTTGCTCAACGATCTCATCAAACCAATACATTATATTATCTTCCTCAATTATTAAGGTATCGTGATAGAAAGTTTCTCTTTCACCGCCATATTCGGGGACCGGATCTTCCGTAGCGAATAATCTCTCCTTCATATTTTGCATTGCTAAGTCCCAAGCTTTATTAGTAGTGTTATAGTATTTGTAAGTGCATATTTTGACCATATTTGAAACTATCATTTTGACTTCATCAAAACTTTCAGATCTTTTTATCAATAAAATACATCGAATAAAAAACATTTTAATTGGAGTATCCACGTTTTGAAAACAAGGTAAATTGTAAACATTTTTAATAAAATGGCTGGTGTCTAACCTAAGAAAAACTTCTGGTAAGTTTACACTAAGTTTTCTCAACACTAAGAATGATTGTCTCAGATAGTTTTTCACTGTTATAGATGTTGTAAAAGCATCTACATTTGCAGCAATCAAAGCAGACGAGTCGTCAGTTACAACTTCGTTAGGAGCGGTATGTATTTCCTTATACCATCTTTTTAACCAGGATGATATGGAATCTGCAGTATGAGTGTCCGCTATCATTTGAAATATCGCTTGAGATTTTATCGTTTTTGAAGTTAGCATACAAACGTATAGAAAGAGTCGCTTAGTTAATGTTGATCCATCAGGAAGTTTTATTGGGTGAAAGAAAGATCCCGTGGCGTCTATAGTGATAGTTACTTCCTGTGGATTTTTTTCTAAAAAATCTTTGTAGAATTGATTTTGTTCTTCAGACCAATAATACATGTAAAAATTCGGGACAAGTTTTATTTCGCGAATCAAATTTTTAAAACTTGGCAACATTGACATCATAAGTAGGCTTAAAATGGGATTGGCATGCAAACGATTACTTTGTCTCTTCTCGTGCTTTATTTTCCGAAGAGCGTTCATTGTAGGAAGTATGGGAGGGATTGCATTATCTTTATACTTAATAACTTTTGAAGCTATTTCTTTATGAATTACTGTGGCAGATTTGTACTGTAATTTCTTTGCAAGTTGATTTCTTTTGTATGGTGACATCTTAGATTTCAGTTTTGGATTATGCGGAACTAAGTTATCTGTATTAAAAATTGTACATTTTATAGTTGCTGTTTTGTCTGTTAACTTTTCGCTACATATTTCTACAGTGCAGCTGCATTGTGTGCATTTCCCTTTTATTTTCACATTATCTTCTGAGTCAATTAATTTATTCTTGAAAGTCCACGTGCAAGGTCGTCTCGAGTACTGCCATATTTTTTCTTTGAGTAGATTGCTCCACTTGAACTTAGGCAATGTTTTGTATTTCTTGTGTGTCGATGTAGTTTTTAGATCTCGTCTTATATAACGAACAGAAATTGGTTCTACTTTTTTCCACTCATGCTCATCTAGTAAGAAAGAAAATTGATTTGTATGCTTATCATTAATTTCACTTTTTGTCGTTGAAGATGTCGTGCTCCGACACGATGGAGAAGATAAAGAACTTTCTGTCGTCGTACTTATATCAAAAACTTTATTGTAATTTCTCTTTAGCCACGAGTACAACGCAAGCGGTGACATATCGTGATTTATTTCTTCTGAGATAGTATGAAATATAGGATCATTATATTTAATTTTTGTGTTTATGCAGTCTGTGGAATATTTTATAAATATTTTTTTTAGCTTGTCTTCGTTGACTCTCAGTTTACGTCCTTTTCTACCCATCGTTCTGAAAAAAAATGCGATGTATTAGTGGTAAGAAGTGGTCCTCCGGCCAGCTACGGTAACAACGCGAGCTTTGACGCGAGTTTGCCGCTTTAGTCGAAGTCTGCCGCGGACGAACATTTCCTAGGAAGTTTTATATTTGGTATCTATTTGTTTATTCCTTTAATATAATATCGAATTCATATGAGTTTCAATCCTTTTGGCAATGTATTTCGAGGGCTTAGAATTGACCTACCGAATAGGTAAAACATTTTTTTATGATAATGGTTATAATGTTGCATTAAATTTAACATATTATCCACTGTATTCAACTTTCAATTTAACAATACCCACCTTAAACTGTAGGCATGCAATAAAGAATTGGGAATTACACGCATGTTCCAATACATTACATTTTATTAATGTTTTGAATAAGTACTTACCGCTTGATTGATAAAACTTCCTTGTGTGATAAAAGCAACAGTATTAAAGACAATTAGTATAGTCACAATACAATCCTATGAAATAACTATGAACTATCTAACACTGCACTGATAAACACGGGCGCACTCTGTAACAACCGAGACTGAATAAAAACACTATACAGAGTCAAGCTCCGCGGGGCAGGGCGGGACCCCTCCCCGCTGATATTGTAGCCATTTTGGGAGTCGCTACAGACGCAACTGGGTAGGTGCTTACCTATACTCTCGAATGAAAACATACCAACGCAAGCGCACAGTGACTTTTTTAGGAAGTTATTTAAAACAGCTTACATCTTGGATATGAAACGCATGGACTACTGCAATAGGTAAACGTCATCATTATAAAATAATTAAGTTTTATAAATAAACACTTTAGGAAGATATTATATTTTTGGCATTCCTTTCATTCGCAGACAGGACAGATGTTTCATATAATTTAATAATTTAACTAATATTATAAACGTGAAAGGTTGTAATAATGTGTGTGTGTGTGTGTGTGTGTGTGTTTGTTGCTCTCACGCAACAACTACTGAACGGATTTTTCTGAAACTTTGCAGTAAAATAGCTTACATGTCAGAATAACACATGTGCTATAATTTATATAGATATAGTGTACATTTTTCAAAATATCACGATAAATAAAAAATTAAAATGTAAAGTATGAAAAATCTGTCTTTTGCGAGCTAGCTTTTATTTTACCCTATACTTTTTTTTGAGGCATCCTACTTCCTACTAATATTATAAACGTGAAAGTTTGTAATAATGTGTGTGTGTGTTTGCGCAACTACTACTGAACAGGTTTATAAAAACGTTTAAATACGCGCGGGCGAAGTACTTCGAACGTTGTACATCACGTTAGAAACATCAAAAATAACAGCCCCTATTTAATGGATTTTATTATTATACATATAAACCTTCCTCTTCTATCACTATCTATTAAAAAAACCGCATTAAAATCTATACATAGGGATATAGGGAGGGACAGAAAAAGCGACTTTGTATATTGTGTAGTGATGATATATTTATACTATGATATTGAAATGGAAAAAAGCCTGGATTCACACACTATAAATCTTGGTCACCCTATTTTTTCCTTCGATTATAGGTTTTAAGTTCTGTAGGTCTTGTAGTTCTTAATTATAGGATTTATTTATACTGTCTACATATTCTTCGAAATGGTGTCAGTAATTAGCAAAAAGAATGGGACTTCTACTAAGCTCCGTGTAAGGTCTATTAAAAAAAACTCGTGGCCGCGCGGTTCGCTTTGTGCGGACTGCGCGGCCAAACTTTGGAGTGATGTAGGTCGTGAACTACAGACAGTAGGGCATTATTTTTATGATCTACATTTTCTTCGAAATCCTGTCAGTGATTAGCAAAAGGAATTAGACTTTTACAACGCTCCGTTTAAGAGAACTGGTGGCCGCGCAGTTGAATTCATGCGGACTGCGCGGCCACGGTTAAACCCACATAACTTTCTGATTATTGACTCTTCGAATTTGCGGTTTTCACTGTTCATCTTTTACAAATTCCTTCGAAATGCTGACATAAGTTTTTTTTTTCTACGACATAGTGGCCGAGCAGTCGAAACGGACACGAAAACAATAGCATGCCGCGCCATTCGGGCCATCTATTGTATATTTTCAGAAGTTTTATAGCTTAGGTTGGCACAAATATTTTCTTCGTTTACAAATGCCTGATTTTTTGTGTTTACTCAGATTACCTCTATGAATAATGTGAATGGAATTGCTATGCTTACAGACAGTATTATAAGGTTTTTCTGTTTAAGAAATTCTCAGCAGCACAGAGTATAGAGATAAGCCCGCTAGACAGCAATTATTATTTATTTATTAAATTAGAACGGTTACAATTACAAAAAATTACACAAATAAGTGCAATAGTTTTGCCTTGGACCTGAATCATAGCTGTCGAAACTAGGCCGTAATACACCCACGAGCGTGAGTATATTTATGGAGGTAGGTATAAGTCTCGATTATAGACTGTCTGACTGTACTGTAACGACACGCCTTTTTGTTTATTGCAGTACAGTAATAATGTTGCATACTCTACCGTCGCGTAGCCGCGGTAGTCAATGCGACTGCTGTTTATGAAGTCTGAAGTTCGGAGTCGGGATCCCGGGTCGAGCCATAGAGTCGAGTTGGGTTTCCTGCTAAGATCTCAATAGCAGCCCGGAGTTAGGAAGTCAGTGTTGTCAGACACCCTGTGCCGGCTCTGATCTCTCTCCGGTCATGTTAGATTGTTGTCGTCTCATCGGATCATGGGAGTGTTAATTTGTTGTTGTACTTATTATACACTACCTATTATAACATGCGTAGATAGCCAGTTTCCGTTAAGATTGCCGCCGTGTCCGAAATTCGTTTTGGAGGACATCATTATTATAACTCTTGGACCTTAGGTGTTTAAATACATATATGAATCAGTACGTAAGTAACATTTTTATTTACATGACAAAATAATACATACAAAATTTGCGAATATACGAATGCCGTCTGTCATTAAACGTGAAATAGAATGACGTCGATTTGAAGATACAACATTAATTGTGCATTAATGTTGTATCTTCAAATTTACGTAATAGAATCATTTACATTTAACTGTGCCAAATTTCTATTTTATTACATATTACCTATTCATAGGAAGATATCTACCTATTTTCTACTCTTCTGAGAAAACACGAGTTTTGTATAGTGTCAGATACAATGCATTACACTACACCAAAACAGTGATTTCAACAAAATACACAAATTCACAAATGATAGATTCACAAAACATAATTACTTATTAATATATTTACTATGTACAGATCAGTCTCGTAACGCAATGAGTATATCACACCGAATATCGATATTTCTTTTCGATATGCAACAAAATCTTCAAGTTTAATATAACAGGTAACCATTGCAATGCAGGTGACATAGTTAAATCAGTAGTAAGTAATATACAATGACATTGATTTATTAGATTTATTTACAAGTACTAGGCTTAAATCTCTTTTCACTTCTTCGACTTTACATATCTTACATATACAACATTAAAACCAACTAAGCAACATATCTATACCAATTTCTTTATACATGTCCTTCTTCCTGATTTATTTTAAATATTTAACTGCTAGAAAGCTCCCGTATTAACAAGAAACTTTAACAGCCGGAAGAGGCTGACCTCGGCAGATGTTCTCCGATCACATCTAAGACATTTCGAAGAAGGCAGATTAAGAGGAGCCTAAATGAAGATGCATGCAAAGAATATAATGAAAGTGATTGAAACAATAAAGGATTGCCAGGATTGTAGCAAATGATAATCCGTAATCTCTGCCTATCCCACCGGGCGGCCATCAATGGCCATGATTATGTATAATAATATCAGCCCTGCATATACCTAAACTGTCACACTGCTGGACACGGGCGTCTTCTCAATGTGAGAAGGGTTAGGCCATAGTCTATTATAATGCCTCTGTGCGGGTTGGCAGACTTTACATATCTTTGAGAATATTATAGCGAACTCTCAGACATGCAGACATCGTGAGGTTTCTCACGATGTTGCCTTGACCGTTAAAGCAACAAATATTGAGCTATTTCATACGCACATAACTTTGCAAAGTTAGCGGTAGGTACGTGCCTGGGTTCGAAATTGAGACCTCTGATCCGTGGCTGTCCTACGGTCTCCCACTAGGCTGGCTCTACTTTACATATCTATGTAGAAACTTAAATATACGGAACTAATATTTATATTCCAATTCGAATCGCTTTTCTTTTACAAGAAATGATTTAATAACGTCTGAATAAAATGTCGGTGACCGTTTTATTTCCGTCAACAACTGTTTTTCTATAGCTATCATTGATAACTCTGACTGACGCTCTTGACCTTGTGTATTTCTCAGATGGGTTTGAATACGGTTAAAAGACAAATAAGCACGTTCCGTGTAAGCACTTGCAGCCGGAATGGTAACAACAAGACACGCTAGCTTGAACAAGTCAGGCAAAGAATCGCCAAGATTATGCTCATTTATAAAATCAATTATTTTATAAGCATTATGTTCGTTCAGTTCAAGACTGGAATATAAACAAACTAACTGATTTCTTAATATTTGTTTGTTGAAGTGACTTGAATAAACATCAAATAATGAATCGAATGCCTCCGTAGGATAGTCAAATAGATAATTGTCATATTCTTTGTCGTCAAATAATTGAAAAAACTTCAATTTATACAATTCTGCATATCGGACATTTATTTCGTAATATATGTCAGAGGTTATTTGAACAAAAAGTCGTTTGTATTCTGTTTGTGCACAGCTAACGTTGCTTTTCAAACGAGGAGGTGAGCTATTTTGTAAGGTGTAATCATAAATTTTATTGAATTCAGACTGAAATGCTGTAGATAACCAGGACTGAAACTCTTTAATTTTGTCACTGCAATAATCGATATCGACTTGCAATTTTTGCAGATTATTGTACAAGCAGTCAGTTTTTTTAAACAGCAGGTAAAAGGTTAAAAGGTAGAAATTAAAATTAAACGATCGCAAAGTGTTGTCAAAATTCTCTGCGGCTAAAATAGTATCCCCGTCCCAGTCCAACGAACTGTCGTTGTCGCGCAAATCAGAAAACAACGAACATAGTTTAGTTTTTTGTTCAATAACTGTAACTACTGCATATGACAAATTCGTCCAACAATTCGCAGGAGCATTAGGCAATTTTCTGCTGCAATAAACATCGTAAAGAGAGGCTCGCTTAGTATTATTACTAAAAAAATTACACAAACCCTCAAGGGCTGAAAAAAATAAACTAACCTCTCCAATATTTTTCCATGATTTACACAAAACTAACGGCAAAATATGTCCATTACACCAACTGTTAATAACTTGTGGACATATTTCTTTTACTTTTTGTTGCAATGCTTTTCTTACATCATATGTTAAACCATCATAGCTTTGCGCTACTAATTTTGTGATGCATTCATATTTAGTTAGTAATTCTGAAATTATATTAAAAAGTATATCTGCTGAGCAATTTTCCGATTGATTTATAAAACCCATAAAACGGTTATGAATTCCGTTTTTAAAATAGTATCTAAGTATCAAGCACAGTTGCCCTCTGTGGCTAAGATCAGGGATTTCGGTAATGATAATTGAAACAAATTTCGTATGTTTAACTTCGAAACAGATATAATTTTTCATCACATCGGCTATGGAATGAGTGATATCGTTTTGAATTTTGTAAGATAAATTACTCGTATGCGATTTTTCAATTACATGTTTTTCTAAAATGACGTCATGCCTCGAAAGTAGCGATAGAAGGTCCGAGAAACTGCCGTTACTCAAAGAAGATTTAGACTTTTCGTGAACTCTAAAAGGAAGTTCTTGTTCTGCTAATTCACTAATAATATCGACTAATCTTTGAAATATGTTGCGGTTGTGATCAACTCGCGAATTATATTTTGAAATTTCCTCAAAATTCCGGCTTGATAAAGATGGCTGAATTACTTGCTTTCCAAAATTATTAAAAACTTTTAAAGCATTCAAGTGTGGTTTGGTTTTCGCGTGCCTTCTAATAGCGCCAGATAGGTTAAGTAAATCATTATAACCGTATGTGCTCCAAAGGTTTTTGTCGTTTGAAAAGAATATACAGCACCAGCAATACAACTTATTCGAATGAGAACAGCCAACGACCCATTCAGTTTTGTACACTAATCTATTGAACTGTCGTTTACAGGGTTTAGTAATACGAGAAATGCACAAGTCGGGCGTCGGTTTTGGGGATGAAATTAGCTGTTTTTTCTGATCAATGCTCAAAGATTTTACCTTATCATCGCAGATTAAAGCCTGAACACACTTTAAATCTTCGCAAGGGACAATTGCGTCCATTGTTGTATGACAAATGTATGAATTTAAATGTGCTAAATATATCTAAATTAATCAGTTTGAAATCTCAAAATTAGGAGTGTACATGTGATACAAAACTTTCCTGATCAATCTAATGAAAAATTTAAGTCAAACTCATGCATGTGATTTCGCATTAGATCCCATTGCTAGAGAATTTCATATACATGCAAGACTTGAAGCGTCATATGTACACAAACAAGGTATTGTTGATGCTTCTCTACTTTGTAAATATGTTAAATGTTCTGAAGTAGCTGTAATCTGTGCCGCCACCTGAAAATTAATAGAATTAGTGTTTTATTTTTCATGTACCATTGTAGTCCATTGCAATGTTACAATTTAAGGACCTAATATTGCATTTTTTAGAGGACGCAATTTTATTTTTGAAGCATGTGTCAATAGAAGCTTATCCCCAAGTTTGTGGGGTCGCCGCCCTTGTTCCCCGGCCGCTATCTTGGAAAAAGGGGTGCAAACACCTTTTTCGCGATATCTCGGCAACTATGCGTCCTACAAAAAATTCGTAAAGACATAATTTGTAGCAAATCGCTTTCCAAACAAATATGTTCATATAACTTTTTGCCCTAAATTTAAATTAAAGAAGTTATAAGCAAAAAAGTGAGAAAATGTCTATAAAAAATGTATTTTTTGCTCCATAACTTTTTTTATACATTTTCCAAAAAAATTACCTCGGACGAATCTTGCAGATGTTCTTTTGAGGAAAATTATAGAACTTACAAAATTATTGTTTCTTATAGTAATTTCTAAGAGTGTACATTTTCGAGAATGTTACGCAGGTACCAAAAATAAAACTATGTTCTCTGACAAATGTAAAATTCCATTCCATTCCATTCCAGTATTTCGGTCTAGCTCGAGTGGCCCCGCTAGATAGATACACATAAATATATACACCATGTATGAGTTTGTTTTAAACCTAGGTTTGCAATTGTCTATATGATAGATCTAGATCCTTAGTTCCCAAAGTGGTCCAGGTGGACACCAGGGGCCACGGGAGACCCGAGGGGTGTCTATGTTGGCGTGACGAAAAAATGGGGGTTCACAATTCGTAAGCAGGGGTCCACGAAAATTTATTTGATTTCAATAGTGAAGAGCTAAAATGTTGGCTGGATTTGGCTTGACCTATCAATGTAGTCAGATAATATTTTAAGAAGGTCAGCAACTGTTACTTGTAAAAACTTGCATATTCCATATTCAGTACCAGTGGTCTCTCGAACCTACCGAGTTTTCAGTAGAGAATTTTAAAAAAAATAGAAAGGAATGATCAGCCTGTAGAGATTTGATAAAAATTTTTAATTGCATGAGCTTGTTTGATTCTTCACCAATATAAATAACCAGCTAAATTTTGAAAGTGGTCTATGCGAATAAAAGTCTAGGAACCTCTAATCTAGATCATTACATTAGTATGACCTTCATCTATGAAGCTAGACTACCTTTAACCCAATAGGTGATTGCCAGTTAACACTCTTGTCTTTTTATTCTCTTTGAGTAGCAAGTTCCTAAAGGAGGTATTCTGCAAGTAGGAAACTATATTTCCCTTTGAGCTGTTACTTACCCTAGCAATTCGTTTTAGTACACAATCACTATCATTTAAGGAACATTAATGTTTGCTACCATTTTGAGTCACAGCAGCACACCAGCAGCCAGATACAATAGGTTTGGAATTCTGACTGGCATTGCACGTCTTGACAAGTTAATAGTATAATAAAAGAAAATACATACCAACAAAGCAACTGAGGTGTCTATATTTATATTTCTATGTTTCCAAGTCTGTAGACAGTCTCCTATTTATATAATTATGTAATGCTAGTTTTTAACTGGTAAATCTTCATTCTAGGCTAGTATTAAGGCATATTTGCAGTGCTAAGATTTGCATTTGTTGGAATACTGTAAATAAAACATGACATAAGTGTTATTAAATTATCCCAGTACTAAAAGAATAGTAAAAGAAGAATACATAAGTCAGTAAAATCTATGTGGTATCATGCCACATAACTAAGTAGTAAGAAAAATGAGATTGGCACACCTCACCACCAAATGGGAACATTATATTGTGGTATAGGAGCAACAGTACCTAGTCTAGAAACAACATGGCTGACATACAACTGCCTTCTCATAGAGCTTATTAGTCTATGTGGTCACTTAGCCACTATACCACTCAAACTCTTGTAAGTTTAATCAATAAGTACACAAGCAAATGTTGTGTTATAATAGGTATTAATTGTTATTCCGAGTCTGGATATGATACAAGAATAATTATGCATAGAATAAGATACTTCTTTTTTTTAAAGAAAGACTAATGCAATCTACATTTAAAATCCACATACCCAATTATTCAATGTACTATTTTGTTTTTAATCCACTGCTTTCACATATAAGTTTGGGCAGCCTTTAACAGATTGCTTTCTTGTGGAAGGGCTGAAAGAAATTACATAAATGCTAAGCAAATATTAGAATGTAGTCATTATATTACGAAAACACTATACTTATTGAAGCAAGTAGTTTTGGTCTTAATACTCAAAACTTAGTTTTACTTACTAAACTAAATAAGTATCTTATAAAATAACAATAGGTTTAGATGTTTGTAAATATTAATCATTATTCTCATTGGATAATGAAATATTTAATTGATCGGCTATTTAAACTTCACAAATATACCCAGGCTAACCAAAGATATCATAACTACATTAAGTTATTAGAGCACTTGAATAATATTTTTGGGATTTATGGGATGTATTGTTTTGCTTATAAAAATAATCACAACTGAAACATTACAGAGATAATACCTACTTCATTATATTAATAATATACGAGAGAAACATTAGAATATAGAAAACAAAATTTAAATTAAGTACATAGGTACATGTACAAATTACAATAATCTATCAAATTTCTATAGTAAACTTTTATCTTAACATCAAATTTTGTTTTGATCCGAAGTGGATGTTGCCAGCAACTGAAAATGACTGCACAGATTCACGATTATAATTTACCCCAGGCTATTTTTAAGTAAATTATTTCCCATTAAATGACTATGGAAAATAAGACACCTCGTTCAATAGCCTATAAATAAAAAATATTATTTGTTGTCTATTTGGTTGCTATATTTTTTGTTTTTGTAATATTATGATGTAGTTCATAATATTATAAGAACAATAACACACAGGTTAGTAATAAGTAATAATGAACTCGCGGACTGTTAAAATTTGTAAACATACGTAGCCTAAGTTGTTACCTATGGATGATTTTAGAAACACTCTCGTTTTAACTGTCTGTAGGGACTACTGTCGGACTGTATAACTGTCAAAGTTTTACACAACTATTGAAACATTTTATTTTAATATCTTTACTGTATAATTTTCTAAAACAGGTTACGTACACTAATTTTATTCTGATTTTAGTGTACTTACCTACACTTAATTTTTTATTTTTCTTACGTAAGCATGAGTGATAAAATTATCCTAGCAGAGCAGGAAAACGCTTCCAATATCTTCGATATAAATATCGGAGAGAATTATTATGAAAAGCACAAGTAACATAATGTAAATAATAATAAATGAAGTATGAACCACAAAAGAATACCTCTAAGTTGGTTTAATTATTTTAACTAAACATAATATAAATGAAAACGATGTAGTATTTATAGATTATATTATGTAATTATATTTATACCAATGCTAATCGATGGACGATAATAAAGTAACTTATCGATGGACGATAATAAAGTAATTTATAAAAATCTGTGTGATTGTGTAAACAGTGTAAATTCGTCACGCCTCTCTCGAATATGGTGGCCTAGGCCTGGTAAGCGTCTGTAGTGATAAGTACATATTACTCTATGGGGAATGCGTTCGAACGTTTGTAGGTCTGTAATGAAGACGACTCTGTTGGCAATTCCACCCTGGTAGTTTTATTTTGATGTCCTGTTAACAAATAATTAACGTACAGACCTACAGTTTTGATAATGGTTTGATTAGGTACTTAACTTTTTTGGTAATAATAATAACGCATCCAATATTAGTTATAATACCAATAAGGTATAAGTACGTAAGGTACCTTTATTCCTACGTTATCGAGCGACTCTGTAAAAAAAATATTCTATATCTATTATAGTTTTAATATGCCCATTAAAAATATGATAGATACCTATAGAATATTTTTCTATAAATACCTACTGGAGTGTAGACTAATCATTTTACAATATACTTAATAACGGTTTTCTACTACTAATACATAATGGAGTTCTTGCAGCTAAACTCAGACATTATTTAAAACATTAAGGTACTAGTTTATCTAGTTATGCTTACCGATAATATATACTAGTCTATGAGTTATGCTGTAAGACTAAGTATAATAATTGGAATACTATAAAATATGGTTGTTATTTATACAAAATACGATACAGCGCCATCTTTCACGTCTAATACTAACTAACAACAATGGCTTACAATTTATAGCAGTCAGTTCGTACACGTGAAGTAGGTAATTATTTCTTGGGGTTTGGAGCCATTCGACATTGAGAAAAGTTGAAGTTGTAGTTCTCGGGGTTTCGATAGAAATGGATAGATGGCAGTATTAACGTATAGTTACTAACTCTCTTATAAATAAAAATGTATTTGCGCCTGCATAGTACAACTTAATACTGCTTACATAAATTAGCACATTATAATATGTAGTACCTAATTTAAGATTGTAGCAAGAATATGTAAAATTTCAATTCTGCCACGCCACCTGGAAATTATTTGAAGCATCATCTTCGTAGTTTGTAGGTCTGTATTTTATAAATACTTTTAGTAGATTGTAATAGATGGCGCAAACATAAATGTTGAGAAAAGATAAATAATTATTTTAGGTAACATTGTTTTGCATCTTGGTTCACTATAAATCTCATGTACCTAATATAAATTATTATTGCTAATAATTAATAATATTTGTAATTTTTCTCACGGTTAGATTGCTGTGTTATCCAGATTTAAATTTACCTCAGATCTTCCAGATTTTAATACCTTTTCTGTTGTAAATTGTTACGGGCTAGTTTGCGCTTATCATGTTCGGGTTCTATTTACGAGTCCAGCAGTGTTTTTCTTTTGAGGTATTTTCTGTAACAGCAAGTAGTGTAAGAATATAGCTGAACCAATAAGGAACTCTATTTTGCACATAGTTTATTATAACGAAAAAACATTGCTGGAGAAAAGTGGTTGTAATTCGTCTCTGTATATTATCATCTCAACGGTATAGACGTTGATAAACAAGTCTTACGATAATAACAGTATTATATAAGTATATTCTAAGTAAATAATAAATAGAATCAGACAAAATACATAATTATGTACTAATTATATTATCAGTACTTATAATATACCTAAACAACGTGACAAATAAATGTAGGTATAATAGATTATTCCATTCTGAAGATATTTAAAGAATTACTAGATTGTTCTTAATGATAGAAACCTCCTATTACCATTTCTCTATTGCAACATAAGTATATATATAATTCTACTGTACCTACGTGTGTATGTCACTGAACTCCTCCTAAGTGGCTGGACCGATTTTGATGAAACTTTTTGTGTGTGTTCAAGTGGATTCGAGAATGGTTTAGAACTCTTGTGTACAGAACAACGTCTGTCGGGACAGCTAGTAAGTATATAAATAAATATATAAGTACGTATTTAGCCACACCGTAATACCACATAGTAACCGCTTACCATGCAGCATGCAGCGCATTCCATTTTCTTTATCACTTCTTTATATAGCTAGCCTACATTACAAATATAATTAATTCTTGTTTCAAATACCTACTTCTTAACAAATTTTTGCAGCACTGGATTTTATATTACTTAGGTATTGACTTATTTGCCTGCACCCTGCTCGAATAGCACTGTGGTTTAACTGGTCGCCTCTCTATAATACTAAATTAGTGTGAGCCACAATAATGGTCTCGAGTCTGGCGCTGTCTTTATGTCCGTTGTTTGAGCCTTTGTAAAGTCCCTCGTGGTAAATGAATTTATTGAGTCAGAATTTGAGGAAGTTGTTTACACATAAAACCTTTTTTTACATGGTGCTAACCTTTTATAAATTTCGAATGTTTTTAAACAATTGTGTAAATCAATATTATTTATATTTCTGTTTCGAAGTAGTGTGTTTGTTATCCTCTAAAGAGCTAATTACACATCCGGGCCCCATTTAATTAACGACAATGTAAACAACATTAGGGCTGGCCACAAAGGGTCCAAACTTCGGGCCTCATTGGAACGTGACGGACCCTGTATACATACATACTTTTGATTAATTAATAGTCGTATACCCACATAAGGATTAGATGGTCTATCTTAACCAAGACGAGCCCCTCTTGAGGTTTGTAGAAGAGAATTGTTAATGCGATGACTATTAGATAATAGTTTGACGAAGTGCCGTGTGTATAGGCCCGGCCGGTTAACTGATAAATTGTTTAGCGTTCCTCTTAACAAATCTGTCTAAGATTTCTTTTAAATTGTCTATTAGCTGCGTAGCTATTTCACATTTTATATTTGCAATTTTTTATTATTACTAACGGTTTACCAACTTTAACGCAGCTATACGCCAAAGAAATTACGTGAGTTTGTTGCATAGAGATTGTACATTTAAGGGCGAACTGTGACATAGTACCTTTGTATATAGATTTCGTTTGGGCAAAATGCACCGTGGACCTATTCGTAACCTTACTGTCTTCTATATTTATTTACTAAGCGCCTGATATTTTTATCACCGCGAAACAACAAACGATTCGTTGCGGATGATTTAATGATTAGTCATATGACATTTATGATTTAAACATAACGCCTATTATAAAATTATTAAAAGGAAAGGTTTGTATATTTGTTTTAATAAATAATGCCAAAAACAACCAAACCTATATTTTAAATTAATTAAAATCAATAAAACAATTTTAATTTTCCTTGTCGTAACGAGTTACTAACAATTTTGCCGCCGTATTTTGTTTTTCGTTTGTCGTTTTATTTACATTTTTAAATTTCAAAAGTAGAATAAAAGAGGTTTCAGTCTGTATATAAGTTTTTGGCAACTAAAAAGAATTTAAACTATAATGTCGTAAATAATTCAGGATTACGGTATCACAGAATCTATCTGTTGATGTGTGTATTATAATCACGCTACGAACCACGGAAGCGGATCAGTAATCATAAACATGGATGAAACCGCGGGGTGAAGAGGGTTGACATCTAGTTAATTATGTTTTAATATATTTGTTTGAAGTTAAATATTTTATAGATAACTATATAATATTCTTATGTCTCCGATGCTTTCATCAGAATGTCAGGGAGTTTCATGCTACTTTTATTTTATAGTACTTTTAATAGCATCTACTTTGCTGGAATCTGGTTTTTATAAGTAGCAATTATATAGGTAATGTAAAGTTTTAACTTATCATTATTGTAATGAACATTGATGCTATGCAATTAAACAATAAATACACACACTAGTTACTAGTATTATTGGAGTGTTGAGTTTGAATAAGTTCGACTGCACTGTAGTGGTTTAAGTGGTCGTTCGTTGCTGCCACTTAGCCGAGTGTTGTGGGTTCGAATCCGGCACGGGACAAATATTTTTGGGATCCACAAATGGTTGTTCCGAGTCTGGCTGTTCTTTGTGTTCATTGTTTGAATGTTTGTAAAGTCCCCTGGGACACAGGGATTATTCCGGGTTTTTCACCAATTCGACACAAGAGACTGGGCACACTTGTGTCCAGTTGGTGAAACACAAAATTAGTACTTATCACTTATTATTCCGGTTACCGAAATAATAGGTGATAAGTACGCGAAGATTGTTACGCGTGTCCACATAGTGAAATTTAAATGAAATCACTTTTATGTTGTCGCCAACATATTTTTTTCAAAAAGAAAGAGTACAGTCAGGTTAATATTTTGAGTTTCACCAACTGGACACACGTGTGCCCAATCTCTTGTGTCGAGTTGGTGAAAAATCCATTATTCCTAGTGTAGGAGATGTATTTTTAAAAAACAAAACAAAGTTGTGTATAATGCAACTAATTACTAAGTCGTAATTTTAGTATTCAAGTTATTTATAACTACTTCTCGTATTATTCAATCCTACCTATTTATATTTTTACTTCTAAGAATATTACTGGCTTAGAAAATTATATCCATTGCTGTCCCTGTATTTTACCCATGTTTATGATTATTCCATCCCGTGGCCTGTGTTATTACAATCTGTAAACCTGCCTTAAGAATTAGGCTATCAAATGCAATTAAAATATTCAAATCCGACTGGTAGTTTCTGAGATTAGCGCTTTTAAGCAAAAAAAATCAAACTCTTTAGCTCTATTATCTTAGAACAGAACTGCAGTCCTCAGAATCATAAGTAGGTATTTTTTTTATTACTTAAGTACCTACCTAAAAAAAATTCAGCATATACCAATCCATGCGTTTTTATATTAATATCTTTTTTATTTTTAAGAGACTAAATAACAGGAAAAAGAAATTACTTTATTACAGCATCAAAATTTGGAAATCTCTTAGAAACTTAATTCCATTCCAGTTGCTACGGTACTTTTTCTGAGCCTTAATACCTTTTCTAACTGGTTAGCAATACTTAACAATTTATCACGGTAATGTCATATTCGTGATCTAATAAAGTAGAGTTCAACAAGATGCTCATAAACAGTTCACCGTTTGCTTAATAGATGACTGGTTCAAGCAACTTATTAGACATCTTTCCGACCGAACAATCTTCCTGTCACCATCAAGCATATGTTGGATAATAGGGGCAATCATAATTGCAACGAGGGGTAAGGTCAATACTTGACATATTCAGAGTTGCTATTCTGCCGTCCGCTATCTAAGAAGTCAAGCCATATGCGCCCTTAAATCACATAATGGCTTTTTAGTTAGTGGAGGGCAGTATTATTGCGGAATGCTAAATATATAATAAAACTGAATATATCCTTTCTTACCACCTCAGGTTTAAGGGTCGTAGTTGAGTTCTTAGTTATTAGAACAGCAGATACTTGAAGCTATAAGCTATAAAATGTTAAATAAAATATGTGAACAATTTCTTCTGAATCTCATTACCTTTATTTCTGTTAAGTATATCAATCGGTAGGTACCTACTATTGAATAATAATGGTACTAATAAAAGTGAACCACTTTACTACTATATACTATACCTACGTTACCAATCTCACGTTGAAGGAGATTGGTTCGCCAGCTTGCAACTCGTCAGATATTGTTATCAATACTTGTTTTATACAAATATGGTATACCAGTACTGTTAAGGCTTACGTTACTATCTACTTTGCCATCGATTTTAGAAAATGTTTCAAGTCGCTTAGGTAGGATACTTTGTCTACTATAAATTGCAGTATTCGTAACTTAAATGTTTCTATCGGGGTGTAGAGATGGCTGAAGAGTGATAGCCTAGATATTGATTTATACTACCAATTCTGACCCTTGTCCTTTTATTTGGAAGTAGGGCGAAATAGATTAACTACTTAGCACGATAGTCACAACTTCTACTGCACGGATAGCGTATATTTGGTAACAGCGCGCTTTACCACCTTATAATTGAGTATACGAACGGATTGAATCGCGGATGGCGTAGTGGTTTATGTGGTCGTCACGCCACTGCCGCTGCCGTTGCGCCGAGTGTTGTGGGTTCGATGCCCACGTGGGACAAACATTTGTGTGATCTTCAAATAATTGTTACGAGTTTGGGTGTTCTTTATGTTAGTTGTTTAAATATTTGTAAAGCCCTCCGCGACATTGTTTAAATATTTGTAAAGCCCTCCGCGACATTGTTTAAATATTTGTAAAGCCCTGCGCGACATTGTTTAAATATTTGTAAAGCCCTCCGCGACATTGTTTAAATATTTGTAAAGCCCTCCGCGACATTGTTTAAATATTTGTAAAGCCCTCCGCGACACGGGATTACGACTAGTAGGGCGGGAGATGTGTTAAAAAAAACAATATAATAATCTTGCATATAGCAGAATATTCAATGACGTATCTTCATCCTGATTCTGTAATTCAGACGGTGAATATCATTAACTTTAACAGTAATCTTCTTACACAACATTACAGGCAGAAATTAAAGCAATAGTTGACTAAAGTAACTTCAAATACGAAGCGGTGTGAGATGTTCGCACCAAGTGATAAGATGCTGAATAATTTTTATGGGTACATTTGCCGTAACAATAATAACAACTGGCAACTAATTAAAAGCGGGACACGAACTGGCTGGGTGGAGCTTCCTTACCTTGATAAAGTGTGGTCGGCAAAAACGTTGCGAAAGGTAGTACACAATTCTGTTTTGTGCATCTTGACAAAACAGCGGTCAGAGTCGGGGGACTCTGTACCGGCTTGCACGGCCCCACATGTCTGGGGGGTGGCCTTGGTGAGCAAGGCCACCTCTCCACAGGTGCTGAGGCCCGGTTACCATCAGCCGGGCCAACCGCCGGGGCGGGATGGTGATTGCTAACGCGACCCCATCCCGCCCCACCCCGTCGGCGGAAGGACTGCTCACCCCAGGTTTTTAGTGTGTATACCGACCCCCTTCAGGGGCGGAGAGTCTCACATAACCACCCTCCCCCCCCCCGGGGAGGGGGTATCCATAAAGGATTTTCCTGGGTCAAAAAAAAAAAAAAAAAAAAAAAAGGACCTTTATACCAAGACTATTGTAGCCCATTTATCTCGTCTGGCCCCCAGGCTTCTGGGCGCAGCAGGTGGCTCGCACGTCTGCTGCCTAACATAGGGGGGCCAGGCACCTCCTACCGCAGGCTCTATGAAGGGGTCGTGCAGTCCATGGCCCTTTATAGGACACCAATTTGGGGATAATACAGATAGCCTGATAATATTCCGTAATATTCCGGCGCTTTGCGCGCCACAGCGTGTAATGGCCCTCAGATTAATTAGAGGCTACCGCACGATCTCGTTCGAGGCAGCGAGCCTCCTCGCCGGATCCATGCTCTGGGACCTGGAAGAGGCGCTTCTGGCATCACTCTACCGTTGGCGCTAGGAAGCGCTAGCTCGGAGCGAAGGACCAGCTCTTCCCGCTTTAGAGGCGGCACGGTTCGAACTCCGCCAGGTCCTGGTGGAAGAATAGAGAAATCGACTTGTGCACCCCAGTGCCGAGCACGCCACGATCGTTGCGGTAAGACCCGTTTTTGAGGAGTGGCTGGAGAGGCGGCATGGCTCCCTCACCTTCCGGCTGACACAGGTAATGACTGGCCACGGTTGCTTTGGCCAGTTCCTGTGTCGCATAGGCCGGCAAGAGACGCCCGGTTGTCACCACTGCGGCGACTGCCGCGATATTGTTGTGGATACGGCGCTGCAGACTTTGGCGGATTGCCATGGGCATCGCAGCGCCGTGAGTTGATCGCGGCAGTCGGACTGGTTGCCCTCCCGGCTGTGGTTTAGTCTATGGTCCGGAGTGAAAGATCGTGGAACGCCGTCGCCTCCTTTTGTAGGGAAGTAATTTAAATCCTCTCCCCAACCGCAGAACCGGGCGCCAGAGGGCGCGAGATGACCTCCGGCCACTCTGAGATTTGACCTGAGGGTAGTGGGTTGCGTGGGCCTGCTAGCCACCCGATGAGCACCAGGTCCCAGAGGCGGCGTGCGTGTTCCTACGCGCGCCCCTGTCTCGTGTCTGTCTCCCCTCAAGGGGGAGACTGTAGGGATTTTAAAAGTGAGTGGTGACCATAGGGCGGGCTTTGGCCATCATCATACATCGGCGGGGTCAGCGACCGTATGTGAAAGTGATTCGCGCGGCTCCGCCGATTGCGGTTTTGTCGAGGAACACCGTGGTTGATTTAGTCAGTATTCCGGGAAGTCCATTATTATCATCATTACCATCTTTATTTTTTACCCCAGTGAGTCCGACATAACCCCTCTGCCCACCCCCGCGGAGGGGTATGCGAAAAACACGAAAAAAGTCCTTTATACCAGGTTTCAAAGAGTAGGATACTAATATCGTGGATGAGATAGTACGTGCGGTATTAATGGACTTAGAGGTCAGGGTTGCAACCCTTAACTTAAGGACCTGGCGTTATTTATGTTTAATTAGACCTTGCCCGCGACTTTGCTCACGTTTATCTAGATTTTGTCAATAAATTGCTATCCCTCGGGAACAGGTCTTTTTTTAGGACAAAAGGTACCCTATGTACTTTTCTGTACACCTGACACGTTGTGTGCAAAATTTTATGATAATTAACAATTATTTGAGTATTAAGGCGTGAAAGCGTATCAAACAAACAAAATTCTCATTCGAATATATAATTTTATTAGGATTACATACTTTGAAATGCACAAAATATATTAGCGTCTTGTTGACCCGATATGATGGAAAACGTAAAATATGATGTAATAAGACATTAAAAGACGCATAAATGCTTGGTACCCTCATAAATTAAGTAACAAAGATGTTGTGCTTCAGTTTTTTGGCTGTAGTCTTGCGATGCAACAAGAAAAACGCCTTCATAAACAAGCAAAGGCGAAACTGTCTTGAGCCAAGTACAAAAATTATAAAAAACCTTTATAAAGTATATACAACAGAAAAGGTTCTTTTACGCGTCTATTTTGCCGACGCTACTAAAAGACGACTTCTAATTAGCAAGTTGAGAGCTAAATATTACATTTATGATATGCAAATTTTACTGAGCCAACTAACACGGATGTCATAATATGGACCGTATTCTTATTATTTTAGAGTTTAATTTAATTTGTAAGGGCTTGAGACGCTAACTTTTCTTCTTTATAAGGAGTCGGACTCATTTGTATTATCGCGTTTATTTTATTAGGTGTATTTTAGTATGGCTCTTTTTAAGGGAATATTAAAGTAGATGTGCAAGTATAACTGAGTATTATGTAATACGCTACTACATTATATATTACGCCGTTAACGTAACATTACATTTTAGTTCACAAAATATATAATTTCCTTTCCTTTTAAACAAAATTTTCTTGGCTTAGATGTATCAGTTGCTTTGACTGTTAGTGTTTCCTTCAAAGACAACGCCAGCACTAAGATAATTTCCTTTATCGCGGGTACTTTTAGACATTCTAATTATGGACACAAAGGACAACCAGACTCAGAACAACTATTTGTGATCACTGATCACATAATTTTCCCGTGTGGGATCAAACCCGCGACGCAGTAGCAGCGCCGAGGCGATCAATTTAACCTCTGTGCTATCCGTGCAATCGAATATTGAAGTTCCAAGGAATAATAGGAGGACTTATTACTGTTTAACGAGTGCGATGCCTTGATTGACAATTCGTGACAACAAAATCCAATAAAACGAATACACGACTCAGGAATCGTCTTTGCGATCACAAGATCTAAGTCACGTGTGCGGTAACGGTTGTACTACAAAACGAATCAATATTTGGTATCTAATACTATAAATAAATTGGTGATTGGTTATGCCCTAGGAAATAATAAAATAAAGCATAGTATTTCCGCAGTACCTACACGTGTACTGTGTGGTATTACTTCACCAAATAGATGTACTTTCTATTTTAATCACATAAATATATTATTTTTATTCTAATTTTAATTTTAAATATATTACGTACTATACCTAACACAATGTGCCACCACCTTAATACCTTTTATAAAATCTACGCAATATTTTTGTCCTATTTATAAAGGGATCTCTCTATCTTTTGAGACGTAATAATTACGGTAAGTAATTTTACCAGAATAAATAGATATTACTATAGCGAATATATTAACAAATAATATAAACCAATTAGTATTAATATAAAGAATCATAATGTGAATCATTCTCTTTAAATTGTTTTACAAATTACTAGTATTACTGTAACTCCTTCAGCTTAGAAAAAACGCCTGTGTAAACCCTCTTAGGGTTTAAGTTACTAGTGGGATTCGAATCCACGACTCCTTTGCGAGTCCATTACTTATCTATTCTCTCCTATAAGGAGAGGATAGATAAGTGATGGACTCGCAAAAAAGAACAACGGCCTGTAGCTCTAGTGATAAGGATAACCTTATCACTAGAGCTACAGGCCGTTGTTGTAACGTAGCAACTTCGAAGTGACGTCTTTATTATTAAGTAACGTCTATTAGCTATCAATTTCCTTGCATATGCACTGTTTTTTACTCGCAAAGGAAACAAAAACCAGTAGGTATAAACAATAGCACTAAATTAAAACATTTTAAACCTAGTATTTCTTAAGAATGCCATTGCAACTGCGTCGAGTGTTGTGGGTTCGATCCTGAAACGGGACAAAAAAAATTGCGATTATTAAATATTTGTTCTTAGTCAGGGTGTTCTCGGTGTCCGTTGTTTGAATGTTTGTAAAGTCTAGCACAGGATTTATTCGCAGTGCGAGAATGGTATTTTAAATAAAATACAAAAAACATAAAATATTACACGGCAAAAAAATAACTAAATTTAAATTTAACACATATTTATATATTAATAAGTGAAGCAAAAATGTTGTACCCCTTTTTACGAAAATTGCGCGGGCGGAGGAAAATGAAATTTGGCACAGTTAAAGTTTATCTGGAGAAGAAGGGGCAGGGGCGAATCCTAATATTTTTCTAAAATATGCATTAGAAATACATTAAATTAATGAAAAGCATTACACGCACACAAGCATGCATTTGACACACGCAGTCGAAGCGCGTAACTATGGTTACATATATAATGACAAAATATATCAGCAATATCTTACAGGCAAACTTTGGTCGAATTTCGAGCACTAGGCGACCGCTAGTGCACATTATACGTAAGCATTAATGTTGCTTCATTCACTGACCACAGAGGTGTATAATAATACTATGAGATGTCTACAATTACACCCGGATGTCACCGGTAGATAAACAGATATTAACAATAAAAGTGTAGCTAATGACGTCATTCCCGTTTATGACAATCTACCATCAAATTAGGATATCCTGTACTAATGGATTTTGTAGTGTCTGTGATGGGAAGCAGATAATATTTATATTATGCCGAGTCAATTCAATTAAGTCACTTAGTGTAAAGTTCACGTTGCCATTTGACTGCACCGAAGGCGCAGTCAAATGCGCTTTAGTGTTCGTCTCGACCAATTGTACACGGCACAAAAAATAATGTGATCCACAAATACTTGGGTATAGGTGTTATCTAAGTGAGTTATCGCGAATGTCCACCGCAATGTAGCAATTCTTGTTAGTGCGGATAATGTACTGTAAAGAAAAAAGAGATGCCCTGTTAAGATTGCCATAGCGATCAATGCTTTGTAGCTAGTTTCCAACTGGCAACTGGCACAGAGGAGCAACCCAACCTTTTTTTCCCTCAGTTGCCACTTGAAAGGCAAAATGTTTGTATTTCGATTAAAATTACTTATATGATAATCATATAAGCTTCATATACCTTCACTACAAATATCATAGATAAAGAAAAACGTACAAAATCTCGAGGTCGTTCACCACATCAATTATTGTAACAAATCATATGAAGAAAACAGTATGCTTATGTTTCCTGCATATAAGATACAATTCCAACGATGCAAAGTTTTGGTAGCAAACTCTATGCTGCTGAATTATTAATTGATATTTGCACACTGAAAGATTTTAATCTTGATGACACTGCAAATAAAATCTTTATCATGATATGGTTATAATTACAGTTTTACATTATTTCTTCTTATACTAGTTAGATGATGAATAACTATTGATCCACTATACAAAGCACAACCAGAGTCGAAACAACTATTTGTGGATCACACTTTTTGTCCTTTGTAGGGATCGAAACCACAACAGTCCATGCTGACAATAGCGAAGTCACCACTTATGCAACCGCCTCACGCATGCAGC
This sequence comes from Catocala sponsa, assembly GCA_963564715.1. Classification (NCBI taxonomy): domain Eukaryota; kingdom Metazoa; phylum Arthropoda; class Insecta; order Lepidoptera; family Erebidae; genus Catocala; species Catocala sponsa. The sequence goes on from OY751338.1 coordinate 11,270,565, forward strand.
CAAGCTTTGCAAACCTAACTTACCGCAAAACACAAGATAATTTTTGCAGGTACTTTACTAGTCTTGCTTTAATACCTACCCTCTGTGCAGTATCTGTAGGAAAATATAATTATGGGCTATTAAGTTTCCATGTTTAATTTATAGCAAAACTTACATATTAATTAAAAAAAATAATGTATCCGTGATTTTATAATATGTAAAGTGACGTAACAAAAATCTGTATCCCTACTCAAGTTTCTTGACAGTGTGCTGCGTAGCACACCGTTAATGATTAGCCAACAGCGAATCAGAATTTGTCAGTTCTTAATATCGGCTGGCAAACACTTAGCGACGAATAATTAGCTTGCTATAAACATACCCTAACAGTACTTTTTGATAAGGGAAACTTTACGGTTGATATATTCTGTTTTATGATCTCCTTTGTTTTTGTTACACGCATGAAGTGACAGCAATCATAGATGCTGGAAAATGATTGGTATTCGTTCCTTGTGATAAAAAGGAAAATAAAGATAAACGTTGCTCGGTATTTTCTTTGTGTAATTGTTTAGTAGTATAAAGTTTCTCGGAAATACTTATTTGATCGTACAGTAGGAATGGACAGTTCCATTTTAACGATGCTTTTATAGTCAAGTTGACGTAATATTGGTTATCATCTTTATATTTTTATTATTCCTTTATTTATTCACCATAAAGACAGGTTCGTCGATCCTGTGGCTTAACATGTAAACATATGTTTATGTAATGTTGAGGTTCTGGGTTTGATACTACGGTGTCAAGTAAAATATGAATGTTTTGTTGAAAAAGTCTAATTGTAGCATTTCTTTGTTTGGAAATGTGTCCGAGTGACGGCTATAGTCTTGCAGTCTTTCATGTCGGGATTGTCGGGTCTTGAATTATATGGCCCTCTCCAGTATTTACTGGTGCTCATACCAGGATTTTATGTCTTAGGTTTTAACTCAACATTCTAGGGTTGCATGGCAGCTTAGGAACCGAGGTTTCCCTGGATACGCCATTGCTAGTGCTCATAAAGTAACCTAAAAATTATTTAGTGTTACGCTCATCACGTATAGGTAGAATCAAAAGTCAAATTCGCTTTTTGTCAAGCATTTACATGAACCTACGTTCACACACAAGGCTATTAATCTACTTTGCAATTAAGGAATAGAGATGTGACGATAACCCATTAGGTAAAGCCTTGGACAAACTGTTTACCGCAGATTCCAATCTTTCCATTAAATTTATAGGAATTTTGGTTTGAAGTATTTAACAAAAAACAAGTCAGTGTCTCATTCGTTTTAATATTTTAATGTAAAATACTTAAAATATATCAATGCTACGATAAGTTGCCGGTGGCCGGTAGCGGTATGTTGAGGTTTTGGTAATCTATACAAATAAATAAAATTGAAGCGTCTGTTTGTAATGTCAAAATAGCAGCTTTTTATCTAATGCATATGAAAGTATATAAGGTAATAAAAATCTATTTTTTTAATTTTTGTCTGTCTGTCTGTTTGTTCGGGCTAATCTCCGAAACGGCTGAACCGATTTTGACGGTACTTTCACTGGCAGATAGCTGATGTTATAAGGAGTAACTAAGGCTACATTGATTTTAGAAAAAAAATTGTGTTCCGCGGAGACAAACATTTTTTAGTTAAAATCTACGCGAACGAAGTCGCAGGTAACAGCTAGTCGATAAATAAATTAGATATCTGTATTATGGACTTCCTTTAAGTTGTCGATTTTTGTAGATGTTCATGCATCTTTAGACTGCTTGGATGGCGTAGTGTCTAAGTGGTCGCTCGCAGCTGCCGCAGCCGAGTTGTGTGTTCGATCTCATCATGGGCCAAAACATTGATCTGTAAATTGTTGTACCGAGTCTGGGTGTAGGTACTTGGTGTACATGGTTTGAATGTTTGTAACGTTTTCTGAGACACATGAGTTATCCCTAGTGCGGTTGCCATTTGAAAACAAAAATCATTTCTACTTCTGTATTAATATTATAAAGAGGAAAGATTTGATTTTTTGTTTGTTTGTTTGTATGGATTTAAGTCAAAAACTACTCAACCGATTTTACAAATTCTTTCAATATTAAAAAGCTATATTATCACCGAGTAACATTGACTATATTTTATTTAAAAAGACAGTCCTGTTACTAAAATGCAAAGCACTTTACTCTTTAGCCACGAATCTGTAAGACACAGGGCTATTTTCATATTTATAACTCCTTCCTAATTCATGTAAAAGTATCCAGGGTGTAAGCGTGGACAGACACGAGCTACCCGTGCGCGCATGTTATCTGTATCATTTACTAGCGCATATAACCCGCGCCAGTAGGTTGCGTATTCAGCCCGCGCTAGTTACTTGCATATTTTCTTAAAAAGAACTCTCGCACCATGGATTAGGACCTTGGGCTATTAAGGGTCTTAAAATATATGTAATTCACGAACATAAAGTACATCCAAATGCAATCATTTTGACATCACACAAATAATAGTCGCGTGTGGGATTCGAACCCACAACACTCAGCGCGGGGACACATATAGCATGCACCTACAAGCACAAATATACATTTTTCTCCTAAATAAAAAATGCCTAGCAATTTTCTTTTATTCTGTCTATAAGTTAGGTCTGCGATACATCATTATTCTAAAATATCTCTATAAACAGTCACAACTTTTCAAACATGATGAAGTATCTAAATAAATGAGCATCAAGTTATACAGTGTCTTTTTGTAACCAACACTTATCCTAATTCGTCTTCGTCCTACTTGATGGATGGGACCTCGCCACTTCCCTAATAAATGTAAACAAAACATTCACTTTTTGCCCCACAATATTAATGAATGAGCTCCGATGATAAGTTTAATTGTTTTGAATGCTTCCTCTTTGATCTTGATAAAAGCTTCTTGGTAGAACAGTTTTTGTAGCAAAATGTCGCGTTATTGACGCTGAGATCTTGTAATGTCACTCCATTCATTATACACCTTTAAAAAGCCCTCAAACGAAATTAGACCTACTCATCTTATAAATACAACGTATTATTGTTCGGCGAAGTATGTGGAATAAGAGTGTCATATGATACAAAATCTTTTTTTATTCCACAAAAGTCAGGCACCGTAAAAAAGGAAATGTCCCTGGAATTCTACGTAATAGACGAAGTATTTTAATGAGCATTTTAAAATAATGAATGGTTTATGTGTGGAGCCGTCGCGTGTTTCAGGTGAATTGGTGACGAATGGTCAAGCTACGGCATAAAGTACAGACGGAAGTTTTGTTAAAATTCTTCGATAAGAATGTACGTTTTGTGGGCACGAGAGAGTTGGTCCGAAACAAGCAAGTCATGAACTTTATGTTAGTTTTCAAGGTTTCATTCAAATATATAAAACTAGCTGTTACTTGCGATTTCGTTTGCGCTTATTACGCTTATGACCTGCATAACCGAAATGCTTAAACTTCTTTTAAGGTTTACTTCTTAATGACATATTACTGATATGACATTTTCTATTAGTAACGCGTAAAGGTATCCTACTAATACAATAAATGCGAATGTGATTTTGTTTATTTTTTAGAAAGAATGAAAGAAAAGAATGAAATATAATTTTATAGGTTCCACACTCATAAGGTAACAGGGAACACAACCAATAAGTACCTATAAAAATAACAAATGATGTCCTGTGTCAGCAATGTTGCAGTGTCATCACAGCGCTGATATTCTCGCAGAGCCTGCATGATTTCGGTGCATGTAGGCAGTAACATACATACATAAATCAAATTTAAAAAAACAAAACAACAATTTATTTAAATTAGGCAGAAGGTGGTCATACATAGATGGTAAAAGTAATTTTATACTAAATAATAATATTGGTAGGTATTTATATAATACTTATGTATGTGTACATATTTATAGACTTAAAAGTATATTGAAAAATAAAAACATAAAAAAAATAAAATAATAAAGACTATATGAACAGTACATATATATTTTAATAAGTTGTTTGACCGTAGGATATTAATGTTATATTACACTTACGAACGACCCCCGGCTCTTGTCAAACGTTCGTCTTAACTACTCGATCGATTATCATACAGTTTTGCATACAGGTTGTCAGGGGTACAGAAAAGCACATAAGGTACCTGTTGTCCAGTAAAGTACTGTTCTCTAGCGGGCTAAGCCACGGGTATAAACTAGTTAATCTATAATGCTGATTTGATCTATACGGTATAATAGCGGGTGTTACATATATTGAAAAGGAATGCTTTAAAATTTACCGTTAAAGGATTAGCATTCTTTTAATGATCAATTATGATTTTTGACAAGTTTTCTTAAGCTTATTGTAATAATACGTTTAATTGCTCAATAAGCATGTTTTTATTTTCGCCTTAAGCTTGTATTATGAACGAGTAAAGTTGCTGTATTTATACTTATATTATACCTATTCAGGACAAATTTGATGTTAGCTCGTTTGTTTGTTTGTAAGGGTTTAACTCAAAAACTACACAACCGATTTTAAAAGTTCTTTCCCCATCAGAAAGTTATAATATCACCTAGATTATATTTAAAAAAGAAAGTACTGTTACTAACGCTGAAAAAATAGTGTTAAATAAAATAAAATCTAATGATCAGACGGGGCGTGCGGCCAAGTTTACTGGGACAACGAAAAACGTATGCAGAAAACAACGTAGTGAGTAGCCGGTTTCATTTCTACTAAATACTAATTTCAGAAAAATATAGTTTAAGCATAATATAGTTTAAAAATATATTTCACCGGCATTTATTTTTCTGCTGTCACTAAACATTGTCACGAAGCAAATATTTTTAAAGTAATTAAGAATATTTACAGCGGTTTTAGATAAATATCAGATTTGCAGTCGAGGAATTGTGAATTCAAGATCGACCTAGGGTGGTAGGGTAGCATAGGGACATCGTCAAGGGTATCTTCTCGTATAGATAACAGCAAACCATTCGAATTAAACAATACAAATTGTAAACGATCTTAAAAAGCAAAATTAATAATGATTGCATTCGTCACGGTATAATAAAAAAATAAGTCGTGTCAATATCATGGTGGGTCGAGTAGCCGTCTACTTTAGTGAATCATACTACAAACTCGACCTTAATCGACCACATTACATGGGACCAAAACGCTAATTGGACAAAATGTCCTTTTATGGTCCTCATCAAAATATTAACCAGATCGAATCACTGGATCGATTCTACGGACGGAGATGAGTAACACTTAGAATGAATCAGCAATAAGTAGCTATAGTCTTTTTATCCCCCTTGTGGTATTTATCACTTACTTATAATAAGCAATCAGCAAAACTGAGCAACTGTTCTATGGTTCCCATTAAGTTGCATTTGCAAAAACAACTTCTGATGCTCTATGAAAATATGGGTAGATACTTACTTTCCTTATAAAAATATCTAAGAAACTTACAAAGTATAAAGTAGTAAACTAGAGTAAACTTCCTGATACGATCGCATGACCGTGTTATAATAAAAAACCTGACATTCCAACATTCAAAACGCAGAAGTATCATAATATGAATATTAAATTCGAGAATGTCCTCCATTTCCGATGATATTTCACTACAAAACACCCCTGTATCGGAAAATAGGAGTCGCATTACTGGCGCGCCACACCATCGTAACATTATTAGACCAACATATGCCCCTTAACGACTTCTAAAAAATGACACTTTTTTGTATCTGTCCCGCGACAAAAAGCGCCAAATTAACTTTTTAAAGGAAACGATCTGTTTTTGAGAGCGCCACGTGTGACAACGCTGAGATGGCGACGAATTCTATTTCTGACGTGACGGCACATGGTTTTCTGTTGATACTTTGTCGTCAAATAATCCCTCCTCATCGGGGATATCTATTTTTGGCACTACCCCGATTGACGACTCCCAAGTTCGAGGGCTTAACTTGACTTTAATATGCTCGTGATATATTAAACCTCGTTACAAAGCTGACACATTGAAACGAGTTCCCTTTATGAATTATTCCTTGTACAGACTTTATGAAACGTCTTTCGTATTCAATGTTAAAAAATTTATTGTAACAGACATGCAGAGAATCCCAGCCGATTTCGAAAATATAACTGTTCAATCTGTATTTCATTTCACACACAAATATATTCAATAGTCAAAATAGGAAAGACAAAACAGTTTTATTTTGTTTTCTTTTACAAAGAGCCCTAGAGGAATATATGTGAAAATATTAGGGAATAGAGGTAGAAAAACTCACGAGTGTACAGACAGATAAAGGGAAAAAAGGAGCGTTCTTAACTGGTTCCGACATTATATTCGCATTTGTGAAGATCAAAGAGCATGTTGTGACACACGGGCAGGGAAAACTTCGGTCGGCAGTGCTGTGGTGAGGTGAACAGCGCTCGAGGGCTCTCAAGTAACACCATCCTTGAGGGAGCTAGGCTTTGAAACAAAATGCGTTTGCATACATTAAACTGTAAGAATGTTGGAGATAGGGAGGGTAATACCGACGAGTCCCTTGGGGAGTGTGTTTCGGCGATTACGCGGACAGAATTTCTCAACAGTAAGTTGCCTTCTTGGCGAGATAGTTTGCACGTAACACTAGCCTCTTTGCGTATTTTCACAGTCAAAGCCGCTCTCCAGAATACTTCTGTGTTTCAAAGTATTTGAAAGGCAAATTAGGAACATATCTTGAGTGAGTTCCTTGAGAGCCTCGAGCAGTGTTACGCTTGGGACGCCGTAAATATTTGAACATAATGAATTTAAGCCAGTCCTGGTTTAGAAACACATTTTAGGTTTAAGAAAATTCTCTTGAAATGTGCCAAGTCTGCCTTAAATATTTCTACAAGTAAAAAGAAATTGTAGTTTTTCATTTTAACATTTTAATTAATAAAGTAAAGACCTCGTAGAACTAAAATGAATTTTGTTTTTAATTAACGTAATAGTTAATTTTTAATTTTACTTAGAAACTAGATAACACCTGGATAGAAAGATTATAAAAAGCTGCGTGGCTTAATGTTTTATGTTTCATTAGGGTTACTATAGGTACACATGCTAGAGTACTGGTACATTCGGTTTGGGTTTTGATTAACAGCAAAGCCGACCAGATTAGACGTTTACATAATATACATATTTAGCTTTGATTCGGTGCGCCCGATATACAACACCCAATCAGCGTAAGCTAACAGTTAATTCTTCGTCCAGTTGGCCTGCTTAGAGCTGAGCCGAATAAACTATTAATAAATTTAATATAATAAGCTAATAATTACTATTAAACAGTTGTATACATTACTAATTAGTCTCATATTTTCTTGTTATGGTAATGGTTATAGTGTAATAACTAGATAGTAATGTTAAATACTTTGCTTTTCTGTCTTATTTGTTTTGTTAAAACGCTTTAACTATCTTAAATTTTATATATAACACTAGAACTACTAGGGAGAGTCGGGTATGTGAAGTCTGTCAAACCGCACTTGCGAACACCAGCTTAGTAGACTATAAGCTCAGCAGTGGGACAGTTTTTAAACATGGTTGACAGTGTTATACGATTAACTTCGTACAATAATATCGTATCTGCAACACTCTAACTATTGATATGAGCAACGCGACCACCTAAACTACAGTGCCATTCGTTCAAACATAATACTTTCAGTATTACAAAACTATCACCATTTCTCTAAAATTTAAACCTGTAAAGTTAGGCTAAATTAGTTCCGTTTATAACAACAATAACATCGCTATTGTCTACACACAAATAAATTGAAAACACATTCAAGTACAGTAATACAACATTTACAACAATGAAACATGAGTGCAAATAAAATTAACGATATGGAGGTATTAACCCCATTTACAAACAGGCGTGGTTCGTAGTAGCGCAGTTTGCAATCTGTGGGCAAACATATAACAGCCCTGGGGAACAAGACGAACGTGCTTCGCGCGCTTGAGACACAACTAAGCTATGATGAGACGTATAGTCTTTACTAGATTAAGTAAGTTTAATCTAATAGCTATTGTGAACACGTTCACAAAAGAATTAATGATTGTTCTTTCGAACAAGATATTATTAGTCTTGTTCGAAATGAAATTAAACTACTTTATATAGATTTTATCGCGGTTTATTTAAAACACTACATAAAGAAAATTTTAAATACTGTTATACTACTACAACTATTAAACTATTTAAATTATTGAACTATTTAGATTTACACTTTCGCCGATGTTCCGGTTGCTTTTCAGGTCAGCTATTGGTCATAGGGATCATTGGAGATTTATTCTCTGGCACATTTCTACGTCAAGAAATATTGTCGTCAAACAAAAAAGGCCGCTTATTAAGTAAAATTTAAAATTACTGGTGAAATGTGAAATACACCGTGTCCAACCCCTTCGGGAATATTAAGACGTGGATTTATATATCCATTTTTACTAGCGGTCGCCTAGTGCTCGAAATTCGACCAAAGTTTGCCTGTAAGATAGGTATTGCTGATATATGTCATTATTTATTGATATAGGTAATATGTAACCATAGTTACGCGCTTCGACTGCGTGTGTCAAATGCATGGTTGTGTGCGTGTAGTGTTTTTTCATTAATTTAATGTATTTCTAATGCAAATTTTATAAAATATTATAATTCGCCCCTCCTCCTCCATATAAACTTTAACTGTGCCAAATTTGATACTCCTTCGTCCGCGCAATTTTCGTAAAAAGGGGTACAAAGTTTTTGCTTCACGTATTAATATATAGATACAGTTCTGCCTTGCTTTTCAAAGATATATTGGTACAGGTGGTTAGACGATGCTATGGAGATATTTAATAAGACCTTTCGAACCGAGTCCGGAAATTGTTTACGGCAACACCAAGTTAACCCTTTAATGAATTGTCTGCTGTGAATCATTTTATAGTTATTACTTTATTATATCTACACCAGAGCCAATTTAGGTTTATAACACTATTCAATTAAATTCACCATTCAATACAATTATTAATTTATAGCAAGCTATAGCAATAAGCAGACCGTTATTTATAACTGTTATTGTAATTTCCGAACTTGCTTGTATTTCGCAATAGCTCTTGTTAAAATGCGTTTTTGATTAAACGTCTGTTATAAACACGTTTAAATGTTTTATTGTTTTCCTTTTATTGACCAGTTATTTTATTACATATTCCAATTTTAAATTCAAAGGTGGCCGTTTTTTTTATTATGTACTACAACAATTGTACAATTGCGCAATGCATTGTTTGCTATTTTTACGTTTTTAATATTATGAACTTGATTCTAGAATAATTTTAAAATGAGAAAGACTTATGATCAAAGCTTAAAATACACTTTTAGGCGTTAAATACTGTACAATCTTATTAGTGTTTTTTTTTATTGCTAGGTAGTTTGCTGGTCATATAGCATTAAATTATTTATATAATTAGGTATTTAAATGTAATAATGTCAGATAATAATACCTATTAGCACATTCCTTTCTATTGAGCTTTTTATGTAAACTTATCTCAAATTGTTGAACTTTATTGGTTATAGATTTGTTTTATAAAATGAAAAGGTTAAAACTCACTTGCATCTGTCGTGTGACGCACTATTCTCTAGAAAAAATATTGTGGACCCCAAAATTATTGTTGGTAATCTCGGTCTCCCCTATTGTAGATCGGCAATTCAAATCACAAATTGAAAAACAATTCGACGCTCTTGCAATTCTACAGAACTTATACAAACAATTCTTTCTAAGAAATCTGAAGAATAGATTTCGAAAACGCAATGAATAAAACTTATTATTTATAATACCAATGTCTATTTAATATCACACACATTACATACCCACACCGTGAGCCTAGTTTTCGGTTTTTTAATTCTTAATGGTATGTTTATAATAGCTTGCAGACATTTTGCATGTTTACTAAAATGCTGCTAAGATATTTTTACAGACTATCGTGATCTCATTTGTCAGAAATAAATGTCAATTTCACTCAATAAGATCGACAAATACAGTGCGGATTAGTGGGTGAGGCCTTCAGCAAATTTGTTGCATGTGGCGCGTACCGTACGTGCATTGCCTGCAAGTGCGTTTGCTTAAAGATGATTCTATATTGGAGATGCCTTCGTGTATAAAAGAAGCAGTTAATTCATCGTTAGAAATCTGTGCTAGTATAATACGAGTAAAGCAATAGAGTTTGTGTGTTTCGGCGCACCAATCTCTGGAACTACCAGTGAGATTTGAAATTCTTTTTGCATTCCACAGCCTAATTCATGAGGAAGGTATAAGTTATTGGCTATGTAACATTACACTACGAGCCATGGGAGCGAAGCAGAAATTATGAAGCAGAGTTAAACAACGGAGGAGAGCTAGTTGGATATAGATTATGCAGCTTGATTATCAATTGTTCCTGGTGATTTCCAATCGAGTATGAAACGCATCCATAAAATGCTGAAATATATCCCCTATATCAAATTATATTACATTGTTAAAAAAATGAGAAGCACACGGCTGTTTGAAGCTTTGACCATCAGTCGAAATTAGTTTAAAGTACTTTGTCACTACAAACATTTACAAACTAAACTTCAGTTGCCATTTTGTAAAAGTAATAAATTACTTTAATTTTTATACGGAGGTTATAGATAGTTTTATGTTATACAGTTTTGCTTCGAACATTATAGTTGCATAATGAAACAGAAATTTATGTTTAATGGTCTTTAAACACTAAAGATCATAAGTAGATTAGAAATAATATAAAACAGTAACTTTGTGTGTATTTAATGAATCATACGCCAAATCATAAAACGTAACATGACTGCCCATTAAAACAAATATAATCTTTCAGCTTGTTATAACCGATATAATAAAATACTTATGTCCAGAACAATCCAAGTAAATAATTCTTCCCCTGTAGATCAACAAAGCAACAAACTTTATGTAGCGTTTTTATAAGCGACAGAAGTTACTTATTAAGTTATTCTTACTGGTCCTTTACTACTGATGGCATTTATTCGTTAGCGTTTGCGAATATAGTTATGATAAACTTACTGGATAATTTATTTTAAAAAATGCCTTTATTCTTTTTATACACATAAGTATAAATAGGTTAAGATATTCGCCTCGATAGTGCAGTGAATTTAAAATGCTGTGTATGAATATGAAATATATTTTCCGGCTGGACGAAGAGTTACTAGGTTTTTCTGGCAAGAAATTCCCAGTAAAAGCACAGAATATACAACGGCACCCGTTATCACGTCTGATATCTATAGCTGGCAAATATACATAGGTGTAAAGCACCTTTGGGGATATAGAAAGGGACTATGTATATGTATGTAACTATATATATATAATGTATATTAAATCTCTACTTTTATTCAAAACAAACAACTTAATTCTTTCACTGCATCACGTTGCTTATAACTGGCAGATAATATAATGCTTTTGACATTAAGTGCGCTGATGTACTTAGTCTGTATAAAATGCTTATAAATAAGTTATGGACTATTATTTTATATTTTAGGTATAATATGTGTTATAGTAGGTATTTTAAATCACTTTGAAATGTTCAAAAGCTGATTTTGAACGTCATAAGCATAACATAAATAATTATTCTTATGGCTACTCCTACCATTTACAAGTAAAAATGTTTTTTTGATATCACATACATAAGTACTTATATCTAGGAATGGAGTTATCCTTTTAAGTATAAAATTTAATAATACCTGTGTTAGGATACCCCCTCTTCCATAACAAAGTTACACAAAGTAATGATGTCGTGGTTTAACATAAGTAACAGCTTAAATTATAATAAGTTTTTAACTAAGCTAATGTGTTTGTGTGTGTGTGTGTGTATGTGTGTGTGTGTGTGTGAGATCGTGCATATGATGTGTGTTCGCATAAATTCAACTACGTGATACTATTCATGAGAGTGCTTCAGTCTCGTCATAATTTTTAGTTTTTAACCAAACTATTAATGCCTTTTTACATTCATAGTAATTCAGATGATAGACATTAATATGGTTATTTATCAAGTTATATACGTGAGCCAATTGTCTTCAAAACTGCCTTTTTGCAAAACTATTTTTTACTGCAATGATACGCACTACATTTTGTATCCGCCTTCTATTAAGTACATCAGGTTTGTAGCTCAGAGATTTATGTAACTTTAAGACAGCGTGTAAGGTGTATAGTTTCCTAATAGTAAGAAGTTCACTTATCGAATATAGATCCGTAGTAGGGAATCTATATGGTTTGTAGTACATGACCTTAATTAACGACCTTTGTACTCGTTCCAATTCTAACTTTAGTCTCACCCCATACAGATATACAGTATGTTAAGACTGACTGCGCTAAAGAGATATACATTTTGTTTAGGAGGCAACTTGGGGCGACGTGTTTTAGGGTCTTATAGGTCCATATTAGTTTTCTGATCCTAGACATCATAATTTCCAAGTGACTATGCCAGATTAGACGCTGAACCACCATAACTCCCAGGTACTTTGTGTTATTTACTTTAGTTATTGTTTGGCAAAGACAATTATTATTATTGTTGTTACATGTATGTATTTATATCTGAAAATCTGTTTGTGGTTGGGTCGTAATGTATTTACTGAAAGTTATGTAATTTGTATTTGATATGTTTAATGTGAGTAGATTAGCGTTTAGCCAGCTGGCAATCTTGGATAGACCTTTTTCTGTTGATTTCTTTACAGACTCCCAAGTGTCCCCAGTAATAACTACAGTAGTATCATCTGCGCAGGAAAATATTTTACCTCCGAAGTCTTCTATGTCATAGAGACAAATTATGTACATTAGGAATAATGTAGGACCAAGAACACTGCCCTGTGGCACGCCGTAGGTTATAGCAACCTCATCACTAATATAACTACCAATTTTTGTGCGTTGTTTACATTCCTTTAGATAGTCTGTTAGTCATTCTAGAGATTTACCTTATGCCAGCGTTTTCAAGCCTGTTTACAAGGATTTTGGCAGAGACAGTATCAAAAGCCTTTTTTATACCTAGAAACATAGTTAGACACTTTTTATTAGCATCAATTTGTTTAACAAGAAGTGATGAAAGATGGCGAGACTTTTATCTTATATATAAATTCTATCTGGAGGTGGTAGTACAAGCCCTTAGAGTTAACAAGTAAATTTAAAAATAGGCTGCCTTGTTTGTTTCTCTTAGGATGATTTTGTACTTATGCTTTATGTACTTTTTGTAATAACTAATGTTATTGGTTTTTCTGTTTGTAAATTTAGAAAGAGAGTCCTTGAAAATGTGGCCGGTAGATGCAAAGGGCTCGCATACAATAACGTTGTATAAAAATATGAACGACTAAATGTTGGTGTAATAATGTATGTATGTTTTAAAATTAAGTTGAAACTACAGTAGTTACTGCATCACAAACTCATGGTACAAATACACTTAAGCAATAAATTATTTCGTTTCTACGATTGGGCTTTTCATGTCTTGAAGACAGTTATTACAGAGGGTGCGTTTATGTCGCGAGTGTAGAACGCAATAACCACTACGGTGATAAACTTAGTCGAGTCTCCGCTGTCATGGGACAAAGGATTTCTACTGGGCAGCGGTTCCCCACTAGACTAGTCTAGGGTTGCTAAAGTTTGTGTATTAAACTCGAGTTGTTTGTACTGTTTGGATAAAGTTCGTCTTTCTAGGCGTTGATTATGTTGTTTTTTGTAAATAAAATGCAGTTTGTCGTCTACTTTTTAGACTAAGGTTTAATTTTATTAACATTTCTGTGCCCGATTATTGGCATTAGCTTTTGTCCATGACTTCATACACGTGAAATTTTGAAAAATCCTATTTTCTTTGCATGTAAGTAGAAACTAAACTATATGCATAAAACATACCCATCGTTAGCTATATGTATTGGTAAATATACCTATTTACTAATATATATAGCTAACTATAGGAAACGAGGATTTAAAAAATAAATAAATCCTTATTACCGTCTAAAAGTAAATTATTAAACTCGACTTTTAGGTCATAATGGGTCAAAATGAAATATGCACCAGATTTTAAGTTGGATTTCCAGCAATGCCACTGTGAAAACCGCAAATAATTTCCTGCAGTAATTTTGGCGTCATACGCGTACAAACATATAAACAAACAGACAGATAGAATTAATAAATTTAAAAACTTATTCTATTTGCTTCTGTAGGTCTTATAAATATCCCATTGTTTTTTAAGTATCTGCTATGTACAGAGATCGACCTGTTACAATTTTATAATATAAATAGATTTAGTGATGATATTGCAACATAATTAGGAGGTCGATACAAATAACTTTTCGATTATATATATTCGACGAAAACAATAATAGTAACACTATTGCTGTTGCTTTCAATAAAAGTAATAGGTATATAAATGGTTTCATACAAGGTATTCCATCATAATGCTGGTGCAGGCAAACTTTTCACTTCCAACAGGTCATTTGTATTAAGCCATCCATTAAAACATCTTTATAAGTTATAGTGTTTACAATAGCCGTCTATACTATACTTTACTAAAGGAGGCAAGACCAGAATGTAAGTAGCAAAGCCCTAGATTAGTATCGATAAAAAAAAATAGCATGTTAGTGGAGTGAGGAACAGAAAATAAGATAACGTTCTACGAATAACCCTGCCGTTGATAATACAAACAAGTCTACAAATTTAAAGTACACTGAATAAAAACTTGCTAGTTTTCCCACATAAAAGTTACTTACCCACTCAAACTTTTATACCGTTCGTCACGCGAGCTCGACTTAAAAACTTTTAGCGAGTTGACAGCCCTGGCTGAACCAATTTAATGCTGTAAATCCACAGGGCACACTTACCTCCCTTGAAACTCATGCGATATTGCGTTTTTTCTAAACCACAGTGAAGGGGGGGCGTAAGTATGTGGAGCTATCGTTTTATGTTGTCACGAAAATGCTTTACGTGTAAAAATGTTAAGGAAAATAAAAACGTGTGTCGGGAAATCTGGTTGACTTTTTTGTGTTTTTAGCGAAGCATGCGGTGGCGGAGCCGCTTTCGAATTTATGTATGTAAAATCGTATTAATTTTAAAAATGTTAACGTAAAGGATAGACCACCTTACGAAGACAAGTACTTCATAAATAAGTGAGAGAGAATGCAACGATAACATGCAAGCAAGGTAGCAAGAATAATAGCATGGATATATAAATGCAAATGTGTGTTTGCTTATTTATTTGTTAAGCTTGAAAGCTTAACAAATGAACGCCTTAACCACTACCGATCATTATGAAATTTTGCATACACGTTGTAAGGGATACAAAAAAATGTGTGTTTTCTGTGGGGCAACACATGGGCACCTTTCATCCAGAAAGCAGTAGTTTGCCCGAGCAAGTGTAGCCGCGGGCATAAGCTAGTAATGTATAATGATACATAGTTTATATGTTGTATATTATAACTAAAATTGCTACACCTATTATACTTACACGGAAAGCTGTGATAATGACTCCTAAGAACTTGCAACTATTTCACAGTATTTTATCAGGTGTTGTTACATCGCAAACGATTCAAAGAACGAGCGATATGATTCCAAGGTGCCTAGTTATTTAAATTGGAGCTAGAACAACAATTCTTACTTACAATCTGAGTCCATAATTGTTCTGAACAGTACGAAAGCTTGTCTATAACATGAACGTTATCGTAAAAATATTTCTATTAGTTCCTTTTATAAAGGTGTAGGTATTTTATTAATAGCTTATAGGCACAAACAGCCTGCTAAGTTGTCTTTGAAACATCATACCTCATGCGTAAAATTGATTCCGCAAATTGTGAACTTTGTCATACAGTGGAGGATGCTATTTGCGAATTTTGACGGATTATGTCAAGAACAAGAGTTAACAACAAAGTATAATCCATAAGATTAAGTATAATAAGTTAAATGGAACTACTAATTAACTACTTAAGCGGTTTTTATTATTTGTATTTTAGTATTAGCTTAGGTTACAACGGGATTGGCATATTGCAATAGCAATAAAATAAATCTAAATTAAAAAAGAAAATGTGTATTTTATAAATAAAATAACTAGTCATAGAATCCATACAAGGTGTTTAATTTGGTAAAAATATTCCTACTTTGGAACTTGGCCCATTGATAAGGATTATTGTCCATAAATGTCTAGTATTCTCTTTTTAAACTTTTATATCTTACATTCAGTTATTAATCCCTGACATTACCTTCTGTTTTTACGCCCTTCACAACAAAGGAGTGAAGTAATCAACAATACGCAAAACAAATGCAACTTTAAATATCTATGATAGCCCATCTTAGAGTAGAAAAGCGCGCTATTTCCGTTTATACAGCTTGTCTCAGTAAAAATAATTATTGTACCCGGACGTAACAGTTTCGCATTGGGAACCGGAATAAGATTAGTAGCATAGTGCCTTTCGGCTGATGAGGATGTCTACATGTAGGTAAGATTCGCCCATTACATTTTTTTCATCCCATCTTAAATGATTTTTCTCTAATAAGAAATACCACTCGTCCAATGCGGTTTGTACGAGTGATATTCCTGGTATTGCAAGTGATTATAAGCGACGCTGATGCTTGCTAATCGCGTCTCATGAAGCGGGACGTTATTCGCCACTTTTATTTTTCTATAAAACATTATCTTGTAATATTTTTGATAAAAGTACATTCTAATACAAGTCACAAGCATACAGTGCGTTTGATCATAAGTGGCTTCCCTAGCCTTGCATGGACATATGCAAATCATTATCACTCGTGCGCTGGCGACCCTCCGCAAAGTAAGTAGACCACTAGTCGTTCGCTTTCTTTGAGTTTGACAGGCATAGTGTCAGTACTATCCGTTAATTAACGCTTCAGTTAATTATATATCAAAGGCAATACTTAACCCTACTGACAAATACTCAGCAAATAGCGGATTCGAATCCCATAAATTTATGCGCAGTCAATATATAAATAGTTTTGCTGAATTTATCTGAGATAATATTTTTAACATCACTGGTAGTCTAATACGCGAAAGATGCATGATTAAATTAAATAAGATTTATTATAAATAAGTTTCCTTAATTAAATAAAAATAACGCAACATAAAGACACAAGTAAAGAAATTTAATTTGCCTTCTACCAATGTTCCCTAACGAAATACATTTTCTAATAAAAATGAATAGCTTACTGACGTACAAAAATCCGTATAAATAAATAGCCAGCGCGCCTTCACGCAAAAATTATGGGGTCCCGTAAGTTTTGGAAAATATTGAATCGGTCCCACGGGATTCCTCTCATTTTTCTCTTAAAACCATAACAAATTTCCAGATTACTTACGTTCAGGATAGTCCCCTCACTATCTCTCTTTTTCTCTATTTATTGCTCGCCACCCTAAGCTAAGTTATCGAAAATATAATCCCTCTTACGCACGGAAACTTCCACAGCTGATTACTACTTGGCCCTGATAACGGAACATTGTATTATTGAGGATACGACCTGCTAATTAAGTAATATTTATTTAAGACTATATTAGTTTCATTAAATCTCGTTTGCTGTAAGGAAAAATATTACATACAATATTGTAGAAAACGGTACAATCACTTTCGAAACTATCTTATAATATAAAAAGTGCCGTCATTAAGAACCTGCCTAAGTTTTTAAACTCTAGAACCTAATTCTGAATAAATTATACATATGTCGGAACAGCAATATTGTTAGTGGGACACTAGCGCCATCTAGTGACACAGAAAGGCATTAGGACGGAACGCCAGCGCCATCTAGCGGCGCTAGACGGAGTCTACGAGGCGGCGCGAGGAGCGGACAAAGCTCAGTCTTCGCGTTACCGTCGACCAGTGCACACCTCGTAGGAACTGTCTCACGTTTCATAGTGATAATAAGTGTCTTAGTGTGAAGTAGTTGTTAGTTGAATTCGAATACAAGTTTACAAGTTATCTGACTACCCACGTGGTTTGATCCTATAAAATGGCTGATAAGGACGGGATAAACGCTGCCACTCCGACACATATATATTATACTAGCTTTTGCCCGCGGCTTCGCTCGCGTTAATTTAGAATTTGACAATCAATTCGGGTCATACTCTGTTTGTAATAATATAATTCAATCATGATTCGAAAGACACATGGCGCCATCTATTATCATAAGAACGTTATTGTTGTTTTCCTCGGGAACAGTAATTTTTTTTCGGGATGTAAGGTAGCCTATGTCCGTTTTTGTACACCTGACAACGTATATACAAAATTTCAAGATGATCGGTTCAGTGGTTTAGGCGTAAAAAGGTAACAAACGACCAAACAAACAAACTCATTTTCGCTTTTATAATACTGCTAGCTAGGACTAGTTAGGATACACAACGGCATATACCCACACTTGTGTATTCACGAAGAGGTAGGCAGAGTTGAATTATAACCACATTTTTCTATGTCGCAAGCCAAGCATATTATTTGTGGCTAGTCTATTGCCCTCTACATATACTTATTACGTACATTTTAGCCTGTATGCTGGTACTGAGAATTTAATAACAAGAAATCTAATGAAACCCAGACCGTGAAGCGAATTTGGGATCTTAGATCAGCTAGTCTTTTTATTTTTTTAATTTTGCTCGTCAAGATGACCACACTCCATCTGATGGTAAGCAGTCATGTGATCCAAGAGCAGTGGCCTCCACACCATCCTCATAGCAGCTGAGGCGATGTTGAGATCCCTACTTTGACAACCTGAGAAGGTGCTTTTTCACGCCCCGCTTATATTATTATATTATTTATACAGACACAATTGCGCTTTATTTTATATGCTACAGATTTTCAAATATACATTAAACAGGCATAGATACAGATACTGAATTCCCCTGTTTGCCTAAGGCTACATTCTGGTTGATTCTGAGATACCAACTTTTCCCTTGGTAACTGTTTAAACTACCAAACAATATTAATAATATTGTTGAATTAAGACATGCTTGCACATAACTGACATAATAGTGACTTTTATAACCAGCTTAACTTAAGAAGCTAACTCATTTTATAGTTTACTACCCCTTAGTAATAATTTAGTACCGGAGGTGTTGTAATAAAAATCTGTTTACACAGTAACGAGGAGATAAATAAGCATTTATGCAAAAACTTGCAAGCGCCACTAAATATATTCAAGCCGCGACGGCAACATTGAGAAAGTGTTTAGTACCTAATTTCCAAGAGCATTGTAAGTAAAAAGCCTTAAGCAGATCACGTTTTATCGCGCAACTTTTACACCCGTTAAAGCCAAATGTTCACCATAAAACAATCGTTATACTTTCATTAGTGGATTGCCCATCCACATTATTATATACGTTGCGTATAATCTGGGGTTATTCTCCAAGTTCCGACTTGCGGGTAGAAGAATAAAATCCAAGTGTAATCCCCGCGAGATTAATATTATTTTATCGCTAACAATAAATAACGAGTGAATTCAATAGCCGAACGCCAAACGGAATTATAAGTTTTTTGACGCACTAGTAGAAAACTTTCACTGGATTCAATCTGCTCGGGATTTGTTCGAGGCACTTTATATTCCTCTCCTGAACAGGTATCGGGTAAAAAGTAAGTTTATGGTCGTATTTTTGTTGTCGAACTGGATTTAAAGATGGTTAAAGAAGACTAGTTGCAAGTTATCTGGGATACTTTTATTGGAATGTTTATTGGGAACCATGTGATGATGGATTATTACGTTGGGTTTTCTAAGAAAGATTAGGCCAGCTTAAGGAAAGATTGATTCCTTACTTGTTATCTGTACACATTATCACGTAGCATATTTATACTACTAAGGAAGTATACCGTATAACTAGCAGTGATAGCCTATTGAGAGACCGTTGGACTGCTACGCAGACGTCTCTAATTAAATTCCAAGGCACCGAAAGATGTGTGAAGTCAGCCAACCCGTACTGAGCCAATCATAATATTATAAGGTACTATATATGACTGCCTCGATGGCGTAGTGATTAGTGTAAGCGACTGCCACGCCTGAGGTCGCGGGTTCGATTCTCGCACAAGTCAAACATTTGTGTGCATGAATATGGATGTTTGTCTTGGTCTGGGTGTTTCTATGTATAATATGTATGTATTTACAAAAAAAAAAAGTATATATGTATGTTTATCCATTGTCTAGTACCCATAATACAAGCTCTGCTTAGTTTCGGCTAGACGGTGTTGTGTGTATTATTATATATATACACCATTTGATTGTAACTGGTTACCTAGTCTGTGGGCACTTGCACCAGCTGGGAACACACTAGTAATATTTTATTTATACAGAGAAACAGAATGATGAAAACTAAATAAAGTCTAACGCAAATAATTTTTTTATTCTATAATTTTTGGATGATTTTGGATCAACATAAAAACTTTATTCTTTGTATACTTATTTAGATTACTGATTGTCTATTTTATATTCAAGTTTATGGTAAAAACACTAAAACTAATATTTTATTCGACTTTAATTCGTGTATCTTCTGAAGGTAAGCTCTATTTTCCTTTTGCCTTTATACGGAGCACTTAATTGCCTTGCATCAATGAGTTGGCACATGACTAGTATCCCAATGCACATATTTTTTTATATAGACCACTTGATCGCCTTGCACTAATGATTAGCCAGTTGGCCAGTATCCCAATTCATATTGAACTTACACTATCAGTGACTTTTTATAATGTCCTATCCAATCATAAGCATTTCGACTGTAATCCTGCCAGAATCCTATAGCTTTACCTAAGTTATAGATATTTTTACTTTAATTCTATCGCAAGTTGAACAAAATCATATCTGTCTTAGTTTTCAATGCTGCAGCTTAAAATAAACCTTCAGATAGATAAAAATAAATAGCGTTCTAATGTGACAACGTTTACCTTTGAAAATAAGTGTAATACAGAATCTCCTTGAGACAGAAAAATAAACACATTTGGCTTTTTCGTTGTGGAAAAATGTGTATCGCGGTACAACGACAACAAATGCTATGTATAAAGGTTCTGTGGTAAAAGAGATTTAAGCTACAGTGCTGGCTATGGCTGCTGTATCTCTTTTAGCTTATAGAGGAGAAAATAAATGTAGCCCACATTTCATAAATAAATAAATAAATATCTAGAGCTGTATTGTAATCTTGACACTTTTGAACTTGACAAATTCTGATTGCACTAATGGCGTAGTGGTTTAAGTGGTCGCCTCGCCACTGCACCTGCGCCGAGTGCTGTGGGTTCTAACCCCACACGGGACAAAACTTTGTGTGATCCACAAATGGTTTTTCCGAGACTGGGTGATTCTTGTGTCCGTTGTTTGAAAAAAAAAAAAATTCACATCTTATAATACTGTTAGCTTTTGGCCGCGGCGTCACTCACTCGGGAACAGTAGTTTTTAGCAGATGAAAGGTACCATATATGTATGTCCTGTTCTGTACTTCTGACAACGTGTATGGGTGAATGCATGTTTATTAACCTCTGAGTCTTCTTTGAAGAGGTTACTGAAAACACTATGTGAGTCTATGTGTTCCGGAGTTATGCCTGTCACTAACATCAATCTGTCACTAACAGACAGGACAGATTGATGTTAGTGACAGGCATAATTCCGGAACCACTGGACCGATTGACTTGTAACTCATACTTCGATCGAGTTTGTATATGGGCCATGTGGGTCAAATGACCCCCGAGATATAGGGGTCACAAGGTCACATGATGTACATTTAAGACGAAGAGATTGAATCCTGGGTTTTTACACCCATCTCGTTGGTCATGTAGTCAACGCGTAACAAACCAAGTCATTCGCGTTTATAATATTAGTTAGGTTTGTTTATTGATTGATTGCTACCCTACGATCTGATAGATGGCGTTGTACTAAAGTAATTAATTATTATTATTATATAGACTACAATTCAAAAATTTTATTGAAACGCGAGTAGGTATATCGGTAATTAATACATTAAAAATAACTGAAATTGTGTATTCTAGAGAAGTCAGCATATATATTTGCATAAGTACACGTACCTTAGTTTATTTAATATATAAGTTTCTAAATGCACATTAAATATGTCTGAAACTATCGTATCTCAGAACTTTGTAAATATAGTGTAGTTATTAATAACGCTATTGTATTCGTGATCGGTTTGGTGAATGGAGTTGGTAGCCATAAATAAAATTAAACGGGATATTACTCAGCAAGGGTTTGCGATGACAGCACACTCGATATCAAGATTTATCGTATTGTGTGTCCGAGCGTTTAAACCAAACAAATATTGAATAATTTTGTAAAACAAATGGTACGGAAATTTTGACAAACTATGGAATGAAATATTTTCTTTATGAGTGACATCTTTTCGAATAATGCATTGTTGATCCGGTATACATATGAAGTTTATGAAATGATATTTCAGTTTTATGGATTTTGTTTCTACCAATTTACGACGCCTAAACAGTGCAGTCGAACCAATCGAATTTATATCATAATAATATCTTACGTTTAAAGAAGTTTAAAAAGACTACTCCTTTGATTGCGTGAGACACATTTAAACAACGGACGCAAAGAATACCGACCTTTTTTTATTTTTTTTTATTGTGCTCGTTAAAATGACCACACTCCACCTGATGTTAAGCAGTCGTGTGGTCCAAGAGCAGTGGCCTCCACACCGCCCCCATAACAGCCGAGGCGACGTTGAGTTCTCTACTTTGACGGCCTGAGAAGGTGCTTTTTCACGCCCCGCTTGAAGGACCCAGGATTGAAGGAAGAAGGAAACACGTGTCTTGGCAGAGAATTCAATGCCTTGGTCGTTCGGCAGAGGTATGAGGACCCAAACTTGTTGGTACACGTTCTGGTCGAACTAAGAACAACTATTAGAGCAGCGATAGCTCAGTGGGGAGACCAACAGACTGCAATGCAGAGGGTCTCGGGTTCGAACCTACGTCGCGCACCTCTGACTTTCGGAAGTTATATGACTTTTCAAAATTATGTGCGTATTGATTGACAATTATCGCCTGCTCCGTGCCTCGGAGAGCACGTTAAGCCGTTGGTCCCGGTTGCCATGAACAACTATGGCAGTCGTTATTGGGAGAGTGTCAACACAAAAGATCCCACTGGGTCGAAGTGTCGCCGGTCTGCACTGACTGGCCCCTGCATAAGATAAGATATCTAACAACTATTTGTGTAGCACACAATATTTGTCCTAACTGATTGGGGATGTAAGTCATAACACTCTTCGCACTAGCAGTGTTGAGGAGACTATTTAAATCTCTGCACCAACCGTGCATCAAACTGTTTCTTAACTTGTTACTTGAAACTTATGTAACAGCCTAAATATAATAATTTAATATTTACAGTTAGGTAAATATTAACTAGCGACACATCATTTTCATGAACGTGGATGTTTGTCTTGGTCTAGGTGTTTCTATGTATAATATATACGCATTTACAAAAATAAAGTATATAGGTATGTATGTTAATCCATTATCTATTACCTATAGTACAAGCTCTGTTTAGTTTGTGCTAGATGGTGTTGTGTGTATGTGATAGAATATTATACTATTATTAAAATTAGTTGGAGGATTTGAAGTGCTTTTTTGATAAATTTGTATCTTTATTGTCAACTTAAACATTAAGGACGGACAAATTGTAATATAACTATTTATGTTTCGTTTAAGCTGTAAAATAGGATATATTTCTACTGTTATAATCTAAAATCACCTAACACGAGCTTACGTTTTTGCATTTTTCGTACAAATTTACGTAATTGAGTGCTGTCGCATTTTATCGCCATTTTCCTAAAAGATGTAGCTAGCCTGTTATGGATTAAGATTACTAATTGTCCTCCGCTGCTAACACAACACCTTCTATAGAAACTTCAGGGTAGGGTACTTCACTCACCATAGGAATACAATATCATATTATTTCATTTTATTTTATACATGGAAAACTTACAGCTAATTTAACATAACAGTGATCATTACAGTATCCAGACAGCCAATTACAAGTTTTCACTTTTAGGTGACATTCCGTAGGAAAAGTGTGAACAGTCTCGGTAGAGAAAAAGATCAACAATAATAATAAACACTAAGACAGAATAAAAAATAACAGAATAATAAAAAAGCAATAGCAATAATATAACGGTATGTTCTATTCATTTACCGGTACAAAGTTTTTTTTTTTATAGGACTACAATGTTCTGCAGGGCGAAGGTTCTTTCCTAGTTGAGCTGTTTCAGTTTGAACGAAAGCACTGGCTTAAGTAACGAGCCCGCTGCGACCCACCCCTTCTCAAAACTTCAACAATATAAATTTTTGGAATTAAAATAAAGTAAACGTGGACCATACATGTATCTACGTTATTGTATTAGGAAAATGTACCAGACTTTTAGATAACGGACGATGTATTTTGAATAAAATATGACAAGAAAATCAAATAATTTGTTCTAAAATAATACGAGGCAATTCGCAACTGAGTTTATTATGAAAAATTGCCAATTTTCATGTGTGTCTTATTTCATGTCGTCACAGGATTGAGTTATAAATCAGAAGCTCTTTTCATTTGTACACCCAGTCTAAAAGGAAAACGACCTCATCATTTCTTTTTGAATTGGGACAATCATCTTTGTGAATTTTATAATGGTAAATGGTTGGTCATTACTTCTTGACTGCCGGTTTTGATGATAATATTGTGTGAAACTGAAGGGAAAATTGACAGGGACGTGGAAGGTTTCCAGTAAGTCCTGCAGTATAAACTAAGTTCAGCTCAAATTTCTATGTGTGCTTGTGTGTCATTTAGCTACACGTAAAATATACACAGACATAAATATATTATCACACCTAAATCTGTTTTTATAATTAGTTTGTATCTTATTCCCAAAATGTAAACTATTCCATGCAAATGGGGCCTATGTCTATCGAGAATATTTGTAGGTTGTAGAATATAACCCATCGAAGCCGCCCGTTTCTGCGTTTGAATCACATTTGACTACGAACGTCGTAGCAAATCTAAACCACAGGCGGGACCAACAGTCTTCGAATAGATATACGAGTATATAGTAATATCAAGAAATATACACACAACTTGAATTCCAACCGATTAATTGCATCGTTAATTTATCTCGGTTCCTGTATCAAATTTAAACAAACTTGAAGAGTTCCCCTCGGTATAAATTCTTCTTCACCACA
Organism: Catocala sponsa; assembly: GCA_963564715.1. Taxonomy (NCBI): domain Eukaryota; kingdom Metazoa; phylum Arthropoda; class Insecta; order Lepidoptera; family Erebidae; genus Catocala; species Catocala sponsa. The sequence goes on from OY751338.1 coordinate 11,295,697, forward strand.
AACAGAACAAGACAAGACATACTTTCTTAGATTACTTCAAAACTTTGAACGTAACGTTTTTGCTACACGTGGTACGCCCCAATGGTTCGTTCACCCCTCATATGCCGTATAAATATGAAATGCACCCTCACTAAGACAAATTATTTCATTTCCCCGTCTAAAGGGACCCGACGTGACTGCAGGCTTCCATCAAATGTAAGAGAAATATAGCACGACGATTTAGTATAACGATAGTAATATAATGGCGGTTGTTTAATGTGTATGTCAAGCTTTTTAGAACTCTAACTAAACAAACAGTACTTTTCAAAGCTATTAACAGCTTCCTAAAGTGCTGTTTGTTTAATAGTTTTAATGTTTTTGGTATCTTAGGCTTTTTGACATGCTTTTATTGTGTCGATTATAATGCATGTAAATAAATGTATTTAGTGGGTTTTCATCAATTCCAAATACAATGACAATTAGTTGTCGATAGTTACGTTGTATGACGTATTATTTTCTTAAAGCAAAAATCTCGAGCAAGTACAGAAAATATATTATATATTTTCTTTAAATAAACTTACTATAGGCTAAAACCTGTGTCGAGAGATCTTTAGAAACTTGCGATATATCGCATACAATGCACACCCACATTCGAAATAACAGATTTTTATCTAGGATGTGTACATTTTTCTCGTGCAAGGGTGGAACCTAATAAAAAAATATACGGTTTAAAGCCAGTAGCGCCCTCTTGAGCTCATGTATACCTATAGTTTGTCATGAAAACCACACTACATACGCCGGAACGAGAAAAAGCTATATACTCTTATGTATATTATCCTGGCATCACGATGTCATAATGTGCAAAAGAAAATGACAATGAAATGAGCTAATATAAAAAAAGAGATCTATTTTATTGATATTCTATAATCAATTTGATTTAAATGCAGGCAATGTTGGCTAAATATTGGTTGAAAGTTAATAATAGCTAGGTTGCATTTTCAATTTCTCTACTAAATATACGACGTGATGACAAATTAACTATTTAACTTTCTAGGTTGCATAAGTTGAATACATTTCATCAAAGTCGAAGTTTTTCTACACTCACTTTCACAAAATTATTTTATACGAAATACCGTCCAGTCACGTAGCCAAACCCCTAATGTCCAAATATATAAAATTTTTCCTGTCAGTCAATCACAAGGGACTTTTCACAGGGGAATTTGTAGCAATAAGGGGCAACGTGAAAAATAATAAAGTTACAAGAAAATGTCTAACCAACCCCCTATTTACATACAACCCTAAAATGTACATAAATACAGAGGTTTATCGGCAAAAAATGTACTTCAATACACGTAAAAATTATGCTTTAGGTTTTTGTGTAAGTATGAATATTAAACTTTACGTCTATCTACCCTTTAATATAGGAGAGGTTTTATATTTTTGTCTAGACAAGCAATACCACTAAAAAGTTGTCCAAAAAGATTAAAAGGTGACCTGTACACAATCTGTTTAAAGAAATATTTATATAAATTGATGTTGAAGCCGGTGGAAGTGATACGCCATAATGTTTATTTTTAAAGACATTTTCTATTATTGGTGATTGGCGCATTGGTTTTAATATTTACTATGCTCCTTCTAATAGTTTAATTCTAGTGTTTTTCACATAAGACATTAAATTCGGACGGCCACAAAGAGCATTTAAACTAAGAACAACCGAGTCTCTTTGTATCCATTATTGAAATGTTTGTGCAGTTCGTTGCCAGATATGGGGAAAAGTGATTTATTTTTAAGAATTATGTTGTTTGTTTACCCATATAAATTAACAATGTATGAAATTAAGCATCAGAATAATGGAGATTTAATATAAGGACCATTAACAATTTCTTATAATGGAGCTTGGGAACACTGCTTTCTGCAGGAACACAACACAATATGGTTATTGAGCTATGACCTCCTTTGGGATGGCGATATTTTTTCCAGTGGGTCTAATCTGTGAATAACACAATTCTCGGCAACCTGGTAGTATCATTTTATCTCCGTGTGTTTCGTTTCCTTAGTGTATTTAAAGTTAACGTTGGCAAAGTCTATCTGTTGCGTGTTGTGTGTAAAGAATTGCTTGCTATGCGTAAATACAAATGATATTGCAAGCAAGCGTATAGGTACTATCAGGTCTGTCACATGCTTGTTTGCCAGTTTTGCTGTCCAATCAAACATAAATTTACCTAAAAATGGTTGTACATTTAAGGTGTCTAAAAGAACAAACAATTTATAAAAGGTAATCAATATTCTTCAATGGTTAGTAGAAGTATAACTTCGTATCTTATTCGGGATATATCGAAAGAGTTCTTTATCTAACAGAATACAAAAGATTAATAAGCTACGTGCCAGTAACATGCAGGCGTTATGAGGAACGTGTTTATATCGTTTCACGTAGTTGATTTATAGATCTTGGCCATGAGTACAATAATATAATGTACCATATTATAATCATCGTTATAATAAACCCTTATTACATGCAGATGTTGTTCGCAAATGTTTCCCCAATAAACATTTTAAAATGTTGTTTTTGACGAGTTAATTTTGTTTGTCAGTTCACAACAAAGTTTTGTGTAACGTTGCTGTCGTTTGTTTGAGGCCTAGGAGGGCTTTATTCCTGTTAATTAATTCTAACCATAATATACATAACAAGGAGTACTAAATTTTCATTACTTCCAGCTGTCTAATAAGCTGGGCGTCTGAGTGAAATTGTTTTCTCCCGTCGTACACACTTTGTCACCGCCAACGTGAAAACGTCCAGGGAAATTGGCCCCCGGTTCAAGGGAGCACAGCCATAATTAGGACTGGCTAATGTCCCGGAAAAACAATTTCATAAAACATCTCATTTCTTGTCGAGCTACTGGGCCCGCATAAAAAGAAATAAGACACTAAATAAACTTCTGCTTACACGCTCGGATACACCTTTATTTGGAGGCCATGATGAAATATGTACGTTTGTACCGCTGTCAAAGCTACATTCCGTTTTGCGTGAAAGAACAATTTGCCTAAAGCTTGGACTCGAATTAAAATTGCTTTGGGAACGTCAACTCGTAATATTGCAATGCCGAATCTCACCGCAAATTAATGCAGCATCAACAGGAGTCGTATTCTAAAGGATTAAAGGCGAAATTTAAATGAGTTTAATACTTAAACTTGTAAACGCCTCGCATATTTTTTGCGATTTAATACGATATGGGCAAATCAGTCGTCGTTGCATTGTTGGGAAATTTTCATGTTCCAGTGGATTTGTTCGGACAAATACGCACAGCTTGTCGTTTGTCATACATTTTATTTGTTTTCCATACTGTTAGTTTTTCAGTTTTTGTTGGTTCTCGTGATATTGTGTTCAGAACCGAATAATTTGGAAGTGAGGTTTATTCCTATAAAAAACATAGTTGATATTATAACCATCAATACTTTAAAGCCCTTTTTCTAGCTCAGAAAGAGCATGTTACATTTAAAAGGAGGTAGAATCATATAAAAAAAAATATTTTCACTAACATAAAAGCAAATGTATTTTCTAACAAAAACTAAATGAAAATATCCACAAACGTGACTGCAATAGAAACTATAGTGACAGGAACCAACCAATTACGAAGTTCCCATTCAGAAGTTTTGGTAAAAGCTGACGCTGTCATTTTCCAAACAAACTGCGACTATTACCAGAAATGTCGGAGTTTTACCCGAAAAAAAACAATACAAAAATATCGTGAACTCCAATTGAAATAGGGTCAAATGGGTCAAGCCCTGTTTAGTTTTTGCTGAACGCAAAAAGTCGTGGGTAGTTGCTGAGCACAAGTTGCGAAGTTTCGATATCCCTTTTTATCAACGAAGCCTGTATTGACCTAGTTGGACCTAGTTAGGCCGGCTGTCAAACTCTCTTATCTATGCCATCTTGTTTGCGTGAAATGTTTTTAAATGGCCATAAATAATTTGAACGTAATTTGTAAGTCTCGCTGCATGTCTTCGAATTTAATAGGCAAGTTAGGTTAGAGATTCTTCAATGAAACATACTTTGGCTCGTCTGTAAGCTTTGGTTTATTATGTGATCTTTTACAGTTTACAAATTATTCAAAATATATTCAGGTGATTTCAAAAACAAAAATCTTAAAATTGATTTCATCAGTGCTATTCAATTCTCACTCGATTTTTACTACTGTAATCTTTTTTATATGGTTATACTTATTGAAATTAAACTACTATAAACGGATTTTATCGCGTTGTTTATTTGACACTATTACAAAATTTTTTACAAAATTTCAAACCCAAGAAGAAGCAAACCACAGCTAGACTTCATGATACTTTGAGCTCATTCTGCGTAAATAGAAACACCCATGATTAAATTATGTTCGGGTACTTTGAAATAACTACACTGGAACATTGAGACAACTACCATCTTAGTCTCCCCGTGACCATGGCTGCTGAAAAGCAACCGAAAGTCGGGGAATGTGTAAAAATAAATCTAAATAGTATAATAGTATAGTAATAGTATAAATAGTTTTAATAGTTTCAATAATTTAATTAGCTTAAAAAATTTGTAAAGTTTAATAGTGATTATAGTAGTGTAACAGTTTTTCAAAATTTTGTAATAGTGTCAAATAAACAACGCGATAAAATCCGTATATAGTAGTTTAATTTCAATGAATAACATTCGCGTAAACAGAAGACAATATTATGGTTATACTTACTTACAATTTATAACAAAAAAGTAAGATTAATACATATTAAAGCAATGGTACAAAAATAGTTGAAGGCTAATGGTCAGGATAATTAAAAGACTTTGCTGCAATAATAACGACAAAATGTTGAAGTATGGGCTCACAGATATGACTTACCGATATAATTATTATCCGTAAATAAACATCTGGTGTCTGGTTGTATATCTTGCACAATGAATTTGTGGCAACACTACCAACAATATGAAATTATATTTTTAGTTCTCCGTATGTCGTGTGGCAGTGGGCTGGTCACATCTGTCGCAGAACCGATGATCGTTGGAGCAGACGGGTTCTCGAGTGGAGACCACGACTCGGCAAGCGTAGTGTAGGACGCCCCCCGGCCAGATGGACCGATGACCTGAAAAAGGTGGCTGGAGGTGACTGGATGGCGAAAACGGGAGATCGGGCCTTGTGGCGCACCCTGGGGGAGGCTTATGTCCAGCAGTGGACTGCAATAGGCTGAAATGATGATGATGATGATGATGATGATGATGATGTATGTCATATGTTTGAACAATTTCGGAGGTAGCTACTTTTAGGCAAGTTACTCTTAATAAAACGGCACAATATACATACACAGCGTAAGTAGGTTCCATGTAACGATGTGTGCAATTGCATTCGACTGTGTCGACAGCTCAGTGCTAGTACTTGCACTGCTTCTTTGACCATATAAGGTAGGTATCGCGTTGTTAATAGGTGTAATCGAATATGATTCAAATGATATTACCTTAGATCGATGTCTTCGCTCGCAAAAAATTGTATCATTCGCTGATTTGGATGCGTGTTCTTTGTATCTCTTGTTTTCAATGTTTATAAAGTTGCCTCCAATACATTGTTACATAAATACTAACCATTCATTGTTTATTATTCTGATTTTATGTACGAAGTAAAAGCAGTGGTAGTCTAATGAGACACCGTTAGACTGCTACTCATAGATCTCGAACTTGATTCCAAGGCACGCACCTCTGACGTTTCGAAGTTATATACGTATTTAGTATCAAATTATCGCTTGCTATACGGTGGCCTAGAGCCGCCGTGAGGGACTATGGTCCAACTCCTTTGACATTTAGTTCTACTCTGTGTCCGTGCCCAGCAGTGGCAGGTTTTGTACATAGCCTCCCGGCTGTTATTCATATTATTTTATATTGGGCTTTCCTAAAATGTTTACATGCCTACATTTGGGAACAAATAGATGTTTCTTTTTTGTGAGTTCGAAACCATGCACCAACTCCGCCCAAAGAGTCACGCAACCGAATTAACTATAATATAATTGCAGTGAACACATCCATTACTAATTTGAGATAACGCTCACGCACAATTATCTCTGGGAACTTATTAAGATAAGCCGGTCACGGATAGCGCTCATTTTTCTTATTGCTCCAAATGGATAAATGACTGGCGGTGTTATCGATACCGGTGATGGACAGCTCTAGATTATGAGTAATCCTGTTAACGAAATTAGACGGTTTTTTGTACGCGTTGTGCTTAGCGCAGCTCTAGTGAGTTGTAATTAAATGTATTGGTTTCGTATGGGGAAAGAAATAAAGTATTTTTACTCGTTAACCCTTACATGAATCAATGCAAAGTAGTATTGCATATAAACCTACATACTTGCGCAGTTACTTACAATTACATAGTGCTTGTTGGAGAAGCAATATACCTTTATACAAATTTTATTTCTGTTTAATACCGCAGTTACTTTTTAAACTCGTAATTGAATAAACAGGCAATTATTGATATTGAATTAATTGAAACGGCATTCATCATGGCTTACGAAAATCTGTTTCAAGTAGTTTCATTTCAATGACTGCCTTATTAGTGGTAAGATTTGACTATGCACTTTTTTACCACTGATAGTAAAGACACAGGTTCGATACCCGGGTTAAGCCGTGTTTGATTGAGTTTTTCTGTTAGGAATTCTCAATATTAATACAGAGTTTAGTACTGTTACCGGTAGACGTCAATTAACTAGTTCCTTATTAGGTGAGACCTAAAAACAGCGGGCTGGAAAAGGGTGTATCACACCTCTGCATACTTTTTAGGGTGTACCCTATGTAACCCTACAACAGCGCGCGTGACTAACGTTGAAATATACAACTGTCACGCAGTGAATGGGATGGCAGTTGCTTCTAAAACTCTAATTAAATAAAACAAGCAATTATGGATATTGATCTAATTGAAACTGCTTTTATCATGGTTTAAGAAAATCTGTTTAAGGTAGTTTCATTTCAATGACTGTATTATTGGTATCGCGGTTTAAGAATGCGCTTATATTGGCGGCTGATCGTGAGCATTCGGATTCGATTTTCGGGCCGGGCTAAGTTTTATTGAAGATTTACTGTTAAAACACTCTTAATATCAGTCTAGCAATGATACTGGTAGATTTTCCACTGCTCGCTATTATGTTGGATCTAGAACAGCTGGCTAATTAATGTGGGTATATTAAATTCCTGCATACTGTTTCAGGGAATGTGAGTATCTCTTGACGATGTTCATCACCTGTTGGTGGAGTGCGTCAGAACCCAGGAGCTAAGAACTATAATGCTTCAAGCTTTTGAAATACGTATGATGGATGTTAGTGCCTTCATTAGTATTTTAGTTGAGCCCCTGTCTAAAGCAGCTATGTTAGTTTATAAGATAATAGATAATGAATAGTTATTAAGTTTAGGGTATGATGGAGCTGACATGGCCGTGTGTGGCTCAAAGCTTCCAAAAAAAATTAGAATAATAAAAAAAATAAAGAATGTGGGTATATCTATGTAGGTACATAAGTTTAGATGAAAGTGTAATTCTAAATAGTCTAATAATCTAAAAAGCTTCAAATAGTAGGAAAGTTTAACACTAGTAGTAAAATAGTCTTAAAATTATGTAATACTAGGTAGTGTTTTTAAAATAAACAACGCGATAACATCCATATAAAGTAGTTTAGTTTCAATAGGTAAGTTATTTTAAAGACAATACTGCAATAAGCAATAACTCAAGAACATATAGGTATGCATAGCATTTAGCGGAATTAAAATATAACCCAACAAAAGCGCGCGTGACTAACGTTGAAATATGCAACTGTCGCCCAGTGAATGTGATGGCAGTCTAAATTGCACTGACGTTTAGTTCTGCCGGGTGCCCTCTGGTTATGTGCGTTAAGTGTATCTGCAGTTCACGTACGTATTTGAGTACCAATTGTTCAATATACGTGCAGTATGGCCAAATATTTAGATTCAAAGATGGATTTCTCATAGAGGCTTGTACTCGTACATAGCAATGTTGTGGATTTAAATAGGTATATATCTATAAAGCTAACTTAATTATTTTCGTATTCAACTGAGTATCCATAAAAGAGTTTTCTTTCAAAGTAGAACTCACTATCGGTTACACTTATATTCTTAGTAACATAAAAAATAATATATTTCTTTTTCATATTCAAGTTAGTATGTACATATATACAAGCTGCGCGGTTGTACACACACGTTATCAAACTATTATACCACGGGAAGGCTAAACTCCAGAGACAAAATGTGAAGTTATAAATCAGGTCATGATCTATCTATATACCAAGTTTCATACAAATTGGTTAAGATTAACATTAAAAAAAAATGCACACATTGAAATTAAACTACTATATACGGATTTTATCGCGTTGTTTATTTGACACTTTATTACAAAATTTTGAAAAACTGTTACACTACTATAATCACTATTAAACTTTACTCATTTTTAAGCTAATTAAATTATTGAAACTATTAAAACTATTTATACTATTACTATACTATTATACTATTTATATTTATGTTTACACCACACATTTCTACAAATTTTTACATTCATGATATAATTATGTGGTATTTTTTTTTATTAGAAAAATATCGCCTGTATCATTTGACGTGAGTGACAAAACTTCAATTGCATTGTAAACTTATAGGATACTCCCATACTAGTTATAAGCTATGATTGATATTGATATAGGGTATATACAAACATGTAGAAACTCTCAGAACGTTGGTTGTATTTTAGATCTATGCAAACATCTAATCCACACAACACTGATGACATTGATTGTGGCCATCTGCTCTCTTATACAGTCAAGTTGTGATTGCGATAGAAGTATTTTTTCATAATTAAAAATAAATGTCAACAAAACATCGATATTAGCGCTGCCATCATCAACCTGTCAAGGTTTATAAAACAGGTATCCCGTTTTCTTCTTCATATCTAGTAAATTATATAACTACAGATTTAAAACAGAAACAAGTTGGGTATACCATTCTGAACATGGTACGCTTTGTGCTCCCTGCTTTAGAGAAATAAATTACGCAAACAATTAAATATCGGCAATAATGCGAACATGGGGTGCGACAATTTGTCTGGACCGGCTCGCTGGGGTAACACCGTGTATACAGCGTGTTGTATTATGATTAAGCGTTTCATTTTTATTTTATTATCTTTGTCTCTGTAATATTATATTGCATTCTGATATATAAAGTACGAGGTTTTATTCGGGGGCTTCGCTCAGGAACAGTTTCTTTTCCCTGGATAGAATGTAGCCTTAAAATAGTGTATGCGAAATTTCATGATGATCTGTGAAATAGTTAGGACGTGAAAGCGTAATAAACAAACAAACTCACTTTCGCGTTTATAATATTACTAGGTTTTGCCCACGGCTTCGCTCCGGAACAGTTTTTTTTTATGAAACGTATTCTATGTCTTTTTCTGTACGACTGACAGCGTGTATGCGAAATTTGAAGATGATCGGTCGAGTAGTTAAGGCGTGGAAGCGTAAAAAGCGAACTCACATTTTTAATATTATGTGGTTAGGATGACTCTTGTTTTATTGTGTTGTTATCTGTATTTTACTCACTGTTCAAGAAATTTGAATATTGCATACCTGTACGTAACAGATTAACGCAGTTGCTACACGTTAAAAGCCTGCACGTAGTGAATATTTGTTTGCACCACAAATTGCCTTGCTGCCTTTGTACCTATCTATGTTATGGAAGTTGTAGTTGTGTTTGTTATTTCAATGTCTGTCCCCGCGACACAAAGAATAAACTATGTGCGGTTATTGCTTTTTTATCAGTTTACCTAAACTGATTATTGTTATACGGGAATACTAAATAATTAAGTTTTCATAGAAGATCACAATTCTGGTTAGGTCTAGGATATCAATATATCAAAATTCTGAACGAGCAAAAGCTGAGGGGCTGATGCTACAGTATTAGAGAATCGTTTTAAATTCATTTATTTATTTATTGATAGAGTTTAAAATTAATAATTGTAATATCAGCCCTGTTTATAAACTGTCCCACTGTTGGGCATAGGCCTCTTCTCAATATCAGAAGGGTTAGACCATAGTCTACCACGCTGGCCCAGTATTGGTTGGCAGTCTATACATATCTTGACTCAGACATGTAGGTTTTCTCACGATGTTCTCCTGTAGCGTTAAAGTGAGCGATAGTTTATTATTTAATATATTTATATATTAAATATACCTATTTATTATTAGAATTAAATAACAAAGCATATTTTATTTTAGGATTAAACAGCTTCAGTTTGACTCATCCTGTGCATCACCAATGTAACACATGCATTGCGTAGTTAATGTAATTATGAGGCCGTAACGTAAACGGGCTCGACTTGTTGCGATTAGAGATTGTCTTCGCTGCAGGGGTGCGCAACATTTCAATAACCTTAAAGATAAAGCAGTTCAATTCATGTCTTTTTTAAAAAAGACCACTTACGCACTGTGAATAATTTAAACAACGGACACAAGAAACACCCAGACTCGGTACAACTATTTGCGGATCACACAAAATGTTGTGCCGTGTGGGGATCGAAATCACAATACTTAATAATAATAATAATATTCTACCACATTCACACAACACCATCTAGCCCAAACTAAGCAGAGCTTGTACTATGGGTACTAGACAATGGATAAATATACATATATTACTTTTTTTTTTGTAAATACATACATATTATACATAGAAACACCCAGACCAAGACAAACATCAATGTTCATGCACACAAATGTTTGACTTGTGCGGGAATCGAACCCGCGACCTCAGGCGTGGCAGTCGGTTACACTAACCACTACGCCATCGCCATCATTAATTACTTGGCGTAATGGCATTGGTGAGGTGACCTCATAAACCACTACGCCACCGTACACTTAAGATTAAAGTCTTTAAAGATAAAATCTCAATCTGTATTTAAAATAAATAATATCTACCTATTATTTATTTTCAAAAACGTCTTACTACGTTGAAAGAGTACATTATAGCGGCAAGTAGCAGATAGTTACTTGGCCAATGAAAAATGTATGATTCAATACATAAACATTTATTTTAAAAATATATCCGCTCAACGGCTTACACAACATTCACTTTTATAAATGCAGTTTTTATATTTTAAATAACAACTACTCTTAAAAGGTTTGCCATCAATGCAAGCAAATTGGAGGCAAATGCCTGTATTCATTGGAAAAGTTAATGAAAGTTACCCCAAGTCAATGATTCTCTCCCCTGTCTATGACTAACTAGAAATGTTTACCTTTTGTATTTTGACTGTATCAAACAAGTTGAGCTTAGTTAGCACAATTATTATTTGATTCATTGGTTTTGTATTAAACATCTATAGTCAGAATAACGTTATTTGTAGTTTGTTAAGTCTTAGAATACCAGACATAATTAAAAATCTTTTGTGTCTGGCCGGCGCCGTCGGTTTGTTGCTGCGACTCAATAAAAAGAAATAAAAGTTAAGAAATAATGCAATGTTTTTAATATATTGGAACATACTAGTGACAGTTCGCTATCGCCAATAATATTCGGTGACGGGGAAGTATCACATTTTACTGAAAACTGGCGTAAAAGTAGAAACTTTACTACGTTTCACTCTAACGGTAGCTCACATATCTACCACTCCTACTGTTTTGTTTTCATCCCATCTCTAATTCATTATCCCTAACATAGGCGCAAGCACAGCAACATTATAAGAATGTTCTGTGGCCGCAAGTAATGCCCTGGTTATTGCAAGCGATCAAAGGCAATAATAACCGCTTGCCATAGACGATGTTTGTTGGCCACATCTATAATACAAAAATACTCAGTGGGTGACGATGCCCTAAATGGTTATTAATGTAGCTGTGATGTACTAGCTTCTAGGCAAAATTTTAAACAGTCTATAGCGTATCTCAATAAAATACAATAAGATATTGATTTATTTTAGTAGTTCCAATATTCCATTTGTATAGATCAGTAGCTTTTGCGCGCGGCTCCGCCCGCGTGGTATCTAAATCAATAAAAAGTAGTCTATGTCCTTCCCCAGGTTTTAAACGATATCTGTACCAAATTTCATCTAAATCGGTTGAGTGGTTTAGCCGTGAAAAGGTAACAGACAGACAGGCAGATAAACAGACAGTTACTTTCGAATTTATAATATTAGTATGGATAAGTTAGAATAGAGTCTTACACTTATATCCCTATTTCGATACAAACTTTACCCTCCATTTTATCCCTCTAGGGGGGAGTTTTGTCCATTCCACTTACATAGATCATTTTTGTTTGTAATCAGGACCCAATATACCAATTTTCATACTTCTAAATCCAGAAATGAGAAAATTTCCATACAAACTTTACCCCCTCCCTTTTACCTTTTTAGGGGAGTTTTGTCCATTTTACCGACACAGGTCATTTTCAATTATAATCAATAACTTGTGTACCTATTTTTATACTTATAAGTCCAGAAATGAGCAAATTCCATATAAACTTCACCCCCCTATTTCACCCCCTTAGGGGTGGAATTTCAAAAATCCTTTCTTAGTACACCCCTACAAATTAAAACACACATGCTCTCCAAATTTCAAGTTCCTACGACCAGCGGTTTAGGCTGTGCGTTGTCTCTAAGTCAGTCAGTCAGGACATCTTCCTTTATATATATAGAAGATAGATAGATATTTGAAAAGATTATTACACAATACAGGCATATAATTTCTTTGTACTCGTAATTTGACCAAACTTATTTTCTGCTAAACACGTGTTCTTATGAGTATCTATGAGTATAGTATACAATTTGATGTAATGACCTGACTGCTTTACAATAAGTAAAGCAGTCAGGTCATTACCTTGTATGAACCAAGTATACTCTATTATAACATTTATTTATACCTTTGATTTATTTTTCAAACAGACAAATGCTGCGCTGCGAATAATACAAGTATTATTCGTAGATATCGCTAGGGGTTTTAATAACATTCAAACAGCGGATATAAAGAACATCTTAATTCTTTACAAATTTTTGCCGATCACACAATTGTTGTCACGATTCAAATCCGCAACACTCAGCGTAAAGGCAATGGCGAGACAACCAATTAAACCTTTATGCCATTAGTGAAGTAACACCATTCATCCTTAAGAGTATTCGCATTATCTTTGAACCCATTAACAGAACATAATTTTCAAACAACTAATAGCTGTGTAGATTTGGTAACTTAGCAATTAATAAAGTTATGCCTGTAGTTGCATCTACCCAGTAATGGTCTCAGTTAGTCTGCAGTGGGTAATTACTTACTGCAATAGACCAATTAATAAGGGAGGCTGAGCTAACTGCCGGCCATAGTATATGAATGCGATACTGTTGGATACACTTAGGAGTTCAAGGAAATTGGTGAATAAATTGTGTGTAGTAAATAATAGTTGCAGGACATAATTACTATGTACATATATTGTTAGCTTCGTTTACATACATAGTCTCACCCGAAGGTGTACGCAGAGATGTTTTAGAATTTTATTTCGTCAACCATGTTTTGTTTGAGTCAAATATGTGTAACTCTTGGCATAATTGGCTACTTTTCGGTGTGGTTTTTATTTTGTCTGAATGCCGTCTATTGAGCACATGTCTACATTCCATGCTGTGACTAAGAATTTCTTGTCAGTAAAACTTAATATGGTCAGCTGCGTTTTTAAGTCCTACGCTTGTGCGTTTCAGTCTCAAACTATGTTCGTGTGTTTAATTTAAGACAGTTGACATATAAGAAGAATAAAGAATGTTAGGGTTTGGTAATGGAGAATCCACAACGAATCGTACCAATCTTTATTATTTTAAATTGATATTTTGTACGACACAGATGCGTTTATAATATTAACATAATTTAATTACAATATTTTTCGTGCATGTCTCTCGGTTTCGGGTTATTTTGCCCCGCCTCTCACTAGTGTTTCCGTTATGGTCAGAAAACGTTCGTCTGCGTCTTCCCTTTTCGGTTGTATGTCTTGATGCGTATTTTGTCCTTCGTCTCGCCTTTTTCCACACTTTTATGGATGTCTGACATGGCTGCGCTTAGGAGCTACTTTAATGCTTTATTAAAGCGGTTAAACTGCTATAAATAACCTACATTTTAATGTATCCAAAAACAGGTAATACCAATATAATTTGTGATTGTTACATAAAGGTCTTAATCCCACCAACCAGTTCACTGAACCCTAAATTTTTGCAGACTGCCAACAGCACTCTACCCTGCGGCAATGTCACAACCGTGCACCTAACATTTGAAATTTAATTGAATTGATAATTCACAGACTGCATTAAAACGGAGAGTAGAACCCGCCTCGGGCGAGCACGTGCCATATACCCCCCGTGCTTTTATTGCGTTAGTTTGACGTTAAAAGTGTTTTTAGATAGAAATGCACTTTCATTAGGTATTCTTTCCAGTTCCAACTATACTTTGTAGGAAAGTGTTCGGGCGCTCGGTAGTTCATATATGCTTTATAAGTCTACGTTTTAAAGTCTAGCGGTAGCCTTTTGCGCCAAACGGAATATGGAACCAGATTGCATCGGTGGCGCAACAGTAGAGTATATGATTGCTGTGTATGAGGTCTCGGTTTTGATATCCAGATAGGTCAAAATGTTATTCGATTTCTTTGTCAGGAAATTCTCAGTATCAGCACACCGTTTTCTGGGCCTGATTGTAAGCTACGTTATATGAATACGAGTTTAAGATTGAGCCCAGAAAACGACAATAGGTTCGTTCCCTATTACGTCCGATGACCAAAAACCATAGCTGACGAAATGTTAGTGCAATACACATTTGCCTTCCTCTTAGAATATAAACTTAAGACTATCTATCTATGAATAACACATAATCATCATCTTACAATGTATCCATTTCCATCATCTAGACATTAGTCTAGATGGTGGAATGATCGTATTTTAACTCAGCCAGAATGTCCGTAACTTATCTGTATGAACACTTCCAGCCGAGTTAAAATACAAATACAATAAACGCGCCTTTTGTTTTTCATTATGATTCAAAAATACACAACTTAGCGATACACGTTTCACTTTTTGGATATCTGACTCTCATTTACACATTAAGGAGGTTGCACGTGAGAGTCAGATACGGCTAGTGTGCATGTTTGCAGTAAATAGCAATATACCTTTGCGGAATAATGCAAATTATCCTAATCCTAACAAATATTATAAAAGCGAAAATGAGTTTGTGTGTTTGTTACCTTTTCACGCCTAAACCACTGAACCGATCATCCTGAAATTTTGCATATACGTTGACAGGTGTACAGAAACGGACATAGGCTACCTTTCATCCCGAAAAAAAATACTGTTCCCGAGGAAAACAATAATAACGTTCTTATGATAATAGATGGCGCCACGTGTCTTTCGAATCATGATTGAATTATATTATTACAAGCAGAGTACAACCCGAATTGATTGTCAAATTCTAAATTAACGCGAGCGAAGCCGCGGGCAAAAGCTAGTATAATAATATATTAAGCTTCGCCATAATACAATCTTCTTTGCAAAATCCTAATTACTGCAAAAGGTCGGTATGTTCATTTGTCACCTAATAAAAAACTGCCATGAACCAGCACACCATTGAAAACTAACATTAATTCACTTCATTAGAAGAACATTAGATAATTTTACATTATTGTTGTTTGCGAATAATAAGCGAAATGTCTTTTAAAAATGTTACTTATTTGTAGTACAGTAACTATACTATATATGCTACCAGTCACAAGTTTTAAATAATACGCACAGATAAAGCACTAATCTGTTAAAGGGATCGCTAAAAGGGTAAACAGATGGGCGTTATCGTCGACTCTGATAACATTAAGTTAGAATGTGATGGGGAGTGAAGGCGCGGCTGTCAATATTTTCACCACAACATGCAAGCTTTTTGAAGGAGCCCTCGGGGCAGTTCGTTTTATGTAAGACTAATTTCTATTTTATGATCGAAAATACGTACCTAATTGTTTAAACATTCTATTTTTTTTTAATATTTTATCATTTATTATTTACTAGTTATCCTTCAGGAAGAGTACTTTTTGAAGTGAAAACTTCTTTAGCGGCGTTGTGCACTTTTTTGTGATGGGTAAAAAATGTTAAACTCGCGTCAGGACACGTGACCTGATCGAAAATTCGTAAGACGGAGGGAGAATTGTCATGTTTGTGTACGATAGCGCAATAAATAAATATTGTATTTTACCAAATAAATGATAGTACTTTTATACTGATAATTAATTAAAGCAATTTATTCCCTAACCATTCCAAAATATCAAAAATGCACAACGTTAATATTCAAGTTTTCACTTCTGCCGACACTCCCGGAGTGCAACCCGTTGATTTTTCTGGATGAAATACCCTATGTTCTTTTCTGTAGTCTTGACAACATGTATGCGACATTTCACGATAATCCTTAGAATAGAAAAGGCGTGCAAGCGTATATTTATAATATTTCTTAGGACACCTAGTGATCTAAAAGTATAGCAAACGTTTTATTCCTGTAGTTTTCATTCACGAGGTGTAAGTTGTAATAAATAATATTTCATTATTGTTTGGTTTATTACGCCTGTTCCTTATTCGGCTACTGTTCAAAGTTTTCAAAATTTTACCAATTTCACTTTTTGTCCATGGAGTAGACAGGTAATAAGTGGGATGTGGTTATTGCTAGGCATAATTCTATATTCCAGGTTTAACAACCTGCATCTCACTGCAGACAAATATAGTAACACTGGGCCGAAACTTGCAAAGCGGTTGAGTGTAATATGACAGCCGTACCATGGCAACACTAACACTTTTACTTCAATGGTATACCATTAAGTGTAATATATTTACACTATAAAAGTTTATATATTTTTGTATTGATATCAGATGGTTATTGTATTAACGATGTTGCTACAGAAACTATAACGTTCAGTATCTTACTACAGTTAATAATAATACGATACGGAAATCCGTATGGCAATGTCACATATGACGTTTCCCATCACAGCCAGATATTTCCTTATAATAAAAGTTTTCCTTATTTACCCCGATCGTTGGCTAATATTCGACTAATACGCGGTCTGATGCGAGCGTTTGTTACATAAATATAGCTTAGTACATATAACGGGAGGTCTGCAAAATGAGATGCGTAGTCCCCCGGCCGGCGAATGTCACATTCGAAAGAGAGATGAGAATTTTATGCAATCCTGATCTTAGATAAGGCAAGAGGAGGGTGGTGAGGCCTAGATAGCCGCTTTATTTTAATACGAACCGACAACAAATAACGAATAAATATTCCCTTTTTATTGTTGAGTTGTGACGCGAACGCTTTGATTTAGGGTGAGTGAGAGGGGTTCGAGGCGAATTGTGGTCGAGATTATTCGGATAGCACAGGGATTTGTATTACAGTTGCTGTCAGAAATTCGAGTGGTATCAAGTTCCATCAATATTACGAGTGTATTGACCCGCGACAGAGGATCGGGTTTATACAGCTTTTGCAAATTGTTTGATGGCATTGTCGTCCAAAATTACTCTTGTAACTTTTACCTTTTATCGGAGAACCCAAAGTGGACGTTAATATCAAAGTTTTCACTTTTTGATGTTAGTTATAATGGTGACATTTTACTAGTTTTAATAACCTTTAGCGATATAAGGAACATATGTACGTAGTAGAAAAATGGGCTTCTTTTTTATATCTCTGATGAGGTGGAAAGGTGTATTACCAATACCAACATTCCGTCAGTTACGTTTTTAGGTATCAAGTAATAAGGCAAGCCTATTATCGTCTACCGTGCACTTGTCATAAATTTTGGGAATTTTTTTTGCTGTTACCACAAAATTCGACCCGGTACCGCACAATTTCATGCAATAATAAACGCAAGATTATTTTATATTTATATAGGATCAATGGTTGAAAATTCTACTTAAACCTATCAAGGGGAGCGAGTATTCTTAGATCTTGGGTAAAGTCTAATAATGCTCTCTAGGTGTCTAGGGAAATTTATTCAAAGCCTTGTCGAAACTTGTTCTGTCTTTATTGAGTGAAAAGTTATAGACGAAATTCGAAGTGGCAAACGTCAAGTGCGTTTTCGCCCAATTCTTTTACGAATACTTTGTAATACTTATAGTTCAGAAAAGGTGGGTTATTTTTCACTGCCTTGTTGGCGCAGTGTTAAATGTAAACGCAGTGTTATGCAATTGTTGTACATGGGGTCTTAGGTTTGATGCCTGGGTCGGTCAAAATGTTATTGCTTTTCTAAGAATAAATTCTCTGGAACTGTGCTTGGTAGGCGGCAATAGAGGTACCTACTATTTTGTGGGTGCTAAAAATATAGTTGATAAAATGTGGATGGAATACACTTCTGCCTACTCTAGGTGCTTAGGGTGCCTCTCGGGGTTTCCAAATATATAAAAACGCCTATATTCGTTTTTATATAACTCAACTAGCTGCTTGACATTTTGTATGTGCAGATCATTCGAATCATTCAAGATGGCACAGCAATATTACCACATAAACCTGGGGCAGCCGGAATGGATACTGCCGCTACCCTACACAAGGTCTTAGGCAAACAACAACGTGTTGTGTTCCTGCGGTAAATAGGGTTTCTATACGCTACCTGAAGGGATAATGTGCCGTTGGCAAGAAGGCTAATGTGATTCTTTACCTTTACGTTCACAGCACATCGACTTCTTTTATTAAGGGATGGCAACATGTGAGTGATACCTTTGGTGTTGCAAGTGTGCGCAAGGTATGGTAGTTTATAATCAGTCGAGTTGTATACTTGTTTGCCACATTGCTTGACACATGTCTATCTCTGTATTTATAATACAGAGATAGACATGTGTCTATGTCTGCCTATCTGTGTCTGTTTATACAAGCACCTAAAACTTACTTGACGAGCGTGTTGCTGTCCATGGGCAATCATTCCAAACTCAAATGAAAACGCATTTACATCTACTACAATCATATCTATTAATTCACGCACACATTGTTCATGTCAAAACTAATCAAACGATTTATGTACAAGACTAATTACTAGCATAATTTGATAGTAATTAGTAATTGTATAATGTACTGCATCTTATGCAGTATACACCATTCGGCTCCATCGTGAGAGACGTATAATTATCGATGTTGTTTTCATTTTGGTATCAGAACTGCAAATATGTGCTTAAGTTACAAAACATTAGAATATAAAAGTATGATTAAATAAGTACATTTTATTGCTTTGAAATTAAACGGATTTTATCGCGTTGTTTATTTTTTTAAACTTTACATAATTTTGAAACTTTTAACTACTATTGTTAAACACTGTTTTTGGTTACTTATATTTAAAATATTAAAATTATATAAAAACTATTTGGATTTCATTTTATTACTTTCCCTGACGTTTCGGAAGCTTTTCAGCAAACATGTTCACGGGGAGACTAAGTATTGGTTGTCGCAATGTCTTGGAGTGTAGTTATTTCAAACTATCTCAACCTTATTTCAGAATTAATGTTTCTATTTACGTAGAATGAGATCAAAGTATCATGAAGTCTAGCTGTGTTTTGCTTGTTCTTGGGTTTGACTATCTGAATTATAAGATCTCGAGCTGGTGGTACATTCCAATGACGAAATTCCTTTAAAGTAAGTGTAGTTTTCGAAGGTAGTAGATCCTCGCTGGTTTCAGCATGAATGGGCCGGATCGACCGGGGTAGTACTACCCTCTCACAGAATACCGGCGTGAAGTAACGGTACCGGTACTGTTGCGTTTCGTATCGGTGAGTGAGAGAGCCGGAGGCCTAGTTACCCCGATCCTTTTCCTATCCTTTCCTTTGTCCTTTCCCTCCTTGATTCCTTTTTAAAGGGCTGGCAACACACTTGTAACTCCTTTGGGGTTGCGGGTGTCCATGGGCGGCGGTAATCGCTTACCATCAGGCGATCCGTTTGCTCGTTTGCCACCGTAAGCCATAAAAAAAAAAAATAGTTTAATTTATTGCTTTTTTAATACAACTTTAGGTTTTATGGTTAAGTTCTTCGACAGATTTTACAAACATGCAATTATCGGACACAAAGGACACCCAGACTTAGAATTATTATTTGTGGATCATACATATTGCTTTAGGTGGTATTTGAACCCACAATGCAAGGCGACCGCTTGCCTGGCGCGCTATCCACGCAGTCAAACATTAAAATGTTAGTGACAAAATGATAATTTTAATAGCTGCGTCCCGCGGTTTTATCCGTTCCCATGGCCCGGCGTGTGATGTCTTATATCCCATACCCTTTCAGAATAAACGACATAAATATCTATGCAAATAAAAAAATTATATTGGATTATTAGTTCCAGAGATTAGTACGTTAAAACAGACGATCAAAACAATATCTTTAGCATTTTAATATTACAATAGATTATTGTGATTCCTAATAGGCCATAATCAATTATTTATTTATTACATTAAAAGGTGCAAAAAGGGGTAAAAAAATATCATGATATTCTCTCTCAATCCAATGATGAAATGTTTGTGTATCTTCAAAAGTATTCCTGCATCTGAAAGGTATCCAAACAAATCCATAAAATAAAGAATTACTATACTTCCTGTATGATAATAAAATGCACTTCAAAGCGCTTCGATCCATATCAAAAATATAAAAATACGATCCAAGTTTATTCACACTATGTTAGTACCTAACAAGCGCGATATAAAACACAAATTGTTACAGTATATTCTCTAATCCAACACCAGCAAACTAAACAAGAACTATAAAAATAGAACAAATATTGTTTCTGTTATTAGATGACCAAACCAAACAACGTTTTACCCGAGAGGCACCCTACCTTAGCGTAGTTTCCTACACGTGCTTCATAGATTCAAAGTTTAAGGCCCCACCCCTGGCTATAAAAACAATCAGTTCTAGCGTAGGAGAAATAAGAAACAGACGCTCGGTGCACTGGATACTGGAACTTCACTTTTTATAGGGGGACCAGAAATTATGTTCCTGTGATATACGGCGACACTTCTCCCAGAATTTAAACGTCCCGTTTTCGTAACAGTTACTTACAGTAGGTAGGGTGACCCTTAATAAATTTAGAATAAAAGAGTACGAGGGAAAAATTGTTTCTTCCTACATATTTAGAATGTTTTATGATTGGATAATAATTTCACTGTAATTGAATTTTGGGAAAATTATACAATTTTAGCAGAAAATACAAAATTAAAGCGAGCGTAGCGTTGCTTGGTATTATTGCCAAATTGTATTGCGTGAATTATTGTAGTAAGCCAGAATAGCTATAATTCAAGTCTATATGATATCTAATATATCAAAATGTGTAGACTAAAAAGAAAATATAAGCCAACGTACTACATACTTTGACTTATATTTTAAGTTAGTATAGTCACTCGTGGTTCTGCTCGTGAGGCCTGGTATTTAATAATGTAGTAACTGTTAGTAAAACTTACGCTTAAATAGCGTCCGGTACGTATATATACTAATAATATAAAGAGGAGACATTTGTTTGTTTGTAATCGACAATCTCTAAATTACCGAACCGATTTTCAATAGTTGTTTGACCATTAGAAAGCTATTTTATCTAGAATTAACATAGGCTACATAATGTCACGCTAGCAGCCACTGGAGCTGAGCAGTAATCACAAACGTGAGTGAAACGCCCGGGACAGCTAGTGTAAAATAAAATAATAACTGACATAATATTTAGTTGTGCCGTAAGAAATTTACGCCATGTTGTAAAATTCGTCGGATTGTTATTTTTAATGGTCTTGCGTTCGGTTTAACCGTGTGAAAATAGGCTCTGTGTTTTCGTAAACAAGTACGTATAGTATTTTAATCAGTTTAGCTTCAAATTTCTCTCTCCTTATGGCTGCTGCCCTTTCGTTGTTGTTAGTACAAGTTTGCGTTTACGTTTACAGCTGATCATGTTCTCCGGAGCTAGATTCCAGGGTCGGGCAAGTTGCAATTGTCAGTACGAATATGAAGACTGAAATGGTGTCCAGTAGACGGTCACAAGCTTGTCCCCATTACGTGGGACCTTAATCATAACTGATAAAATAAGGAACATATCTACATACATATTTAACCGTAACAATGAGAGCATGAGAAAAAGTTTTAACTTGCATTTTAATATATATTCTATTGCCATAGACGCATGTGTTTTCGACGTCAAATCGTATGCCTGCGGCCCTGCGGTGATGAACTTTATTTCTTATTTTTCAAATGTCGGTGTCACCCGAGATAAAGGATACTAACTAATATCTAGCACAAACAGGACTGTGAAGTCCCACCAGTAATACCATCTGACGTTATCATACGCATGCAGACTCGTACAATGAAGTTTTTCCACGACAAAAGTATTCCCTACCTTTTTCCAGCTTTCGATGTCGACCTGTTCGCCGATTGCTTTTTAAGTGGCTTCGGAATTTAAACGCAAAGTTAGGATAGATAAATGTACTGACGTGCATGTTTCCAAACTTGACTTATAAATAAAAAAGTGGATCTAAATATGAATTCTTATATGTAATTCGACAACACTATTATAATCAATTCTCGAGGTGAAATGTTTTCAAATCTAGTCTCCGTGTCATAAATATTATAATTGGTATTTATTTTACATTAAAATAAACGTAAATGTGAACATACATTGTATAAAGGAGATCGCAAGATTTCCTATTACACTCGGCCAAATCTGACAAATATGAACTAGATATATGTCATTAAATAGGATAATAAATGTTGAATTAGATAGTAAAATTACTTTTTTATTAAAAGTTCATCAAAAAAGTTACAGCGTCATAAAAATATCATTTGCGTGCGATGCAAATGGCATCTTCTCTGTCGTCACACTCTTGGCAGAGTGGTCGTGGTCGTCATGACAGGGGTGATGGCAAGCTTCACAATTCGCCGCCATTCCTCTCGTACTGTTGCTTGCCTCGTGCATTCGTGGAGTGGACCATTTAGTGCAGTTTTGACTTGGTCAGTCCAGTGCATTGGTGGTCTACCGCGCGCCCTCGTGCCCTCAATTTTGCCCTGAACCATGAGTTGCTCCACAGACGTGTCCTCTCGACGTGTAATATGTCCAAAGAAAGTGAGTATACGACCTTGAACGATGGAAAAAAGACGTTGTTTTATATCTAGTTTTTCGGTATAGAATGAAGATATTAGTGTTATTACCATAGTTATAACATTAAATCAACCTATCAAATCCCGGTAAAATAATTAAATACGAAAAGGAATCTCATATCAATATCTATACTATATAATAAAGCTGTAGAGTTTATTCGTTTTAAACAGGCTAATACCTGGACCTACCATTCCGATTTCAAAAATTATTTTTGCACTGTATAGGCTATTTATTGCGGAAGGTTATATGTATACAGCGTGTAACAGAAAGGTGTGATCATATTTAAGCATGACATAATATAGCCCAAATCCATATACGTACATTATTTTCACTAAGATACAGCATTTTCTTTTTATCGACTTATTAATATCACATATTCAAGTCGATACTTAAATAATACAAACAACTGACTCGGGAGATTTCTGTGATCCCAAAAATGACTATAGCGCATGGTCATATAATGGATAGTGATATAATGCGTTTGTTTCGATGTTTAAATAAAAGTTAAATAAATTGTCATAAAATTTAAAATAGATTTTATGTTCCGGGAATAGGGCAGATAGGTTATTTATTAGATATACAATGTTGATTAAACAGTGAGGCTTTATTTCTATCTACATATAGTATGTACCACATACAAGCTCTACACCAAATTTCAGTTCAATAGGAGCAGTAGTTTAGCCACAGGATAGATTTTTAGTTTTTGCTAGACTGCAACGGGTTGTTTTAATTGCCCTAACAGCTGACCGAGACTCTAAGCATAGGTATCTAAGGTCATTCTTCTTAAAGCGACACAAATTTAGGAGACGTTGCCGCTCTGATACTTAGTATACATTATTACAGTAGCCAACAATCACGCCAAAGTGAGTCTTAATCTTAGCGCAATAAGAACGAAAATACAAGCATAATTATGTTATGCTTGTGTTTTCACCACTAGTTTACACCATTAGTAGTTTGTAACACAAACAAGGAAGCAATAAGTAAACCCGTGACAACAATGAAACAATGAACAAAAATGAACAAAAGACAACAGATGTTTATAAAATATGGTGTTTGCGTATTAAGTTGATTTAATTTGTTTGAAAAAAGTGATTTTCTATTTTTATCTTTATCGGGTTTTTAACCGTTTCGAATTAACACTGAGCCCATATGGAATACTCTGTCCATTTTAATGTCCATGGATCATAGCAACCTCGTATATCACGACCTTAAAATATGACCACACTTTTCTGTTACATGCTGTATATAATATACGACCCACGGCGGCGGCGCAGTAACCATATACGCGGGTGAAATCGCAGGCACAGCTAGTATTTCAGTATACATCATATAAATATCTAATAATAATGTAACTATATAGACCATCACCTATACATAGGTATATTTCAAGGTGCATAAATAGAACATCAGTGTGTATTTATTAGATATTTTTACTCTCATTCAAACATTTGAACGCCGTATTTAATTCGTAAATCGTCTAGGAATTGGGCTGGAGGTGTTATATCACTTTGATATCTTTCCCACCCGAGAGTCCAGTAATACAGCAGTAAACAGCACAAAAACAAACTCAAAACGCATAAAAAGACGGGAATGTCGAAAAAAATCGCCATTAGTCTGTGACAAAAAAACATGTCAAGATTGTTGCCAGTTTTTACATTATGATAGGATCAGATACGAACTATACTAAATGTCAAATTATGTTGAAATTGAATTGTGTACAAATATCGTATTTACAATAATACAAAAAGAAAATTATCATAATATAATTTAAAATATTACAATTTGCGATTTAATAGGGTATTTAAACCCAAATAAGTGTTTTATAATTTTGTGCCTCCTGTGATGAGTGATGTAAGTCGAGTTGTACCCTTTTTGTAATTTTTACATAGAAATGATCAGAAAAAAATTAGGATTTTTTGATCTAACTCACGTTCTTCTATCTACCATAGTTTCGGAGATAATTTTGTGCAGTGATATAACTGGCAAGATTTTTGCAAATATATCGTGAATATAGATATATTTCAAGTTGTAACCTCTATAAGTAAATGCTGCACACATTATTTTTTGTGTTTCATGATAATATATAAGTGTGGTATATATTTATTTGCACATTTTTAATGTTTTATCTTACACAAAGACAACTTATAAGTGCAATATAATTTAACTGTAGTTGTATCATTTATCACGTTATAGAAGATGTATTAGA
Source organism: Catocala sponsa (assembly GCA_963564715.1). Lineage (NCBI taxonomy): Eukaryota > Metazoa > Arthropoda > Insecta > Lepidoptera > Erebidae > Catocala > Catocala sponsa. The sequence continues at coordinate 11,321,031 of OY751338.1, forward strand.
AATAAAAAAAGGTACAACTTATAGGTTTGTAAACAATTACTTTAAATCTATAATATTGACAACAAAAATGTAAATGAATAGTGAACGTGAATGTTTTTATCTACAAAAAGAAGTACTCAAGTTAATCCTAGCCCACTTAGAACACGAACTAGATTTTTTTAAATCTTATTTTTGGTTTCCTGTAAAGTGTTGATTTTTGACTTTTATCACTTGTCACAGGAGGCACAGAATTAATATAAGATTTTGACACTGGCAACATTTCTGTCATTGTGGCTATGGACTGGTTGATATTGTCGCTAATAAATTAAATCACTATTTAAAATGAGTTTTCGTCGGTGAAGTTCTACTTACATTTTTCTTTTATATGTATCATAAAAATCATATTATATTCGATTATGAATGAACAATATCATAGGCAGTATGTCGGAGGCTTTTTAATTCTAACTCATTCTAACCAAATCTTGGCATTCTCCTTTCTGTTCACATTTGACCTTTATTAGATTACATCGGAACTCTATTTTGAACATATGTATGTATTTAATTACAAACTTCTGGTGTTGCTGAGCGCCGCTAAACTTGCACCAGTCAACCCGTGACCAAGATCGATGCAAGTCGGTCGAAACGTCGAGCAATAAATAGGTACTTATTACCTTCAAATAATAACGTGATAGGACCTGTTGTCTAAAATTATTATATTAAGAATGCGAACAAATTGCGAGACTCTAAACGGGTTTAAACAAACACAAAAATCTAATTTAGATAAGCAGACATCATACACGAAACATACAACAAATAACCGACATGAAAAATGAGGTGGTAGAGCCAACTTCTTTTTGATGTTAGTTATGAATATTACTTAGTCTGTAACACTATTTGTTGATTTGTAGTCCATCGAACTTTTCTAATAAAACATATCGGCATCCACGACGACTATAATGGCAAAGTTTATCTAGATCAAACAGTTAGCTATCTCTCTACTAGATGTTGGTGATAAAGATTGCACGACTGATTCTATCCTGACCCTACCCGTATTAGAAGTCCCGGTAACTAGAACATGAGAGCCGTTTAATTTATCAACTTGTTCCGGCCCGGGCAACTTTGTGCCGGCCTTTTTTTAAACTAAACGTAATGAGGGAAATTCCTGTACATTTGTTTTGTCTAGACGCTGTAGAATGTAGCAGCTAAAAAATGTTTAAGGGAAAGTCAGTTTTTCATTTTGTCTTTGTTTAAATAAAAAAGCACTTTAGTCCGCCATGCCAGTATAACACTGATGATATTGGTAACACTCGACTGCGCAATTTACATTACTATTTTCTTAAATTGTATAGTAGTCATGCTGGGATAAGGCCATATAGTAGGAGCTCTGTGCCGATGCTTAATAAGGCCGCCAGTGTATGTTTCTACCAAGGTGGCGAGCATATACATAGGTAATTCGTTTAGTTGTAAGCAGTTATTATAGCCTGTCGCTTCCAATGTCAGGGATTTCGGTTTTTCGTTGCTGATTTACAAGGATTAGGATTAGTAGGTATGTGAGCCTCCGGTACTCTTATTCACCATTCGACACCAGCGAAGATCAGACTTATATTTAAATGTCTTAACAACATTATACAAAATTACGTTTGCTCTGGCTTATGTCTATGGAGAATAGGGTACCGCGACCTCCACGACTGTATTTAAATATAATTCGAATGCAATTTTGCGCTACACTAGACGATAGGTAGTAACAGAGTTACTTTTACGCTAATTGCTTGTAAGATACCTACTACTTCCAGGGGCGAGCAGACTTATTCGTACTGTCACAAACTAATTGGCAATCGCGCGAGCTCTTCCAATCTCATGTACTCCTGGTTAGTGATATGTTGTTAGCTAAACGAAGGAACGTACGAAATAAACAAAGGAGACTACTCGTGAAAGAGTTCTAAAACACACATAATTTTTTGTTAATTACTTGTTGGTGACAACCAATAGTTATAGTAATAGTACATTTGAACGACCTTCTCTATTTAAATAGCTGCTTGAAGTATCAGAAATATACAGAAATATAAATAGAACAATATGAATGCAGGTTGTCTAACACTACAACCACTACGCATTACGTTGAGGTACATACACACAAAAAAGTCCGCGTTCACTTGGAAAAGTAGGGATTTTTTTTTCGTGTCAAAATACAATCAATGAATGCATTATTATAATAATAATAATAATATTCTACCACATACACACAACACCATCTATCTAGGCCAAACTAAGCAGAGCTTGTACTATGGATACTAGACAATGGATAAACATATATATATATACTTTTTTTTGTTGTAAATACATACATATTATACATAGAAACACCCAGTCCAAAACAAACATCCATATTCATGCACATAAATGTTTGACTTGTGCGGGAATCGAACCCGTGACCTCGGGCGTGGCAGTCGGTTACAGTAACCACTACCTATTTATTGCTTTAATATATAAAAACACATAATGTAAATGTAGAAAACATAAAATCTTCTTTTGTTTTTTATATAAAAACGAGGTGAATGATAAATTACCCCAATTCTTGTTTCTGCCTAAGCGCTGTTTTAATCAATTTCTCTAAAATTGTTCATTTGAAAAATGCCAGGTCGACTGTCTGATGTCTTGAAAGCAAGAACAGTGTTATTGCGTGAAGAAGGATATTCTACAAGGCAAATCGCAACCAGAGCCTCCGTTTCTCAAACCTGTGTCGTTACTACTCTGCAGAGGTAGTGGAGCCTTGGCAACTTGGCTGATCGACCTCGCAGTGGCCGCCCGGCTGTCTTTAGTGATATTCAGAAGCGCTACATCAGACTTCTTACCGCCCATGATCCAATAATTAACGCTACTAAACTGAAATTAGAGCCGCGAGCTGCTACTGGTCTGGATATTAGCACTCAGACCATTCGTAATTGCTTACACCACTTTAGATTACGATAAAGGAGATCCTGGCGAGTACCTTTGATAACACGGAAACGACAGCGGCACAGATTGCAGAGGGCCCGGCAGCGTCAAAACGATGAAGACGAAGAAGAAGATCTTTGGCGTAATTGTCTTTTTATTGATAAAACACGGATTAGTACGAACCCTGATAACCGACGTGTCCGAGTTTGGAGACGGCCTGGGAATTCCGAAAGGCAAAGAACTGCTACTGGAACCGTTCAGCAAGTTGGCAAATCGGTATCTTTTTGGGGCGGAATAATGATTGGAGCTCAAACGCCTTTGATCCCGTACCAAGGCTCTAAGACAGCTATTTGTATATGACAACTGTTATTGGTGGCATCACCAAACCATTCAGGATAAATTATGGTAACCATTTCGTGTTGGTCGACGATAATGCGCCGGCACATCGAGCTCAACAAGTGACCGTTGCTCTCTGGGAGTATGAAATCACGCGGTAAGACTGGCCTGCCGGCTCTCAGAACTTAAACCCAATCGAGCACGCATGGGACGCTCTCTCAAGCGAGCTGTTTGGAGTCGTCAGCCATTTCCAAGAACTCTGTCAGAGACCAAGGAAGCCGCCATTCAAGAATGGGACAGGCTACCACAAGAACTATTGGACAACTTGATTTACAGCATACCCAGGAAGATTACCGCATGCGTTCAAGCCAGGGGAGGAGTATTTTTTTATAAAAAATAAAATAAGCAAATAAAAATAAATAAAATTATTTACTTTAATCAAATCTTCGCATTTCTTTAAATTACAAATTGTGAAATTTGTAATTTAAAGAAATGCAAGGATAGATTTTTCAATCTCTGTGTCTTCACAGAGATTGAAAAATCTATTTTTGTTAACGAAAAACAAAAAGAATATAGAGATTTTCATATTAAAATTGTGTGTTTTTGAATGTTAAAGCAATAAATAATGCATTCATTGATTATATTTTCACACGAGAAAATATATCTCGATTTTTCCAAGTGAACGCAGACTTTTTTTGATGTGTGTCTTTATTCATTCCGGCCACAAATAAATATTTCCTGAATAGTATGTCCAATACGAAATTTAAAAAGCACGCAACTTGCGTTTAGTTGACTCATTCAACTCAGCGGCTTTGCCTTGGTTATAAACCACGTACACAACCGCAATGGCTTGATTGAGAATCCGTGCCGAATCTGCACACACTACACAATGACTTTCCAGAGTTTCAGCGTAATGGGATTAATGGTACCTATAGTAACACATACATTACAAACTAAATTAAAAATTTTAATTCATTTAAAATCTCAACCTGTACTATTATAACTTATTCTTGTACAGAACCATCCAAACACCATTGTAACTGCGTATCACTCTCGAAAACCGAGAATATAAAATACTTAGGAGTACTAATTTATAGTAACCTAAGATATCAGGAGCACATAAGCACACTTAATAGCAGATTGCGAAAACTAATATATGTGTTTAAAACCCTGAGATACGTAGTCGATAAAAATATTATGAAATCGATATACTATGCTCTTGCTCAGTCAATAATAATATACTGCATTACGTCTTGGGGTGGAGCTCCTAAGTCTACTCTACTAGAAATAAAAAGAACTCAAAGAGCCATCGTAAAGGTGTTTCGACCATATCGATATCCCACTGAAGAGTTATACAAAAAGAGTAAAGTCCTGACAGTGCGTCAACTGTCCATATTGCACACACTACTAAAACAACACATTCTCCTTGTTTACGAGTCGACTCCAATGGGAGATGACGTCATAACGCTGTGGTGCGTGGCCACCTTTGTCACAAAACAACGTTTGCTCAACGTTTCTTCTGTCATCTTGGTGGTTACTTATATAATAGAACCAATAAGCTACCACACATCTAGAAACTCACAAAGGATAAATGCAAAAAAAGTTGGCTATAAACTATGATGATACTGAAAAAATAATTACTATTGTTGCTTAATATTAACCTATTCCTCTTATTATTTCAACAACAATATACTCCTTTTGCTCACACATACATGCACCCACACACACACACACACAAATACGCACACTCACACACAAACACACCCTCACACACACAGACACACACATAGACACACACGTTTACTCGCATGCATGCTCTCAATATTGTCTTGATTAGAATTATATTTAATTAGAATCAAATTGTATATAATTCTTGTGTATGTAGTTTTCAATTTTTTTTTTAAATTCTCTTACTACATTAAATCTATCAGCACTAATACATAATCCGCAAAACGAAATTTTTTCAAGGTCTCCCACAATATATGATGTTGTTAACCGAATTATGTAATATTTTTAATACTGTTTATATAATACATATGTGTATATTGTAAATTGTGGTGAGAAAATAAACGTTTATTATTATTATTACTAAAATACATATTTTTACGTGTATAATGCAATAAATATAAAATAATATAATCCTATAGATTTCTGTTCAAAGTTATATTGCAGATATAATTACTACATTTTATTTAAGGGGCGCATTATGATGCTATACATACGATTGCAATTGATTAGCTCAATTTTAAGCAAACGTGTCGAAAATTTCATATTGCGCACGAACATCGGTAACAAGTGAGCCTGGGGCTACAGTCAAAAAGTCAGACACTGTTCGTTCCACAATCGAATTATTTTCTTTATTTCGATCAATAACGGTATTGGATTCGTTCTGCCTGAACCACGCGTTGCCTAAGGCAATACTACGAAAGTACTTTAATGCACAACTCCGTCTGTCCATTTGTCGAACGTCCCAACTAATAGAGAAATTCCATTTAAAAACTTAGCTTTATGCCCGGAGGGAGTGAGTTTATTGCACATTTTTAATGTCGTGAATGCAGTTTATGTGGCAATCAATTCATCATGGCTTTGAGTTGCAAACTTGAAACCCTTGTAATAAAAAGTAATTTTAACAGCATGAAATTTTTGTCGATTGATTTAGAGAATTACAAAATATTGTTATTGGAATTTTCCTACAAGAATGTGTAAAATTTATATGTATGCAAAATAAAAAATATATATATACACGAAAGAAAACGCTTACTATTTTCACATAATGTTTTGTTGGTTCCTAGGGCTCGTTGACTGAAATATTAAGACACAGCAAAGAACTTGTGTTTACATAACATCTAGATTTTTGTATTTATGTTTTCTTAGAATCGCTAAGAAAAAAGCCTACGCTTTGAAAACAGAAAAAAGTACATTAAAAATAACAGTTCCATTATATACATCAGAAAGTAGCTTAATTGTCTTTTTGACTAATTATGACAGGGACAAAAAACTTCTAATTGAATAATTATTTCTGGAAGTCTGCGTTCCTCGTGATATTACTTTTTATAAAAGTTCGGGGTCTCGCAACGATCCCTAATATCTATGCTAATATACACTAATTAAGGGCTCCAACTGCAGCGGTTTTAGAAGTCTGTAATGAAAAAGAATAAAAATTCTGGTTCTGCCTTTATAGGTAATAAGAAATTGTTGTACAATTCTATCTTCTATTTTATATCTGTATTGTATCTCTTAAATCTGATGTTTCAAATTCATAATTTTAAATATAGTTTAATACTATTATCACATGTATAAATCTTCAGTTCTCTTGAAAAGTTGAAAGAAAATAATAGTCTAAAATATGTGACTCAATTTAGCAAAGAATTGAATTGAAGACAAAACAGACAACATTTGGTTCTGAAATATATTATTAATCCGTCCTTATCGCTGCACAAAACTATGAAAATGTATAAAATTTGATATTTGTATTTTTCTGAATACATCGGTGTCATACTATCTGGAGTTACTTTGGCGTCAAGTAAAAAATATTAACATTGAATTACATTCTTTACCTTTTAGAATATTTTTGTATTTTCTTCTTGGTTATAACAAATTATCTTGGCTAATACGCAATGTATTTCATTTAAAATAACGTATTTTAACATGATGCTGATATGCATGAAGGCTAGCAGTCTAGCAACTAAATAATTTAAGTAGGTATAAGAATCAAATTTTTTTATGTTGCACGTTAGTTACGTGACACATTGGCGCCAATAGTAAATGAAAAGTTGAGAATTATTATCATAGTACATGATTTAAGGTTAAGGGTAAAGGGTATCTACCTACTCAAATTTCAATGCCATTATATTATTATATTCTTCTTTCTTGCTTTCAATTTTTGACGTTAATATCCCCTCATTTTTACTAGCGTGATTGTGCTTAGACTTCTAAAGTTAAATATCCTTTAAAATGTTTCACTTTAAACACATTAACCTCTTGTCGTGTATTTTAGAAATCGTCACGTCATTCTGCCGCCCCACGTAACGATGTTTGAGTCAAGAGACATGTCGTCACAAAGTGTATGTAAATTGGTAAATGTAATAAATTGCATATATTTATCTGGTAATGGGGCTTTAACCCGTAGGGTGGGGCAGTGACTGATCGATCCGACGGATTTGTACTGCTTTCTGTCTTACTTAGGGTGGCTAATTTGAGACACGATTTCGGTATGTTTAAGCATATATGTAGTTTACTTAAGCTGTTATAGAGCCAACGTAGAGGTCTCTCAACTGCAAGCTGCAGTCGTCTTAACTAATATTATAGTGAGCTATACTGTATTTGTCTGAAGTGTATAAGGGATCTCTGAAAATTTTCTCATGGAGATCTTTACTTTCTCTGTAAAATAAAGGATACGTTTTAATGACATACTAGAACACAGCAAAAGCGAAGCTGTATCATAACATCTTATCGATTATGTTATCAAAACTGCAAGTACTTTCAGGATAAATAGTAAGTCGAAAGTCTTACTGTTTACCCTGGATAATCGTGTATAACAAAATCGATGAAGTCGACGTCAAGCTGGAATCAGGTAACAGGCTAAGTCATAATAGCTCCCGTGACCATGGCTGCTGAAAGCAACCGAAACGTCGGGAAAGTGTAAACATAAATATAAATAGTTTTAATAGTTTCAATAATTTAATTAGCTTAAAAATTAGTAAACTTTAGTAGTAGTCGTAGTGTAACAGTTTCTAATTTATGTAATAAAATGTCAAATAAACAACTCGATAAAATCCGAATATAGTAGTTTAATTTCAATGAATAACACTCGCGTAAACAGAAGACAATATCATAATAGCTATCACAAAAATATTAAAAAGAATCTTAGTTACGTATTTTAAAATTATGGGCATATTTTACAAAAAAAAAACAAAAGTCTACACCTTGTGACGGTCTTTTCACTCCTGTTACTACAGATATTTACATTCTGAATTTTTGTTTTTTTGTTATGTAATCTCGAATAATGCATCTTTAAGCTCTCGATTTTGGTCAATTATTTTTTCTATATATTAATTTGAATGAAGAAACAGTTTTTGCAGGCAGAATTATGCATGAAAGAGGTAGACGTCCAACCGAATCATTCCTCTCAAAAAAGAGAAAACGGTCACCACATACTTAGTAACAAATAAACCGACTACCTATAGTTGACTGACTGTTTAAAAAAAGCCAAGATATACATGCGTTTACGAATGCAGTAAGTACATGCTATGAAGAGGAAAATCAACATCAATAATAAGACTGACATTTTCATCCCTTCCCATGTGAGGCAGTCTTCATATCTACGTTTTTCCTATTATGGTAAACATGCATGATGTTCTTAAGTAACTGCTTACCGTATCCCATTCATGTTTGCAACCTCACCCACGAGTGGCCGATCTACAAAATACCGCTGACTGACAGCCACAAACTGCTCTTGACAGCATATCCTTAATGAGCTCTGGAAACCATATATTTTGCTAAGAACTTTTGAACATATGACGTGAAGGCGAATTGAGGATTCCACCCAAAACTGTAGCAGATTGGCTGAAAAAATACTGCCACCTTACAGAAATTCTGATTGTATTGCGCGGGATCCTGAGATTCCAGGTTTAATTGCCGGTTCAGGCTAACTGTTATGGGGGTTTGTCCCAAAACCCAATAACAGTAATATTTTGCCTTACCTGGTTAGGAAAATCTCAGGACCAACACGAATTTGCTAGTGTCTCTGGTGAATAGGTTTGCTCCCTTACGTGGGACTTAAAGAGAGCTGAATGAATAAGGGTGTTCAAGTATAGCCGTGAATATATATAATATGTTTCTAAGATTTTAGGTTTGACATATAAATTATTTTCGAAAATCGAAAAGATACTCAATATATTTAATTGAATATTAATGTTTTATGCATTTATATGCGGATACTTATAATATTCTTGCCACTGTATTAGAGTCTGTATTTGCAATCAAAGCAGTTTATAGACAATTTCTATCAGAAATATGAGTAGCTTTTATTGAAGGCGCAATTTTTCTTTTATGACGCACCAGTCAGGTAAACTTTGGATGACCGTCTTTATTTTAAAATCAATGCTATAAATAGACAAAAATGAGATTACAAAATCAATTTACTGACACAAAATTATCTTTCAATATTGCAAGCAACACTCATTGCTATGCACTGTAATAACATGATAGCGCACCGTTCGCATCAAACGACATTCTTCCAAAGGATAATCAAAACATTTATGAACCGGTATAATATACGGAATTAACCGGGGGGTAGCGACATGCGGGCGCACTCAAACCTATCTGCAATCGTTATCAAACATTCAGTAGGGGACGTATTGGTAGAATTTGTTACGTACTCCGCTGATGGCAATAGGCGCGGACATTTCCTTTACCTTAATATCACCCGGTCTCTTGATAATACATTCTTAATTTTCTTGTTTATAAACAAAATTGCCCGTAGTTAAATAGTACCGTATACAGAGGCGCGAATTATTTGCCTCACAAGACCAGGCATCCCTTTATTTCGTTCATAAATAATATCTTCTCCAAACGGTACATTGTTAGCTGACTAACCTGGTCTCCAGCAAAGCAGAGAGGATAGAAGATATGCGTAAAAAGTCTATAGCTTTATGAGAATATAACGACGTGTGTCTTTATCCCAAGAATTGGCTGTTTCCGCATATCACTCCTCTGCGCTTTGGCAACCAATGCATTGTAGAAACATACACCGATTTGCATCAAAATGTTTATACTAGGTGAAAATGTTATGGCACAAGTATGTTTATATTGTGATCGATTTATTTCTTATTACGTGTCGCGTCAGCTCAAATAATCTAATATCGTTCACCTTGCACATTTTATTGGTTTGACATTGTTGTTGAGTGCTTATAAGTTGGATCACGAACGAAACATTAACATCAACGACGACAATACTACGTAGAAAGTTCTCTTGGCAGTTATAAAATGTTTACAACTAACACTGAGTTCAATTTCATGTTTTACTAATCTAAATTCAAAATGTTTGTTAGTATTAGTTGATGTTTCCTTCTATGGCAATAGAGATTAATTACAATAGCAACACGTAATACTTACAGCTGACCGGTACATAATAGCACAGTTATCTCAAGTCATACATTTTGCAACATCAGCTATTATTGCTACGACGAAATTGGCCCGAGTTTGACGTCGACAGAATGGGGAATAAGTGGAGATAGTAATTAAACCGAGAGTAATTATTCCATGATTATATGCAGAAATTAATGGGGTTTGTCAGAGCTAATGACGCGTGGAATGGATGTCAAAGGCAGTTATGTACTGAAATTATTAGCGCGGGTAAGATTATTGATACGTGGTGTGTTTGTCGTCTGCCGTTGACTTGAGGGGAATATCTTATTCTATAAGATGTTGTATGATATACAATATGATTGTAACAAAGTTTAAGGCTAGTTTATGATTAGATTTTGAAATATTCGAAGATGCAGAAGGTAATTTATCCAAATGCGTAGATGCATTACTTTAGGATGTGCATTTAAACTTTAATAGTTTTTGTTTTTGCTAGCTTAAAATTCTCTCACGTCTCTGTCGCCAAACTTTCCAGTTCCAGAACTCGTGCTGCTACTGAAATTTGTTTTGACAGACAACAGCTGAAACTGACTTCATCAATCATCATCAACAGCAGTTATAAACACAACTGTAACAGTCATGCCATCGAGGCAATCATGGATTTAATTTGTTATGTAGGATATAACAAATATATAAATTAATTTCCCAATTTCTGTAAGCGACTACGTTCATTAAATCATTATAAAGCCACTCACTGGGCTATCCCGTTTGGGCATAAATTTGTGCTTAAGTTTGCGGATGGGCAAAGTGTAATTGATCTTCCTGTTACAGACTAGAGCCTAAGGTTCAGTGTAAGCGTATAAACGTTAATAATATATACTTCTATAGCAAAGAATTTGGGCGCTTTTGGCGTTGCTTTACAAGCTCAAGTTGCAAAAGTCTTGTGCTTCCGCGCTGGCAGCAGAGGGCATCCTTAAGAATAGCTCTACTTGCTTACACTACTGAATACAATAACAATGTATTTATATGGATCTGAATATTTATTAACTTATTGAGTAGCAGCGGCACACCGGTGGCCAGGCACAATTGTATCTCAATGACCTGGTATTCCAACAATTGACAGGTTATTAATAAGTCGAATATAAAAAATGAAAATTGACTTCTAATGTTACCACTATGCTAATATCATAACTACGGGAAAACCTTTTTAACAGTTCACATCGGGCCGTAAGGAATATATTTTTGTAATATACCTGTATCTGTGCACATAAGGTGCGTGCGAAAATGCACCTAATATGTCAAATGAAACAAGGTTTTCCCCTAAAGATACCAATTTAGTCGCGACACGTCAATAATATAAAAAGGGGCCTTTTGTTTCCCTTGGCGTAAGTCAATTCGATCGAGAGTTCGGAGAGCTTTTTTTGAATTTGGAACTATAAAACTTTATGATTTGATCCGAATGCGTTTGATTTTATGTGACGGCAAGATTGACGACTGACAACAAATTTCAAAATGGGAAACATTATTGGCTATATGTCTATTCGAGCGATTAATATGAAGAGAAAGAGAGGTGCTGTAATATTGGCAACGTGAAATGGGTAAAACTATGGCCACGTTCAAAAATTTATCCAGTGAGGATTATTTTGTTTCAACTAGTGTTAAAAGGTACACACCTTACTACGGCTTCGGTTGCGTGTGATAAAATTTCTTCTACATATATTGTTTTAAAATTAATAACGCTTTGACACGAACATAAACAGCCTTAAAAATAAGAGATTTATACTTTTTATAAAAATAGCGTAGACGATAGAGGAATGGGGTCGGTTTATACCTTTACGTAATCTACATGTCTTTATGTCACTTTAATTGATATTAGGTATATTGTTTAGTCATCATCGACTTTCTGAGTTTAATTTAGCAATAAGGACGAATATTTTGATGAGTATAGAAAGCGTTATATGAGGTATTATTCGAACGGTACGTTACTTATAATAAATAATTGTTTTAGATTCTGTTTATAGTCCACTTTAATGTTCGTCTTAATGAAATTTAATGCTACAATTTAAGCTCTGCCATCTCTTTAAATATTTTAACTAACTGTGTTCACCCCATAACAATAACTCCAGTTATATTATTTAGCGTTCTAAAGTCAGCATAATGTAAACGCGTGGCAGAGGAATGAAATTAATGAATTGCGAATAATTAAAAGTTTTTGAAAGTTTCAGCAAAAATCACTTGAAGTTGTTCAGCCGTGAAAAAGTTGTTTGATTACGTTCAGGCCGCAAAAGGTTAAACCTTTAACATTTCGTTTGAGAATCTATTGTAACTTTATTTAATTTTTGCAACTCAAAGACGAATGTACTGCGATAAATCGTAGTCTGTGAGATGTTAATGCATGAAGAACTTTCAGAGATGAACTCAGGTAACTATCGACCTCTATTCGTACGTGCAGTGTAGTGACTGATGGGAGAGGTTTATAAAGTAAGTGATAAATATAAGAAAAGTCAGTTGTTGCCCTTTTGTTTACCTTAGAAGTAGCTGTGTCTTGACGTTTTGTCCTAACTTAATATTATAATATATGTAAATGCGAATGTGGGGTTTGTTTTTGTGTTTGTTACGCTTGCACGCCTTAACTAGTCGAACGATCATCATGAAATTTCGCATACAAGTTGTCAGGGGACCAGAAAAGAACATAAGGTACCTTTTATCCAAAGAAGTTACTAATCCTACCTCACCTACATTTACTTGAGCGATGGAAATTTTTGTAAATAATAATATCGACCCTGCGTACAGTTCTATTAATGTTCGGCAAGCAAGTGTTAAAAATTTCACCGTTTTCAATTGTTTAGTGACAGTACGATTGAGCCGGCCCGCCCAGGTAAGTACACCTACTTACAGGTGATCACATCAAGAGTAATAAAACTGTTACTCTGTTTCGCCCACTAAATAAAAATTCTGAAGGCTTGTTTTCCCTAAGGTCTACAACACGTGAGTGATTCTTCTATCTGGTATTGCCAGTGATCATTAGCTCCAGTAACCGCTTAAAATCAGGTAGAATGCATGCTTAAGCAGTCTTAAAAGCAGTCGTTTTGTGAAAGATAAAATAATATTTTCTGAAACAATGACTGGCCGATCATCGCTCAGTAGAAAGTGTTGCAACTATTGTATTTAATTAAATAACAGATTTTATAGTGTACCTACCAGCAGACAATAATAGGTTTTCAAACAATATGAATTTTGTTGGGCACTACCCCAAGCACGACCTATTGAAATATCCTTTTTTTATTTTATAAAGACATCTCCCGCACTAGGAATATATCCTGTGACGCGGGGGACTTTACAAAGATTCAAACAACGGACACCCAGGTTTTAAACAATAATTTGTAGATAACACAGTTTTTGTACCGTGTGGCGATCGAACCTACACCACTAGGTGTAGTAGCACTGGTGAGGCTAACTTAACCACGCTATCCATGCAGCACTAGTAGCAGACAATATAACTATGCATCTGATGGTAAGTAACCGCTGCTAATGGACTTCAGCCATGCCACATACATGCAGCTTAAGTGTGACCTTACAGCTAACCCGCTGCCTACTGGGATAGTAACACTCTAAGCGTCGGTCTTCATCATGGCCGTAGCTTTCCATACCAATAAGAGCAAATGTTAAGCGTTTATTTAATCTACTTGTAATTCTAAATTATTATGTTCGATATTTTTGACAGGGCGCTATGGTGCACTTTGGGGGAGGGCTATGTCCAGCAGTGGACTATTATAGCCTGATGATGATGATGATATTTTTGAAGATTCCTTCGTATCCTGTCCTATGTGTACGCGCATGTTACATATTAAAATTAGGCTGTTATATGATGTTTCGATTGCTATTTAGCAGCCATGGTCACGGGGAGATTATCGATGTGACCATAACTGCTATAAAGCAACCGAACCGCCAGGAAAAGTTTTATTATACATAGTTGTTATTTTAGATAAATATCCGTATAAAATAGTATAATTTCGAGATGCTTCCATCCAAATTTATCCGCAATAGCCTGCCGTTCGTAATAATAACCACATCGATTGCATATTGACAAAGGCAATCGCATAGCGACAATCACTTTTATGAGATATTTTCATACTACTTCGCCCACTATATTTTAATACCTTATTCAATCATTGTCGTAATACAGTTTCTTTTGTTTGAATAATGTCTACATTCGAAAACATAATCTATTCTAAGTTTAACGATAATAAAATGTTATTCAAGAATATTATCATAAAGTGAATGGATATTCCATGTTATAACTTGTGCAACGCGTAAACTATATTAGTTAAGTGGTGTTTTTAAAAGAAAGTCTGATGAAATAATCTGTCTCGACTCCCACAGACTTTACAACTTTTAAGCACCTATCTCCGCAAAATTAATTCTGCAGAGTATTTTTGCATGTTATGAAAAATATTCTCCATATTTTAACATTTACAATACTTCGCTAGTATATTACATTTGAATATTTATTTATCATGTGAATATATTACTTTAAATTGATTTGTGATAATTTAATACGTGAACAATTTATGTCAAATATGACGCAAAAAGCTAAATGTAGTCTAAAGTCACCTTTGTGTAATCTACCCACTGATATCGGAGTCCCACTTACTGATTATAACCCTGTCTAATAAAACTTTCAGGCAGATTCATAATATCATACCCACATCCTCCAATCACTTGGTCCTAAGTAAATTGAGATCGGGTTATCATAAAACCCAATAACGTAACTGTAGCAACTGTGAGCAATGCAGGCACAAAATGAATGATACTCATCGTAGGAACCGATCTTTATACCACAATACTCTTAAATAAGCAATGTAAAGCTATATATATACATATATACATATATAAACTTTCAATACTAATTTTGCAACACGACTCTGGATTACAGCCTTTCACCCACCGTTCAGAAGTGTGCAAGTGTCAAAACCAGACAACAGTTCCGCTATAAATAATTAACACCAAACATTTATAAATGAGAAAGCTTTCTCTCATATAATTTTATTAATTTGCACGTACAATAAAAATTAAAAAGCTGACAGGATAACGACAAAATAACCGCTTTTATAAAGCCATCAGTCGCAATAAAAGGAAACGTTATACGGGGAAGCAGATCGGCACGCTCCTATTCACGGTATGGACAGTAATAATAATGATCAGCCTTCCTGTCGCCGCTCCGGCTGCTACCATCGGAAGCGTTTCGCCATTGATTTTTCCGCAAATAATACAGTCTCCAAATTTCGTTTCGTTCTTCATTGTTTCCAATGTCACCCCAGATTCACCCCTCGTCCCAGCGTCGCATGGTTTTGAGTGCATTAGATTCGCTCAAACACATTCGGCACTCTCGGTTTCCTGGACGTTGGTCGACACGTGACTCCAAATATAAAAGACTTCACGCCTGATCAACTCACCGATATAGATGTGAATGGAATTGCCCTTATTGTGTAATATTAGGAGGGTGATTTGGATCAATCCATGTGGGTTGTGATAAAACTTGTTTTCATATTAAAATCTGAATGCATTCGGCATTTACCACAATTCTGAATATTACAAGTACTATTAATGATTTATGGATATCAACATACTTTAAGCCCGGGTGACGAGACAAAATCGACTTTGACGTTTCATGCAAATCTGTTTCGGTCCTTTTTACATGGAGCTCTTTCATTGTCGTAATGTGATTAGGTAAGGCCCCAATCGTGGTACCCTCTTTCTTGAGGGCGCTAAATAAGATGCGACGTTTTCCGCCTCGGGCACCTTTGATAGTACTTTTTAAAGCTGTGTCACGAATTCCGAACCTCTCTTTTATTGGTCGCCATTATGATAATTACATTAAGGGCCGTCCGTTGCCGATACTTCGTCTTTCGAATTTGTTCTGTTGTTACGGTAAGGCGTTTGCCTCTTGAATATTGAGCAGCTCATTTGCGAAAATCGCACCTATTCTCTACGTGACACTTTTATTCCACAAAGTCCTTTGGCATTAAGTTTCTTAGGCTTGAATCAAATTATCCGAAATTTAAAATTTATTCACGCAGTTGACTGACACTCATTTAGTAAACGTTAAAACGTAGTCAGATAAATCTTCAAGTTACAAATATTTAAATGTTCCCTTTTAATTTCACTTATCTTGAATAGTTTTCGCAGACTTTAAATACGTGATTTTAAAGTACTTGTAAAACCTTGTTAGCGTTTCGTTTTGAAACAGGACTGTTGACTTATAAAAGATATTAGTAGTTTTAAAGTTTACTCCTAGCAGCTTTTCTGAAATATAAACGGTTTTAAATGTTATTAAACATCAAAATTGTATTTGACGTCGATTTTATTAAAGAATATAACTTAATCCATGAGAACTTTTTGCTTAATATGTTCAATAATATTGATATTTTATTTACATTGATATTATTTTTATTCAATGGGGATTATATACTGTACATAAGACGAATCAGTTTTATTAACTTTCTGAAAGAACCAAATAAAACATTTAGCAATTTTATGTGAACGACTTTGGATAACAGTTGATCTTCAAGCCCAGTGCAATATTATTGAGTCGTACGATATTGGAGAACATAACAGAAAATAGCAATGCTCTGTAAAATTCCTTGCCAATTCTAATAAACTAATTATTATTACTTGGTAAATTTCTTTATATACCTAGCAGCGATAGATAGCATAGGAAAACTGCCACGCAGAGGTTTTGACTTCGATCCCAAGGCGCGCATCTCTGACTTTTGGAAGTTATTTGCGTATTAAATAGTTAATTATCGCTCGCTTTAACGGTGTCGGTTTAAGAAAACATCATGAGGAAACCTACATGTCAGAGAGTTCTCCATAACGTTCTCGAAGACATGTGAAGTCTGCCATTCCGCACTAGGCCAGCGTGGTGGTGGACTATGGCCTAACCTTTCTCACATTAAGAAGAGGCTCGTGCCCAGTAGTGGGACAGTTTAATACAGGGCTGATATTATTATATTATATAATTTTTTTTTTGCCATTATTGCAATTCATCATGCGATTTCCCTTACGAAAATATGAAATAGTAAGATATGCGATTGTTACGACTATTACAATTCTTCTATTAATACGTACTCATAGCTTTGCTATGAATACTAGTTGTCTTAATACTTATACTGTAAAAAGGGAACGGTATTTTGAGTTTGTTTGTATGTGTAGGAAGCCATATACATATAAACTGATTGAATTTTTTTAAACATTATTCCAAATGGACGTATGCTATAGGCAATTCTTCAACACGGGCATGGTTTGGGCGGGCTGCTAGTTATTTATAATTTGGCTACAGCGCATCTCGGTTGCCAGCATGGTGTGAATATGGACTTAATAGGACTAGCCATTTAAATACTACACGGTCACAAACTATCACATCCAAGATTATTAAAAATAATTAGCCTTGTTAATTTACTAAATATATTAGAATTTTGCCGCGGGCGTGCCGCGACAAAATTAATATGGCTCACACTGTTCACCATACATAATATGTATATCCTTTCCTTCTCGCTTTACTAAACGTTACATGAAAAGTAGCTAGTGATTTTAAGATGCATTAACATTACTTTAGTAGTTTCTACATAATGACGGAACAGATAGTCAGACAGATAGAAAATCCTAATACATTGTTTTAGGATCGGTGTCATAAATAGTCGAACCCAATTCGTTTTTCAAAAATATCGCCAATGCATAGTTACACACTCGCAACTATTAGAGGTCATGGATTAAATAACACACTATACAAACACTTTAACTATTTATTTTAAACTTTGACACAAGAAAGTTTTATACGTCCGTTCACTTCCAGCTCACAACAAGAAGTGACAGATAGCTAGTGGTGCTACGCCTTTTATAGCTTATCAAACTGTAAAGTATTTGACTACTATTTATATTGTATGATGTTAAAGTATACAATTACTAAGGTGCAATTATTCTAAATAGTTAAATATAATAATTAATTAATTTTTGCATATATAAATGTATATAATTCAACAGCAACAGTTTAACTAAAGTACAGTTGCATGCGAAACGCAGTTAATAACTAAATTATTTTAATCCAAAATTAACTGATTTTGGCTTAGGTATGAACTTTCAATTGACAAAATTCTGCGATTGAAGCGCAGTTATTCTTGGAGCGTCTGTCCAGATATTTGATTGTATTCGACAACAATCAAATACAAAACTTGTTTAAATTAAATTCCATTTGTTTATTCATCCAGATGATGTTTTTTCACTCGTTAAAATTGAACGATTTTATTAATTTAAATGCTTCGTCGTCTGTGAACGTTTTGTTAGTACGTACAATATTCTAACAGCACTAAATTAAACAACAACTATTGAACAAAATGTTAAACAATTGTTGTTGTTTTTTGTTCGACCAAATTTAGTGAACGGTATTCAAACAAGTGGAGTAAATACCGAATAAATGGTTGCGGTTAGAGGTCATAAGTCTGTATAGTTTTCAGTGAGCTGTAAATTGATTACAGTTGTACATAATATTATTCATCAAATAAAATAATGGCTTTTTAATAATTAGATTATATAGCCCAATAACTTAGAAGCTAAATTATTGTTTATTTTAAAGTTCAGCTTGTTTACGGCCAGACACAATTATTTTTCAATATGTCTGGCATTTCAGCAATTGACAGATTATAAGAAGTAACACAGTGCAGCACATGTAGCGTACAGTGAGATTCTTGAATAAAGTCAGGCTGCATAAAACAGTTTTAATGCAGTCACACTGTTCGAGTTAACGACTACCGGGTGAATTATAGATCATTATAGCAATACAACTTAGTGTTGTTATTGGTCGTATCATATTTTCAAACTGTTTAAATATATGATTTGCTGTTAGCAGAGCCAGCAGAACGGCGATTCCCTTTTTGATGGACTGCATGCATCTACGGCTGCTTAACTGATAGTAAATCAGGTTGGCAAGAGGTTGGTTGTCCCGTCACTTTGATAAAAAAAAGTTATGTATTTTACATACGAGCAATATTAGTTAAAAGGATATTAGGCTGAAAACACTGTTAACATTGCTATGAGCCAGCGGGCTCTCTATAGTCCTATGCATACCTATAAATGTTATATATAATAATAATAATAATAATAATATTCTACCACATACACACAACACCATCTAGCCCAAACTAAGCAGAGCTTGTACTATGGGTACTAGACAATGGATAAACATACAAATATATATACTTTTTTTTTGTAAATACATACATATAATACATAGAAACACCCAGCCCAAGACAATCATTCATGTTCATGCACACAAATGTTTGACCTGTGCGGGAATCGAACCCGATATATGATTTGTTATATGATTTATTTACCTTCAGGAATAAAGCGAGCGGTAATAAAAATATCTATAAAAGTCTACTTCCATATTAGGGTTCAAGCTCTGATCCGCGGCAGATTTACCAAACATGTAATTAATGAACACAAAGTTCAGCCAGATTTGGAAAAATGATTGGTGTATTAAACGAATTACTGTCCCATGGGAATATGTTTCTTCCTCTCAACTGAATACCTCTCAAATTCTTGATCTATGTTTCTTTTGATCGACGACCCACTGCTTACCACGGGCTGTTTTTTAACATTCATCTGCCACTGAAAGCCATGTAATTGGATGAGATTTTCTCAATAGCTGCTAGTAAGTAAGTACTACTACTGCTTAGCTATCTGTTAAAAATATAAGAGAGTTGTTTATAAGTAAGGCTGTTAGTGTGCTAAAATCGTTTAATATTAAAAGTTGAACGTAGTTAGTACTTAAACGTTCAATACTAAATTATTTCGCAGTATTTTACGACATTTGCGGTTCAACACTTTTGCATTTTAAGCTCCGACGTCGTTACTCTCGTCATAAAGTTCTACGAATCATCACCTTAATAGAAATAGTTTTCGTTTCATGGATCATACTGCATTGCGTATACTAAATATAAAAAATAAGGATTCGAAAAAACCTGAATAGTCCGAGATCGTGACTAAAAGCATTAAGCGTGTCTTTAAGAAATTTGCATTTGAAATAAAGGCGTCTCCACCCAAATCACATTACCACAATTTAAGGCCCAAAACGTCGCGTCATTTTGGTGAACACTAAACCACGCCCGTGGAATAAACTGTAGACGTATTATAACAATCGTATGCGTTTCTGCAAATCATCGTGTGATCTATCATGCTCTGTAAAACGAATGGTGCGGAAAATAACATTATCATTTTTTAATATTTAAAATGGTTTTATGTTGATTATTGTTAATTTACTTTTTAGGATTGGACAAAGCGTAGACTGACTTCTATTTCTTCGAAGAGCAGGCAGAAATGGATCACATCCCAAATTTTGAAACTACGATTTTAGGTCACACGTTATAGTAGGTGAACCAATTGCCATTTGCTGAGAGTTAAAATTCAGTACGGCTACTGATAATTTTCTAATAGAAAATCCTAATACTACTTTATCCGAAATGAGTGTCAAGTCTGGGACCGCACGCAAACGAATACCTATGGAATAATGACAATGATGTAACGGATAATTGGTGATCTTTGTCGTCAGTATTGATAATACAATTTCGTAATCTACATATCACAGTTGCTGCTGCTATTGCTGTATGAAATTAGCATTAACCTGCCAAGTCTTGCAGTACCAGACATAATTAAAAACCTATTGTGTCTTGTGCCGCTGTAACACATTCCGTTTTTTGAATATACAGAATCAGTAAAAAAAATTTTTATTGATTTTTTATTGCCATTGGTGGCAGACGAGCAAGTGGCCCACCTGATGGAAAGTGGTAACCGCTGCTCATGGACTTCAGCAATGTCAGGACACAGCAAAGCCGCTGCCTACCGTGAAAGAAGAACTCTCTTTAAACCTCGTTTGAAGAAGGACATATCATAGCGCACGGGGAACACCGAAGCTGGCAGTAACATAATAATAATATTCTACCACATACACACAACACCATCTAGCCCAAACTAAGCAGAGCTTGTACTATGGGTACTAGACAATGGATACATATATACTTCTTTTTTTTTGTAAAGACATACATATTATACACAGAAATACCCAGACCAAGACAAACATCCATGTTCATACACACAAAATGTTTGACTTCTGCGGGAATCGAACCAGCGACCTCAGGCGTGGCAGTCGGTTAGACTTACCACTACGCCATCGAGGCCGACAATATAATGTATTGGCGAAGATTTGACTGTGATCCGAAACATACCTCCTGATGTCCATGAGCGGTTATCAATGAACGTTAGACATTTCGTTGACACGGCTGTCACCACGGACAATAAAAAAAACAAATTGAATTGCCTGTTCCTATTCCTGGGGTAGGTTGAGACTTTTCTTTTACTTCGATCATAGCAAATCTCTCTGGCTTCGCAAATTCTTCATGCACGATCTTCGTGCCATTATCCTGGCTTTCTTCAGTTTCTCGGGTCTGGTCATAGAAATTTTCTCTGTTTTTCTGCTGACTATTCTATCGATCTTTTTCATTTCCTTTATAAATCAACTGATTAATTCTTTAACTCTTGCGTTTATATGCAAGAAATATGCTTCATTAAAAGCAATAAAAAGCTTGAATATCACATACATTGAATTTGTTTTTATCGCCATTGTAATTGGTGATAATGGCACTTTCTCCCCTTGTTTGTAACTAACAGTAGCAAACATATCTACTTACATAATGTCCTGAATCATGGCTCCGATAAAATCACAGATATCTGTAGCAATGACTGAGCAAGTAAAGTGCAGACTCACCAGTAGAAAAATTTAAAAGTATTGCCGTGACACGATAAAATAAGATTATCTGCGTAAGCTCTTACATCTCAAGATTAGAATTTCGAATTTATGAATTGGAAATATTGTGCTGTGTGATTCTGATCAAAAGATGAATATAAATTGTAGATAAATAATTGTAGGGCTATAATATAAAATATTTATAGCCCTACAATTATGTCTGTACTTATAAAGAGTGACCATTACATTAGAATATTATTTGACCAAAACTGTAGAGATGCCTATTGACTGCACAGATCGCGTAGTGGCTTAAGGGGTCGCTTCTCCACTGCCGCTGTTACGAGTATTGTGGCTTTGATCCCCACACGGGATAAAAAATGTTGTAATCCATAAATAGTTATCCAAGTCTGGGTGTTTTTGTGTTGGTTGTTTGGATGTTTGCAAAGTTACCAGCTATACAGGGTTTACTACATGAGTGGGAGTTGCCTTAATAAAAATTATATAGCTTTTGTTTCAAACATGAACATGTTGAAAAGACAACGTAATAACTTTTGTATACGACGCGGGTTATATGCGCGAGTAACTCATATGACTAAATGGCGCATGTAACTTACGCATGTAGCTGGCGTCTTTACTTACGTCATCTTTAAACCATCTTCAGTGAAATAAGTCATCGAATCTATTGTCGTCCACCGCACGCAGTGCCGAACGGCTTTATCTTATATATCATATCTATTAGAGAGAGATGCGGCATGAAAGTGGATATAGTTACAAGAATAGAAAAGGGTATGTTAAGCTGGTTTGGACATGTAGAAAGAATGGACGAGGAAAGACTGACTAAGAAAGTTTATAAGGCTAGTGTGAATGGAACAGTCGCAAGAGGAAAACCTAGGCGAACGTTTCTCGATCAGATCGGAGGCGTTCTGGACAAAGGCCAGGTTAAGAGCTCCTTGAACCGACGGGCGTGTATGAGGAATGTGATGAAAGTGAATGAAGCCAGAGAAGTGTGTCAGGATCGTAGCAAATGGAAATCCGTAGTCTCTGGCTACCCCTCTGGGAAACAGGCGTGAATCTATGTATGTATGTATCATATCTATATCTTACCAACTTTTTCTGTTCTTATATAACTGATAATTTATGATTCATTAGTGTACTATATATCAAAACTGAACCATCGAGGCTGTCTTTAAGATCAATTTATTCGCGTTGCATTTCTTTTTCACACGTCTATTTTATTGCCGAAGCATCCAATATTTTCCTTAATTTCATTTAGTCAGTAAATCATGAAATTCTTTACTTTTATTAAAAATGTATTGGTCATCAATCAAAGTATTGCATTTACTAAAATATTTCAAGCAATTTTCTGCCAGCAAATTAATATTGGCAGGTGTAATTAATCATATTCAAAATTTTTAAAATTAAGCATCTTTTTGATAGATGAGATGAGATGTCCTTTTTAATTATAAAATATGTTGAGCCGAGTGTAAGAACGTAATCCCATGTGACAGTATTTCAATATAAATTAGGTAATTCATGTATAAAAAGTACTAGCTTTTTAAACAAGTATTTATCCATATATTCCTTGACACGTTCAGTGAGTAATTATTAAGGACTATAAAAGGTTATTTTTCTAGGTGAATGGTGATTACGATTAAAAACATAATAAATATAGTTATGCGTAATTTCCATTTGCTTAGTGCTTTACTCTTATTTAAGCACTAGTGCTTATTCCTATATGGAATTATTATATATTGTAAAACTATTTAATATGTATACTATTACTATACTATTTATATTTATGTTTACACTTTCCCCGAATAGAAACACCCATGATTAAATTATGTTCGGGTACTTTGAAATAACTACACTGGAACATTGAGACAACTACCATCTTAGTCTCCCCGTAACCATGGCTGCTGAAAAGCAACCGAAACGTCGGGGAAAGTATAAACATAAGTATAAATAGTATAGTAATAGTATTAATAGTTTCAATAATTTAATTAGCTTAAAAATTAGTAAAGTTTAATAGTAATAGTAGTGTATCAGTTTTCAAAATTTTGTAATAGTGTCAAATAAATAACGCGATAAAATCCGTATATAGTAATTTAATTTTAACATACAATAAAAAAGGTTATTAAAAAAGAGATTAAACTTTAAATTACAAGCGTAAAATGTTGTATTTCACATCCCTAGCAATCCTTACGTTAAGATGTTTACAAAACATACGACACAATCGGTAGTTTTATTTGCAGCAAACTTCAAATCACTGTTTGTTGATAAATGCACAAGCACGAACAGTTTCGCTTGGGAAACGGACAAAAAATGTTCTAAAGGACCCAAGTCGATCCCCTTTAAAACTGTTTTCTTTTTATATCTAATGAACCGTGTAACTGCGGGCGATTGTGGATGCTGAGATTTAGCGAGGCGATGTAAGCCTAGATTCAAAGTAATAAAACTGTTATTCCACTATTGAAGAGCCTATAACATAAAAGTGAAACAACGTTTCTGTTTTCTTTTTAAAACGGTTTTCTGTTTACATCCTGTTAGGCGTATACAAAATAACAAATAAAGAAATCCTTTTTGAAGTAAAAACTTCTTTAGCGGCGTTGTGCACTTTTTTGTGATGGGTAAAAAATGTTAAACTCGCGTTAGGGCACGTGACCTGATCGAAAATTCGTAAGACGGAGGGAGAATTGTCATGATAGCGTATTTTACCACATAAATGATAGTACTTTTATACTGATAATTAAAGCAATTCGTGCAAAATTATTCCCTAACCATTCCAAAATATCAAAAATGCACAACGTTAATGTTCAAGTTTTCACTTCTGCCGGCACTCTCGGAGTGCAACCCGTTGATTTTTTTTTATTAAGACTACTGTCGCGCTAGGGTTAATTCCTGTGTAGTGGGGGACTTTACAAACATTCTAACAATAGACACAAAGAACATCCAGACTCGGAAGACCTGTTTGTGGATCACACAATTTTTTGGCAGTGGCGAGGCGACCACTGACACTATTGAGTAATTCGAGCAGTCAAATTTAAAGATTAGTGCATTATGTCATTTTAATTATAATCAATCCTTTGTTGTTTTTCAATAATCATATATATTATCGGTATAATTACTTTTAACGTTCCCATAATGGAGAGATAAACGCCCTACGATTTTCACCGGCAATCAATTGAGTCCTTTGGTTGTCTGTGCACAGAAAGTCATACTTCTTAGAATCTAGGAGACAACTGGGCCCAACTTTGTCTCAGTTGTCATTAACATGTCATAGTCGCGAATTCACTTGAAGTCGCCATTTGCCGGTTTAGAAGCAACCGGTCGTTGCCACCTCTCTGTGAATTGACCCCTTAATATTAAAGATTATATTTGTTGCACTTTATGTTAAAGCCATCGATAATTATTTTTTACTAGTTGCATATAGATGATTTATTAAAGTTAATACCTATGTAGACTTATTTAAGAGCAGATAATAATTTTAAAATCAATAAAATATGGTATCTATACGCCACGCAAATATTTATAACTACAGCTTTAACAAAATAGTTTAACAATGAAACCATAAACAGAAGCAACAATAAATAAAACAGAAACCAACTTTTCCGTTCAAACCTCATAAAGTTTAGGCAAAATTAAACAGCAGATTGCGGCGCTAAGCGGCAACTAATTAATAAAACTTAAAATCTAGAACTCGTCTCATTTTAATAATAATTTCAAAATTCAACTACGTTTTATTAAACGGGCGGACGTCAAAGCCGAATAAGGAGACAGATTTGAAACCCCGAGACGTCATTTTCTTGAAATTGCTCTTTCTAGATGCAAATACGTATTATCAGTCAAGAGTCAACTTAGGTCATGCCGCAGATGTGTCCTCAGATCTAGATACGAAAAGATTTTATTTAAAGTGCTACTATACTCGGTTTGGTACAGATATAATGCTTCTGTTTATGAGGAAATTGAACTTGTGCAATGTATAACCTAAATATGTGGCCATTTTGAACGTACGAGCGCATAGCTAATAAAATTCTTGTTAGTCCATGACATGTTTACTTTCTTAAGGTAAACAAGTCATGCTACTTGCATTTATTACACCCTACTATAAACCAATCTCAAATATTCTAACTAGCGACTATTGAGAAAACAATTACTTATTAACATTACGAGACGTTGAGCGTTATTTGAATAATAGCTAAGTAACAGCGGCGGGCGTTTGATTAAAGATTAAGCGGCTTTGAATATTGAATAACGCCAGTACAACTGGTACCGTAACAATTTCGACAATTGAAAATTGTTACATTGCTGTAAAATTTATATGTCATAAGTTAGAATTTTAACAAAAGACGACCCTATTGCTCTCTACTGGGCACAGTTCTAGACTCCATGTTGCCAATTAGAAATTCATGATAGAATAACACTTTATCTGATTCGAACTACTACTATTAAACCTACCACGATGTTCCTCGACATAATGTGAATCACTTTCACATGCAATCGCGACTCAGCCGAGGTTTCGACTTTACATGAAACTACACTACACATTTTAAAACTTTAATTTTTGCTCTACTGTCCCCTTGTGGGGGGACGAAGGCACGACACATAGGTGCGCGTGGGAATACGCACGCCACCTCTCGGACCCGGAGCTGATCAGGTGGCGGGCAGGCTCACGAAGCCCATCACCCCCCGGTAAAACCTCATGGTGGCTGGAGGTTGTCCCGCGCCCTCCGGCACCCGGTTTTGCGGTTAGAGAGAGGGTTCAAGCGCTCTCTCTTCTGCGCCGCCGCCTCTTTGATGGAAATTAGGCGACGTCGTTCCATGATCTCTCGCTCTGGACCATAGACTGAACTACGGCCGGGAGCGAGAGGGCAACCATACCGACTGCCGCGATCAATTTAAGGCGCTGCGATGCCTAGGCGGGGTATTCCGCCAAAGTGTGCAACACCGTGTCCTCAACAACATCGCGGCAGTCGCCGCAGTGGTGACAACCGGAAGTCTCTTGCCGGCCTATGCAACACAGGAACCGGCCAAAGCAACCGTATTTTCTGTACTCCTGACAACGTGTATGCAACATTTCATAAAACTTGGTCGAGTAGTTAAGGCATGAAAGCTTAACAAACAGCAAACTAACTGTCGTTAGCATTTATAATGTTACTAGTTAGTCATCGGGAACAATTTAATAATTCTTGATGAAAGGTACCCTATGTCTTTTCTGTCATCGAAATTACAAGATGATCGGTCGAGTAAGGCGTGAAAGCGTAACAAACAAACACTCATTCGCTTTAAAATAATAAGTTAGAATTTGGATTAGGATAATATAAGTTAAGATACCGAATTATAAATTAAAATATTTTAAAACATACTATAAATTATACGGTTCATGCTTGGTATGAAGTGATGAACATTTTTGGCCATAATCTATAATATAATATTAATAATATAATATTCTACCACATACACACAACACCATCTAGCCCAAACTAAGCAGAGCTTGTACTATGGGTACTAGACAATGGATAAATATACATATATACTTTTTTTTGTAAATAAATACATATTATATATAGAAACACCCAGACCAAGACAAACATCCATGTTCATGCACACGAATGGTTGACTTGTGCGGGAATCGAACCCGCGACCTCATGCCTGGCAGTCGGTTACACCAACCACTACGCCATCGAGGCTATCGAGGCTACGCCATCTATGTTCTCATGCTTTGCAAGAGCTGTATAAAGTTACCAGAAGGAGTATATAATATATACCCCGCTATTATAAACCATAAGTACACTACACAATACTAAATTAAACTATTGGAGTATGCTCATAGGATAGGTACAGAGTACCTAATGTACATATATTCTATCAAGAGTTTGATTCATCATAGTAAATATTAAATAGTAAGATTATCTAGCTACGAAATAAACTGGGCTGCACTCCAAAACTTTACGTATTGCCATTGCCTCAATATTTACACTTCGTAAAGAAGAACAAAATGCTATATATAAAATATCGACCATCGAATTACAGCCCGGATTAAAAAATCTCTGCAGAATGCAAGCTTTGTCTGTGCCCCGGAATGGATATGAGAAAGGTTTTGTCCAGCCTCCCGTTTAAAAATGTATAAGAAATATTTCTGAATACAACTCCAGAAAGCTGTTAGCAAACGAAGTTGAAATTTATTTCCAAGTTTTAACTATACAAATAAGTTCTTAATAACTAAAGCAATGCCATTTTCTCAGTCCGGGTAAACCAACAAAAATTGTCGTACAAAAGAAGCGAAGTCCAATTTAAGAGGAGACGGGAACTTATTATTCCTTATTCCATCCTATTTTTCTCAACAAGAGAAACTAATCTAAAGAAAATTTTCGAGTCCCTGTGAAGAAAATAAGCTTATAAGGAAGTGCAGTTTGCTTGCACGAATACCGCCTAGGAATGCCGGCTGGCAACAAACTTTAAATTAAAGTTTTTCAAGGAAATAAGAATTTCCACATTTCCATTCGGCCCGCGGGGTGTTAATAATTAAGTTTCAGATGCACAAAGTTCCTCATGTTTATCGTACACCTTAAAACCACACATATACTGCATCTCCTGTGGAACTATTTACTACGCCTGCACATTGACTATTGTTGCGACTTTAAATTGTTCAGATGCTAAATATTGAATGTCACAGGGATAGATTACCTCAATCTTACCCAACGCTCAGGGCTCGTGGCCCAGACACAATCCTCTTTTTATTTTGTCTGGTTATCTGCTCATAAATTGAATAAATTGTGTCAAAGTAATTGACGCAAAAACCGTCACACTGGCAAAGTACACTTTTGTAGATCACATATCTACGAAAATGACAAAAATGTTAGTATTCCGATTTTTCACACAATCTTTACTTCTGCCTTAAGCATTAACGTGATAAATTCTTTGTGTACTTTGAATAACTATGCTATAACATTTTAACATTCATTCCACTACTATTACTTATCACAAGCAGTACAGGTTGCGTCGTTTATTTCCAACAGTTCTATTTAAGATGTCTGAATATAAGTGAATCGTATAAAGCGCAACATTTGTTTTTATATGCCCATTAAAACCAGGAAATGTTATACCTTAAAGAAACTTTTCACATTTAATCACGCATTTAATCAATTCACGTGTTTATAATACGAAAATCTTTTAATAAACAAAGTTAGCTTCTTCAACAAGTTCCTCAGTTAATTTTCGCCGTCTCATATATTCTCATACAAAATTTTGGCGGTCTAATAAAGTGTAGCTAACATAATGTTTATTTCTACTTTTTCCGGTACCTGCCAATATTCTATGAAAATTTCTTTTTGTAATTTTTCTTTATTAAATAGCTGGTACTTTCTCTTCTAAAAATGTATTCTAATTCTAGAACAGTAATTCCAAAAGTGGCGTATAAAGATTACAGGAACTGACGAGGAAAGATGATTAAAGATACTCATTTGTTCCTAGTCTTGAGGACCCGCGATGTTTTTGTTTGCACACGCGATACCTTGAGAAATAATTCTTTAGAAAATAGGCTTATTTTTAAAATAATGGTTTAAATCCTCAAAAAACAACAACAGTTTATTTAAAGCTTTTTTATCTTAAATCACATATGTACATTGTGCAAATTGGCACATGTCAGTCTATCGAAGAAGTGCCTACTCTTTTGAAAACTACTAACTTGCAGACTACGAATTTTCACAAGCTATTTCCCTATTTTCCTTTTCTCATTTACTTATAAATCTGAAAATACTTTTTATATTATTGTTTCCAAAATATTATAAATTTAAATTAAAATAAATATTATTGTTATAAATTTTGAATTTTAGCCCATGTTTGCTTTACGAAAAATGTAAAATAGAAATTGAGCAAAAGTGATACGAGGTGGTAACAAAAATTATTAATTTATATACGAAACGGTAGTTCTCCTTACTCACTGCATACAAGTAATTAATGCCTGTCCGTGCGGAAAATTACTACAGATCTTCAATTACTTTAAAAGTATTAATCAAAAGAGAAATTGCAATGACCTCTCCAGTTGAAAGTACTAACTAATACAGCAAATGCACAAATCGCATAGCTCTTCATGCACCGTTGGTTAACATCGGACGGTAATGCATCTCCCCTATCGGTACATTTAATATCATACATTAACTTTAATGGATTGCCCATTTTGTTATTACCTTTAAATTTTTTCTTTCTATTTATTGGCCATTTACATTATTGGGCTTTGAGGTTGTCTATCCTAAAATTATGGATACATTTCATAAATATTTTTTATCAAAATAAGGAAGGAGGTGGAAAAATACATTGGGTTATGTTTCTGATGCTAATATATTTGTGTACTCTTTTTCTATCCCTCGTAATTGATTGGTGCATTTCTTTTAATGATATCTCACAAAACACAAACAGCTGTCATACATGAGAAAAAAACTTAGAATTGTTGAGGGCATTGAAACTGTGGACTAAAATATACCCAGACTTGCAGTAACCACATATCTGTTATGTACATTAGTATATGTATCTTGCGTGATTTGTAACTAATGATGCTATTACTTTACCAATGCAATCCTTTAATATTCGTGTGATATCGATATCATCAACAACACAATATAACCATACCAGCATTATATAATAGACACTCATAAATAAAGCAAACTGTCTTTTGAAAGTTATTGCTTTTTAATCATGTTTAATTCGATTTTTATAGCATTTACATATTCCATAGGCAAGGAGCATTAAGGTTTGCAAAAAGTTTATAAAAGGTGAATGTTCACATAAAAGGAAAAAAATATAACGTCATAAGCAAAACATAGTATATTATTGGTTACTTATATATTATGTGTCTATTAGCTATATTGTACAATTAATCAACATGTTTAGAACAATTGCTTTCTTCGTATGTTCTCATACATATATACATAAATAGATTCACGCCTGTTTCCCAGAGGGGTAAGCAGAGACTACGGATTTCCATTTGCTACGATCCTGACACACTTCTCTGGCTTCATTCACTTTCATCACATTCCTGATACACACCCGTCGCTTCAAGGAGCTCTTAACTTGGCCTTTGTCCAGAACGCCTCCGATCTGATCGAGAAACGTTCGCCTAGGTTTTCCTCTTGCGACTGTTCCATTCACACTAGCCTTATAAACTTTCTTAGTCAGTCTTTCCTCGTCCATTCTTTCTACATGTCCAAACCAGCTTAACATACCCTTTTCTATTCTTGTAACTATATGTTCTCATATTATATATAACATTATTAATTATACCATTTTCTAAATATATATTTTGGTATATGTAAATGGATATCTTAACTTCTTTGCAATTGACAATTCAATTTTAAAACAAAATTTACCATTTTTTAGCTACAAAGGTAATCGCAGTATCAGAAGAGTTTTTACAATAGGCTTTTGAAGAGCTATTTTCTTCTTTGACGTGTGAGAATAGAATATAAAGAATTGATGGTTTATATTATCTATTGTCGTCCAAACGTTTTCCTTTGGGTAATCATTCCATAGCATTTCGATACAATTCGGAGTACCTAACCATCACCGTAAAATAGTGAATTGGAAATTTATTGTTTATTCAAAGAGACTATAGCTTTATTGTCTCACGGGAAATTAAATACTGAGATGTAAAAGCATACTTAATAGCTTTTGTTTTATTGATGTGAATTCTCGAGGCGATGGCGAAATATTGATGAATTTTTTTTATTTTAATGTATTGATGTACATTTATCTGAATTTATAATATGTTTGTATTACTCGAACTTATCCCGCGAGGATAAAGTATTATCGATCAATTTCAAGCAACTGTCTATGCACTAGGTGTAATATTGTTTTTATTTCTACTTTTTATGTAATATAACAAGCCTTTGTTTGATACATACATTTTTTAGTAAAATATGACTTATCTTGCCGGTATCTTCTTCGAGAGTGCACCTTACGGTAAAGTAGACAAACTATCCATTCGGCTTAAAGTACATCATGAACATATAATGTGTTATACGTTGTATAAACATAACATCAGACGGACTACAGACCTGATGTTTATAAACTAGTATTGCTGCAAAACAGTGGTTAAGTACTTCTTATATCCAGCTTTTGAAGCTGTAATAAGCATTGCTGAAATACGGCTTAGCTGACTTCATACATAGTCAAAATGTATGCATGGTAATTCATGGTTATCAGACTAACCATACAATTATCTTCTTCTTCATGCTTAATTATCTTCTTTTTCATATCCGAATCAATTCGAGATTGAAGTTTGTTTTTTCAGATCGAACCGTTATTTTAAGGTATCGTAACTATTACAAATGGCTGTGTTACACTACCTATGATACATCGAAAATACAGACAAACATAGTCTCACACTTATACCCTTAAATGAGTAACCAGTTCGCCAAAAATTGTTTGTGGTCCCACTTAATAGGACGCGAGTCTATTATTGTCTACCAGTTCTATACTTCGTGCTACTACTGAAATTACTTGACAAACCTAATACTTACCCTTTGCCCGAACTAAAAATCGAAACGAAGACTGCGCGGTAATCGCATCACTATCACTGCAACAACAGGGCTTTTTATTTAAGCTACGAGTATAAGCTTCGGATAAACAATACAAGACCAACTTTCCTTACGAACTGGTAATCAAACTAAAACTGAACTGAACAGTCAGCAGCTGCGATAGAGATAATTTTACGAGAGACAAAGACTAATATCAAAGTTAAAATATATTTATATTTATTTAACTACTTAGATATACAATTTCAAAGTCCTAATAATAATTGTAATTTTCTTCAAACGAAATGAGATAGCTACATAACAGTTTGAATCATTTCCATTAATATTATCTGCTCTAACAACATACACGAGATATAACTGAACTATATCCCAGGCATTGGAAAACAAATCCTAAAACACAAATTCTCTGTATTATTCTAGACTGTTAGTTCAAACTGTATAAATACAATTATTATTGTATTTCTATACTGACAATTAGAAATAATGCTTTACACAAATTCTTAAGAGCATTGGTTCCCCAGTCTTCTATGCCGCTTAGTTTTAGGTTCTAGTTAAAAAGTGGGTGACAGGGGAATTTGGTATGGTTAACGTATTAATGAAGGCAGTTCTAATACAAAGCAGTGTACCTACAGTTCCACACTGCAGCAGGCCGAATGAAGAAGTACCATCGACCCACAAAAGATCGCAGCCAAATAACTTTAAGTTGTGCTCTTTCAGTGAGAAGAAGATCAGTGGCTTAATTCTCGAGCGTTAGCAAGTGGCGACGAATCCTTTTCCTTCCATTCTTTTGATTTTTTTTTCTTTAAATATACAACTCCCGCACTAAGAATAATATCTGTGGTTCATACAAATTTTGGTCCCGATGGGATTCGACCCCAAAACGGCGCTGTCAGCAGCGGCGCGAGGCGACTTAAATCACTACGCCAACCGTGCAGTCAAATTACTCATAGGATCACCGGCATGTGATTACTTGTATGCCACCTTTGTAATGTAGGATTTCAGAAGCCCGGTGAATTGCCGTAAATCTTAGAGTTCGAAAAAATGGTTTTTAAGTAATATGCAAAGGTCACGTAATAACCAAGACCTTGAGCTCAGAGGTCAAAGGTCATAGTCATTACGGGGGTATATCGACAACCTTGTAGTTACCTTACAGTTGGCAGCGATTTGATTGTGATACCATGACATTCTGTAATGCCAGAAGAACTCAGCCGGTTTATGAGCGGCGTTTACCGCTTACCATCGAGTGAGCCGCTGACTTCTGCGGGTTAAAAGGAAATAAAAATACATTTCTTCTAGAAAAAAAGTTACTACGATAACCATGTGTGTACATAGCCTAAAAGACGAATATATTTGTTGTGAAATATTCATGAATGCAAACGAAAATGATTGTTTTTTGTTTGACACGAAAATTAATACATACATACATAGATTCACGCCTGTTTCCCAGAGGGGTAGGCAGAGACTTGTTTCCATTTGCTACGATCCTGACCCACTTCTCTGGCTTTATTCACTTTCATCACATTCCTCATACACGCCCGTCGGTTCAAGGAGCTCTTAACCGAGCCTTTGTCTTTGTAAAAGTAATATACCTACAATTTAACCTATTGAGTCGCAGCGGCAAAACGGCGGCTAGTGACAATAGATTTTTAATTATGTCTCGTATCCTAAGACTTGACAGATTAAAAATCATATTATCTAACAAGGCAAGAATCAAACAAATTAAAAAAAAAACATGAGTTACATTGTCAGAATATCTTATATATATACTAGCTTCTGCACGCGGCTCCGGCTGCGTGGTACCTACATCAATAAAAAATAGCCTATGGACGTCCCCAGGTTTTAAACTACCTCTGTATCAAATTTCATCCAAATTAGTTAATGGTTTAGCCGTAAAGAGGTAATAGACAGACAGACAGACAGAGTTACTTTTGATTTTTTTATATTAAGTAAGGATATATGATTGCGTAGGTTTGTTACACGCTGCTATTTTCTCTACTATTATTTTTACATCATCGTTAATATAATCGCCATCGGATTTCCGAAAGCGTCGTTTTGTAAGGTTTTATATATTGCAATGCTGCGGTGCCTTTTTATCACATCGTTCTGATATTGAAGCACGTTTTAACACTAAATTCTTACCGTGGGCCATTTAGCGGACTCGCGTCGAACTCGCGGCCCGCTACGTTTTACGGCCCGAGCTTGCATTATTGAAGCACCCCTGTATATGTAAGTGAAGAATCTTAATACATATGTGAAATTATTTATAGAATCCTCTTCTCAGATGGCGTGAGCGCAGCTTCAGTTTCCCAGCTTAAGTCTGTTTGTTTTAATAAATTTATAAGGCTTTATTCAGTTTAAAGTTTACTCATCCGCAGAGCCAAACGCCTCTGGGATTTCTATGGTCAATTAATTTACAACTGACTCGAGTTTAATATATAACAAACCAATTACTAACTAACCAGCTTGTATATTAGAATGTTTTCATAAAGAAACATAAATGGCTGGTATTTTCGTAATTAGCAACAGTACTTTAACATGAAACAGTTAATGTATTGAGCGCACAGAAATCAAAATAATTAGGCTTGATGGAATTTCGTTACGTGACTAAACACATACGTATACGTTAAAATTTCCATGGCACCGTTAATTTACTATTTTTTGTACAATTTACTTTTAGCAGCACACGCAATCCCGCGGCGTGGCATGTCAATAATGACATTATTTTACTTTATTATATTTCTGTTCTCACGTTAGCACAACAAAATATAGAGCGCAATAACTTCAAATCTGATAAATGTATTAACTTCATTACTGGTACATTTCTTTGGACACGAACACAGAAATCCTTTCATTTACGGAAATTGATAAGCGGCCGACTTTGGAAGTTATACAAAAGGTGCGGTAGAAAAAGTCTGGTGGCCTCGCAATTTTTCCCTAACTGTATTTACCTGAGTAATAACTTTGAGCGAAGTTTTTAGGCCCGCGTGGGAGAGCCGTGGCGAAACTTCGCAAGGACTATTTGGAAAAAATGAAACTAAATCATATTAACGTAGTCGACGAGTTGCTCTGTGGTTGTGTTTCTTTAATTTGAATATTGGACCCGCACTCCACTCGGAGTTTTGACTAGATTAAACTTTTATCCGGAATGCAACGTTTTAACAAATATTTGCGCGAAGTATCTCTAGCAACAGTTTATATGAATAAAGATAATACATTTCGGTTATGAATATGCTAATTATACATAATATTAATATTTATGGAAGGCAACATGTACATTATATTTAATGTGTGTATACATGTAAAAATAATAAAATCGTTACATTTTAGATACCTATAGATATTGAAATGGAATTAGACATTTAAATATAAATCGAAATTGTAGAGCGCTCTGGGATTCACACAAAAAGCGGGTAGTGTAATGAAAATCGACGTGTACACAGATTAGAGTTCCGATCACTGGACGATGGAAATTTGGTGCAAGTTACAAAAAGATGCGATAGGCAGACCGTTTTTGTTCTGGTCTCGTAATAAAATACATAATATGTACAAAATTGTTTCGACAAACGATTCCTAAAAAACGTCAAATGTCATCTATCCATTTGATGGCTTCTTTTGACGTGTATTTTATGTTCGGAAAATACTATTTTTGATATTTATAACACTGAGAATAGATCGGAATTTGTCCTCTGATTTCTGGTATTTTCATAAATTATATTCTATTATAAATAAAACTTACGTGATCGCATCATATTAACTGAAAATCTTTGTATTAATCACAACGTGTTTTTTCAGAAACTAATAATGCCATATTTATGTCCATACTCACGACATATAGAAAAATAATAATAATGTTTATTTCTCTTTACATAAAACATGCCTTAAATAATTATTACACAGTGTTTATTTATACCTACTTACATATGTAATAATAGCTAGCTAGCTATATAGCTACGGTCATGGTCTGAAATTTGTGAGGAACTGGTGTCTGAGTTAGGCATAAGAATACCTGTATCACAGATCACTTATTAATTTAAATAGATATCATATTATACCGAAAATAATAGATAATGGCATTCCACATTCAGCTCACTCATTAATGCGGTGTGAATTTGTATTCACCCGCTATAACCTCTAGCCTGTACCATTCGCCGTGCGCCGGACAGTTGGACACGTATAATAGGAAGTTATTTCTTGCACTACCGACTGACTTACTCCATTTCTGCATCAGACACTATAATGAGATAAGAAACACGGACATTTGGGTCACTATACTTTTTGTGAACCGTGTGAACATAGCGAATAAAATAGAACCATTACGTATTAACAATTGATATTCTATATTGGCGCTGTGTTTTGTTTCACGTATTTAATACTTAGTTTTCTATACGATAATTTTGATACTATTCATGAATATAATTTTATTATATCTGCTAATGTGAAATCCATGTTCCGATGTTGTCTCTGATTATAATTTAGACAGCATTACAATTTATTGTGCTTATTCGGTATACATTTTAATTATTATTCATATTATTTTGTTGTTTAATTTCCAATGTTAATTTGAAATCTATGACGCACGTAATGTAGGTAGTAAATTATCTAAATGGCGTTGATAAACTATCTATCCACGAATCTCCAGTTGGAATTACATAACAAGAGCAAAGTTGTTAATAACACTGGCCAGTGAGAAATATTAAAGGCTTAAAAAGCAATAAAAATAATAAAAGTTGCTCGATAATGTTCGGTTTTAAAAAACAATCTTTCTGAATTTGCACGCAAGCTAGCCTAGTATATTTCCAAAATGGCATATAACATTTAAAAGGTTAAATAAACAACTACAACCAAAAACATAAACAATAGTAATTGACTCAAATTATTTACAAAACTAATCCTAGTTTTATAGCCATCCATGCTTAAACAGGGTTCGCGAAAAAATCTTATAAGGTTGCAATCAGGTCGGCGCGAACAATTTATTTCCCTTGAGTGTCGGTACATATGTGCTGACTCCGTGTTCAGACACGCCCTATTTGTTCAGCTGATGAGCCCCAGGACTAATTCAGGAGGTAGCTAGACAAACATGACTGCAGGAAATGTTGCTACATATTGTATGTACCAGTTCGCATTTCGAGTAAAACTGTTTAAATTTTGTTTAAGGTGATGAAAAGTTTGTCTGGTTAGTTTATTTGAAAATGGTTGTTTCTGTGTAATTATGATAACGCGGAATGTAGGGTGATAGTTCATACTTTTGTTGTAATAGCGTTATTACACTGTAATATAATTTAGTATTAATAACTATAGGCAGAAGAAGTGAGTTGAATTGACACACTTATACTATTATTGTATTGATAGGCCAATGTATATAAAATTTAACATGTTAGATGATAGATTTTTAGAAATGTTATAATGATCGGAGTAAGTTACAAAGTTGACTTTGTCTTCGCTTAAGGTACAAAATTATGTATAAATTTGTAGCCGTAGAAGCGTAATGTATAAGATTGTTACGACAACTAAAAACAAAGA
The DNA here is from genome assembly GCA_963564715.1 of Catocala sponsa. NCBI lineage: Eukaryota > Metazoa > Arthropoda > Insecta > Lepidoptera > Erebidae > Catocala > Catocala sponsa. Next base: position 11,359,212 of record OY751338.1, read on the forward strand.
GTTAGGTACTTCATTCATGGTATCAGTATAGATTATATGTCAAGTGCTATAGTGAATACACGTTCAGATGCAAAACTTAACAGTCAAAAATGTTTTGTGTCATAAATTATAAATGCTATTTAATGTAAAAGGTACGTGTAACTATTTGCAGAATTATGATTACAATCCACTTCCTAAGTACCCTAACTAATATTATAAATGCGGATTTAAGTTTATTCGCTTGTTTGTGACGCTTTCACGCCTTAACTACCCGACCGATCATCATTAATTTCGCATGCACGCTGTAAGGGCATAAGATACTTCCATCCAATAAAAAGTATTCTTTCCGAGGAATAAAAAGTATTGACATAGTCTACATTATCGCGAGCGCATTGTGCCTAGGTCAGAAAATAGTCTTTTATAAAAAGGCTGGTAGACGAGCTCACGGATATAGATTGACCACTTTTCAGAAGTCACAGTTAGAACGTGGCTTTAAAACGTGTTTATTTTTAGGATGCTACCGACTGCGAATTTTACGGCGTCGCTTTTTATATTTTTTTTGTAAATAGAAATAAACCGTTGAATAATATAAATATTTATCTTCCAACGGTTTATTTATTATTTTCAATAAATGAATAGGTAATAATAATATCTAATCAAAATACTTACTTTAGCTAAATCAAAAGGTTTTATTAATTTTGACTCATGTATTATCGCACCTTTGTGTCATATAGTCATATGCTATATCACGGAGAAGTATATACAGGTATATTAGACTCACATTTCACCTGCTATAATTTTACGTGATAGAGGCATATAGTTGTCTACCGGCCATAGTTCCCGAACTGTCAATCAGTAGTAGCCTGCATTCTCTCTCATCTGAGAATTTCTTGACAGAAAAATCCATCATTACTTTGCCCGGGCGATGCACCGAACGGAGTTTTCACGCTACTGAGTCCTCGTGCGTTTATTACCGCTACAAATAAACAACACTGCAGAAAAATTCCATACACTAATGTCTCAAAGAGTACTGAGACATGTTCGTAAGATACAATACGTTCACTAGAAATTAATCACTGCGATATGAATCTGACAACAAAATAAACATCCTACTGTTCCCATTTTCGTTTGTTTACCTTTGATGGTCAAATAAAGTTCAACAAATTTCCTTATCTGAATCGCCTTGGATGTTTTCCAACTAGTATTTGATTCCTCTTGTTTCCCAACCATTCATTTCAGTAAATTTCCTTGGTGGGGTACTTTTGATCCGATTTCTAATCTCCACTTCAGATTTTTTATGGTCGTTGCTTTCAGAACGAGGTTATTTTACGGAACAATGCGAAGTGCATCTTCGTTGCATCTCTTGGGAAGTACGTCTTTAAAAATAAATAGAAATGGAACCACTTCAATTATTACAACTGTTTGTAAGGAGTGCATTTTGTATTAGCATTTAATAAGGTCTTTCTGTGTTTGTCGTTGCTATTTCTCTGTTCTTTTCCTGGAACCACTATCAGGTACTATTTCTAGATTGATGCAAATGGAAACTTGTATTTGGAAATGAAAGTTACTGGAAAACATTTTATTTACTTTGTTGCTAGCTTATAAAATATACAGAATATTTTTTAGGATTTTTTCGCTAGCGTTAACGTAAAAGTCAAAGCTAAAACAAATTATTTCATAAAATGTAAAACGTTTCATGGAATCGTTAATTATGTAATAGTATAATAAAATACACTAAGTTTGCCGAGTCGCGGTCTCCACTCAAGAACACGCTTACCCCAGCGGTTGTCTGTTCTTCGCGCAATATGGCCAGCCCACTGCCACTTCAGCTTGCTAATTCTCTGAGCTATGTCGATGCCTTTGATTCTCTGTCGGATGTATTCGTTACGAATCCTATCCTTCAGAGAAACTCCGAACATAGCTCTCTCCATAGCTCGCTGAGCTACTTTGAACTGGTGGACCAACCCTACCGTAAGTGTCCATGTCTCGGCTCCGTAGGTCATGACGGGTAGCATGCACTGATTAAAACTTTCGTTTTCAAGCATTGCGGTATGGATGACGAGGACTCGGCGTAGTTTCCCAAATGCTGCCCAGCCCAGCTGGATCCTCCTCCTGGCCGGGAGGCTCGAAATTGTTTTTACCTAACTGCAGAATCTGCCCGAGGTAAGTATAGTATTCGGAAACCATTTCGAGAGGGTGACCATGTACGACGATCGGTCTTGGATCAATGTAGCCATTGATCATGCCTTTCATTTTATCCAAATTCATGCCAAGACCGATACGTCGCGAGGCTGCAGCTAGGACGCCCTCCGACCAGGTGGGATGACGATCTGCGAAAGACTGCAGGCAGATGCTGGATGCAGCAAGCTGAAGACAGGGCGCTATGGCGCTCTTTGGAGGAGGGCTATGTCCAGCAGTGGACTATTATAGCCTGATGATGATAATAAAATAATTGCCCGGTCGCCTTGCCGGGATATGAACCCCACTTGGGACAAAAATGTTTGTGGTCCACAAATAATTATTCCGAGTCTAGGTGTTCTTTGTGTACGTTCTTTGTTCTTTGTTTTACTCCTATGTTTTACTTTTACCTGATTACTAATTTTGCTCGCAAAACATGAAATTTTTTATTATATACGCAACCTATATTAATAGTCCGAGAGGAAGCGCTGCATTTTTTATGGAGCTTTTATATCTCTTCCTTTTTTTAGTGTCGATAGAATATTGCAAACTCTCGCAAAAAACGTGGACTGCCACGAGCAATATAGGGCTGGATGTGAGAAATATCGAAGCTAACTACATATATTTTACGAGTATATAGATAATTTACATAACTTTTAAAATAGCAGTCGTAACTCCAATAGTTTGTTTACAAATATACTTTATCCAACATCCGTTTTAAAACAATAGACAGATAACAGTTGTAGCCGTCTCAAGTTTCAATATGCACGCAGCGCATATCCCGAAGCCATCCAATCTCAAAAAGGGAAGGAATTAAATTTATTATTCTAGTATCCGAGGAAACGCGTATTCTACCTGTTCGTCTTAAAGTTGCAGCAAGACACTTTAATTTCCCCTGGGTAGTTGGAGAGAGGAGCTCATAATTCATGCCGAGTTAACATTTTGTCAGTTCGCATTTGTTGCTTAACACGAACACATGCCTCTTCTTTGAACTTTAATTTCGTCTTTGGAACGTTTTCTTGTTGCCCTAATTAAGTGCCGTCAACTTACAAAGAGGGTTTTGAATTTTGATTAAGTTAAAGCATTTTTGGGTTAGCGAGGTCCGCCTGGGACTTAGTTCGGAAGACTCTTGAGACTTTAAATATTATATTTTAGTTACATTCATAAAATTTGTATTTATTCGTCTGACCTATGATTCATCTAAGAAATACATTAAATGTAATATCTACTACTACGATATATATTGTTATAATTTGTAAAATATATTTGATTGTAGCTCTACTTTAAATAACGTAGGTATCTGGACTTTGTATACGTCAAATTAAATTACTATGTGGTTGGTTATATGTAATTACGTTAATTCCGATTATGTTATTTTTGTTTGTTTTAGGAGTTGATTTTCAATTTCCAATTTTCTTCTGCATATTTCCTTAACCCTTTAGGCGATGGATGTATTTTTGTTTTAATTGATATTGGTACTAATGGGACAACAATATCATTAATTCGGAAGTAATAGCTCACGTCCAGTAAGGAAAAGGTTTTCTCTATTGCTAAATACTCTATAACCAAAAATAACGATACTTGGCAACATTGTTATTTTCCTAGTCAACCTGTTATTGCAGAAAAATAAACAACTACAATAATTGCACTTACACATGAAAGTTGAGTATTTGTCAGTTGCCGGCTGTAAACAACTAGAAAAGTTTTACCAACACAAACTTCTTGGCACAAATTACAAATGCACCAATGAGCTGTAGAGATACAATGTTGGCTTATAACTCCACCAACATTTGTACAGCGCCACAATTGCACTTTCAAATATTTACTCAGGTTAATTAGTGTACTGAGAGTCTACGGTACAAACAGCATACTATGTATTTGTACTTTACCCCTAAAGTTTAATGAATCAATGATTTGGTTTGACCCTCCTGTATGTTGGTTTGTTATTTATTGATGTTGCTAATCAGACAAATGGCTAATCCATTACGTATACAGTCCACTAAAGCCGTCCAATGATGTGATGAGTACGGGAATAGCCCGTAAATGGATGTGTCGGTTTGAGAATAGTTCGCGAAATGTAATGGAAGTGGAACGTTTATGTGTGATTAACTTGTCAAATAATGCGAAGAGAATTACTGCTGTTGAGTACTGGTTTATTCCTGAGTCATATTGCTATGGTTTAAATTTAAAACTGCTGTAAAACAATCCAACTATACTCGAGAGCATTTTTAATTTAGAAATAAAGGCGTTTATTGCCTAAAAAGTGCATTACATACTAAAGTTAAAAAATAAAAAGAGGTCAGATTTTATTTTGAGGACATTTTTGGAATACAAAGTATTCAAAATATCAAAATAGAGTGCCGATCCAGTCTTAGTATCACATATATCATAAATGGTATACTACTGAATAAAAAAACGCTAAATATGAATAAAATTGACATTAAATTTATTAGGCTAGACCGGCGCTTTGTATTTGATCATATTTTGCTACGAGTGAGAAGAGGCCCGTGCCCAGCAGTGGGACAGTTTATTACAGGGCTGATATTATTATATATTATATATAGCTACGAGAAGTGGCCTTTTGGTTATAAAAATAATCTAAATTCTTTAACTTTTTCTAATATTAATTATCTTGGCTCAGGCTATGATCTAATGACATGGTCAAATATATATTATCGACAAACCTTATAATGTGAACAAAGCTAATGATAACAGATCGAGCAGTAGACTACATGCAACCCTCGCCTCACGCTAGAATAATCCAATGACACAATACCCGACCCAGGAATCGAGCCCAAGACCTCATGTGTAGTGTATACGATATTGTATAGTGTAAACAACTTTGACTGGCTTGATGTCGCAACGGTAGTCAGTTGCGTCATCAAGCCAGTTAAGTCGTTTCTTACCTTATGTAATAAGTTATGATTTTTATTTACTGTTTTACACAAGTTAACATGAGCTCTATTTTTCAGGATCGCTGGCTGCATTCACTGACGCTGAAACAGTACTAGATCCTACAAGCATCGTTAATCTTCACATCACAAGGTAATTACTATTACACTCTGCACATTAGATCTACTAAGTTTATTTGACTAAAGTATGTCTGCGCTGCAATTCTTTAATGACATGAGATGAGTATGTCAATGTCATTTTAACGTCTTGCGCGGGTCGCTGGCAGACAGACCCAATTGCTTTTCAAATATGTTGACATTCCAGCAATTACTCAGCAGATATTCGCATTTACTTTATGCTATGATTTTGATAGATTATTTTTTTCTTATTTTAAATACTGTCCTTTGTGTAGGAAGAGTTCGTACTATGAGAAACTTTAAACAACGGCCATGGTCACGTAAACCAATTTCACGGCACAAATATTTTGTGATGTGTTTGATTTTAGGAAGAAAGAAGAAAAGAATGCAAAAAGATTTTAAAAATTCTTTGTCTTTTTAAAATCTTTTATTAATTCAATAACACATATTATAAGCGTTTTAAATCTCAACAGGTTAATGTCAAATGACAAAAAAAGATGCACGATACAAATTGTGACGTAGCCGCTGTTGTCAGACGTATATAGCAAGATATCCCCACTACAGCCCCACTATTTCTTATATCTAAATATGAAATATTAATTACTGTTATTTTGGAACCAATGTTGATACTGTTTAGACTATGTGTAAAATACTATAAAAAATCAGACATAGGTAACTACCCTATTGATTTCACTACGACATATTGGTAAAGTTTTTAGGGTTTCGTAACCAGATCGCAAAAAATGGAATTCCTGGCATTTCGCCCTGTGTGTTAGTTTATCCGTTTTATGTACTATACCGAATGGTATAAATACTCGTATTTTCGGCTTAGAATGCACGCAATCCTGCTATTTTAAGTTTTGCAAACGAGGAAATAACTTTGTGAAATACATATTTATTTTAATACAACAAAATCAGAAGACAAATAATGAATAATCATATTTTTACTTGCTTTGGCTTTAGGTGTACGGTCTACAAAACCCTTTCCATGATCCGACGAGCAATTGACCGCTTACTTAAATCATTTCTTTAGAGTAAGCAAATGTGTAACGCTTCTATCTGCATGCGTATTTATTATGCAATCAACTCCAACATTTTCAATATATAAGTTAACTACGAGCTAACAAGGTAAAGCCAGAGATCAGGTTAATGTACAAATGGTAATCCTTTTAATCTGAGCCTCAAATTGGAATTTTCTCTACGACGCGACATCGCCATTTTGAAATTTAAGACGTGTTTTCTTTGACTAGATGCCGCAAGACCGATTCTTTATGCGGGTTGTTATCTTTTTAAAAGAACCTAAGGGCTTGTAACAAGACATAATGATGTCTAGAAAATAAATTTATTACCGGTTTTCCCTTTCTGAAGAAAATGTAAGAGAAAAGGAGGCAGGGCTGAAAGGATTTTTGTAAGCTGTACTTTATCTACTTGATAAAGAAATAAGTACATGAAACCGAATCGTATTTTCTATGACTTTTCTATTGTTGATTTTATTTAGTTTTAGTAATTTCTGGCGATATATATGTACATATTACTAGTAGTAAATTAGTAAGAATCCAAATTACGTTAGATGTTTGAAAACTATAAAAATACTAATCTGGATTTAATATTCAACATACTAGGGAATCATAAAACTTAGGTATGCAGCTGTTTGACGTCCCACGGTAGTTTGTGTTGCACTACCGACCTCAATTAGTGAGGGAGCATCTCTAATTAGAGAGAGATTTTGTTAGTGAGGATACGATTTCCTAGTAATACCTACCTAGATTTATCGACTGTTAATTTTAGTTTATGTCCATAAAAAGTAAAAATTCCAATTTAATCACAGTAAGCATGCATGTAGTTACATATCTTTGTAATCCTTTCATTTCAAAAATTGTTGGTTGCGTATCTCATATACATTATGACATTTGGGCCACTTTTTATCGTAAACCCAGTTTTTAGACATCATATCAATCGAACAACTAGACTGAGAGTCGACTACTAGATAATATTTAAGAAAAAGAAATAAAGAATATCAATCTCGAATAAGAACCATATGGTGTATTTGTGTATTTCAATTAGATGATCAATGCCTAAATAAAATGACCTTGGTTAAATGCTATGTACACTTACCTCAATACAATATTCCACATTATGAACTGTTTAAAATTAACTGTAATGCAAATATTTTAGTTTTAGAAAACAGTCATATAAATACTGACGTGATGCTAAAGGAGTTTGAAGCACTTAACTTTAGCATTATACTTAGGTATTCTATTGACATCATAACAATTGAAATTGCGATATCTATGTATATTGGCTTAAATTGTCACACATATAATACGCAATCAGCAAAATATAGATATACGTAGATTAGGTAAACCTTATATTCCTCAAACCAGTACAAAAGTTACGTATGATAATAACAACTGCAATCGAAAGGTGATGTGAATCCATTGACATTTAAACAAAACGTTCAATCATGGTTCAATAATATCAAAGTATCAATTAAACTGAGTTTGCCCGTACCTACCCACCCGTCAAGCCTATAGACAAAGGGTGAAATTGCCGATCGCACTGATTAATAAATCAAGACTTGTCTGGACAAACAGGCTCGATTCAGCCAAAATTGATGTTTGAGTTGCGGAGTATGAAACCCATTATCTGTAATTATAGGCGACTTGTATATTTTGTATAATTTATTAATTAATTTGATTGGTACAGTAACGCTATAATTCGTTTTTGGGTTTACTAAATTTGTTTTATTTTAGAGTGGTATTGTTTATTAAAGGCACTTATTTATTTGGTTTTGTTTATTAAAGGCAAAGAATAAGTGTATGATTTGAATTGTTGAATTTGTGATGGAAAGGTCTTTAGTTTAATTTCTACTGAAGTGAATACACTTCAAACAAAAGGCAAAACTGTTACAAGAATACTGGTAAATTATACGTCATTATTGCGTACAATCTTTAAAAAAGAAGAATTTTATTAATGAGAAAGACTTTGTCATGATAGTGAATTTTAATTCAAAGACACTTAGATGGTGTTAATTTTATTTGACTTACGAAAGTAATTCAAATTGCAGGCAAGCCTCATCAACAGTTAATGACAAGCCATTTAGTCCCCAAAACTCAAACGCTAAGTAACGCTGTAAAAAGAATGCGGGAATCTTGTCAATTTACAGATGGATCAATAAACACATAATGAACATAATATTAGCACACAGTTGGATGCTACGCACCATGCCCCTCCAAAAACGAGAGTACGCTCACCCCATGCAATAATCCTTAAGTACGTATAGCAACATAAAATGCTCCTCAAAATCTTTTTCCTAAGAACTTTTAACTTCGAAATGTCAAGCTTTAACTTTTTTGCGAACCTTACTTACCGCCTGAAAGCCATCAGTCAAATTAGCGTCTAGAGACCGACCCGAGTCGATATTTCGGAATAAGATAAACCCGATAGCAAATCTATCTATAAAGAAGCTTTGCTTTCGCCGGCATTGATTTTATAAAGCCGTTAGAGAACAGTAGCTTGTAATAGTAAGTACAAGTCTGTAGGAACAATTTTTCCATTTTGTTGCCAGTAATTTGTGGAGGGAAACATCGTGAGGAAACCTGCATGTCTGAGAGTTCTCCATAATGTTCTCGAAGATATGAGAAGTCTGCCAACTCGCGCTGGCCTAACCTGTTCTCACAGTGAGAAGAGGCCCGTGCCCAGCAGTGGGACAGTTTAATACAGGGCTGATATTATTATTATTATATTAATTTGTTAAGGGGTAAATTCTTGACATTATAGCAAGTAAGAAATTAAATAGTCGTCTAGAAGAGAGCGTAGTCAATTATTTTGTTAATTACTTATTATTATTTTTTTACCTAGGATTACATGTTTTTATCGACACGTATATAATAATAATATCCTTTGGAAATCGAAGGTATTCTCGTACGTGGGTTCTGGAGGCGTTTTATGCGTTTTATATATTGCGCGCGAAATCATATAAGTATGTTAATAAATTATTTCTATAAAAATTCTAATTAACTAAGCATATTTCAGGAAACATATATACTAAACTATGAACTTAAACTCACTTAGTATATAATTGAAAAATTATATATTTTATTCATAGAACAGATTTATTGATTCGTTATAAATTTAATCACGATTTTAGTTGCTATAAATTTAATCACTCTTATTTCATTACTATTATTTTAACCGCACGGAGTTGGCCGCAATACCATAATCGAACAAATCTCTCCAGACATCGAAACTACTCGAAACTATTTCGGATAACGTCAAAGTCAAAACCGATTATACGGTGGCACTCTATTAACATCACCCAAGCTCTGTCCAGGAGGTCCTTTCAGATATCAATTATGTCCCCGCCGTGCTCAGACAATGGTGATTAATTAATTAGGGGTTCATGCAATTATGTCTTTTGCTTGCCTTTATGTCCTTATGTTGTCGTTTATGACCAACAGGAAGTTTTGAGGGTCGTTATGTGTAATTTGTGTTGTATAATTTTATAATAATGAATTGGCTATTTTATAGGCGTTGTGGATTTAAATAAGCGTTATAATAATATGGTAGAGTAGGATCAAGCTGGCCATATTTGTCCAAGGACCGATGAGTGTTAAAGCAAAATAGTCATAAGGTGAAAACTACACATTGGTAAACGTGAGGCAGAATTTCTTCGAAATAGGTAGCCTAACGATCAAAAGATAGGATGGAGTGGATTAGGGTCGCAGTAGACAGTATGTTTGGTGACAGACTTATGTCTAGTAAATTGCGATGGCTTTAACGGTTTGTAGAAATCTATCTTTCCCCGAAGATATTATCTTTCTAGATTTCTATGTATTTCGTGTAGGGATGTAAAGATAACTGTTTTATGTTTATGAATCCAAAGCAGCAAATAATGGAATATATAAATTTAAAACTTTGGGTTTACCATCAATGAGACTTAAGGTTTTACATTAAAGACTGCAGCAATAATTTAAGTTGTATCTACTACGAAAGTACTGAAGGATTGTAGAATTGACATATGTAGTAATTAAAAATTTTATAGACGTCCCAAGTGGCTAGGACGGTATAGTAAATAATTCATCTATACTAATCTATACTAATATTATAAAGCTGAAGAGTTTGTTTGTTTGTTTGCTTGAACGCGCTAATCTCAGGAACTACTGGTTCGATTTGAAAAATTATTTTAGTGTTGGATAGCCTATTTATCTAGCTATATAATATCACGCTACGACCCACGGGGGCGGCTCAGTAACGATAAACGCGGGTGAAACAGCGGGAACATGTAGTAGTACATATATGGTTTCGTTGCGCATGCCAGTAGTTATTCTAAATAATTAACCAGGAGCCTATTCAATTGTTATTAATGCCCTATTATTGTTAACTGCAATACATACACGTCGCCGTAGACGACTGCAATGAATATTCCGAGAAGGATATTGCCGCAATCAATATGCTTAACAGGTGAATTATATTATTGACCGCAGTTGGTATTTAGTAGCACCTTAAGTACATACCATAATATTATTATAATATTATGCTCGTACTGCCGCAAGGGGTTGTCAGATATGTTTCATACATTTGAGTATTTCCAGTCAATTAACGACGAAATACTGACCAAGAAAATATATTATAATTGTTTAATTTCAATTTTATTTAATATCAATGCTATTATATAAATGGGAATTTTAAAATTATCTATTATATTATACAAATAATTAGCCGACTTCAAAAAAAGGAGGAGGTACTCAATTCGTCTGTATTTTTTTGTTTTTTATGTTTGTTACCTCGTTACTTTCGACTGCGTGAACCGATTTTGATTTGAAAGCTCGTGCTTCCCGTGTGGTCCCATTTAATTTTGATCAAGATTTGACTATTCGTTTTCGAGTTATCCTTAATAATGCGTATTTGGCTACATTGATGATGTTGCCATATTTGGCAAGGTTCACTAAAAACCAAGAAATAAATAAAATTTTAACAAAAAAGAAAACCGACTTAAAGGAATAATATTCTAAAACTTAAAATGCACTAAAAAGTTAATAAATAATTGAATATTCTTGTGAATAATTAAATTATTGTTATTATTGGAGTCGGTGTCAGCCAAGGTAGGTTTGTAACTAATTAAACATGGGATGTCTTACTATAATCATAACATAACATTGGCATGCACAATTGCACACATAGACGCAGCACGCAGCGCGGGCGGCTGACACCGACTCCAAAAATAACAATAATTTAATTATTTACAAGAATATTCAATTATTTATTAACTTTTTAGTGCATTTTAAGTTTTAGAATATTCTTTCATGAAGTCGGTTTTCTTTTTTGTTAAAATTTTGTTTATTAATTTAATAATGCAATTTATTTTAGGTCTATATCTCTCAGTAACCTGTACATGTGGCGTTAATCTCTAATTAATTGTTACACTAGCTAATGTTACCATTGATTTTTTTTCGTGTTGCCTATGTGTAAGTGTAAAAAGTTGATGGTTAACCAAATCCTAACTAATATTATAAAAGCGAAAATGAGTTTGTTTGTTTGTTTGTTTGTTACCTTTTCACGCCTAAACCATTGAACCGATCATTCTGAAATTTTACATATACGTTACAGGTGTACAGAAACGGACATAGGCTACCTTTCATTCCGAAAAAAATACTGTTCCCGAGGTAAACAATAATAACGTTCTTATGATAATAGATGGCGCCACGTGTCTTTCGAATCATGATTGAATTATATTATTACAAGCAGAGTACAACCCGAATTGATTGTCAAATTCTAAATTAACGAGAGCGAAGTCGCGGGCAAAAGCTAGTAAATTAATAAATACAAGGCTAATGTGAATTGGATAGCTGGAAGGAGAAGACCTCAGCAAATGTCCTTTGATAACATTTGAGACTTTTTGAAAAAGGCCAGATTAAGAACCTAAGATAAGAGTCCTAAGGTACTCATCTTACATTAGGAATATAGGTAAGGATAATGAAGCAAGTAACCTTGGGGGAGGCCTATGTCCAGCAGTGGATGTCTTTCGGCTGAGATAATGATGATGATGAATGAACCAAGTACGCCAAGCCCACTTAGAAATTCGTAGTCTATACCCTCGCTTCAGAGAAACAAGCGTGAGTCTACATACAAAACATTTTCTATTCGTATATGTATTTCCAGTCCTTTTTATCATACCAAGGTCGCAAAAAATCTGTGTTTATATGCCTGCCTGAAACAAAAATGATATTATAGAAGAAAAGTAGCAGAAGGAATGGAAGAGGTAGGTAGGACTGTAAAACTCTTACTTTCTTTTAGAAAGCTGTAACAGTGGCCACTACTCTTACGATTGTATCCTTAGGGTACCTACATTACCGAGTGAGCTGACCATGCTGTTAAAAAAACTGACCATAGCAAGGTTCTTCATACTTAAAAGTTGCTCAGACAAATAAAATAATTACATAAGTACTTAAGCTTAAATATATTAAGTATAGAAACATGGGTTACACATTACCAAAATATGAACGGCGCAAGCACAAAAATATTATTTTATATTTTCTCTAAAATCACTGTTAATATTATGCTATATTATTGCAAACAAAAGACTCCAATTTCAACACGTCGCGTGTTTGACAATGGTATTATTTCCCCTAATCGTTGATAAGCTCATTGTGACATTGCAATTGTACCCAAAAGCCGGTACCCATAGCCCCATATGTATTCCACATTACAAATGTTCTGTGTAAGACGCCATGAGTGTGTATGACAGGATAATAACTCACACCCTCTTTGCACCAAAATTGGTCATATCAATAGGTAGTGAAGTGAAAGTTTTATAAAAACAATATTGTTTTGTTTGGTCTAATCCCGGGTTCCAAACGTTATGTTTGTCGATAATCGTATTTATTCTGTTAAATATGTATCTCTTACCAGATTTCGCGACACATTTTCTAGAGATAAATAGCAAGTGACACAGTCGAAGATATATTGTAATTCTAAGGATTAATAGAAATTATAATACAACTTACTTTGAAGTTCATAAGTGTTACTTCGTGACATTAATATAAATGATATTTTACTAAAAGTAAAAGTCAAAACTTTAAATAGTTTAGTGCAATGTTTTTATTATATAAATTCAGGCTCGATGTGGTTTATGATTTATTCGACTAGTTTATGGACGGGACGACTATCTTTCATGCACCAGGTCGCTTGGTTTAGTTTGAAACTTTGCGGATTTCCCCGAACAACACATGTGAAGACTCACATGTGTTCTACAGGTAAACCCGCCAAGTTTTCTAGATTATATAAACCAGCTTAGGATACTTGAGTGTATTAGCTTAGCGATATAGCTTACTCGTATATCGATGGAGGGATTACTTGTTACTATGAAGTAAATGATTTTTCTTTTTAACCGACTTCAAAAAAAGGAGGAGGTTCTCAATTCGACTGTATGTGTTTTTTATGTGTGTTACCTCGCAACTGTTTCCCAGGTGAACCGATTTTGATGATTCTTTTTTATTTGAAAGCTGGTGCTTTTCATTTGGTCTCATTTAATTTTGATCAAGATCTGACCATTAGTTTTTGATCCTTAATAATACGTATTTAGTTGACTTCGGCTACTTTGATGATATTCTCATTTTTGGCTACAACAAAATAAACAACTGTGTAAGATGGTTTGGAAGCCCCTCGTAGTATTTTGAGGATCTTTATCAGAACATCACCAAATTAGAATGGGGCTACATTCTAATTTGGTGATGTTCTGATAAAGATCTTCGGTTTTATACAACGTAATTCTTTAATAAATGACGGCAAATTTGCCGTGATTGCTACAATCACATACATATATTTGTATGTATTGTTTACACAATTTCAAATGGTAAAGTAACTGTTAAACTCAACAAGGTATACACAAAAAAACTAATAACAAAATTATTTCTATAATACAACTTTTAATATGACGCTGAAGCTATTCTAGACACCGGAACTCAGGAATAAAACATATCATCCCAATCGTATTTGGAATTATCATAAGATGCACTATCGCCAGAAATTATTTAAACGGTATATCTCTTTTTTTCCTATCCAAAACATTTTTCATGTGAGCCCGCATTTTCGAAAGCCTATTTTTGCGCTCTTCACAAGTCTCTTTTGAAATGGCCCTGGAGGTAGATTTCCTATTTTATGATAGACGTTTCTCCATTTCTCGTTTGTCTCATTTAAACGGCGATGTCTCATATAAGCAGCGCGTTTAGTAGGTCTATCCATATTCAGAAAAATAAAATCGGTTATTGAACTTCAGATTCACTAAAAACTGAGAAATAAACATTATAACAAAAAAGAAAACCGACTTTAAAAAAAAGAACATTCTAAAACAAAAATGCACTAAAAAGTAAAAAGATAATTACGTATTCTTGTGAATAATGAAATTATTGTTATCTTTGGAGTCGGTGTCAGCCGCCCGCGTCGCGTGCTGCATCTATGTGTGTAATTGTGCATGCCAATGTTATGTTATGATTATAGTAGTAAGACATCTAATGTTTAAGTAGTTACAAACCTACCTTGGCTGACACAGACTCCATTAATAACAGTAATTTTCTAAAATATAAGAAATACGTTTTAGATTTACATATACTAGTTACATTGTTGGTTAGCTTTACTGACCATTTCAGATAATTATGGTCGCCAATTTTCATAGGCCATTATTATCATAAAAGTTAAATACCATATTAAGCCATGATGGGGCAGTGGTAGTATATGCGATAGCTGTGCATGAGATGTCGGGTTTCGTACCCGGATTGAGCAAAGTGTTATTAGATTTTGAATAAATTCACAAAAGCAAAACGGAGTCTGGAACTGTGACCGGTAGACACTGTAATGAGCTCTGTTAGTCACACACTCAGCCTCACTCAGTTCAAAAATATTGGCGTTGCAGCTCTGCCTAACTTTTCCGGGAGACAGGAATCAGATTATATGACACTATTATAACTGTTATAATCATAATCATTATTACATAATATGATTCATGATCATAAAAATATCTTTGCCATTTTCTCTCCATCACAAACTGGATGTACTTTGTACTTTTGTACTTAAGATCCTGTGATCCAAAGCAGGCGGACCTCTAAATAAATCAAAATGAAACAGAAGATTTTTATCTTGAAGTCGTTTTAATAAAATGCTCTACTACCGTTTTCTCCTAAGAAATATTCCGATAAGTTTCGATAAAGGCTACGAAGGCGCGGGTTCTGATTTCCTTTCATTTCCTTTTAGGAAACTTAAATAGAACTGAGACTTCCTTGACGACGGGGCACCGAATCAATTATTTGTGTTACGGAACTTTCCTTCGATTTGCTCCGTAATAGTGCTGCCTAGTTTTGTTATTTCTCATAATACTTTTGTTTTGTTTAGATAAATGTTTACCCATTAAGCCCCGTCTGATATGTAACCGAAAACTTTGATACCAGACAAATTATTTTTATAGGCGAGGGATATTGAGAAAAACAAGTATGAATGGGTACAACAATTTTTGTATTGGAATAAATGTCGTTGTTCGTCGGTTGTGTGACATTTTTTAATAAAATAAGCTTATTTTTTATCTGCGTGACACAGTTATCAGTGCAGTGCAAATAAAATTTGCAAACAATTGACTGTTTGAGGATCGTGCCTACAGCTGAATGCGTGCGATACAAACCCTAGCGGGGATTTACAGTAGATCTTAAAAAAAAAATGATGACGAGCGATAATTCGCTATTGTAGATAAGGGAAAACAACAAAACGGACTGAAATAGCTACGGAAGCATGCCTGGTATTAAGATAATACCAGAGCATAATAAAGACAAAATAACAAAGATATTTGGTATAAACTATTCATGTAAAAATGTGTTTAGGTATATAATAAATAATAGTTGGATCTAAGATATTTCTTATATATTTATTATATAGGATAGCCTATTAGGAGACTATTGGACTGCCACGCAGAGGTCTTAAGTTTGATCATAAGGCCTGACTTTTCAAAATAATGTGCATATTAATTACTTATTTATCCCTTGCGTTATCGCTGAAAGAAAACATCCATCAAAACCTGCATGTTTAAAAGTTCTCCAATGTTCTCAAAGATGTTTGAAGTCTGCCAACCAGCATGGTGAAATAGGGGCTAACCCTTCTCACACTGAAGAAAGGTCCGTGCCCAGCAGTGAGACAGTTTATTTACAGTTCTGATATTATCATTGTTTCTCTAGCACGGGTATTTTCCTAGTACGTTAGGAAAAAACCCGGCTCTTTGGGTGGCTTACATGTGGACATGGTTCAACATGCAGAGGCTCATCGAAAGTTTTTGTCTAGAGTGAAATGGGACACTTACCGAGACACTAGCTGCAGGTGTAGGAGACTTTGCTACCTATGAAACATTATAAATCTGGGCTATGGGAATAGGTGTTTGGTGGGCTAGTAAAATGTAAACTATGGATAAAAAACGGCGTCGTACAAAGTCGGAATGGAATTGAAAGTTTTTATTGTTAATATTAGTTGTTATTAATTTGTTTCTGAATGCTACATTATGCAGCTAATGCTGATACATAGAAGTAATAACTATTATTTTGTTTCTGTTCGCAGTTTCTCTCCATTTCTACACTATGCAAAATTTCATCGAAGTCCGTTTAACCGTGTATATATAGTGTCACTCTAATATCGATAAAGAAGTAGGCATAGGTGTTTCATACCCACATTTCGTTAGCTATATAAGAGGACCAGCGTATTGGCGAATACCGGGCACCATAGACGTAAAATTTTTCGCATTCTAAGTCTATGGCGGTTCAGTTTCAAACTTCAAGCTTCTACTGAAAATTGTTTGACATAAAACCTAGTAATACGTACACGGGTACAACGCACCCACCGAGGCAGTTCTGCGGCACGGAGGCAGTCTTGGTTATCTTAAAAATGTCTTTGCTAAATCCTAACTGCCTACATAAACTACAAATGCGAATGTGAGTTTGTTTATTTGTTTGTTACGCTTTCACGCCTTAACTACTCAATCGATCATCATAATTTTTCGTATACATGTTATCAGGGGAACAGAAAAGGACATCTTATCTTTCATCCAGAAAAAAATACTGTTACTATCCTAATTTAACTTGGCCTAACCTATATTTATGCGAGCGAAGCCGCGTGCAAAGTCTAGTTTTTATACAAATCTTAACGTAAAACGAATAAATAGTTGCATTAGCTAAAAAAGCTTTTCGATCTTATCATGCAAACGAATACCAATAGAATGTCTGACTGCATTTAACTGGCAAACAATATATGTTTTACATTATATAAATCACCATTTTCGGACACATTTCTACTCAAGACTAATACGCGCCCGAACAGGTAAACAAAGATTGTCTGAATTATTATGATTTTCCTCACCTGTGTGTAATTAGTTAAGTTTTTATGAGTAGGTTCTACTGTACTACCTACTTACTACCGGTACTACTGGTACCGTACTGCTGTGTATCTTATCTTATCTTATGTGGGGGCCAGTCAGTGCAGACCGGCGACACTTCGACCCAGTGGGATCTTTTGTGTCGACACTCTCCCAATAACGACTGCCATAGATGTTCATGGCAGCCGGGACCGACGGCTTAACGTGCTTTCCGAGGCACGGAGCAGGCGATAATTGTCAATCAATCCGC
The DNA here is from genome assembly GCA_963564715.1 of Catocala sponsa. Taxonomy (NCBI): domain Eukaryota; kingdom Metazoa; phylum Arthropoda; class Insecta; order Lepidoptera; family Erebidae; genus Catocala; species Catocala sponsa. The sequence continues at coordinate 11,377,048 of OY751338.1, forward strand.
ACATAATTTCGAAAAGTCATATAACTTCCGAAAGTCAGAGGTGCGCGACGTGGGTTCGTACCCGAGACCCTCTGCATTGCAGTCTGTTGGTCTCCCCACTGAGCTATCGCTGCTCTGTACTGCTGTGTATATCTGGGGTGCTCGAGCCAGGCAAAATATTATTGAGATTTTATGTTAGTAAATTTTTAGTAGTACCACGCGTTTGGAACTCTGCGCATTAAACGGCAATAGGGCCGCGACCTATTTTATGAGGCCAAAAACCATAGCAGGCGTAATGTGGTTGTGTAATATGTGTACGTTTGCATCCTCAACAAGCCTCGACAAGTGCAAGCGTGTGGATAGAGAGTTTGCCTTGGTTTGTGTAGGTTTGCAAGCGCTTGTGGCCGATCCGATCGAGTGTCGGTTTTTTGTCACAAATCAAAGGGAATTTGCCGCAAGCGCTTGCGACGCGTCCACACGCTTGCGCGCACTCAGTCTCGTTTGTGTACCGGTGGCGAACAGACGTACCTACTTACGGTACCTGCTTACCTAATTTTTAATATCTACCATTTTTTCCGCCGTATTTTTCGTACTTTTTTAATTATTTTTTAATTTTATAATAAAAATAACTTAAACCAAATGTTATGGCCGATACAAGCTCGCTGTCCATCACGTCCGTCATGCTTGCCTCTTCAGAACACACAAACTCACTCGCAAGCGTGTGGATGGTGAAGTTTGTTTCCCCGAGTCAAGCCAAACGTTTGTGGAGGTTTGGAGTTTGCGGCAAATGGCAAGCGTGTGGTCGCGGCATAATATGTTTTGTTAGCAATATCTACCAACATTAATATGGCAATTCGTCTTCGCGACAATGTCTTGTTCGTTTGCTCTATAAGTATTTTAAAATTGTATTAAAGTGCAGCTAAAGGGTTGACCCTTTAGCTGCACTTTAATACGTGGCTAGGACTATGATGATTGTGGTGTTTCTTGTTTTGTCTATACTAATATTATAAAGTTGAAGAGTTTGTTTTTTTGTTTGAACGCGCTAATCTCAGGAACTACTGGTTCGATTTGAAAAATTATTTTAGTTTTGGATAGCCTATTTATCGAGGAGGGCTATAGGCTATATAACATCACGCTACGACCCACGTGGGTGGCGCAGTAATGATAAACGCGGGTGAAACTTCGGGAACATCTAGTATAATATATAAAGATTTAGATCTGTTTCTTCTAGGAGAACCACATAAACAAAATTTCTTGACGTAACACGCAATACACTGGGGGTCAAGTTTAGTTCTTGTTTCTATAAAATCTATTATAATAGAACGGTATCTATTTGCCCCTCTAGGTTGAGTCCATTGCGGTATAGCTGGCAAAATGCCATACTCCTTGCTGCTACGGAAAGTTTCTTGAAAGGATACAGGATCAGCAGTCACGTTTGAAAGCTTACTATTTGACAAGGATTATGCTTTTAATACAGATAAACTTCGAAATGAACGAGTAGAAAAATATCTACTTAATGCAAGAATAAAGAAAACTGATAGCGCTGAGTGAATTAAAAAGGAGCACGACGTTAAAATGGGGGTGAGTGAAGTTTGCAAGTGGCTCGTCAGCAAATTATAGTCTAAGTTATGCGGCCCGTAGAGACACAACTTCTGAGCGTAAAGCTAAACTTTCCGTGATACAAACTTATGATTTTCATTAAATTCTGTCTTACTACCTAGAATTAATCTATAGATACTATCTTGAGTTGTTAGAATTTTTGATGCTCCGTTTGACTTCATGTATCTTGATATCACACCTTTATTTTTTCACTTTGAAAGGTAACATACGAAAGTAATTTGAGACTACCGGTAAAAGTGAAATGTTATTGAGTCATTAATACAATCGCAATAAAAAGGAACACACAAAGATCCAAATTAGTCTGTAGACTTAACCTTTTTTCCCAAACCCCAACGTACAGGTTATATGCTCCCATCAGGCAGGGTAGATTAAGCTTTGGGGATTAAGCTTTAAGAGTGGTTGCTTTAAAAATAACAACGCTTTTAATTCTGTGGAGAACCATATTAGTAGTTACCCATGTTGCTGATTATTGTGACTATTGGTGCTTACCTTTTTGAAGAAGTCGTAGACTTTCGAAAACAATAACCGCCAATATACCAATTTTCCAATATTTCTGTACTTTCAAGAAGTAGCAGTTGGAAAACAATAATTATTTTAAGTAAAAAGTTATTGTAATCATGGTAAAGTAGGCACCTCAATTGAAGTTGACCTTGTTTTAAATTAAGCTGACTTTAAGTATGACTGTTGACCGTGCGGTTTTAATTCCGTTCTATTTCCGCAAACGGTATAAATAAATATTTAATTCGAGAGTTTCTTAGAAGCAACAAAAGGGCTAATGTGATAATAATCGTGTGTAGACATGCCCACTATTATGAATGACCTAAATACAGGAGGCGAAATGTGGATGTGATGTAACCTTGCTTTTGGGAATATACATAGGAATTACTATTTTATGTTATGGCATTCGTACAACTTAATATTCCACTAACATAAGTTTAATCGAACGTGCCACGTTTAAAAGCATACATAACGTTTTCTAAACACCTAACCGTCGGTTTGCAAGTGGAACTCCCATTCGAGTACTACCAACTTGTTCATGAACGTACACATACGAGCCTAACTAACTGAATAAAGTACCGTCTCACGAAACTCTGCGATACAAACTTTCGACTTGCAAGATTTGCGAAAACGCTCGCGGCTTTCCATGTTAGGTTGTAAACGTACGCGGCGTTTCTGCTACGATAAAAAAATATCTACAAAATTTCCTCATTCACTGATTATAAAAGGAAAAATTTGTTAAAGTATGGTCAACCATTTTCTTCGTGCACATTTATTTCAATTGACAAGTGCAAGTAAGCGACGTGGATTACATATTTTAGCTACTCGCGCGAGCAACCTGTGTGAGTTAATTATACGGGCAACTGGCGCGGGTGAGTCGCATCGGTCAGAGCCTCACGTAATTTGCCAATGTCACCCATGTCGTATACATGAGCCATTAAGTTGAGCTATTGTGTTTATTGGTTAAGGTATAAAATGCGTATGTGAATTGTAATAATATCGTCATTCCCCGCTACATAGGGATTATCGCTTATTCATATAAGTGATAATCCCTAGCTTTTAGCCATGTGATCGAATGTATTTTCTCATGAAAATAGATATAAGTTCGATTTCATGGCTTTTCAGTATTAAGTTTTTGAGATATATTGTTATGTTGATGTACCATCAACAGGATAATTGAATTTAAGCAGCGGAATGTAGAATGTAGTAAGTAAGCTATTTTAATCTGGATTAACAAACAATTTAACCGAATTTCTCGAACCTGCAGGCAAGCATCGAGCTTGTTTAAGAAGTGAAGTATTTCGAAACCAATAATAATTATGTACTTGTGTCACTGTTATAAGTGGATAGCAACAGCTGCTAACTTAAGGACACCACAATTTTCAGCAATACAAAGAGTGTTCGTCATAGTTGTCATTTAGATATCAACAAAATTGAAGCAAGGCTTTGTGAAAGGTTTTGCTGATATTATTATATTAAATCGAATCTTAGGGCTACGTGTATTGACATTTTAAGAACCCTAAAGAAAGCGAAAAATACCAATAAATGTATTCTTCATGCATAAAAAAATATTCACGTACTTACAATTAGGTATCATGTGCCTTATATGTGCCTGATATGATTTACATAACATATTGTTTACTAAACTTTTCTAAAAAGACGACATAGACAGATTTCTGTCTTAGTAAATTTATATCTAACTATACGGCCTAACTTCTAAGGCGAGATACCTGCCCACCTAAATTCTATGGAATTCTATAGTAAGATATGGTATGATAGATATTTAAAGTTAGAAAATAACACAAGCAAACCTTCATGTCTGCGCAAATCCTTAAGTGCGACACCTACGAGCGATACGAAAGTGGATTTAGAAGCACGTCGCTTCGTTTTAACTTGTTATGTATGTGTTTAGAAATAAATTGATACAACTTTCTAAGTGCTCCTGTGTTTTACTGTAAAACATTTAATGCTTTTAATCTTAAATATCATTATACATATATTGTGTGCAAAATACAACTCTATCTTACATGCCGTTTTATAAATTCTGTAGATCGTTTCACCCAAACTTGTTGTTGAGTCTTTAGTAATATAGGCGACATCATTTCCACTTGGTAAATAATTCATTAAAATTGGGTCAAGTACTTTTTGTTGCCAATTAAATTATGATATTAATTAATTAATAATCTGCTATCATAGTCTCATATTTTGTTTAACGTCCTGTTTTTACAGCAACAATAATTTATTATGATAACCGAATTGTAATTAAAAACATTATTTATTTTGTAGTATCAACAAATATTAGGGGTTAAAGTATGAAATTGCCGATTTGTACTGAAAAATTTAAGCTCTTTTTTTTCTAAGATATACCATATTTAAACGAAATATTTACCCTCATTATCTATATATTGCTGCCATCTAAACGGAAGTTAATTTATGCCTTTAAGATAGAACTCCAGGGATCTAGATTCGACAAACTGTGTGAAAGCATTTTGTATTGCCTCCTGGGAAGAAGATTTTTTATCACATAGGAAGTTGTCCAAATCACGAAAAAAATTGTAGTCCGTTGGAGCAAGGTCTGGCGAGTACGAAGGATGACGTATTTCTAACCGCTGCACCTGTAGAGTTACAACGGTTTCTCGTGCAGTGTGAGGTCTGCGAAGATCGATTCATGAGTCGGGGCTGTTTCACTGCCAGTTTCGCCATCATTGTTCGAAATTCGGCACAGTAAACATCTGCTGTTATTGCTTGACCAGACCTGAGAGAGCTATAGAGAATAACACCATGAAAAGACCAGCAAACAGTTACCATTAACTTTTAATTGGTAAGCTTTGCTTTAGGGCACTGTTGCGGCGTTTGATCTGGGGTCAGCCATTGCAAGTTTCACTTACGGTTATCGTAAAGAATCCACTTTTCGTCACATGTCACAATTCGATCCGATATTCCTTCATTTCTGTACCAATTCAATAAGGTAACACAAGTTTCAACACGTGTTTCTTTCTGCAGATCAGTCAAATTATGAGGCACCCATTTTTCATATTTTTTTATCTTATTGATTTGATGCAAATGAGCCGATATTGTAGGTAGGATAACGTTAAACCATGCCGCTAATTCTTGGGTAGTTGAATACGGATCGGCTTCCACCATCTCCTTCAATTCAGCGTTATTCACCTGTGTGGGCGGTCTTCGTTCTTCAAGTCAAAGTTTCCATTAAGAAAGCGTTTAAACTTAAAATGCACGGTGCGTTCATTAGCAGTCTCCTCACCAAACGCAGTATTGATATTGCGAGCCGTTTCTGCCGCGTTAGCTCCGCGTCGGAACTCGTGTTCAAAAATCATAAATCATCATAAAACAAAAATCTCTAGTTTGAACAACAGCAACATAACTACCAGTATCTATTTCACATAGCACGTAACTTTAAAAAGACAAAGTAATGACCATTAGTGTCCATTACAATTTAGTTCAAGTGCTCTTAAATTGGAAGTATTCCAACACATAAGCCAAATTGTTGCAACATTGGTAGTAAAAACTCAAAGTACATATATTTTTAATGCAAACATTACATGTTAGTGCGTGTCCACAAACATATTGGCTATATCAATGAATTTGTAGATTATTGTTATAAACCATTGTTCTGATGCAATATCGAAGCGGTTTGTGGACAATGGATGTATAACCGAGCTCAGAGTTATATTTGGCACAGTTGGCACTTGGCACGATACGTTAGCTCTTCATCTAAAAAAGAATAACTGTCCTGAATATTGCGGAAGTCATTGTGAATAACGTAAATATGTTTGTTTTATGTAAGAGTTACTCTTTTCAATTGCAGTTTTTCTATATACCTACCATAAGAATTAAGATTTGATTAGAGTAACACTAAGATGATAAATAAGCGACGCGCAATTACAAAAAGATTCATTCCATATTTGCTCAAATAAAATGATTGGCACTGGTATAAGTTTTGTAACGAAATTTTTGTGAATTTTTTGTGTCGAAATTCATCCATTCATTCTAATATCAATTTATTCGATTGTCATAGTTATTATAATTTGAATAGCAATCGAATATTTTAATGTACAGTAAAGGAAATATTTCTTTCTTTTTGTTGTAACGACATATTTTGGTAAAATTCAAATTGTATTACTATGTGTTGGCGCTATTAATTTGAATAATTTTAAAAAGCTAATATCTCAAATATTTTTAAATAATATATTTTAAAAATCCGGCTGGCTTCATTTTACCTTACCTAGCTTGTATCATCAACATGTTAGAAAGTTTATTTAATATTTTAGTACAATAGACTTTGATTGTGTGGTTCAAGACATGGCCTACATAATATGTAAAATACTAATACTGACAACAGCTGTTGGTAGCAGCGTACCAAGCAAAAAATACGACTTATTTAAACTTATAAAAAATAATTTGGAACCAGTGTCATTATGTTCCCTAACAAAGTTCATTATACCGCGATTAAAAGAGATAAATTGTCGAATTGAACCTCCGCACGGAGTACCCTACTCATAATGTTCCTAGTATATGTATGCGGAACAAGGGACAAATTTATGTACCGACGACAAAAACCAACCGTCCAATGTGGCAGATACTTGTGGACCATAGAGTTTGACATCGGAGTGAATAAGGTTTATTTATTATGAAAGTTTCTAACCGGCAACAGTAAATCAACAACATGTCCAGAAAAGGACAACTAATATGATCACGAAACTGAGAATGGGGATATCTGTGACACGAAAATGATAATATTTGTCCAGAATTTTGTTTGACATTAACATGATAAAAAGTTGGATGGATTGTGTTCAGAAAATTCAGTGGAGTGTTAAAGGTTTGAAGGATTTGTATAGGAGAGTATTTCATGAATATTAATGAATTATCTGACAAATTTCAGTGCTGTTATCAATTAAGAAGTTTGAGCAAACTGTGAAAGTTTATTGCAAGTTGTTTAATAATTTCGCTTGACAAAGTAAGCGTTACAAAAAGGCATTTTGGAGTTAATGTAGCAAGGTCAGACGTTGTAAATATTAAACGAGATAAAATTTCTTGATATTTAGCTAGTAGGTATAAGAGTGCTTTTAAATATTGTTTGACTGACTCGTCGGTGCTGTATCGGCGACTATTTGCCTATCGATTTTCACAATCAATAGTCGCTTCTACAAATAGGTCAATAGTCAGTACCGAATTCTCAATTAGGCATTATTTTAAAACAATATCAGTAGCAGCACCAATATTTGATTATATTTTTAAATAACACACAAGTGGCACACAAACGGCCGCACTCATGTAACTTACTTACTACTCGCAATGTATTACCAAATTCTAGGTACAAACAAATAGTAGGTATGCCTTAGCACTCACTATATCGAAATCAAAGGCCATAGCTAATACAAAATGCAGGCTACTATTGTTCGTAGACTTACTAAGCTTACAGACTATTGCCAAACGCGTACTTTAAACAGTAGTGTGCGTATGCAAACTCACGTTGCACTGGGATGTTCCCGTTTATGACGCTAAAGCACTGTTTGCCTTAACACAGTGAACGCATAAACGTATATTCGCAGATAAACCTACATCTCAGTTGCAAACGGTAAGTAAACAAAGATTTGTTCTCTGTTTATGCTAACTAGAGACAACAAGCACGTTATCACACTTTTATTTTCTACGTCATGCTCGAGAGCGCGTGCAATTCACAACATGTCTCTATTTTTTTCTATTTTAATGCAGCACTTTTTAATCTTGCACGAAGTACATGGCTACGTAAAAAGTGTCTGTGCCGCAACAATATTACTAGTGATATGATATGTTCGTATTCGGCCACCTATATTTATTTTCTGTTCTAAAACTTCTTTGCCACTAGAGATTGAGTGTAGGACGGAGACTTACAAATATACTTATAACGGACACATTGTGTACTCAGACTTAGAATAATCACTTGTGGATCTCAAAAATAGTGGTCCCATGCAGGATTTAAACCCAAACTTAATGCAGCCGTAGCTGTGAAACTACCACTTTGCCCAATGTTCAACTGTACACCTAAAATTATTTTACTACAATTTACAAAGGAGTATTTAGGTTATCCATACCCATATGAGTAAATCAATAATGCCTCCATCTATATACGTAACTTTCTATTTGGCGTGCTGTGAGATTTTGTGACAAAAACTTAGTAACAATTGATACTGGCGATTTCACAGTCACTTGGGCAATCTCATAATCACGCTTCCGAAAATGTAGTCTGAAAACTAGAATTTAATGAATTGCAATAATAGATAGATATTATTATGGCCACTGCCAAAGAATTAGAATTCGAGATGTTTTTTATACAGAATAGCCTCGCTGTTGTTGGTTTTCGACCACCGAATAAACAAGGGAACATTATGGATACTTAAATAATACTATTATAGTCAAACTAAATGTGAATACCCCACATGACGTCCCTATATAGATGCTTATAGAGTTTCAATTACTTATTCAATACATGTTTAAGGAACATTTTATATAATATAAGAATCCCCACTTAAAATTGCATCTAAAATTGTATAATAAATTCAAGTAAATGAATATTTTAGTGCGGAGAAAGCACACATTTACTAACTTAATAGTTATTTAATGTGACAAAAGTTACAATCATGTCTACCTTACAGCGGTTCCGATAGACCGTTACGCAGCAGGCATCCAAGAAGTTAAAATTCAATATCGATCAGACATCCAAGTGATGGCCGATTTAATAAAATTTACAACGTTTTTGATGATACAAAACAATGATTTTCACGTTTAAATATCGTTATTATACGACTCTATACGGTTTTATTGACGCATAACAAATATCAATCGAAAGGCGATAAACTGACGTTGAATGACATTAAAAGCTTATTTTATATCGACATGTGTAATTCGCGTTAATTAAAAAAATATGAGCCGATGCATCAATGTTCGTCTCGGCTAGCAATCAATGTATATTCATATTTTATAGGCAAATTAAAATTACAGGGAAATTTAATGTTTATTTTCTATTTAATTTTGAAATAAATATTTACGGTGGTACATAGGTTATTGATAAAATAAATGCAATTAAGGTCTAGCTGTACTTTTAGAACGTAGTGTTTGCCGAATCGAAAAGTAAATACTGAAGTACAATTTTAACCGAAAATGAATAGGCATTTGTAAAGATATTTCGAATGGCTCGCATTTAACGCGGGTCTGATTTCAACTATTTATATTATTTATTGTCATGCACCATCATCCAAAATGGTTGTATTCAAATTTTATTGTGTTATGCTTTTGTTTTTAAGTTGATAGGCTAAAATATGACTGAATAAAAATTCTTACGTAAAACAAATAACAAAATTATTCAAAGTCGAAAGTACAAACTATCTGTAGTACTTTCAACAAATACTAAATGTACAATAAACCGATCAAATGAAACTTTAATTGGCGTCCCTCAAAAAACAATAGCTCAGAAGTCTGTATCCAAGGTTTGTTGCACTTGCTCCTCTTCAATTACCTTTAACTAGAAACAACCATTTATATCAATTACGACCACCGTTTAATTTGGGTAAATACCAATTTTATGGGCATTGAAGATTATTGTGGCTACACTGCAAGGCAAGGGTTCTAAAGGGTTCTTGAAATTTAATAGCATGACTTTAAATTAACACAACATCCAATGACCTTTTGATGAGAATTTATTGATCTTATTTTACTACGTACATTTTAGTACAGTTCCAATCTTTTTATTTTGGTTTTAGACTATCAAATCCACTTTTATTCCATTCAATTATAGTTTTTTTATTCAAACTATATTACTAGAGGTCACGAGTATCGTATACAAATTTGACATTGAAACGCCCAACAATGCCGACGAAAAAATAACAATAAATCGATGTGACTGAGCATTATCTAATGTCCCACCGAGAGACAGAATAAATTGCCTTTTAAAATCGAGTCCACCCTATAATATTAACAATGACATCGAATGTATATCAATAGGGTTTCGCCCACCTCGTCGTCATAAGTACACAAAGGTATGGAATGCATTGGTACATTAGCATATCGATGTATCGATGCTGTCGCGATGAACCATCGGCGAGTGCGTCTGATACCGATCACCGAGGAAAAGGTCGCTTGGCCCTCAACAGAATGATCAGAAACATTTACAGCTCCCAAGAGCGACTTTAGACCTTTCTACACAAAGAATAATGATCATTGTTCAATAGATTGTCGGTAAAAGTAAATAGGTACTCGTATCTTATTCCTTTTCAAATCACTGGTGACTCATTTTCTCCGTACTAGCTTTTTATGCAGGCACTCGAATTGAATCTTTGGAAAAAGTCGTTATTTCAATTCAATTTAAATACTGTAAAGCATTGTACGAGATCGAGGTAAACATATATATAGTTGCTGATGAATAGGTACATTCCAGATTTCGCGTACCCTGCCGAATATTCTATTTCATCACTTAAATTTTTCAGAATCTACAATGCAGTTAGTTTACCAATATATACCTACTGTACTGCAATTGCTATGTTTATAATACTCTTACTATATTTTGTAAACGTATCAATTACAATATAGCGAAGGTTTATGTATATCAGTTAAGATATTATTCTAGGTAGTTACAAACAAGCACATAAAGGTTCTTTTCTTGATAAATACTGGCTTTGGAATTTTTTGTTGTATAATTTAGACTTACGTGACGGCTTTGTATATCACTTTTTCAAAAGAATGATTGTTTTATATATAATAAATTTTTTATAAACACATTCGATTGAAAAATATTGTTATAGAGAACATTTTCGTGAAGTAATGATTATAGGTGGGATGAATGTATATATAGCCTACAGAACTTTTACATACAGGACCGAAAAGCAGTTATAGTCTTACTACTTTTTTGGTGGTATAATTTATGATAGTTATACTTTTTTGGGCTACGCTATCTTATCGGTATCGTCATCAAATAAATGGCAACGGCAGAGTAATGCTTTCTCCCCAAACTGAACAAAAATAATTATGTGATTCATAAATAGTTGTTTGAGTCTGGGTGTTCTTTGTGTCCGTTGTTTGAAAGTTTATAAAATCTCCCGGTTTGCAGTTGCAGAACTTATTCCTGATGCAGGAGTCGTCTTATTAGAAAAAAATAAATGACTCTCATGCAAACAGAATTATTTCCAGTAGAAAAGTATCTTAATAATATTGCTAGGTAATGAAATAGAAATTAAACATGTAGCAACAGCCTAATTGAATACCAATTTCCGTTGAGAAACAAATAGATTTTTGCATACAAACCGTGTAACTCATTCACAATTATTATTGTGCTAGAAAGCATAACAAAAGAATTATGAACACGTGGGCCTTACACTTTGAAGACGCCCACGCTCTGGTACATGTCAAAATTTCATTTAACAAGCGAGCTGGACTCGGATAACAAATGGCTCTGACCGTATCTATACCTCTGTTTGGTTATAATAGTCATAAATTATTGGTCGTCAACAATGATTGATATGCGGTTCAAAACATCAATTTTGAACTCTAATCTAAAGCTCGATAAAAATTCTAAAGGTAAACTTATTGTGGTTGTATGCGTCACAGATCAATGAAATGGTTACGCGTAATGAGAGATGTAGGCAAAATGGATCATCATATGTGCTGAAACTTTTTAGAATTCCTTGTGCGTCCTAATATGTGGAAAAATTAGGGACGTCGACGTGTATTGGTGCCATTGGGAGCGTTTTTCTTTATCATGGTGTAGTTAACTGTTATTAATATTGTAAGGAAGTTTTCGATTGATATTTATTATTGAATGTTGAAAGGTCAAATCTACTAAAACCATACAGTATTTTTAAGTAGAACCTCAATATTAAATTACCCACTTCTTGCTGAAGTGATCAGTAAACTATGAATGAGTTTTTTAAAAACTAAGAACGCAACGTCTAAAGGTAGACTGCTTGAGTGTTCGTAACTTGAATTCGTAGGAAATGTATATTAAACGCAATTTGACACTCTACTTCAGGTCTTCTAAGATATCTACCAAGCTTTTTTGTAAGACGTGGCAAAAGACTACTTGGGGAAATAAAATCTTATAAGATCTATTCTAACTAGACTATATAATTTACACATATCCATTTTCTTTTTTCTAATATACTTGCTAGTGAATGTATTTATCTTGTTTGTAGATTCAAAAAACAAAGCTCTCATTCTTTTTTAATGAGACACAGCGGAACGACAATGTAGTTATGTAACATCTTATCTATGCGTATGACAGACAAGTAAGTGTGATTCAATCACTTACAATGGACAGCATCACTTACTTGTAATACTGGAGGCAGTGACTTGGTGTAATGTTAATAGGTTTATGTTAATTGAATTTAAAATTCAATCGCTAAGACAATTTCTTTTGTGTATTTTTAGAGCGATGTTTATTTAAATGTTCCATGTATAGAACATTTAAATAAATGTTAATATAAGTATATTTACTACTTATAACTAAATAGTTATAAGGTTGTAGCAATTCAGTTAGTCCTTCAAGCTAAATCTAACGCCTTAGTAAGGAGTTAAGTCAGCGCGTTTGTGATAAACTAGAGGGATTGAACCCATGATTTCACAATCTCAAGCGTAGCTTTTTAATCATTGAGGTATCGTTAATTCGCAATTATTAATAATGTGCATCAGCAAAATTATCGATATATTATAAGCTTATTTTAGTAGTTTGTCACTATTATACATCTTCGAAGGCAATATGAAATGTATGAAAAATAATTCTCCTTCTGTTACCAAAAGATCGCCTACTTTTGGGATGTTATTGTGAGGGCATCGGTCCAATCTGAGTAGCGTTTCAATATAATTATTATTGCTTACCTAGATAAGTGTTATATTCAAGTTCGTAACTATAATTTTACTACGGAGTCATAGATTAATTTCATTGATTGACCGGATTCAAATGTAATAATGCTATGAATAATGTTAACACAACTTTATACTCTCTGCATTGATTCCAATTAAGAAATATACAGAAATTATTATGCACTTGGTTTGAAAGAAAGCATATATGTATGTTGACGAAGTTGAAATCCGTAGCCGTAGCCTGTCTCTACCAAGATAAAGTGTATGTATTTTAATTGATTGCAGTTGGTGGCAGACGTACCAGCACTACCTGATGGTAATCGATAAGTATCCCTTCATGGACATAGCTATGTCTTCTTGGTTTTACACAAGCAATGCTACAGAAATATAACCAAGCCGCTGCCTATTGTTATGTATATTGCATGTATATATCTATTTATATAAGTAACATAACTAGTAACGCTATGTTATTTAGAAGTGTTTATACCATCATACAATAATACAATAAATGTGAAGATCGATTTTTAATTAAGCGTTTAAGCGCCTATATGGCTTTAACAGTCAAGAAGACACTTAATAAAATACTACTGGCTTGAATTTATTTACACTAAGAAGGAAGAGCTGTGAGAAATAAAACGTTTTATTTGTCTGCTAGTACAATATCTATTAAGCTTGCACGTAAATACTATTTAGAATGCTCACTTTCTTGGTAACATTTCCCGAAGAACTGTAATAAAACTTAACATTTTCTTTCATTTTAGGGTCTGCCGTTTATACACTGGCTCTGAATAAAGTTCAAAAGCTCAAAGAGAAAGCCGAAGCACTTAGTATTCAGAGCAACATCACCTAGTATTCTGGGGAACAGACTAAGAACAGTAGGTAATGTCCACCAATAATCGTTATCCTCTAGATAAGTGCCGTTACTGAGTGGCTCGCCAATTGCCTCAAGATACATAGCAACTAATTGCTCGGTATCTGTATCTGTATAGCCTGATTCGTTTAAGTTGAACGCGACAGCACTAAGTGAAATTAGTTCTACGATAAATGTGGGAGGTGTACTGATGAGTCGATCGCTCACGTTAAAAATTTATACAATTAGCTCCTCTCTTTGGTTTTGTTATTTGAAGAGTAGGCATGTTATTTGGCTACAAATGTTATTACGCTAAATGTCTGAAACAATCAGGTAAATAGATTTGTATAATTTTAAAGTTAATCTTACCGATATCGATAGGAACACTTTAACAGCGAAATAAGTACCGCCACAAAGTAGCCAAACTAAATTACGCTAGCTTGCTTCGACGGATAACGATGTGCGGCGCGGTAGTTCTCCGCTCTTTAAGAGACAGTCTCTACTTAGCATTATCGGCCTATAAATAGTGAAGTCATTTGTTAAAAGTTAGTCTCAAATTTAAAAATGCTCGTGACTAAATCTCTATTGCTAAATCCGTTTAGTATCTAAAATGAACGAATAATGTAAGTTTTTGTTTTATAGTGAAACAGCTGAGCGCGTGATTTAAAGCTTATTGGCTCATTGTAAAAGCAAACGACTATTTGAATGGTATTAGTGAACTTTTTCTTATAATAAAAATGTTTTATGCTTTAGAAACCTTTTGTTTGGCAATAACACTAAGCTTTTAATATTTTTTTAGTAGCGTTTGGCAATAATCAACGATGTAGAGCAGTTTTAGATATAGGTCTTAAGTACTTGAAAGTTTCCTTTAATTGGAATAATCTTTGCTTGCATTATTTATGACTAAATGCCTAATTAATGTAATAAAAGATTTTCTTTTAAGAGTTTTCGTCTTTGATTTTATATGATTGATTCTAAAGGTTATAGCTTTTTAGTAATAAATTATAATGATCCATTCTAAGTCATCTTACGTTGTTATATGATGCGTGAGCTGAAATAAATAAAAAACAATACACTAATTAACCAGAAATCATAAATTGGGACAGAAAATAATATCAAAACATTTTTCTTAATCCAAAACGCTTAACCAAACTAATGTCTAGAAGGGAAAACATATTTTCTTGTTAACGTCTCTTCCACAATTTGTCTTATGATTTATTACTTCTCATGTTGTAATTTCCCACTTATTTCTTTCTATCAAAAGAAACCTTACTTTATAAATTATAAATCAAAGACGCAGGAAACATCTGCTCTATGTTTGCGTGTTTGGTATAAACAGTTACACAATAACATAAAATATATGGGCAAACTTGTCTCACACAATTTTCACATAAAACTTTTAATGCTTCCTTTGAAAAAAAAAATGGGACGCATCAAATTAATTCAAATTAGTTACTATCGTGGTCCGCATCGCATAATATCGTTACGCTTTTGAATTATTTATTTGGACGTATAATAAATAAAAGGTGTGGCTTTTTCGACTCCACCTGTTTGACACAATGATAACCGCCCATTATCAGGACAACGGAATTGTTCACATAGAATTGACCTTCAAAATCTATGTAGGAATGTTTAAAGTCCCATTGATGTCGAAGTTCACGTTCAAGTTTTTAATAATAAATCACTGCAGTGCATTACCATAACAATCCGTAGTATTACTTAAACACGAATAAAGTAGGATTTCAAACAAATTTACTGCTGCTTTCTTTTGTGTGGTTAAACTCGTGGTAAAGTTGGACTAACTGTTTGGTCATACTAATAACGAGCTGTTCATATTTTCATTATTCTGAATAGCCCGTTATCGCATTCAGTTTTTGGAGTGCTTACTGCCAATAAAAATTGAAAAATTATTTATGCTTAACTTGCAGTTCTTGTCAAAAATTTGCTACTTAATTGTATTGTTGGTTTTATGCTACCGAAGTGGCTAACAAATATACGATTCGCCTGATAGTATATGATTATCGCAACCTATTAAAGCTTTTAGCCTGTCTATTGTTAGAATGCCAGACAACATTAAAAACCTATTGGAGCCGGTCGCCGGTTTCTCGCTCCTACTCAATAGATTAATACTAATATGAAAAACATTAATAGGCTGCAATAATATTATATAATATACACAATCCTATAAGTAGGGGATTAGCGCGTTGTAAGCACATTGAATACAGACTAGATCCGGTTTCATGACATCGATTTCTGAAAGCCTAAACAACGACGTATCAGAGACAAACTCATGTCAAGTAATTCGCTTGGCTGTTGCTTATTCAACCAGCCGATTCTAGCAGTTAATTGTTTTATAACGAAATTCTGTTTAGTGTAAGAGTATTCGCGCTGACAAAATAGTTTCACCACAAGGTGCTTTTTTAAATAAAAAATCTCTCGCTCTAGGAATAAATCCTATTCCTGTGTCTGAACTTTACAAACAATCGGGCTCACGGACACTAGTACCCAGACTCGGAACATCAATTATTATTTATGGATCACAAAATGTAGCCTATTAAAATTTTGACAACTTTTAAATCTTGTGCTGTGTGGGAAACGAATCCGCAGCACTCAGCGTAGTGGTGGCATCGAGACGACCACCGTTAGTGATTTACGTATACGATAGTTCTACTTCCATAGTCGAGCCACGTTAACGCCAGCATTAGATTTGTTCGGGGGTGGCTATTCCACTGTACACTGCAGGACTTATCTGCTGCGCTCTATATAAACCCGGTGATACTTAATAATTAAACCTATCTAGATTTTCTAGAACGTTAATTTATAAGACATTGAAATACAATCATGTTGCAATGGAATAAAAAATATTTTAACTCTACGTAATATGTCAGGTTTTGTTTGTATGTGGTGGATAATCTCTAGAACTACTAAATCGTCTCGACTACGAAAATTCAATACAAATATAAAATTACTAGAAGTTCCCGCGGTTTCACCCGCGTTTATCGTTACTGCGCCGCCCCCGTGGGTCGTAGCGTGATATTATGTAGCCTATAGCCTTCCTCGATAAATAGTAGGTATAGGCTATCCAACACTAAAAGAATTTTTCAAATCGAAAACAAATCTTCAGCTTTATAATATTAGTATAGATAGCTGACCCGCGCAACTTCGTCTACGTCACATAAGAGAGAGAGTGGGTCGTAGGCACCTACAATACAATTTTAAAGGAGCTGAAACTGTATTTGTTAAATCCACGAACCCACAGTGCTAATTTAAAATCACGCAGAATAAACCGGGCGAAACATCGTTTGTATGTCTGTAATGGGTAATTATTTTGCTGCGATGTTATTTTAAAACTGAGATATCTCCTAAGATATTCATTAAAATCGAATGATGTAAAGGGCAATTTTGTTTTAAATTAAATACTTGTGATGAACAACGTATTTATTTGGATAAGGATTAATACCATGTTTATAAAAATACCTTCGCAAATAATGCATTATTTTAGAACAAATTTGGTTAGCATAAAAAAGGTTACAGTGAGCCAACCTTAAAAGATAGACATATGCTGTCGCGGACTTTTTTTTAGAACTTTTAAAGGGGAACAATTCTGTCATACATGATTTTTGCGAAACTTTAACTGTTTACGCAGCGCACGCAGCGGAAGCTCTCAAAAGGAAAAAAATCCCTCCAATTTTGAAACATTCTTCGTTGGTGCTCGGCTCCTATTGATCTTAGCGTGATGATATATAGCCTATAGCCTTCCTCGATAAATGGGCTATCTAACACTGAGAGAATTTTTCAAATCGGACCAGTAGTTCCAGAGATTAGCGCCTTCAAGCAAACAAACAAACAAATAAACAAACAAACAAACAAATAAACAAACAAACAAACAAACTCTTCAGCTTTATAATATTAGTATAGATAATATCCCTGAGGAACAAAGCTTAACATCTAATGGCATAAACTTGAGTGAAGTCGCGGGCAACAAATAATTAGAAACAAAGACATTTTTACTAAGTTTATAAGTAATTTTCTTTTTGCGTCTAAGGGATAACGTTAATAATTTAGTTACTACTGCGAAGATAGTGTAGAATGTTAATAGAGTATTTACAATTTAGGTTTATTTGACTTGAGTTAATTTTTACTTTCGCCTTAGTTAGGCAACAAAACGTGTTCTGGAATTGCGACTAGAATAATTAAAATACTAAACAAATTTTGTTTCGCCGGTTAACAATGAAAATAAATAGCTGGTTGTTTTTCGAAAATAAATAGACCGCTAGACTCGTTGTTTAGTGATATTTGTCTGGGCTTACATTTATTTACCGTAGATCTCGCTCAGATTCGAATCCATTCTCAAAAAAATCAGTAGTCATAAGGCGTGGATCCTCTTGAGATTTCGCTTAAACTAGAGCAGTCTCTTTGGTGCGCGGTAGTGAAAGCTAATGTTGTGTATGAGGTCTTGAGTTTGATCTCAGTTTATGCAAAGTATTATTAGATATCCGGTAAAGAAACACTAAGTGGTAGAAAGCGGTGTGGCATTGTGCCCGGTAGTTCGCAATAGGATAGACCTCAATTACGTTTGACTGATAATAATAAAACGGCGAAATGTGGCTGTAATTTGACTCTATCTGCCTCATCGTGATTATAGCTCGAGTCAAAGTTATGTAATATCTATAATATTTTCCTTTTTTAAGCTATTCTTTAACACAGCTCATTCTAAAAAGTATCTATCAAAACATTGTCCCTTTCCAGACTTATTCACTTAACGTAATTCGCCCCTAACCAAGTTACTAGTATTCCATAGGTACATGAACGTTGAGAATAAATCGTCTTTTTTGCTACACGCGTAGATTTAGGCTAGGCTAGTGTTTTTGCCTCGGCTAGGCATTTCGGCCAAAGTCATTTATCTTGCACGCCCGCGACACATACGGGTTGTAATCGCCATATATAGAGTACGTAGAGGTATTGAAAAATCACTATTCCAAGCACATTCACGGAGCTTAATTGATTTTAGATAAAAGCAATGATCGCCCCGTTTTCGCTTGCGTGGTGTTTCTTTTATGTATCGTTAACTATTGAGATTACCTCGTTGATATTGTGACAACGTTTGCGTTTATGTTCAGGCGATGGTGAAGTGCTGAGTTCGATATTTGGGTGATGCAAAGCGTTATTGGGTTTCTCGATACCTATAGATTGCCAAGGGCTTGCTTTTAATTATGTGGGAACTAAAGACGGAAAATTAAACCATCGGAAAGTTAGAAGCCTCTGCGTACTCCTTCTTAGATATACAGCCAGCGTACATTGAGACGTCGGTAGCCTTATTGTTGTGATAACGCTTTGCAATCCAAAGGTCGGGGATTTAATGCCCTACTCTTTGCACAAATATAGTGGCAAGCATGGCATTCAGATAAAGTTGATCGATTCCATCGGATATTACAACTGTATGAGAGTTCAGGTACAGTGGAAAGTTTCCACTGTGTCTATTCCGAGACGTTAATTGAAACAGCATCAGACAGAGAATTTATATTGTTCATGTAATACGCAATATGATCAAATAAGGACACCATTTTACTACAAATTATATAATACATTCGGCCATCTTTATAGAAACCAGACACTTCTAACACTATTTACTGAGATCGACTATTATATAACATGTCTAAGGCTTCGTCCAAACCTAGCAGGCGCGTTGACATACTCAAATATCGTAGCGACACGTTGATTTTTACGTAAAATGATATCAATTACGTCGGATGTGGAGTTAACTGATGCGGAAACTGTCTTTTGGCGAGTCAACGAAATCCATTAAGGTGTAAATTTCCTCGGTTTGACGCGATGACGGCTATATCCCGTTGACGTTTTTGTGTTTTCGTTTAAAATATGTCATTCCTGTAGAATAGCTATCATGTTTCCTTTGACAATACAGCTAGGTGGAATATAGTGACGTAAAATGTTAGTTTTGGCTTACGTAGGCCAGACTAATCGTCATCGTTGACTCTAGTCGGTTAATAATAGCTTGCTTTGATTAATATGGATAAAGAATATATACCTAGCTTAAATAGTACTTTAGTAGCTCGCAGGTTTGCACGATGTACAGTTCCTGTAAAAGTCACTTTATTTCGGTCGTACTGCCAGACCTTTTACTCGTGTAGCCTATGGGTCAAGTATACGCAGATGACCTATAATGCCCTACATGTCCAATACAATAACGGTTTCAGGGGATTAGTGGGTCTGCCCCGCTTCTGTAGCGCGTCGGGGATGTTTGCTGTTGCTCGCGAATATGACTTTTATGCTATCTTGCGTCTCCGATCTCTCAAATTCAGCGAACTATCGCCTCACAGTGCGTAAATGAGGTGCTTCTCTCCCAAAAGCATTTTGAAGTCGAGCGGCACAATCTTGCGGAGAGAGAGCACTTTTAAAATAATAAAAAATCATCGCTCTAAAATCTTTTCGAGTTAATTCCATTTTATTTGTATATGGAGCACTTTAATGTGCGATAAAAAATAATTGTCAAATGATTTCCCGCCAATATATTATTTAATTATTAAAAAGGTTGTATAGTATTCTAAATTCAAATATTTCCGAGAAGCCAGAAAGGCAAAACTTTTAGTGAGCCCGATGTAGATTAGAAAAATGAATACCAAAATTGCATACATTTTACTATCATCGCTTTATCATCGATTCATACATGCAAAAAGCAGGGTGTTTACCGACAAGCACATTCAATATGACTTAATAACTACTTAGTAGTGTACCTGTTCTTTATCAGCGTTTAATATATTAATTCATATGCAATGCCATAAAGAGGGTGCATAACTGAATATATTATTTCATAATAGGATAATTGGCGTTATAAAGTAGGACATTTTATGATACTGGGCGTGTTTGCTTTCCGGAGGCTTATCTTTACGAGTATTGCCTAATATCGTTTACAAAATGTGCTATTTTGTTAATTCGGCTGTTACATGTTTCATAATTAGGCGGGTAATGTATGATAGACGTGCCTCGTTAGCTCACCCGGTGGGTGGATTTTGGAGAGCATGCTGAAATACGTAATGTCGGTATAACGATACATTTGGTTTAAAATGTTATGTTGTGTTTTGCATGAATGTCGATGATGTGTTATTGACGATCATGGCTTATGGATGAATCTGTTACTGATCCTAAAAACTTCATAGAAGGCGAAAGACTAGGTTTCATTATAGACTAGAGATGTCAGACTTATATCATTTTCGCAAAGCTAAAATTTTGCTGTAAATTTGTAATATATGCATGAACAAAAACCATATCGGCAGCAGTTGAAGAAAGATTTAAGCATAGAATTTCCATATGACTGAGAAAGTGTCTTCAGTCTGTGAAAAATCATACTAATTGACCTAGTGATGTTAATTGACCTTCTCTTCTGGAACTTGTGTAGGTAAGTACATAGGGTCCATAGTTACTTAAAAAATCCTTGTGCTTTTTAGCAATAGCTTAAAAATCTTGGCATATCGCAGTATGTTAAATTTCGTGGTCTGTCTATCCCTTCGTAAAATTAACATCAGCTATGTATAGGTACGGTTCTAGTGCAGCAAGCGTCAATAGCCGAATTATTATTTAACACATATGTATGTATGTAAAACAAAAACAAACTTATTTACATACGAGTGATAGCCTACATAGTTCAGAAGTGCTACAAGCATTTCGCTACAAATTATAAAACAAAGTCCCCCGCCGCTTCTGTCTGTCTTTTCGCGATAAACTCAAAAACTACTGAACGGATTTTTATGCAGTTTTCACCAATAGGTATAGTGATTCATAGGGAAGTTTTACGTATATAACTTGTTAAGATTTTGTACTACCCGTGTGAAGCCGAGTAAGATCGTTAGTAGTTAATAAGGTCTTTGTGGTGTACCCCAAACATTATATTAGCAATTACGGTTGAGTATATAGTGCCATGTACAGGGTCCACACTAGCTCATGTTTTCATTTTAAACGTATGTAGGTTATTTTACCGTCAAAGCCAATTATAATTGTCACGTCTTATTCTGTTACTTCAACACTTTGAACGCCATACAGCAGACACTATAGAACATTTATATATATCATGTTAAGTTACCAGTAACCCAGATGACGCTCAAATCGCTAAATGCCTGTCACACGTGGTACTGCAACTCGCTTTTCTCGTTTTCAACAAACCTAGGGCTGTCCACTACCTTATCATTAGCTACTAGGTGGTATTTTACGAAGCAAGGTGCTAGTTTATTCCTTTTGTAAAACGTCCATATATAGTCATCTAGTCATTACACCGTATGTTATATACTCATAAATACTAACCACTAAAGAATAAATTGCGGTTCCTTTTTACTACGAAGACGTCGTTCAATTTTTATACGCGTATTTTAAAACGTCAATAAAGTTTAGTGCAATGTTAAAGAAAGTGTGATGTTTTATAACTAGAGGTGCTTATAAATTATCATGGTTATAAAATGCTAGTTAGTTGCGGATGTCAGAAGTCGTATTTGATTAGGTATGCAATTTAAAATATAAAATAATTGCTGCACATTCGATTCTGGCGTGCGTTTGAGTGTTAATTACTCATGAATGCTGCCGCCGGACTCTACTTGTATGAATATAAAATAATAAATTTTATATCGAAATGCAAATTCTGCTAGTATTTATTGTAAAAGAGAATTTGAGTTACGTTGCTTTCAGGTGAATTCAGAAGTATCATGTTTCATCCGTTTTGTGTGTATCCATCTGTTTCATTTCACGTGATAAAGTATTTACGGCATGTTTTTTTGTTTACAAAAAATAATCACAAACAAATAAACACACTTCATCAGAACAATGCGATGAAAGCTTTTAAATTTGGGTAACCAATTCATAAGCTTATGTGGTGAATGGTTTAACATCTCTGGAGACAATAGTTAGCAACGGATTAAGCTTATAGTTTTAACTTCTTGCTAGCCATTCCAAATCGCTGTCAGTATCATCTTTTAGAATGGTTGACTGGAGAATGTGTGTATAACCTCATACTTTGTATTTTGTTTTTGTTGAAGGAAGTGCTTGCATAAAACAAACACTTTTTTATATAATATTTGTAAGAAAACTCTGCATACAATTTTTCTAGTACTAATATACTTATATAATGGGGTTATATTTTCGATACAGAACCGGTACAGCTATAACATCGACAATACACACGTAACAACGTTATTTACGATATTCTGGAATTTTGATCTGAATCTGTTTGTGTGGGCCTATCAACGACATTTGCATTCGACCCAAATAGTAAAAACACAATAAACAACATCCCGAACATATGTACGGCTATAAATATTTATACTATCTGAACGATATAAATATGTTAATTTCGAAGTATTTCGGCATTTCGGAGTCTACAAAGCAGTAGCCAAAATTCAAGTTGTTAAATCATACAGTCGACCGACTTAATATAATAATAAACTTTGTTAAAGTATCAAACTTCAATGAAAAATTTAGAACCGGTCATAAAATCGCAATTCCAAAGTTGTGTCGCTTAGAAATTATGTTGGGAACCAGGAATGAAATGGCGACGTTTTTTGCGCAATGAATTTCTCTTAACAGTCTTACTGGAGAGTATGAAAATGAAGTACACATTTACTTAATTATTATTATTTACTAATTGGTTAATATGTTGTGATGATAGTTAAACCATTTATTATGAACCGACCCACAGTTGGTTACCTACCTGTTATTAGAATTAGAGGAGGTTTTCGTTTTTTTAAAAGACGTGATATACTGTAAATATTTAATAACCTACCTACGTTGCACTCGCTTTATGCATTTAATAGATGAGCTTGTTCAGATCGACAGACAACAAATTTAAAACTGTTGCATATATTTCTAACATTTAAGTTAGCAGTAATTGAGGTCTTTGCATCCACTTTAGTATCTGGGCTTAGTACAAGATATCATGTTAATATTATCAACATATATGTACATCGACGTTATTTAAATGTACCTACATATACAATTATTACTCTTCCAAAGTGTTAAGGATTTGTGTGAAGAAAATCACCGTTTCACGAAAGCAGGAAATGAGCTCTGTAAACGACAATACTGTTTGGTTCTCCATCTACTGAGCGGGGCCTAAACATAGCTGGTGAAATTTTTCCTCTGCCTCTGCTTACTACTTCTACAAAGAAGTGTACTTATACTTCCTCTGCCTCTGCTTACTACTTCTACAAAGAAGTGTACTTATACTTAGGTACGTGTAAGATATTTAATAATCCCAATACTAATACCACACTGGATTCTCCCTAAAGATTAAGAAGTAATAAAGGTGTTGTGTACACGATAGGAAATTTTAGAACTATTTTACTGTATTGCTATCTCGCATTGTTCCATTTCATTTCTTGCTCTAATACTTTCTAGTATTGGACCTAACTGCATGAATATAAACAGCAATTAATCGCACTTTGTAAACAAAAAGTGAGCGAGTGGCTTCCTAAGTAATTATAGTAGCACAGGCAAGTCAATTAGTTACGTGCATAAAGAAAATGGTTTATAAAACGACTTAACAACACTATTATGTTAATTCTAAATATCTATTTAGATGAGTTCGAGTGGATTTTTATATATGTACAATCACCTGTAATCTACATAGAAGCAGGTAGAACATGTACATTAGATCATGCCAGCTATGTTTTAGTTATTTCAAAACTAGAGACGAATCTGTTAGTGTCTATTTTATACATATCAAGACTTTGTCATAAGCTACTAATAATTTTCAAACAGAAATATCCAAATACACTTTTTCCGGCCTAAGAATCCATTCCGGAAAACACGATCGATCGTAAGCATAAGAATATAATATGTGATGAAGTAATTCCCCGTATTTGCTGGATGCCTTCTCAGCCGTTGCATTACCGACGTGAACCCACTCCTAACACAAGCATCCGAAACTTGGCTAGATTACCTGTATCATGGACTAATACCATTAATTAATAAAACTGCGCTTAAGCCTCTGACGATTTACCGCGGTGATGCTATTTATTTATAAGTATATATTATGTTGCATTTATGGTAACTTCTTGTAGTGGCAAACCGAACTTATTTTACAATAGTTAGACCATAGAATGTTTACTTTAGCTATAGTACCCCATAAACTCTAAAAGCGTTCGGAGGGCATAACTTTTTTATAGGAAAACACAAGGCTAAAATCACGCATCCAAAAATAACTTTTTTTCATTTTATACGAAACGAAAGTCGTAAGAGAAGTTGCGTGTTCCTATCATATCCACAATTCTGCAGACAGTTTGACACACAACCTCATCTCATCAGACGTTTATTTTTACGATGTTTGTTTTGAATTCTCTCGGTTTAGTTTCTGCGAGTTGATTAAAAGAAATATATATTGCTGTTGAGCAATACGACGGCAAACAAGTATCATTTGGAGCAAAACAGAAAACAACTGTCAGTGTAAATTTCAGTAAAGTTCGTTTAATGACTGGATTTTAATGTTTCGATTTGAAATACTCTCGTAATTATGCGCGGATTTTGTAGAAATTAGAAATTATAAAACATTTTTTTATAGTTTATTACGATGCTGAAATAGTTTTGTTTAGAATCAATTGTATTACATAGAAATAGCAAATTTACAATGTATTACAAAATTAAATATAGGGTGGCTTCATATTTCTTTTGTTAATTCCTTTTTTGTAAATTAGTTACTTTGGTAACGATTTTAGTAGGCATGATGCAATGCTTTAAGTGGTTATTGAACTTGTGTATGTGCAGTGTGATGTGGTTCGTTCCCCATACGAGACAAATATTATGTAATCCACAAATTGTTGTTCTGAATCTGCGTCTTGTTTGAATCTTTGAAAAGTCTCTCGCGTATAGTGCTTGGTTCGTCTTTAAATAATAAAGGTAATACGTGGTCTTATAGTACCTATGTACAAATACATAATGTCGTTTTCTGCCTGGATAACATTATTACGTACATATGTATGTTATTATGTACATATGGCATTGTCATTTTAAATTTAACTTTCACACAATAATAAATGCTACTTATACCGAACTTTTAGAAATTTGATGGCCAGTGCAATTCTTTGAATTGATTCGATGGGCGTTTCAAAACGTAAATTTGGTTTTCCTCATCAAATATTAAGTACATAGTTTACTTTGAAATCACATCACTGGGAATCGAACTACTGGAAATGCTTCTATATAGGTTGGATTCACATGAATAGGAATTTAGTTAGGGATCAAAACTGCAGCTCTGTTAGAGTACAGTACTGTTCAGTTAGATGGCTTTAGGCTCTCAATTTCGCTCAATGTTAGCTTCGATCTTCATGAAGAGAAATAGCAGTTGAATAAAGCAATCTATGTTAGCTGTGGATATGAAGTTGCGATATCTGTATCGAATACCAATATATAACCTCTACTATTTATTTATTTATTTAGGGATAAAAACAGCAGCGTATTAAACATTACTATGATAGTACTTAGTAACTAAATGTACAAAATACGCCACCCACGGCATTATCCACAGATTACCATTGAGAAATGTTGTCTACTATTTATTTTAATCCTAATTATTATTATATATACAAATGTGAGATTGTCTGTTTGTCTGTTACGCTTTCACGCTTTAACTACTTGACCAATCATCGTGAATCGTGTAATTTTGCATACACGTTGTCAGGGCTACAGAAAAGTACATAGGCGCATTGAAAGGTAGATAAAACAGGAAAAGTATCTACTGTTTCCAAGGGTTAGAAATTTATTGACAAAATCTATATAATCGCGAGCGAAGCAGCGCGCAGAATCAATTAATTATTATTATTATTATAATTTATTTTAAAGACAACTCCCGTAGTATTGTCTTCTGTTTACGCGAATGTTATTCATTGAAATTAAACTACTATATACGGATTTTATCGCGTTGTTTATTTGACACTTTATTACAAAATTTTTGAAAACTGTTACACTACTATTACTATTAAACTTTACTAATTTTTAAGCTAATTAAATTATTGAAACTATTAAAACTATTTATACTATTACTATACTATTATACTATTCATATTTGTGTTTACACTTTCCCCGACGTTTCAGTTGCTTTTCAGCAGCCATGGTCACGGGGAGACTAAGATGGCAGTTGTCTCAATGTTCCAGTGTAGTTATTTCAAAGTACCCGAACATAATTTAATCATGGGTGTTTCTATTTACGCAGAATGAGCTCAAAGTATCAAAGTATCATTAATCATCGTATTAATTATTATCTATTCTTCCTATATGGCGGGGAACTCTATGAACATTCAAACTATACCACCAATAACCACCACACCAATAACACCTAGATTCGGAACAACTATTTGTGGATCACAGAAGTCCATGTGCCGCATGAGAACCGACAGCTCAACACTCGGCGAGGCGACAACGTAAACCACTACGCCGTTCTTGCAGTGGTTACTTTACAAATTATTATCAAAAATATGAAAACTTTGTCTTTGTTTTCTTTTACGAGTTTATCTTTGTCTTTGTTTTCTTTTACGAGTTTATTCTACCTTTAGATATTATAAGTAACGTATTCGCTATTCAATTCTGCACTTCACTTTTATTAGGACTAGAATTTTCATATTGTTTGACGTGTTGGATAACACTTACTTCTTACCTTGATCCAGTTTTTTTATTTTCCGATCTATAATAGAAGGAGAAACCAATAAACATGCATTGTCTTAGTCGTAATAGTAGATATATTGTACATAATTGTATTTTATTAAAATTCTAGCTTATCATCTTTAGCAGATGTAGAGAGAAGTACTTTTAAGAATATACATACATACTGCCAATAAACAGTGTCCTTTATTTCGTTCCAGTTTTACCTTTTCATGTACGGAACTCTAAAATAACATAAACACATAATATTGTAAAACCAGCTGCTATCTTGTTCTATAAATCCATCATCCAATTCCAAAATACCCAAAATGATAAATAGCTTTTAAAACTAATCTCAATTTCACTCACAGACAAGAATAAAAAAGGTCTAAAAACAAAACCGAATATCGAAAATTCATTGAGTAACAAATGAATACTCGATAAATGGTGGATCATAAAAACCTATCACCTGTCTCAGCGGTACGACTCGCCGCTTCATATCGTCGTAATTAATAAAAAAATAAAAACTGTCGAGCGATGGCCCTAAAACGCATTTAATTCTTGATAAGGGTAACAAATTGGATAAAGATAGCACGACCGTCGGAGACAGAGAGATCGTAAGTGCATTGCCGTGATAACTCATGTGTGATAACGACAGCACTTGAGTGGACGTGTCGTTTTCATTATGTGAAGTACCTCTTTGTACTTAACTTTGACAAAGTAAGTTATTTATTCAAATAAGTAGTGTAAGTAAATAATTAGTAAGTTTTGTATTAGGTGAAATGTTTTAATTAATTATAATAAACAAGATAAATATATGATGCAGTTCTAAAGATTAAGAGGTTACTTGTTTTGGAGTGACAACCATTACAATAGGCTTATAAGCACGTCGGTAAATGTAATTTTTAACTTTTGTATTTATGTAAATAAGTTAAACAGTGCATGTCTTAATTAAATAACAAATCTTTAAAGTCCATTCTCAACCACGTAAACAAACAAGAAACAAATGTACATAATCTACACAAAAGAAATATATACTAAAACAACTCATAAATTCGTCCTATGTAAAAAAATAAAATGTCAATTTCATTTAAAATAGTCACATCTAGTGAACAGTAATTAATGGTAAAAGAATTGCGGTCGGCGCCACACGTTTAGCAATGAAATTTGACCACGCAAATCGCTTTTAATTAAATATTTAATAGTTATCAAAGCAGCCCGCAATTGTCCACTACCGAACACACTCCCATGGACCGCAATAATGGTAAACATATTGCCGTAATCGTCGGTCCGCAGCCATCAAATTTGGTTAGTCAAATTTTGCTTGTAATATTTATTATCTGTCTATTCATTTGCTCACTCCTTTTTTGATTAAGTATCGCTTTGAAAAGAACTCAATTCTGCTTACTGTGAATGTTGCTTACAATAAAAACTTATCATACAATGTTTTCTTTAATGTGGTAACACTGGTGTTAAAAAGATCGATGTCTACATTCCGGTATGTCGCGTTGTACGTACGACATAATCTCAATAGTAATTTTGTCTATAATTTGTGCTTACAAAGGGTACATGTAGCAGGTTTGAGTTGCGCAATAAATGCTAAATGTGCATGTATATTGTAGATCCATACAAATCTTTCGTTTGGCCTTCACATCCACTTCTCAACATTGTACCGCCGATGTTTGTAATCTTGAAATGTCAAAGGTATTTAATTTGAATATCATGTCTTATCTCATTCCCAAGCATTGAACTTATCGATGAAATATCTATTGATATGAAATGTAGCCTCTATTATTCCGAAGGGATTTAAAGAGGCTATATGCTGTACTTAGTGATAGTCTTTATATTGAACTAAAGTTATCTTAACTATGAGGTTTATGTATTGTGTTTTATACTGCACTAGATTTTGCCCACGCTTCGTTCGGGAACAGCACCTTTTTTGTGGATGAAAGGTACCCTATGTCCTGCTCGGTTCACCTTTAAAGAATAGTAAGATTTTGATAGTTACAAAAAGTGCAATGTATGATAATGGCCGAGAGACGAATGCAAGAGAAATACAAATAGCACTGATTTCATATAACTCGGGATGAGGATTGGAAGCATGATGATGTGATTGATCAGTACGCTTAAGTATTGGCTACTTTTGTTCAAAACGCTGAAGACTAAATAACTAGTTTTGCTTTCCTTTTCATTTATAGGACTTGGTACACAGAGTTGGTAACAGGAGCACGTTAGGACACTCATGTGGGTTGTTTGTTTCGTGTAAACCACCGTGATTGGAAAATTCCAAAAATGCATTTACAGTCGCGAGCAACCCTCGCAGGTTTTCCGTGATTGTGATTATCGCTTGGTCTACTCGTGCAGATTATTAGAACTATAAAATATGAGCATTTAAAGTCAAAATAAATAATTTTATAAGCTTCCAACAAAGTATGCAACATAAGTTCGGTGGAATTCTTCAGCCACAAACACTATTTGAGCGCGCACTCGAAATATCTTGTTTCACATGTAATTTATGTCGCGTTTTCACTGAAGTTGATATAAATTTCACTCATTTCGAGCGTCAGTCTTTCTAACTGAATAGTTTAATTGACAAAAATCAAAAATTCTTTGCTCTTTTATTCGTTTCATAGATACACTCGATAAATACGCCTAACTTTTCCAGACTGCAGACTACAATAATATATCTAAATCACGGCATTAAGGCTCGATACACGGCGGCCATTATAGCGTCAGTAATAGCTATTTGCCACTAATAGTGATACGCCTTTGTGTGTCCCGAGTGTGTCGCGATCTTTATCTATACTCTGGTCATTTCTCGAGATTCAATCTTTTATATTGGTAGATTATAGGATGCGTTTTGAAATATATTATAGGATGAGCTTTAGATAAGATTGGGTTTTCTTAGGGTAAGTATTGAGTAGATTTCGATGATAATTTACCAATTTAAAAATATACATACAAGAGATTTTAATAAAAAAAAAGTGTATGCACTGATATTTGTACCAGGTATACTTTGTGGTTGTGAGTAATATAAAACCTACACAATTAAAACGCTACCTACTTTAGTGAAAATCGTTTTGAAAACGATACCACTATCTCCCATGTTAGTATACATGTCATATCATTATTTGTCGTTGTGTTTTGTATTTGGAGTCACTTTACTTCACAAGTAATTGTTACATATGACTGCAGCGGGTAATTACTATTTTAAACACAAACATAATTTAGTTTCGAATCAAAAGCGAATATTTTATACCTATATAATATAATGTTTAACATTTACTATTTGTCTTGTCTGGAATGAAATGATAAAAAATTACAGTAATTTCCGACTATTATTTTGAACGGGAAAGTCATGACAACATTAATACGGAATACTAAATCGGTGTAATAAATATAGATAAATATATTCATACCAGATACCTTTCTTTCTATATACCATTGAGTTAACGTGTTAACCATTTTACGATAAAACATTACAAAAACCATGTTCGTACATGATAAAAATTTAATAAAACCGAATATAAAAATGATATACGCTAATAATATTCAAAACATTGCTTATTCAACGTGCATTCTGATAAGATAGTTATTTTTATGTACAATAAACACGTTGTTCAGAATTCCGGGGCACTTTATTGTCATATGTCACGGCAAGGAACAGTAAAGCTCCGTTAGCGTTATAAATTCTCTTGTATGTTAGTCAAAAATGATTTGCATATTGTGGTAGTTGTCGCCTTTAACTGGAATCTTGCGTGTATAGCGGCGATAACCTCGGCTTTATTAAAACGTTATTGATGACACAGCTAAGTTGTGTATCTTTATCAAAACGTTGACTTTAGGGGGAATGTAGCCATTTGCATGTCTGTTGTAGATTTGTAGAGTATCTATCTATTGACATTATCATAGCATTAAAACTAACTCTAATCGTAGATGTTTATTCAAAGATCTTAGTTCAATGCAGTGCTACAGCATGCCGTTTTAGACAAGTACAATTTTTATTTACTTAACAGATTTTAATTTTAGAAAATACTGCTAATACATATAGGTGGCTCACTATTACAAGGTTCTATTTTATTTTTATTTACTTTGGGGAAATGAGGTTTAAAATTTGCATATCAGTAAAAATAAAACCATGCAATATTCATAACTATTTTTTTTCAAAAATGTAGCATAGGACCTTGTAATATTGGACCAGCGATATCTGTACTAATATTATAAAGCTGAAGAGTTTGTTTGTTTGTTTGCTTGAACGCGCTAATCTCAGGAACTGCTGGTCCAATTTGAAAACATCTTTCAGTGTTAGATAGCCCATTTATCGAGGAAGGCTATAGGCTATATATAATCACGCTAAGATCAATAGGAGCGGAGCACCAATGAAGAATGTTTCAAAATCGCCCGGTATTTTTTCCTTTTGAGAGCTTCCGCTGCGTGCGCTGCGTAAACAGTTAAAGTTTCGCAAAAATCATGCATGACATAATTGTTCCCCTTTAAAATTTCTAAAAAAAAGTCTGCAACAGCATATGTCTATCTTTTAAGGTTGGCTCACTATAACCATTTTTATGCTAACAAAATTTGTTCTAAAATAATGCATTATTTGCGAAGGTATTTTTATAAACATGATATTAAATACCAAATAAATACGTTATTCATCACAAGTATTTAATTTAAAACAAAATTGCCCTTTACATCATTCGATTTCAATGAATATCTTATCTTAGGAGATATCGCAGTTTTAAAATAACATCGCAACAAAATAATTACCCATTACAGACATAGTACAAACGATCACGCTACGATCCACGGGGGGGGGGGGGGAGGCACAGTAACGATAAACACGGGTGAAACCGCGGGAACATCTAGCATTATATAAAGGGGGTAATATGTATGTAATTATGCCAAATTGAAACAATAATGTTATTAATATTAATACAACGAAAGTAAATGTAGGTCATAAACGGCAATTTAAACAACTATACTGAAGACCTAACAGTATTTTTAGACGTCATATGCTTCTACGAATTGAATATTAACTTCAAGCGTAATACCAGGAACACTATCGCTTCGAGAAATTGCATGCAATGAATTTATAGCGATAATGTTATCCATAACGACCATAGCTGTATCTAATATATAGCTGACTGCGCAGTACTATGTGCATTTTATCTTAAAACTTTGCTTAAGAAAACTTGCGCTGTTCTAAGAAACTACTCATAATTACACACAAAGATAAATATATGTTGAACTTTATTATAACATAATTGCTTTAAATAACAATGTAATAATAAGATAGGTATATACAATATATTATGTAACTGGTATTAACGGGATCATGCATGTTTCCCTTTTTTAGGCTTGACGTTTCGACCAGGTTACACCGGCCGTGGTCACAAGCTGACTGGTGCTGCGATGTCATGTCTCCGTTTGTGAGGCAGAAGAATTTTGATTCACCCTAACTTTTGGCATATTTTCGTTTGTCCATGTACCGTCACAAACTACACTCACGGTATCCCTATGGATTGGATGACGGTATCCTTATGGATTCTTATTAGTCAGTAAGCTCATTTGCCAAAGACTATGCTGCACTCTCAGTCAAAAATTTCGATCAACTATACAAATATTATTAACCTCTGAGTCTTCTTCGAAGAGGTTATTAATGAAAACACTATGTGGATCTGTGTGTCAGTCTGTTAGTGACCGGCATAACTCCGGAACCACTGGACCTTTGTGTGCAGACACCTTGGGATCATACCTCAGTCGAGTTTGAATATGGGTCAAAAGACCCCAAGATATAGGGGTCACATGATGTACATTTAAGACGAAGAGGTTGAATCCTGGGCTTTTACACCCATCTCGTTGATATTAGATTGATCATGACATTTTAAGCTAGTAAATTGTGAATTATTGAAGTTTCAAATGTGGCTTGGCTTGTACCTAGTATCGCAAAATAATGAACACTATCTTAAAACTCCCTAAACCAAATATTCCGCTATATTTTTCTCAGTAAAAGAGGTAACAAAGTGATCTAACGAAAGGTGAAGGTAGACCGAAAGATTAATAGGCCAAAATGAATAAAATGGGGTTGGTTACATCGGGCAGTGAACCCGCGGGGTAAAAGCTGTAAACCGCTTATTGGAAAATGTAGATGGATACCTTTGAACTTACACGATTGATGGTTTGAAGAACGTAACAGTTAGGCAGCGTGAGTAAGATAGAATGGTGTGTCAACCACTTTTTCGGATATAAATGTTACCATTTTTTAGAACAACGCTTACTTTGTTAGTCGAGTGAAATTTCAAGGCTGACCTTGGTCTTTCGTGCAGTGTTAAGTTGGATATCCTGTTGTTCTAAATTGCTTTTTAAAGCGTAGCATCACGGTGTATTGAATTATAGCAAAAAAGCAAGAAATGATAGGTATCCCATATCGGGTTATATAGAACATCATTGTTGTGATACGGCACTCAGGTGGCCAGGCACAATAGGTTTTCAATGATGTCTAGCATTTTATCAATTGACAGGTTAATATCAATTGCAGACAATTTTAACGACATAAAACGTATATTTCAGTTAGTTATAAATTATTGTCCTGTGTGAAGAGTTTTAACAATCCTTGTGCTCAAAAAATTATTCCTTTGTAAAAAGTTGTCGTAAAAGCTCAGGTGTGGTTGTAACCCTCTTCAAAATCATTATAATGGTCAAAGTCATACGTTCATCGTTAACTCGAAAGTAAATTTTAATTGCCAAGCGTATTTCAACTCTTACCTCATATTTTTTACCGACACGTGAATTTTAATGCGTAAATGAAAGCCAGTGATGGAGTCGGCTTTCACAATTTGCGTTGGATCTCCCTCATTTGCGCTTGCCAGACACCAATTTAAAAGCTCCCCAAATTTGCGTAATTTGGAAAGCAAACAATATTGTTTTGGAAAATTTTTGGGTGACGATGATTGCTCGGTTATACTTTCCATGCTAACAAAAAATCTATATAAATGTTTGAATCTGAAAATATTATTTGTTTATGTGATCGCATTTTTCTTTTGATCTACTTATCAGATTACCAAATTTTTTTACATTTATGTAGGAAATTTTGAAATGTTGCCTATTTATTTAGGAATGTTACAGGCTGCTGCAGGTATATAACATAACACTACGACCCTTAGGCGTTGAATGGGTGAAACCACGGAGCACAGTTGAGGGTTTTATTTGTATGTAAATTAATTATCAGATTTAAGGCAGATGGATTCAATTATGAAGCTTTGAGATGTTACTTTAGATTAATTGAAAACTTAATTACTTTATTTATTGAACTTAGTAGCCGTCTAGCTCGCATCTATGAGTCTTAGATTGCAAAATATTAAATAATAATTAATTACTATAAACAGACATTAAACCTTTATCTTGGTTTAACTTAAATTCAAATTGAGACAAATTTATAATAATATTACTGCGAATATAATTTCGTCATTCCATTTTCATTGCAAGGTAACTTTGGTTTAGAGAAAGTTTAAATTCTATTTAAAGATACATTAAGCCATTCAAAAATCGCAGATGAAAGCCAGTATTCAATAAAACGTGTAATTAAATTTAAAAATTCTTTGATTATAACAGTTTAATAGAAAACTTGGCCACGGTTTTCTTAAACCCTCATTACAAAGTTTCTCCTTAAGTACTTCAAAGTTTGCAGTGGTTTTTTGCTCTTGACGACAGCACTTCGTACAAATATTTAATAACGTTACTTGAAGTAAACTACTATGATAGTTAGTGAACATTAATATTCATTAGTATCACTTTATTTTAACTTTCGTCGTAGGTCCTATGGTATAAGCTTTAGCGGAAATATACGAGAATGATTTTATTTTTAAGGTATAAGCAAGGGGACTATGGCTTAAAACTGGTATTCTGCTTAAATTGGAGTAGCTTAACTGGGACAGAACCTTCCCTCTACATAATATTCCATAGGCAAAAATGCGGTGGGTAGGGTTTCCAGGTTCTGTAGAAAGGCGCTGTTCTATCAGCAAGATTTTAGGTACGGGCGTCCATAGAATACGGTATTGGACAGCTTTTATATGTGGCGTGTCTTCGTTGGTCATAATAGTATCTACTGTATAATTCATGTATATATAAAAATAAATATTGTAATGGATACGGGTAACGGGCGCTGAATACGACTTTATCAAATAATTAATATTATTTGTTTCTCTTTCACGGGTATCTTCCTAAGACGTTAGGAAAATACCCGGCCCTTTGGGAGGTTTACACGGGGACATAGGTCCAACATGCAGAGACCCTTCGAGAGTTTTAGTTTAAAGTGAGATGGGACACTTACCGAGACACTAGCCGCGGCAGGTGTAAGAGTGTATTGTTACATATGGAGACTAATTATTCTCGTCTATGGGGATGTTTAATAGTTTGGTAAAATGCAAACTATAGTTAAAAACGGCGTCTGTCAGATATACTGTCCCCTTACAAAGTCAGAATGTCAGACAGTGATTCGCCAACTCACTAGATGGGTCCCCTGAATAGTCACCATAGACATTCAGGCCTTAAAAGCAGCAGGGGGCAACACCGGTGTGAGCGGCTTGGGGTGTCGAGCGGTGCGGCGCCAGTTTCACCACCACGGGTCTCGTGAAAACGGAGACCCGGAGTGGGTTACCCCGTAGTTATAGCCTTGAAAATGACACTTCCACTCTCAAGCATATAGCTCTAGCGGCCTCCCTCTGACCAGCTGACCAAGGCAAGACAGAGTTGAAAGTCCTACGGGCTCTTGAAATTCCACCCTAGCCAACCAGTGAAGGCAAGCCGTGGACGAGGCCCTAACCGACTCTCTGAGGCATTCAGGACCGCAGTATCGCCACTCACATTCAGCTCGGCACAAGCTGCCCTGCGGTTTGTGCACTTTAAGTTAACCTGGTGATACATTTTTAATTTTTATTTTACTATGCCATCCGAGATCGTGTTAGTCTCATGATGAGATAACGACTGCCCCAGAGGGGTATATTATTTAATTATTATGAGTTTGTTCTTTAATGTTTTATGTAAAATTGACTCCTATATAGATTACTTAGATTCCTGTATTTGCTAACGCAGTAAGATTGTGATCGCAGTTCAAACCTATAACCGTTCGATAGTACGGAGCGTGATAGCTTAACTTTTACCACTGCATAAAGTTTATAGATATAAGCTTTTTCCTATTACACTAGGACTTAATCCAAAAGTCAGTGGTTTTAAATGCGACATCTATATCTAGCATCACTTTCAAAGACTCTTTTGGGAAATATTTACAGGCGGAACGGTTATGTTATCTAAAAACTAAGTTTAAGCCAAACTGTCCACTATAGTACCATGCCAACACAAGCAAACGTTTTAATGTGCCTGCCTTCCTGTAAAAACAACACAACTCTCATACACAGTGTGAACATTTTCCATTTAGCCAAAAATCTCCCACATTTGTTGGAAATTTTTCAACGCTTGTATCATGGGCTCGTGTAGAGGTTTAATGAGCATTACCTGTCCGCAGCTTTGTGCGCATGTAAATATGATTTTTGAGTAATTAGAACGGTTGCCCTCGTCTGATTTACGCATTTAAAACGTCCCCTTTTTAATTCCATATTTGAAAGGGACACGCCGTCTGTACCAGCCGTTTTAATCTTTGCGTTTTTACTCTATTTAAATACAGTACGAAGTAATAAAACTCCTTAAAATAGATACACTTTGGAACAATTTTATTATTCTTCTGTTTAATGATTAATGTTATTGTTTTTCTGTTCTTATGGATGTTTATTCAGGAAATATTTTGACGTAGCCAAACCGACTTTGATGTATCTTTCAGAGGTCAAGCTGAGGTAGTTTTATTTACGACGTTTCATCTGTGTGCCCGCGGTTTCACTCGCGTTTATGGTTTTTGCACCGCTCCCGTGGGTCGTAGCGTGATGTTATATAGCCTTCCTCGATAAATGGGCTATCCAATACTAAAATAATTTTTTAATTCGAACCAGTAGTTCCTAAGATTAGCGCGTTCAAAAACAAACAAACTCTTCAGCTTTATAATACTCGTTTAAATGAAACTGTTTAAAAAAAAATAGTATAAATGAAACTGCAAGGATAGCGTAAAGGATTTAAAGTGGTCGGTTGGTCGTCGCGCTATTGCTATTGCGGTAGTGTTGTGGGTTCGAACCTCACACCGGATAAAAAAAATATCATACACAAACAGTTGTCCGAGTCTGGGGGAACATTATTTGAATGTTTGTGACGTCCACATCAAGTAAAAACAAGTAATGTCTACTAGTATTCATCTTATTTATCTATAAATGTTAAGTTTTAATCCATTTAGGTATATTATTTGGACCTACATGCAGACTAACACAATTTCTGTTAACATTTATGGTTGTCTACAATTTTAGTAAATATTATAAACTACTTAGGTATACATAATGAAGTCGTAGACAAGCACACTTTACGGGGGGCCTAATGGATATGATACATTGTGCTTATTAACCCTTTTGCTGCTTTGTGCTTTGCTATGTCATGTTTTGAAAAATGTACGTAGACGAAACGACGAGCGATACTTCGTTGTAAATAAATTATAGTGTGACCCTGAAATGTGACCTAGCTCGAGGCAAATTACTACGTGTTCATATATTAGGCTACAATGAGCACTTAACTAGATTATAGATATTTTATGTTGATATGCTAGTCGCAATACTTATACATTAGAGCCAGTCACGTCCCACACACTTCGTTCGATTCGCCACACGGTCCACGCGGGATACATCAATCATAAATCAAACACAGACAATCACTAACGAACGTTGTTCAAACATTGAAATTGAGTTACGAATAAAAATGAACGAAACAATAGCGAGAGGCCTCTATCACACTTCAATTTGTCAAAATGTGTCAGAATAATACTATTTGCGTTTCCTCGTTCCGTTGCGGGTAGTCGTCGTTCGGAATCCACACCCAGACACGCTTTCAATGAATATTGTATTACGGGTAGTGGGAATACGGGAAAAAGTTAAAATTGTTAAAGGGGAGGGGGTGGATAGAGAGCCATTCCCGCAGGCTATCGCAGGCGCCACGCAGCGCAGATTGCCGAACATTTTTAGTTTTAACCGATGCCTGTTTTTGTCCTTTGTTCTCGTGTGTTCACGTGCTTATTCGTTCGAATAACGTGACGAGATAAATATCCTGGCTTAGCTTTCGGAAAAAAATATCATATATCTGTCCGTGTACGCGTTTAATTTAGAGACGCTTTGTTCTGTCACTTTGTTTAACTGTTAGGTTTAAAAGATGCGATATGACTATAACATCCATAAAATCTTAAAAGACGAACACTCGCAATGATGTTGCATTATTTATGTGTTGAACACAAAATAAAGGTGGATAATGAAACAACGGATAGTATAAAATTATCTACTCTCAATTGCAATAAATTTTATGTTTATAATAGGGATATTTCAAACCTCGAATTTACAATTTAAGGCTCAAGTGATCCCTCGAACAGCTTATATTGATTGAGCTGTTGTATCACAAGTTTCTTGGCGTCAGAAAAAATCAGTCAGTCCTTAGGTTTGTAATGTGTCAATAACTTAATATTGTGATATGTTTACGCGAATGTTATACAATGAAATTAAACTGCTTTATAAGTATGTATTTCATCCGTTGTTTATTTTAAAACATCAGTATAAACTAGTTTCATTTCAATGTTAATAACATAACTACTAAAATATTTTGAAATATTTTTCATATACCTAAAACAAAAACAGTATGCAGTATACAACGCCATTTTTCACACATATTTTTTATGATATAAATCGCATAGCTCTCTGCAATCTATGTAGCGCTTCAGTGAAACGGACGTCGCAATTAGTTCGCACAATATGTTAGTCGAATATCTGCATATTTATTGGAAACAGTTTGTGTGCATCTTTAAAAACAGCGCAATGAAAAATTCTATGAAAACAATATAAACAATTGCAGAAAAACGAATGCTATATACAATCCAAACACAAAACCAACTGCGATTTAAAATGCACCCCGGTTTTGCATTTCTCATTTCACAATTTAAAATCAAAACAATTAAATACACTGAATGAGGGTTAGGTTCTATTCGGAGGGTTCTTTACTTGAAATGTGCAAAATATTTTTTCTTCTCCTCGAAATTCTTAATTCAGAACGTATCTCTTATGCCGTAAAACTCAATTTTCCCTACTTTGTCAATGACTGCGAGAAGGTGTGATCAGTTTGCCAGCGTCCTCGTGAGTTATGGATCTGACGAACTTCACAGCTAAAACGCTTGCAATCTGGAGGCTCTCATACGAAAATAGGCCTTATGTATTCATAATAGCTGTTTAGTTCGCAAAGTATTTTCGATTTAAGTTCAATGTATTTAATGATTACTTTAGCGTGCACGTTTGGTGTGAAGTATGTTTATAATTTGGCGCTTAATGAAGCGAGTCCGCTGCGTCGTCTCCGGCGGAAGATGGTAGAAAAATGCTCGCAGTGAATGCAAATTTTATCCATTATTGTTTGTCTATTGTCCTGTTTATGAAGCGAGAAAGTGAAAATTTTCGCTGGTGCTGAAGAAAATTTATTATTTTTAAGGGTAACTGCAGTCTTTTTGTGAAATCAAAAGCGAAAATTTGTTAGTGATAAACGCTATGTAAGTATTTCGATAAAAACACAATAATATCTATATATTTATATAATATATCGTTAATATTTTTCCTACAAAGATATCAAAGATGTCCGGCTGTCGAACGCGCCTAATATGGACGTAAGTATTATTGACAAGTTACGATCATTCATCCATATAATATCCAATACTGCCGTAAAACGTGGCGTTCCAAAACATTTATTTATTATCGAACACAGCAATTTTGTCGAATCACGCCTTAAGTACTATACTGAATGTTCGATCGGTGCTTGAACTCGAAATTTTTAATTGTAATGGAGATTAGCAGTTATCTGATTCGGCGTAGTGCGCGCATTAGTAATAACATATTTATTTTGTTCGTTTGACAGCTGTGGGCGGATTGATCAACGAGATAACGTAAGAGTGCCGGAGCCTTTAATGCGAACTAGAATGCTTATAACAACTCACTGCAACTGGTCTTCAATTACTGCTGTCTTTTGTTTTTTGTTCTCTCGGCTACTGAAGTGTTAGGAAAAAACAAGTTTCGACCGTCAATATGTAGATACTTTAGTTAGTATAGATACAGTAGTCAGAACAGTTATCGTGTTTCTGGACAGCGTAGCATTCTCATGCCTTTATATGCATGTAGCATTCTCATGCATTCATGACTTTTAATTTCATCTTCTGATATGAATATCATAATTATAACAGTGATCATGTAAACATTACTTATTCAGTGTTAAACTAGATTTTTCTTTGGCTTTGTTGATGTAAGATTTCATAATGGACAGACGTGGTTAAGACGTGAAAGCATAACAAACAAAGAACTACCAAACTCACATTCTCATTTGTAATATTAGTTAGGTTAGATAACTTTAATATTGAGAGTAACTAAAGCTGCGACGTAAACGACCAAGAAATATATAAAACATGACTACAAAGAGCGCAAAAACTGTACCATGAAGACTTGAGTGATGACTTAAGAGTTATCTATTTCGAGATAAAGAGCCGCAAAATGATTTGTTATTCCAAAAACATCCGCCGTGTACCAATGCCGCCTGCTGATATTTCAAGTCATTTGGCACACATTAACACATAGGGTCCTAGAGCGTTCCCCTGCAGAACCCATTCGATTTCGCTGTTGGCTATAGTCGCCGGTCATTAGGAAAACTGCATTTCACGTATTTAATAACGTCGTCAATGTACACCCTACACAAGAAATCTATTAACGTCAACACGAACGTTTTATTAATCCATCAAGTATTCAACCCCTTGTAAATGGAAAACGTTTTCTTTAGACGCATAAAATGTGCATTATGAAGCGTTTATTATGACAACATTTTTATTGTATTCATGAAAATAAATTTCGATGAAGTGGTAGCCACATCGCTTAAGCTGGATAACTTTTAATATTGTATAATATAAAAATATCATGTTTAGATATTGAAACTTTTCACTTTGCTTAAGTGAAAACATAGGTTTAATAACTTAAGATGTTAGACGTATGTATAAAAAAATGTATTCTTGATAATATCGTAGTATGCTGTTTGCTTTATTGTTAAGTCTGGCAATGTGTCCGATAGGACCCAAGATTGTCGTCCAGGTTGGGAAAGTATTGACTTTACCCAACCTACACGATAATCTCAGGATGTCAGGTCCTGAGATTGTCGTGCGGGTTGGGTAAACGTCACTAATGCCAAGGCATCAACGAGGTATTTGCATGCCTTAATAGTGCCATCAATTACTTTGAACGATACAAAGTTATATAACATCTACACTGCACCACCTATTTCTTAAACACAGTAATAATTCTTATTCTTCTCAGTGTAGAAAGAGTTAGGTCACAATCCACCACGCTATTCCAGCGCGGGCAGGCAGACTCCACATATCTTCGAAAACAATATGGTGAACTGTCAGACATACAGATTTACTTTCGAAGCAATCCGTCACCGTTAAAACAAGCGATAATTTACTAATTATTTCGCGCAAAACTTCGAAAAGCCAGAGTTGCCTGCGTTGGGTCCGAGGTCAAGACCTCTGCGTGGCCGTCCAACAGTCTTCTACCAGGCTATTGCTGTCTTGAAGAAAGGAATAAAAGGGCATAATTATATATTTATTCGAGAAAGCAATAAAAGAACATAAATAATATGTTTTAATATATGATTAGAATTGACCCTATCAATTGTTGGAATGCCGGACTAAATAGAAAACCTTTTGTGTATGGCCGCCGGTGTGCTACTGCGACTTAATAGTTTAATAAAAGGAAAATCATTATTTTAGAGAAGAATAACAATTAACAACATAAACAATAATATTATACCCCAATGCGTGGTGCAATGCAAAAGGAATTTACTGTCTAGACACGGACGCTTAATGGGTGCAAATCATTGCAAATTGCATTCCTGGAACAATGTCGGATGACGTTTTTCATAACGGTGGCATAGTTGTTTTGTCTTGGATTTATTATGTACTTATTGTTCTAGAATCTTCTTATTTGAGAATGATAATAGGGTTGGGTTTGGGTTACATTAATGTCATCGGTTTTATGGCTGTATTTTACATTGCTTTTGTTTTTGTAATAATTCTAAACACTGTTTTTATTATTTTTGAACTGAAATAACGTTGTTAGTAATACATTTGTTATTTAATCAATTTTATATGACGCATTTAATCTTGTTATGACGATAAAAAAGCAACGGTTTTCCCTTCAGATCACACTCAATTACGAGACTGATATTGGAAATGTTATTTTATCGTTAACTGTATCCATAATATACGTTAAAATGTTTGAGTTGAAACATCATTCAAAATATGTCGATCATCTTATTAATGCATTTCACATTTTTTGCCATAGCTGCCAATCCTCATCAATCCTCCAATAATATTTTGGGTTGTTAGATTTTTATACATCGATAAAAAGTTCCCTGCGACACGCCCAATCAATCGCAGCTTTTAATGGACTGTATTTAGAGCTAATGGTATTACCAAAGAGTAGCGAACGGCAGACGAGAAATATGAATTCATTAAAGACGACATTTTGTCGCAAATATTTGAAGAGAGGTTTTTAAAACATACAAAGGCGTAATATATTTTCAGGTCCGCTTTAACTAAAAGTGTGGAGGAGATATTATTCTTGTGATGAGAAGTAGTATTTAAGTACAGAGCAAATAATTATTAGATGTTGCATACCATCGTTAACTAAGTTCAAATAAGAAACATAAATAACAGGTTTAAATTTGAAGATGGATTACATAAAGTATTTAGTTTATCTCTATCTAAACCATAATTTAATAAAAGAAGCAATCACTCTACCATCATTTAATTAATCTTTGAATTCACTATCCAAATTAAACATTGAGTATCTGATGGGCTTAAATTGAATCACCTTCAAGTTTGATTGAAGGCTGGTCACTGTATCGGCGGTATTAGTAGCACAAATTAATTAAATACGACTGTACACCTATTCAAATGCCTGCGTAGATCCAAAATACAATCACGCTCGCAGATATACATATGTAGATACAATATCGTATTTGAATTAGTTTGAAATGATGCTGCAGTATTAACATATCAAAGCCCTTTAATCGACTCTTTGATGACAAACAAAAACGTTCTGGTCTTATTTTTCTTTTCCAAAATATGTTTTTTAATAACCAGTGGTCGGCGTAGGTAGTGCCATTTAGGATGAATGACCTCAAATGTATAATTATGTTAACATGAACATACCCCGAGATTCCGGGATTTTAAAATTATCGAGTTTATTTATTTATCATAAAGTACAATTTGTAATACTCAATTATTGATGTTACGAATATTACTACTAAAAACCTGCATAAAGAGAGTTATATTAGATATTATCTAACTCTGAACTCCTAAATCCGCATATTTTTCATGAAATTTCTTTTTTCATTATAGATTACCCTTATACTAAACCGTGTGTTCATCTTTGTAAATTCTTTCAATGTGTACACTGTGTATGTTAATTAATATAATGAAAAGAGCGTTGAGAATTTTTTGGGACTAGCGACTTACGAATTAATCAAACTCAAAATAATTATTAAAAATTATTTTACA
The DNA here is from genome assembly GCA_963564715.1 of Catocala sponsa. Classification (NCBI taxonomy): domain Eukaryota; kingdom Metazoa; phylum Arthropoda; class Insecta; order Lepidoptera; family Erebidae; genus Catocala; species Catocala sponsa. The sequence goes on from OY751338.1 coordinate 11,421,183, forward strand.
AAAAAAAATTACAGTGCCTATATAAATTATTTTAGATTTAACACAAATTAAATAAGGATATAATTATAATACAATATATACGAGATTTATATATAATCGTAACACGAGATTTATATATAAATCTCTACATGTTCGTCCACGCTGATCTCCGAAACCACTCAACTGAGACTCTCAGCACCAACTAGAGAGATTTTATCCCGGTTCGGGAGGATTTTTTAAAAAGTACAATGCGAGTGGAATTGCTGAAAAAAGCTAGTATTAGTTTAGATTTACGCACTTATAATCCGTTGTCAATAATAATAAGTATAAGAAGTGTATATATCACGAAAGTTTAAAAACAGTGTTTTTGTACAGGTAGTATTGAGTCATAACGCTTTAGCTATTTGATTGTTTCTATAAAACGGCTGTATTATAAAAAAAAGGATATGTATAGTTCAAAAACAGTAAAGACACTGTTAGGGTGCGGATTTGTAAATTTTACATTCGTAATATTTCATCGAAGGTGAATCTCTAAAATCCCGGGATTTTGAAATGAGAGGGTATGTCCATGTTATGCCATGATTGATGAATCCCACGAAATGGCACTACCTACGCCGACCACTGATAATAACATATACATGAACAAAAGTCCCTATATCCCCGAAGGGATAAGCTAACATGTTGTATGTCCAAGGAGACGAGTTCTATCAGACACTTTGCTTGTTGGTTCTTAAAATAAATTTAACAGAATATTCCATTAAATTTTTGTCCGACTCAGACATCAAATCCGAGACTTGAGATTGGCCGCCACATCTATTTAATCTTAATAATTTGTAATACAGTGTTAACATTTTCAATTACATTTGAATGCAGCCCAAATATATTGAAAACATATACATATGTAGATAAAAGCAAACAATATGTTTTTAAATAAATTATCCTAATCAATACAAAGAATAATTTGACCGCGGCAGTTTATTGTAATCATCAGCTATTTGTATTATAATTGTAATGTTGTAAAGCGTTACCGTAAATGTATCATATATTTATTCAATTCATCGATTTTAAATTCTACGAGCATCCACGATGAATTTATAATGATGATATAAATAAATGCGGACACAAATCAATATTAATTTCTGTTGCAACACTGCATACTAAATAAACTGTAATTTATATTCGGCAAATTCGTATTAACACTAACGTCTCGAGCTATTTTCAATTAATCGAATTGATGTTTATGTTGATTCATGATCGAGAAACAGTGGGGAGCCCCTCGCTTCGCACTTGCATACAAAACATGAAGGCTACCTTTAAAATTCTTTAAAAAATAAGTGGCAATCAAATATAAAGGTTATTTTAATATGCAGTAAAATTTGAAATCAATTTCTTTTTGAGTCATAAAGAGGCGTTTTAGTGGGCTTTCTCGTGAATCATTGCGCGGCGCGTTGTACTAATCCAGTGTATGATTTGTTGGTATGAAGTAAGTATGGTCTCAGCAAGAGATGTCGTAAATCACGACGTGACACCTTTTTGATTCCTCCAGCTGCACGCCGACGAAAAATAAGATTCCAGTACGGCACAATGGAACAGAGTTTTTTAAATATTTATTATATTCTCGTGCACAAAGAGCTAAATGAATTTTGGATAAATATTTTCGCTCAGAAGGATACAGTAGAAATATATTGCAAGTTACTTCTGATTATTATTAGGTTACATATATTCGTACTAGCCTCTCCCTGCGGGTTAGCCCGCGTGAGTTTCACGAGAAAATACCGAGATAAAGAGTCCTATAAGTTAATCTAGGTCATGGTCTATCTATTTGCCCAGTTGCAATCCGTTCAACGGTTTACGCTTGATTAAGTACCAAACATCTTCACATAATATAAGTATTCAGAAGAATACAACACCGTTATAAGAAATCTCTGTGGTCATATTCGTGAACTTTAACATCTTTAGTAACAAAATCGTAGACCCCCTTTATTAAAGTCACACAATATTTATACCATTTCAACCTAGATACAACAAAATCGCGACCATAACAGCAAATATTTTTGACCCGTTAATTTGTCGGTAAATGATACGTTCTGATGTGCGACTTGAAACTGATCTGTGTAAGTAAATACATTGAGGCTCAGTAATTTGTTTTAGCCGAAACCTCACCCTTGGCGTCAATCGAACAAAGACTTGCTGATTGAATAGTAATACAATCCTTGTGGAAGTGAGGCCAAATACAGCAATACCTATGTATGTATATCTGTAAAGTATTTTTTTTATAGTTTTGGGAACGTCAGTTTTTTTTTGTAGTTTGACAGGTATTGTCTTTTAACGTTTCTATTTATAATATAACATATAGCAATAACCCTATTAAGCATATTATAATATACACACACATATATATATATTTAGATTTCATTATACATATTAGTTTGTTATGTAGTTATGTCTAAATAGAATTCCGTTCGTGTATCAATAGAGGCCTTCCACTTCCAATTGAATGCTCTTATTCATAGACTTGTTAGTAATATTCGTATTAGAAATTAAACATTCGTTTCAACGATTGATCGATGAATTACGGGGAAACCTACATTATTGATGTTTTTTATTAATATTATTGCAAAGGAATCCGTAGTTTTTAAAGCACGGTTGACTTATTGTGGAGTTAAGTGTCATTATTTTGAGAGGAGCTTTGAATAAAATAAATTATTAAAACTAGGTTGCTTGTATAAAAATATTACTTTAATAACTTATTGTTAAAGTTAATGTCATATTAAGTAATAGTTGCATATGCCGTTTCCTTACTTGTAGTATTATAAATTTGAACGTGTGATTATTGATTTGTCCTTTCATGCAGCATTCTCATACAGATAGATATATTTTTGTACCGCCTCTTATGTACCAGAGAGTAACATAACCTTACATCCCAGTAAAATGGACAGAATTTTTGGAGTGTTCATTTGTCCTTAGAACCAAGCGGCAAAGTCGCGAGTAAAAGCTAGTTAGTAATATATACTAAGAAAATTTGAGAAGTGTTAAAAACATGATATTTGTATATGTGTATACAGTATGTATAAACCTAAGCGAGAACTCTATTCTATCTTAGTAATAAGAAAAGGAAAACGAGCAATTTTGTTAATTAATGAAATCCAATCTAATACCACGCGGATATGGCAATGAAAATGAACAAGGAAATGTCACAGAAAGGGCAGTTCTAATCTTATGAGAACTGAATGGATACTTGTTAACAAACATAATGAAGCGTTCTGAGTTTCCATGAACATACTATCCTAATCTTCACTAATATTATAAATGCGAATTTGAGTTTGCTTTGTAACGTTTTCATGCCTTAATTACTCAACCAAACATCATGAAATTTTGCATACACGTTATTAGGGGTTCAGAAAAGGACATAGGAACCATTTCATCCAGAAAAAGTACCTACTGTTCATAATCTAATATAACCTCACCTACATTTACGCGAGCGATGCCGCGGGCTAAAACTAGTTGCTTATAAATACCGAGACTATATAAACAAATACAGAAACAGTACTGATGCGCAAAATAAATTTATTCATCGTACAAACACTGATTGTTATTTAAAATATTTATTTCTTTGAAGCAGCCAGACTATTTATGCTAGTCCTTATCTACATTATGCCATTAAGTGAAATAAAATCAGATAGTGTAGCAGAACTAGCACATTTGACTTTAAGTACTGAAAGGAGTGAGGCAATATTTCGTTTAACATAACACCCGCAATGAATTTAATGGTATTTCAGCCTCAAGGCGGTAACGGGAGCAATTTACTAAAAACAAACGCACACTGTCTCACAATTTGAACGAATCGCTTAGCGAAAACATTAGCTACGGCTCAAAGGCTTTTGAACGTAAATTGTACGTGAAATTCGACAGCAACGATTTTGGGTCGCGAGAATCAGGGGTCTGATATCGTGCTTAGTGTACTTGGATTAGTTCTCCGATAGTAGGATGTTATTCAGGTCGCCGCAAATGTTTGCAAAATGTATTCAGGCTTTTACTTTATGTGATCCATGTTATTTTACGGGGCTTTGTTCGGATGAGCCTAAGTGTCCCGCTTCTGAATATCCTACGGTTATCATGTACGAAATACTCCTTTAAATAAGCCTCGACGTTTTCATATATGAATATTCATATTTATTCCAGCTAAACACAAAACTAAATGTACACATGCAAACTTACTTATAACATATCTTATACCTAAGTATTTTTGATTTGCGAGATATGCACACTAACATGTAGGTGTTATTTAGTACAATACTGTGTTAGATGTTTTCTATATTCGTTACTAACTTTTCAAAATCACAAATTTTGGTACCAAAAATATTCATTGAAATATTTTTTCATCATCATGTCCCGCGATGTAATAATTTGCTTCGCGGAAAACAATCTTTTGTGTTTAATTTAATAAAATATTGTTAGACAAAAACATTCAACTTCCGAGTTAAAATGATCGCTTAAGCAAGTCTTCTTATAAATAGAGATTAAAGTAAATCAATTTCTAAATTGACCTAAGGCGTGGTCCCTTTGCCTTCAACAATCACAATACAAACTCACAAGTTCATAACTATTGGCGTATCAACACGCATCTTGGTGGGCGTATCCAAGTGTTTATTTTGATCTTTGTACGTCTCGACAAAGCAAATACTTTTATCATTATTTACTCAGTGTTCAGTTGCCGTCTACCGAATGCCCATTGAGTGTTTTTATATTCTTGGTGGCTCTTAACAAATAAGAAAATATTCGTTATTGTCTTAAGGGCAGTCAAGTGCACGTAATGATGGTGCATTCTTGTATCACTCGAAACTATTTTTCATATCTTTATAACTCTTAACACTGTTCGTGTTCCTTTATCTCACATAGTTCTGTTGCCTGTGTATTCGTTTACATTTACAAATTAGCGGGACATTAACATTCACCTATCACATATAGCTCTCATCTCAAAACTTTTCCAAAGTACAAGAATATATTTCAAATTGATTTGATTCGGTTTTATAATAATATGAATTTGTTTTGTGCACGCGTCTTTAGAAAATAATGGTACGACCATTAAGAAATCATATAAAAAACGTCCCTTGTGTAACGAAGAACAAATTGAGACAACTTTAGAATTCACACGGCGGAAGCAAATTTAATTTATCGACATCTCATTCAAAGACGTCTCAGTTGCGTCTAACAACAATTACAGATTCGCAAATTACTTACTCAATCATTACAAACTTTAAGACCTTTGACATAAAGTTCATAATGCTTTAAGTTAGCGGCGGAACAAGTTTGTTACGGCAGTGCCGAAGTGACAGAATTTAATAGGACTTTAACAAATAGCTAAACATTTTGTAATTCGGGGAAGATCTTGAATGCTTAGTTTATTTAACAAAGGGTGGGCAGTCTCGCATTTTGTTCGGTGCCTCGACCTGATGTCAACATCTGCCTTTTTTTCTGAGACAATACCTGGCGACTTGAAATAGATATTTGTTCAACTAGCCAGAAAATCGGGACCCATTGTGTTTTTGTATAAAGCTGGTAAGTGATTTGTTTGTATAATGGTATTTGGTTGCACATTGCACTTTTGATGTAATATTAACACTCGTAACGCACTCGTGCATATATTTCATATTAATAGAAAGCACTTTATATTACGATATATATTACGACTAGCTGTTACCTGCGACTTCGGCCGCGTAGATTTTAACTAAAAAGTGTTTGTCTCCGCGGAACCCTATTTTTTTTCTAAAATCAAAGTAGCCTAAGTTACTTCTTATAACATCAGCTATCTGCCAGTAAAAGTCCCGTCAAAATTGGTTCAGCCGTTTCGGAGATTAGCCGGAACAAACAGACTGACAGACAAACATTTTTAAAATAGATGTTTTCTTATAGGTGGATTTCTTATAGATGGTTGGAATGTACCACCAGCTTGGGATCCAGTAATTCAAATAGTCAAACCCAAGAAGAAGCAAACCACAGCTAGACTTCATGATACTTTGAGCTCATTCTGCGTAAATAGAAACACCCATGATTAAATTATGTTCGGGTACTTTGAAATAACTACACTGGAACATTGAGACAACTGCCATCTTAGTCTCCCCGTGACCATGGCTGCTGAAAAGCAACCGAAACGTCGGGGAAAGTGTAAACACAAATATAAATAGTATAATAGTATAGTAATAGTATAAATAGTTTTAATAGTTTCAATAATTTAATTAGCTTAAAAATTTGTAAAGTTTAATAGTAATAGTAGTGTAACAGTTTTCAACATTTTGTAATAAAGTGTCAAATAAACAACGCGATAAAATCCGTATATAGTAGTTTAATTTCAATGAATAACATTCGCGTAAACAGAAGACAATATTATGATCGATGACTCTAAAAATTGTATGATCCACAATTAGTTGCTCCTAGTCGTGTGTTCTTTGAGATCGTTGTTTCCATATTTGTGGTGTGTTGCAACACATGAATTATTCCTAGTGCAAGAGATGTACTTACACATAAAAAAGATTTGGCAAACCCAATATTCATACAATAGGTCTCTTATCGAGTAAATCACCTTTAAAAATTTTAATATTTTAAAATCACAACGGCACAAAATCTAAACACACAATCGTAAATATAAATCAAATTATTTATCGCAGATAAAGATTTTCAGAATGGTTCACATCAGCGTTGTTTAAGCGTCTAATAACCAACACACTAGGATCGTTTTAACAATAAATAAAGGGGGTGGTGCAATATCTGTCCCGCTCGTACTGAGTGCAGGCCATTTGCATTGGAACTGAATGTAACGAAACGGCCTCCCGTGGAATTTAATAAAAATATCTTAGCACATCGCTTAGTGTTTCTTTAATATACAGCCGGGACTATTACTGAAAATATATTTTCCGTACTTCTGTATGGAGATTGGGTCTGTGCCTTTGATATAAATGGGCGATATGTTATGTCGACTATTTTAAAGCGTCTGTAGTGAAATACTGGCCGTGGTATTCCACTACAGACGCTTTAAAATAGTCTTATAAGTTATACTTTTGAATCGTTTCAAAACAGTATACGGTTACTTAGATGTCCCAGTAAGAATTGGGGTTATAAATATTCTAATTTTGTAATTCGTAAAATTCTATCGAATTTTGTAGCAATAACTATAATCATTACATAAAATTATAATGTTTAAAACAGCGGCTACTATGCTCTTCGTTACTGCTGCGAGGAACCGAATGGAAATTGAAATTATTGTGAGTTTCAAATAGCAACGTTTAAATTAATAGTTAGGTACGAGCACTAACAAATTATTTGATTTATTTATTCGTTTTAATTTGATTTTCTGTAAATTGTGTTGCTATTGAAACGGATAACTAGACCCAAACACATCACACGAAGTCATTTATTTGAAACAATAGTATAATATTTTACTGCAATCTGAAAACATTTGGTTCACTAAATAGGCAATTCTCATATGAATCCGCAATTTATTAGAACCGGACAGTAGTTGATTGATGTCCCTAAATGAAAGATATCTATCACAAAATTAGCATTCATAAGCCAACTCAGGCGACATAAATAACATCTGATATTTGCTCTATTACGTGTTTAGATGGCGATTACTTCCTATGTTGACCAAACGCCTACATGACTACTTAGGCCTTATACTGTTTTAGGCCACAATTATGAGAGTATGATGCCTTATAAGTCTGGTTTCGATTTATACGCCTACTAAAAATATTATCACGTTTAGTATTTTGCTCTATAAAAATATTATGTGCAACAATGTATTTTATCCTAAATCATTGGCCATATATAGCGAAACTAACTGTTAGAATAAAAAAATATTCGTTTTAAGCATTTTAAATTCTTGTATGTGTTTTTAGATGTTTTGTTGTAGGTCCTATTCTTATAATAAAATTATAACTGGTTGTCTGTACTTCGGAGATATAGAAATATAAGAGTTATAGAAGCCTAAACAATTATTTATAGCATGTCTGATGTTTGAACGCGCGTCATAAAATATATTGATCGTATTTCTATGTGCATCACGCAAAACCTAATGCACAAAATTTTATGCGGTTTTGACAGTTGTATTACTAAAGGTCTAACTTAAAATCTAGTGCATGTTAAAATCTTAATACGCCGCCTAGATTACCTACTTCCAAATTCCTCGACTTCAGGCGCAGACAAAAGCCCGTTTTAATCACTTATGTATATAAACTGTCCCGCTGCTTGGAACTAGCCTCTTCTGAATTTGAGAAGGGTAAGGCCATAGTCTACCACGCTGGCCTAGCGCGGCTTGGCAGACTTCACACATCTTGGACACATGGATAGATCATAACACATTATGGAGAACTCTCAGACATGCAGATTTCCTCACAATATTTTCCTTCAGCATTTCCCAAAAGTGAGCGACAATTAACTATTTCGTACGTACATATCTTCAAAAAGGTAGACCGCTCACTCGAGACCGCTGCATGATAGTCCAACTTTACCTTTGCAATTGCGATTTTGTAAAGTATTATTTGTTGATGTGTAGTTGCAAAATTATATTTATCTATCCTTACAGGTACCTACACTCAATTCGATAGTGCGCTACAAGCTTCATCACCGTATTCTCAATACAACATAAAACTACACATACAAAATACACGTAACTACTACACTTAGAAGAACTACTGTTTTATAAAAATATAGAAAACTAAACTTTTAGCAATATATATTATACTATTTTTCTGGCAACTTAAGAAAAGGTCATATATCTGCCAGTTTTTTTTTCTTTTTCTTATGCAACAAAGGTGGCAAACAGGCATACGGCCCACCGCCCACCTGATGTTAAGTGGTCTATAGACGTAGATTAGCCTATAAACGCCTGCAACACCAGAGGCATCACTTGCGCGTTGCCGTCCATTTAGGAAAGGAAGTGGGAAGGAGAAGCAGCAGGAAGCGGGAAAAGGGTGATTGGGCCTCCGGCACTCTCACTCACCGAACGAAACACAACAGTAGGAATACTGCTATTTCACGTCGATATTCTGTGAGAGGGTAGTCCTTCCCCGGTCGAGCCGGCCCATTCATGCTGAAATCAGCCAGGCTCTACTACTCAATGCTTGCTGCACGGATGGCGTACTGGACAAAGTGGTCGCACTGCACCAAGTGCTGTACCTTCGAATGCCGTACGTGACAAATTGTGTGATCCAGAAATAATTGTTCCAAGTCGGGGTGTCCTTTGTTTGAATGTTGTGAAGTCCCCGCGACACAGAATATACTCCTAAAGCGGAACTTGCCTTGCCAAAAAATAAAACTGTAGTTTTAGACTTAATCTCTGTGCCCGTCTTGTATAAGATTTTTCTTTATACCCTCTAAAAGAATTAAATTACCTAGGGTGAATATTGCAAATCATTGCAAGTAACTGGGTGCTACTGACATTAGAAAGAGAAGGGTAACATTTCAAAAGGGACGTCTGCACGAATCATTAAGATTGGGGCAGGAAAAGCTTACTCATTTTCGGCAGATTTTCTTCGTTTCAATAATCTGTTAAATTAAGTGTAAGGACATTATTTAATCGGCAATAGATCAATTAACCAAAATAGTGGAAACGGATCCAATCTATTCCATGGTTTTGAACATTGATACATTATTATGTCGTTAGAATGCACGGATGGCGCAAAGGTTTAACTAGTCACATTGCCTCCGGCACCATAACAAGTGTTGCGATTTCGAAAAACTTGTGGTCACAAAGTAACACTTATGAATGTCAGAGTTTATTAGTTTGGAAATTTAATAAAGCTACTGAATTTACATTTATGTTAGTTGCTAGGATCAGACAATGAATAAAGCCTATGAGAAACCTGTAAGAAACTTACGATTCGATCCCTACAGAAGAATAAAAATTGTGTGATCTACAAATAGTTGTTCCAATACATAATCACGGCCGCTGCAACCTGGTGGAAAAGTCAAGCATATAAAAATAAACATATTAAATATTACATCATACTAGCTGTCCCGACAGATGTTGTCCTGTACAAAAGAGAAAAAAAAAAGCATATCTAAACCATCCTCGAATCCACTTGAACACACACAAAAAGTTTCATTCAAATCGGTCCCGCCGTTTAGGAGGAGTTCACTGTCAACACACGTACAGAAGAATTATATTATATAAAGATACATAATTATATATATGCAACGCGAAAGTTTAAAAGTTGTTAGTTGTTAGTTTGTTACAAGTCTGCTGTCGCCGTCTTGTCGTCTATCAACCTACACATTTGCAAACCCCATGTTATTATTGTAGATAGCCTAACAAAAATAAACAAGTACTCATACTATAACTGATCTAGAAATCCAATTCATAAATTCTAATAATAATTAGAATTCCGTCAATTGCTTGTAAACGTGTTATAAGTTCAATAGACGGATCACGACTATAAAAGTCACATAAACACTGAGTCTTGCACTTGTATCTTCTTTATTAAGTTATCGTATGCCTCGCTGCCGCAGCGGTAGTAAAAGCTAGTACTGAGAGGTCTCAGGTTTGAATCCCGGGTCGGGCCAACTAAATATTATTGGATTTATCTGACAACATTTTTTTAATTGAAGCCCGGAGTTAAGATTTTGGCTGTATTATAAAACCCCGTGCCTCGGAAGGCACGTAAAGACGTTGCTCCTATATCTAATTTCTCCCTGTCTTCTTGGATTGCCATCTCATCGTATTATCAAAGTAAGGCATCAAGGGTGCACATGTGTTTGCGCATACAATTGTACACTTGATTATCTCCTAAGATTGGCTCGAACAACCGAAATCCAGTCTGTACTTTAAAAGTCAGTTACCAAGATTCTTATGCTACGATTGTTTTTGCTATCCACACTATAGCTGGATTACAAATCCCTATCTCAATACAGCACTTAATCTTTAATTTTTATAACATATTTACTACTAAATCTCCATCACCACATGTAATACTTCCACGAGCTTCTGTCAAAACTGCTCTGTATTCGAGAGTCGACTAGTTGTCGAGTTACTTTGTGAATATTGCTACGTTCCTTAGCCACAAATACGGCGTTCCCGGTATATACAGTAAATATCATCTCTATAGATAATATTGTTGACGACAACGGGAACTTGCCAAAGGAACTGATATCCATACAAGCCCGTATAATATAGCGTATCATAGTAACAAGTATGGTATAGTATTAGTTATATATCTTAGAAAGGTAAGGATTTTATATTCATATTAAGCAGTATATATATCTTTAGAGCCTACGCAGTAGAGATCGTATTGAAGTCAACAGTGTGCTACCAGACTTTGTGTTAACTGAGAACATTGTAACTGATAAACCCAATAAAATGCCCGACGTTAAATCGAGTCAAAGCTTATCTGACTCGTACTATAGACTTGCAATGATAAATAGCCATATTAAAATAATACAAATTATCTTTAACTAGATTTTGTCCGCGGCTTCACTCGCGTAAATGTATGTTAGGTTAGATTAGTAACAGTACATTTTTCTGTTTGAAAGGTACCCTATATCATATTCTGTATTCCTGACAACGTCTATGCAAAATTCCATGATGATCGATTTAGTAGGTAAGGCGTGAAAGCGTAACAAACAAACTCACATTCGCATTAATAATATTAGTTACGATTAACATTGCTCGCACTAGGCTCGCATTTTTTCTGTATTGTCTCTACAACAAGGACTTTACGAACATGAAACAAGTCTCATGCACAGCTATTTGTGTGTGCCACACTAAGTTTTGTTCTTTATCAGAATAGAACTCACAACACTCGGCGCACTGACATTTACGAGGCGACCAATTATTCCAATGCGCCACCTGAAACAAAGTTGGTACAGTATAGTACATTTTTTTAAATTTTAATTCTGTAATTGCCCACTAGAATAAGAGATCCGAGCAATGATATTATTAGCCGCCGTCTGTGCCATCCGGGGCTAATTATGTCATTGTGAGGTTCTCTATCTATACAGTATAAACAAATTTACACATAGAAACCGTTTTATTATAAAAAATAACAACAGTTTAGTAACAACATAATTATGCAATGCAGTCGCGAATCGTTCACGACTAAAATGGCTACTGAAATGAACTAATAAGTGCGATGTCGCATTATTTTCATTTTATATATCATATTAAAAAAGATACACACATGTTATTATAATGGCCTCGATGGCGTAGTGGTTAGTGTAACCGACTGACACGCCTGAGGTCGCGGGTTCGATTCTAAAACAAGTCAAACATTTGTGTGCATGAACATGTATGTTTGTCTTGGTCTGGGTGTTTCTATGTATGTATAATATGTATGTATTTACAAAAAAAAGTATATATGTATGTTTATCCATTGTCTAGTACCCATAGTACAAGCTCTGCTTAGTTTGGGCTAGATGGTGGTGTGTGTATGTGATAGAATATTATTATTATTATTATTATATTATATCCACCGTGTTTATAAACTGTTTCACTGCTGGGCACGGGCCTTCAGTATGAGAAGGGTAAGGTCATAGTCCACTAAGCTGGACCAGTGCGGGTAGTAGGCAGACTTAACACATCTTTGAAAACATTATAAAGAACTGTCAGACATGCAGCTTTCCTCATGATGTTTTCCTTCGCCGTTAAAGCAAGCAGTAATTACCTATTTATTACGTACATAATCTCGAAAAGTCAGAGCTGTGTGCCTTGGGGTCGTACCCGAGACTTCTGCGTAGTAGTTCAGCAATATGGAGCAGACTAAATACCCATACTCAGGATCAATCGACAAACCAAGCAATCATAGCCAAAACTCAAAAAGATATTTAACAAGAAGACTTTATTTTCTTTATAAGTCTATAACCGTTATAAGACAGAATTTTATTACAAGCTATAAAAACAAAGACTTTTACTTCACTAAAGTAGAGGAACTGTACCGTAAAGTCCTTAAGTAACAATACTTTAAAGTTCCAAAGCTGGTCCCACTTTTTACTTAAAAATCGATTGGCCCGGTTATCCGAGCTTACTCAGGCGCGAATCCACTATAATAATATAACTCTGCTACGGAAGCTAGTTTCGAGAAAATCGATAGGTTTCTATTAAAAACGTTTTCGTATGAGCTAAACCGTAGAACGTTTCAGTCTGTATGAAAAATGTCGATTCAAAGTGGAATTGAAACTAAAAGTGTGATTTCATTTGGCTGCAGTCGTGTGTCGACGCTCGTTCTATATGAAAAATATTCGATTTAATACAAATTGAGTTACGCTATAAGTGTTTTATATTGCAAACGATGCAATGTAGTTCGGCGTATGGTTTCTATACTATTAGTGTCACAATTGGGTCTCCATATGTAAGTAATTCATATGATGAATGGTGGGTTTGCATGACGCCTTTAGATTTGAGAAGGTAGGAAAGAATGATAGATCATTGTCGTCATATAGCGACTTTTTCATGATTCTATAATTATTTTAGAGATTTGCGAACAGCATCTTCGTTTCCTATAAGGTAGCATGATCAATAGCAAAGAAAAATAAATAAATTTATTTTATTAATACAATGTACGTTAATTAATCTCTGCTGTTAGAACAATTTCAATGTCAATCATGATAGTGCGCACAATTTTTCGCCAATTAATAAATTATCACCATATCATTTTATACTACTATATGTAGATTATTTAGTCAAAATACTCCGCTATTTACCTTAATAATACCAACTCTTTAAGTCATGATGATTTCAGTCACGGCGAATTGAGGCATGTTTTTTGCTCGAGGTATATTATTATGTGATATGTTCCAAAATGAATCCTCTTATACTGATTAATTGATAGCCATTTGATTAGCAACTGTAATCAAGCGATTAGAGTACCCGGTAGTTACACATAGTCACACATGATTCTACCCTTGGTTACTAATTGGAAATGAGCAGCGATAGCTTAGTGGGGAGACTAACAGACTGCAATGCAGAGGGTCTCGGGTTCGAACCCACGTCGCGCACCTCTGACTTTCGGAAGTTATATGACTTTTCAAAATTATGTGCGTATTGATTGACAATAATTATCGCCTGCTCCGTGCCTCGGAGAGCACGTTAAGCCGTTGGTCCCGGCTGCCATGAACATCTATGACAGTCGTTATTGGGAGAGTGTCGACACAAAAGATCCCACTGGGTCGAAGTGTCGCCGGTCTGCACTGACTGGCCCCCACATAAGATAAGATAAAGATACTAATTGGAATAGATACCATTTATCCTTACTATAAAAATAAATAAAGAAGCATACTGGAAAATATTCGTTTTTTTAACATTAAGTAAGCTTGTTGTATTGCAAGTTAGTAATATTATTGTTAACCTCTCCAGCTAAGCTCCATATGTTAGGAATGGGTTCATGTCGGTAGTGCAATGTGCGGGGAAACGTTATGCTGTGATTATCGCTTTGTCCACTGTTACCCTTTCAGAATGGTTACGCTCTTTATGCGGTGGAAAGCAAAAGAACATTCTGTTTGTGGGTTTTAGCGACTGTTGCGAGAACGACAACGTCGGTTTCAGAGGTGGAAGTGCGATTTTACTGAGGAACACAAGTTAAATGCTGTGTTTAGGTGACGATGTTACCATTGTTGGTTACCTTTAGTAAATACTTCACACAGAATATTCACCACAAAAATGTTTGTGTTTATCTCATGACCTCGAGTCAATATTTACAGACCTTGAACTACGATCAAACTGAAAATTTGATGACTGTTGTTCGATAAGAGTTACGCAATAAAATAGGTCTTTAAGTTGTCATAATAATCACTTAGTTTATAACGTAATTCATAAGTTTTGTATACAAATAATAATTTTTTATAAGTATTGTTTTAGAATTTATATCTTTATTATATAGTATGTGCCCCTAATAACTGTGGCACAGGTTTACCCTAGTACAGGCACCCCTTATAATTTACCTTTACAATGTAAATAAGCTCTGTATCCATTTGTACCAATTTAAGTTAATTAAATTATTATTATTATTATTATTATATGAAAGAATGTCTTCTTTTAATACATCTAGTGGCAGATACATACGTGACTTGTGTGAAATGGTAATTGTTGCATGAGCAACAATTACAAGTCTATGAAGACTTCGGCATTGTCAAGGTTATAAACACCCAAGATGCTTCTTTCTGTGATAGTAATAATGCCTCGCCAGTACGAGTTTTCCTAGTGATCAAAAACTTATGAATTGTGATCCAGAAAAAGTTAAGTGATCTCTATATTTATTAGAGCGCGAGTCATTTTATTTAGATAATATAATATTAAAAAAACAAAATGTGCATGGTTTAAGCATGACCGTGGACCGTTGTAACCAAATCTTCATTAAAATGAGTAAAAATGATACCAATTTCAATAATGCAGTTCTAAAATATCTAAACTTTGTCATTATGTTACTTCTTTTCAAAGATTTGATACCATTTACTAAGAGACAATTCAGTATTTAGAATTTTGCGGCCACTTAGGGATAAAATGTTAAGAATAAAACCGAAAACCTAAATGAATACACGCATATACTTTAGTAAAGATTTAAAATGTTTACTTAGAAATCGCAACTCTTATGTGACATAATGTTGTCTAGTTTTTAAAACTTGTTGGCATGTGCTCGTGTATAATTATGATGGACGTTATTAAACTTATTTATTTGTGTATGTATTAATGAGATTTATTTATTTCTAATTGACGTAAAATTAATATATTATAACCTTGTTGCAGCTAGTTTTTAATTATTAGAGATAGTCTTCGATGTTGATGACTTAAAACTACTAGCGTTAACTCTTATTTGTATGACATCATGACACTATCTTATTGTTTTAATTTTTAATAAACGTCTTTTCCCATAAATTACGCTAACAATCCCTGTATTGCAAGCGGTGTAAATTATATGTTGAAGTCATAAAAAACAAAATATGTTCACATCCAACCTAGTAATATCAAGGCTACACAACTTTGTTTTAAGTGAGGCGAACACTTCTCATTTTTGTCAGTCATCTTGTTTACTTAAATATAATATATTATTATTTTACGACTTAAGCTCTGTGTGCCTATAATATGAATTATAATTAATATGATAAGCAATTTTATTTGGCAATATTTTGTGACACGTTACACAGCAACTGTCATATCCTTAAAAACATGATAACTGTCCATACGTCATTCTGGATTCTGCGCAAGCATTTTTGTTATGTTATTGCTCGACAAACTTTCATACGGTGTGTCAGTTACTGCATACAACTGTCATCTACATACGCACTACATACCTTATGAGAACGCCGCTATCTACGGCAAATGAGCTAACATCATTAACCTGGGTTTTATTTGATTTTACGATAATGATCTTGTAAATACTCTTGAACAAAGCACTCAAATGATGTATGTCTGTGCACTTTCTTTACAAATACTTGGCATACATAAGTACTTATTTAAAATCAATTAAACGTACGTAATCTTTTAAACAAACATACGTAATGTAGCATCACGCTAGTGTGTCTTCCGATGGGCAGGCAGAAGTGTACCTATGATAATTTGGTCATGGTGATATTTAGTCATGCAGGTTGAAAAGTAATTAGTCTATTTAATTGATGTCTACTGGTAATCATGGACTACCTCAGTGGCGCAACGGTAGTTAATGCAACAGTTGTAAATGAGGTCTCTGGTTCGATTTCTTTCGATACATGAATCTAGGCACATTTCGCGAATTGTGGCTGTACGACTTTTCTGCCTACCCTTTCGGGGATACCAGCATGAGAATATGTATGTAACTCGCTCTGGAGGTAATTTATGTATTACAATTGAATTTAGAAACTATACCCTGGTCTAAAATAACGCCATACTTGGAACTACTGTCTGTGTGTCAATTTGCTTACTGGAATATTCTAGGACTAAAGTAATACCCAATAATGATGTAATGACAGCCCTTATCATAAGCTGGAATGGGACTTGTCTTAGGGTTTAGATGTGTTAGAAAAACACACTGGACAAATGTGCAGATATTTTTCTTATCCTCATGAAAACATGTAATTTCCTTTGAGATTTTTCTTTATCTCTAAATAACTATTCATTACCCGTCTTCATTTCGACAAGTCGAGTCGTCTGACTTGGCAGTCAAACAATTAGATATATGAGATTATTTCTACACCTTAACTCCAGAAAATAATCGCATAAAAACTACTTCTTTATATTTCAATACTCAAAAGTCCAAAATGCATACAATAAAGTAATACCCAAATCCATGCAAAGATAGAAAAAGCCTGCACTTTGACACAATTGACGTACCTACACGCTATTTCAAATTTCGAATGCATTCGCTCACATGACATCAGCATAAAAGAGCTTTAAAACGAGCTATTCTCACTTACTTCAAATGGGATTCTCTTCTGAATTTACTGCGAGAAATATACATGTACACAGTATAATCCTTTAAGAGGAATAAGTTCGCTTTTTCTTTATATATGGCTTATTTTAGGTCTCTACGGGCTTTTGTATAAATGACTGGCAATTTAAACTGATTACGCATCATTGACGTCTTAAAGCCCACTTACTTTATTGCGAATTTGACTCAAAAGGCAATAAAACCGAAGTAGCTTATCTTCGTAGGTACTATCTTTCATATATGAAGAAAAAATATAAATGTCTTTTATCTTACATAAGCACGTAAATGTAATAGTGTAACACAAATCCAAACAATATATCGCATTGCATAAGTGTCAATTATCCTAACAAATTGTGACCTCAGTCCCTCTCAGAATTAAATCGAGTGACCTAATTGACTTACCAAAAAAGTCAATATTTTAATCAGAGCGGCCGTCGTAACGTGACCCGTGGGTGTAAGTACATTACGTACGAGATTTTATTTTAACAGACACATTGAATATGGAAGTAGATGGTAATGAAATTCGTGGCAACCGAAATTAGTTCCATTGAGAATAACCCATTGAAAAAGCGTGAAGGGGACTCCGAAATATAATTTGCAATAAAGTCGGCACATGATTTCTCACCGAGCTCACCCTTGACTACTTTATTACTTTTCTCTGAAGCGTAGTCTTTTATAACTTTAATATTTCATTCGTATGTATACCGCTTCTTGTACGAAGTACCGATTGTAGGATTTTTTCCGCCATTGTATTGTGTTTTGCGATGACCATACTAAAATGTGTAAACTTTTATCGTTCTTCCTTTAAGCAAATGTTGTTCACAAAAAATATTTTCTCACCCAACCCATTTAAAGCGCAGTGCTTCAGGAACAGATTCATATAAAACCAACATTTTATGAATTCGGAGTATTTAATCAAACTCCTTTACAATGAAGACTGGACAGCATAGAAAAGTCAATATGAAACTCCAATTTGTGTTCGGAGCTCAGTTGAGTTTATTTTTTAGCGTTGGCAGTTGGATCGGAGCAAGCTTTTAAATTAACAAAGGCATTCTGTTCAACAGCGAGCGCATTTAAAAGTTGCTAAGCGAACTACTGCGTTCGTATTTATTTCCATGCAATTTCCGCGATCTCAAGTTTCATTAGAAAAGCGAAAGTTTGATAGCGTTTCGAGCGCGTTGCGGCGCCGCAACGATCAGCCTGCCTCACTTGAATAGGCGTCCATTTTATTTATATTTTTTTGTTAAAGAAAACTTACCCTTCGTTCCTATACACAACGCAAACTTACTCGTGTATTATCCAACACAGAATACTTATTGTTGATCTGATAATTTTAAAATCAATCTTAACACAACAGCTTAGAGTTTATTGTTCAATATAATGGGGCTGCTGATGACAATTTTTTATTCCATAGTAATACTAGCTGGACACAAGTAGTTTAATTAAGTACAGTCGAGCAGTTGGAATGCGTTTCTATTATGTTTTACAATTTTACACACTTTACTGTAGAGTGTAGACTATTTAGAGATTCTTTATTAATTTTTCTATGATTAATATTTGCTCTTTACATATTATATATAAAATCCTTTTTATAGCCAGCAAGTGATTTTCAGGTTTATTATGCATATAAAATATTGAATTAATCTGAAATTAATAAAGTAAAAATTCGTAATATCAGTGCAAGAAAAAATACATATTTGAATATTCATTGTATTTATAAAAGTCTTGGTTACTGAATATTTGTGTTAACGTTAAACTATATTATATATTACTTTATAACGCATTTCAACCCTTTGTGTGTACATCGTACAAAAAACGTTTTATGTGAATACGTTTTATTTTTGTACAAAAGCAGAAGAACATATTGAAGCAATAGATATAGTATTCATCCAACTCTTAAGAGTTGGATAAATTCTATATCTATTGCTTGTAATGTATGGTACATATAAATGCTTTTTGGCAAATATTTCACGATAAAATCAATAAAATTATTATTTATGTAAGTATATCTTTTTGCAATATTGTTAAGGATTATACAATTATTATATACTCCTTGTGGATATATAATTACTTTAATATATCTTTTATTATTAATTAGTGTTGGAAGATTATTAGAACCTTAACTAATCACTGTCACTTCTTCTCCCTAGCCTTTATTATTCCCAAGTCACTTGGGGTAGGCTTTTCTGGTTTAACCAGATTTGACTGGATATCAGTTTTTACACGGAGCGGCTGCCACCTGACCTCCGCAACCCGAAGGCTAACGATACCCTAAGGCTAGACCAGTGTCAGGATATTAGAGGGCACTGACATCCCAATAACGACTGCATAGATGTTCATGGCAGCCGGGACCGACGGCTTAACGTGCTCTCCGAGGCACGGAGCACGCGATAATTGTTAATCAATACGCACATCATTTCGAAAAGTCATATAACTTCCGAAAGTCAGAGGTGCGCGACGTGGATTTGAACCCGAGACCCTCTGCATTGCAGTCTGTTGGTCTCAACACTGAGCTATCGCTGCTAATACTAATCACTGTCACTGAAATGTCATAAATTAGTCATACATAAAAATTATAGTTTTTGTTTGTATCCTAAAGTCGGTATTGAGTTTTACGATAATCTCACAATAATTATATTATTATGGCTATTTCCAAGAGACTAAGCTTATCACTATACCTTTAGGAATGTTATCTTAACTTAGCCACATAGTCAACCTCGCATCCTTGATGATGGCGTTTTAATTGGACAAGTATGGATTTCCCTTTACGACTGGCAAAAGTGTATATGGTACGAGAAGGAGTGTGCAAATGACAATGTATTTCTGATGGCGACTGCAACACGATCGCTAAATCGCAAGGCTAGGTAACAACAGCAACAAGATAAATTATAATATTGTTATTACAATGAGCATTTAATTTGTTTCTCTTTGCCATTAACCAATGTGTTATTATTTTGCCTCAGATATTTGCACAAACATTGTTATCTCGTTTATAATCAGTCCCCGAGATCCCCTGGCTGTGCGTACCCACATAAATTGCTTGTTTGTACACCAACATCGACGTACTTTTACCTCTTCATACAAGTATACACAGAATCACGACAAAGAACGTGTTACCCAGTCATGTAGTCCTCTATGACGAATCTATCTTAACAAGACTGTTTAGCAATTTTCAACCTTATGCTTTGATTAATAAGGTGCTTGTGTTTCTTTTAGCGAAATTCTCAGTGTCCCGCTGGGAACAATGTTGGCGGTTATCTCCACATCAGATTGAGATAGCACGGAGGTCAAGTTCGGCACGCGAGCAAATACGGCCAGTTATGCTAGTTGACGAATATGGTATGGGAGTTACTATAGCACTTTCGGGAGATGGAATTTCTGATGGACTGTTTAATTGAAGTGTACAAGAAGTAATAAGGCTTACTTTGACGAAAATATATATATGTATGTAAAATTATTGTAGAGTAGTAAAGCCAGTTTAAACTACATTTGCCGTTGTTTTTATGAAATAACTATATTAAGTTAAAATGTTTAACAAAAGGTGTGGTGGTAAATTATTCTTATCAAGTTTCGAAAGAATAATATAAATAAGATCGCATAAAAGAATAAATAGAATAGAATCAAGTACACGCGTATTCAACTGTGAAATCGAATCAATAAAATTGGCTCTTTTATATTTCAAAGAGCTGAAGTTTTCTTTCTGAAACAAAATATTCAAGAAACATCCGACTTTTAACTGACATGAATACATAAGCATTTCCGATCGCCGTTGTGTAGCATCCCTGTAAATATTACGAGTACAATTTCCTTCCAATATTTCTCAAATGCTATAAGAAATACGTAACTATTCCACGTACCGTAATAGAACCGCTGCTCTTGCACTTTTCCGTCTATATCGCACCGTACCTGACCAGCACAAGTCTTCTAGAATGTATGGATCATATTTGGGCCCTATCATTGGATTTTCGATATTTACGAATAAAAATATATCAGCATACAATTTTAAAACAAAACTAAATTAATTTCTTGATTAAATTCTGTTTCGTATAATGAAAGTAAATATGGTTCATGTAAATCGAATACAGATGAGTCGCAATTTTTTACTTAAGTTATTAAATTCAATTATGTTGTTCTGTTCATAACATAATTAATTTAAAACTATTTCATTATTTGATTCTGATACGGTCTTAAAATAATCACGTTCTGAAACTTATGAGAACATACAAAGGCAGTCAGTGGATAGTCGATTATTCAAACGGACTCACTGAATAGAGTTGTATGTGAGATCGGACATAGGCAACCTACGGTAGAGGGCACAGCATAGAAAGACCCGGCCGTATTCAGTTAGACAGTACATGGTATTCGTGACTTACATTCTGTATAAAACAATTCTCGGACAAAGGTTCTGGTCAGATGCGAGCAACAAAGGAACAATGCGGTCGACGGGAGATGCCTTTGGTTCATTTCGATTGTGGACAGCTCATGTCCACGTGAGAGCGAAGAAGCATCGGTGTGCACAACCGTTTTATTTTCAAAATACATATAATTGCACCAATTACCAGACTAATGTATTTATGTTTTTAATGGAAACAAATATACAATACCAGTTAGTAGACTATATTGATGAATTAAATATTTAGAGCAATATTTTAAGTAAAAAAGAAATATACTAATGCATCGTATATTGCGTAGTCTGGGGAATTAGCTAAGCGTAACAAATTAATATACGGCGTCGAACATTGCTCTTGCATATAATAATATAATATCAATTTATTTACACATATGTAACTACCACGTGTTGGTTGACTGGACGCATTTATATTGATCTATAGCGACCACAATTATACACAATTTACGTTTACGACAAAGTTTGAGTTGTAACAATAGCGTTTCGTTTCAATCATTTACCAACTATAGCACCGTATGTTAACAAAACTGATGAATCTATTTCGCAAATGATACAAAGACCTTGTCTCGTTCGTGGGCCACCCGCAAATAATAAGACCTCGGTCGTAGAACCTTATTGTCTGACCGACGATGTTGACGATATGACATATTGACTTCTGAGGTCTTATTTTGCACAAACTCAATTCACGATTGGGTTCTATGCTGACGTTGGGTCAAGAAAACGTTTAGTCTATTCAATGACAATGTTAATGTGTATTCTGACCGCGAATTGTATCTATTTTGACTGCTTTGTTATAAAATGAAATAAAGTTGTATTTTCAATGCAGGTATCGGTTTATTGTGGTGAAGACTTTTATATTTTATGTGAGCTACAGTTATTTCAAAGATGTTTAAATAAAGATTGACTAGCACAGATAACAAACGCATATAGATTTACGTCTGTATATCGCCGAGCTTTTGTTATACATTGTCAGATTTAGTGCTGTTACCAAGAACTAACAGATAATCTAACTCGATTGTTTCATGATAGGCAAGTTTTAATTAATATGAACCAATGTGAGTGCAACATTTTTGGGAAAAGAAATAAAAATGTTAATATCTTAAAACATAAACAAGACTTAAACACAAGGTGTTCCTAACTTTAATTGTGCTGTGCAATTCGATACTTAAAAATATATTAAGCTATATTTCACGTATATTTCTCTGCGCAATAAAATATCCGCACTGCACCCGAAGTAAAAATCACATTATTGCTGTTGACTCGTGAATTTACCGAGGCTATAAACGAGTAGTGGTGCATATGTGAAGATGAACGTATAAACAAGGGACGCTGAAAGCCGGAATATCCATTACAATGCAAATTCGCCTTCGTCGTCACAATGAACGAGTTACCTGTCCACACACCAACTTTTTGTCTAGTTCTAAGCCCAAAATTGAACTATGACCGAGTTTGGTTACACAGAGAACTAGACGTAGTACCTACGTAACCATCGAATTTCGACGAGAACGATTTTCAGGATGCACTAACTTTATGACAGTTTTATTACGAATCAATAGTTGCTTTTGCCTCGAGTTTGCGGCTCTTAAAAGCAACCGCGGAGACAAATCCAATGACATCGTTTTACGAACTTTTCAGTTTTTATTTGCACTATAAATGCACGAAGCGATTTACTTTCAATGGATTCACTTATCCCGTTTGATGTTTCAGAACAAATTTTGCGTGAATAATGGCTTAAAAGCGCAATAAATTGAGTCGCAGTAAATACTATTTGCTTCATTCTTGGCATGTTTGTCTAACATTTTTCATAAACAAATTTGTATGAGTACCTAATTTGGTATTTAATGTTAGTTCTGAGTAACTATTGCTTGTGGTTAAATATTGATAAAGCTTTTGACAGATACTGATTACCATATTTAAAAAATTCAATGATCTCAAAACTGAATATTACTAAATATTATTCTACTAAATGCAGATATGTAATTACGTAGCATCCCTTTTTATCGGTCAATGAGTCATACTTGGATAGGTACTGGTTTAAGCAAAGAACTATCTTTTTTTAAGCCTGTCGTAAATGTCACGCATCGCTAACCTCACATTCTAATGTGAGGTTAGCGGCAATAGTCCAATTTGGACCTATTTTAAGCGTAATAATCATTTAATGATTTTAGGAGTGTTAAATGATGTTTCTTTTCTATTTACATACATAATTTGTTTTATTCTTCACCAAAAATGCCGTATGCAAAACGTGGTGTTACACGTTTATCTTTGAGGCTGAGATTTTCTATGCACAAATAAAAACTGAAAATAAAAACTTTACTGTAAAATATAAGTGTTTTTTGCATGCAACTGTGACATCATAGTTGTATGTATTGAAACGCAATAAAGATATTTAGTCAACAGTGGCTACCTTCTTAAAAGAAATAGTTAGTATAGGTGTTTAAGAAATGACGAACATAGAGGTGATGTCGAACGTTATGTGTCTCATGACGACTATTAAGTTTCTATTTCAGTTCTCATAAAAGTCGAGGCAAATATGGTGAAATGTTCTTCATGATTTGGGCGAGAAAGAATGCGGGCAGTTAGCTAATTAGTTAAGCAGAAAATCTTTATCGCTGATAAGCAGTAGGTGCATATATAGTTGTGTTTACACTCACATCCAAGCACTAACAAAGTCAGCTTATAAAATAATAAAAAATATGAATGTCTTTATTCGAAAGTTATGCGATTTATAACATATTCTATAATCGAATTAGGTACTGTGGTCTCTCACGAAATTCTCGTCTCAAATTAACCTCGCAGCACCAAATTCGTTTTGACTAATGGTGTTATTAGTCTCGGGGCGTGTGTTCATAACGCGTGGTGTATTACTCTACTGGCTACTAATATATCTTCGAGTGAGTTCGTCCTACTCGAATACGTGTGTAAACGTAATAATATATATTATACATATATATGCTGCTACGTAGATGGATAACAGGGTAGTAGAAATTACAGATGATTACAACATGCTTGCATATTGTAAACACTGTTTCTTGTTAGAAAGACTAGTGTAAAGTAATGTACAAAATCAAACAAAGGCTTTGTTTGATTTTGTACATTACTTTACATGCAAGAGTAAATAGCAAATTAAATCTTTTTGTGCAAACAGTATCAAAATCGGTTGGAAAAAGAGAGTAATTAATGTTTAAAATTTTTATATAAGAAAAAGTGGGGCCTTAGTGGGGATATGCCGCTATCTCCCTCGCATAGCTGCGGTTAAATAGCGGTTACGTCACAGTTTAAATTGATTTAAAACGTTTGCATCTAATTATATTTGAGAATTCTTTGTCCTTTAGAGTTTGGGTAATGTAACTATTTGACGTAAATTATAAAAATAATAATAAGTCAGCTTCAAGCTTCATGTATGTTAATAAAAATTTGCTGATCTGTCTTAGCGCATCATTATTATTGACCCACTTATTACCGGTACTGCTAGTTGCTTATGCAGGTTATTACAATGTTATTATTGAATTGTAGTTATGTAAATTTATATTGGTAAAATAATTTACTAGTACTTCTTCGCCCGAGCCACAGGTTCAATCTAGTTCAGGCAAATAACAACAAATATATATTTTTAAAAATTAATGAGTCATTTATTATAAATTATTGTACCTAACTATTATTTAAATACATATTTTTTATTTATTACCTACCCTATTGTCATCCTAGAACTCCAAGTGTCAAAACTTTGATTCCGACTTGATATATGAAAATTATTTGCCTTCCCTAATTCACAGTATAGTATTGTATATGTAAAGTTCAAAAATGATCTATTGCTAGTTACGGTATTAACTGCATTGCCCGAATTTTATTTGCCCTAATATCATTTGCCATAATAGTCAACAGCCATAATATTGTATGACGTAATATTCATTTGCCCTACTCTTATTTGCTATATTAGTCACGTGCTAGAAGTTTTGTTTCCCATAAAGTCACTTACCATAACATCATTTGTCAAAATCATTGTAAGCCCTAATTATCACATGCCCTAATTATCACATGCCATAACATCATTTGCCATCGACATTGGGTGTGTAACGGTTGTTATATCAGGAGAAACTGGATGCAATCGGGACTTTAGGGCCCCCCGACTCGGATAGGTTAGGTTAGAAAATAACTACGAAGGGGATGGCGCCATCCCCTTCGTAGTTATTTTTTTATAAACCACCTATAAGTAGTTTGGTTAGGTTAGGTTAGTATTATGACATTTAAATATTATGTCTAATAATCATAATGGCGTTTAAATATTATGTCTAATAATTATTATGGCAATTAAAAATATGAAAAACAATACGTATGGCACTCGTATCTTATGGTATCTAAGTTTCGGTCAATTAAAAGTATGTCATATGTCTTTTAGGGCAAACAAAACATTCGGGCAAATGAAATTCGGGAATATGATGATTATGGTATATAATGTTCGGGTAAACAATAGACAACCGCTAGTTACTACTAATTAAAATGTACAGTACCGTGGCTAACTATTTTACCGCTACTTATAATATTCACAAACCGTAGGTACATTTAGCAAATAACGTTATTTAAATGTCTACGTACTCATTAAAACGGATTCTATTCTACTCCAACTCTAAAGATGTCAAATAAATATTTTGATAGTGAATTTTGAACTTACATTTTATTTTTTTAAATTGTAGCGCTAGGCATTAGTTAAGTATAAGAAGAATAAATACAAAATAATCAGCAACGAGAATATCTAATGATAAAATCTGGTAGATCGTTTTTAGCCAAAAACCTAGTAAACAAAGCCGGTGGTTTCAAACAAGCACACAAGTCCATTAATGGAAACAAGTTTGCAATGACGTTCAAGTTTTCCATTTAATTAATATCGCAACGTATGAGCATACGCCGATGAAGCAAACTCCCAATATTTTCCACAAACTGATTGATAAAAACCAGCGCTCCAATTAAATTAATTATTAACACAATAAATTTGATGCGCCAGCTGCATTTAGTACATAAACGGGCGAACCTGCCATCATGGGAGGCGAAATTTAATTGCATCGTTACGTCCATGAATCGCCATCAAACATTTATCAATATTGACTAAACTCTTAATAAAGCCTAATGGACGATGTGTGGTGGACGTTGGATGTACAAACACAGGAATGCGTTCACCGATGCTTTTAAAGAGAATAAAAAACGGACTCCAGATTAATCGATGGTTATAAAGCTACACGGAAAATATTTTTGTGCATCATTAGTTTGATGGTGTACTCTATCCTCTTGGCACGTGTTACTATTATGGATTGTCCCTCTGTTATGTTTTCCTGTTTGCATTAATCGTTTATTTGTTTTTGTTCCGTCAGCCAGATTAGATGGAAATACTTTCGGAGGTACTTTGCGTGGCCACCTCCACGATATTATTTAAGTCTTTATTCTCTCGGTGATTTATGAAGATGGTCTCAATAAAGACGGGCTTTTCTCATTTGAAACTGCATACTAACATTATTTTGATTACTTCTACTTATTAAAGGATATATGTAACTTATTTGGTAAACTTGTTTTACTTTCTTGAAAATGCAGAATAATTATTTGTGGTTATACCCATTTTCGCACTTTTTTTCCATTTGTGGTATATATTATACCTAGTGTTAACCTTTTTAATTAAATTCAGGTTTTAAGTAAAAGTTTCTAACTGCAACTATTTTGAGGTATCGATCGTGTAAAAGTACATAGTTCTTGGTTGGTAGTTCTTTAGCTTAGGCAATTAACATTGAAATCAGATTATAATTGTATACTTATACTTAGTTAGTATAGTTAGTATTTTTTATAACCGAACCCTTCGGTTATAAAAGTGTAATACACTTGTGTCTACACACAGGTACACACAGGTGTCTACTCACATTTCGCCAGCTGCTTATAGGTCCCACGTATTAGCGGGCAAGCATCGAAAACACAATAAGACTTTGCTCAGCCTCAGGCATTGAAATCAAGAGCTCATTCTCACCAATAATTAAAACATTTGTAGAAAATTAGTTCGTAACTATACCAGACACAGATATGTACAAATAAAATAATACACAATTACTATTTAAACTCAAAATGAAACCATAGATATATTTCCCATGTTAATTAAAATACTTGTTTCATTACATTTACTACAACTAAACCGAAAGTCAATGATCGCAGACAACGAAACAATATATTGAAAACAATAAAACGATTTATGAAATAACATCGACATTATTATACCAAACTGTATTACAATTTCTCATAATTAAATCTCCAATAACGTACGAAGATTTTATTGATCAAGTGCTTTAAAAATCTAATAGAATTTATTAAAGTGCTTTATGATTTTATTACGATAGTAATATATGGTTTCAAGTTTTTATGAGCTAGTGAATGGTAGCCACATATTTTTTCTCATAGTAATCTATTTACTGTAGATGTGTTAACGTTTTTTAGTATGTAGTTATTCTATGGATTAGTAATTTACTTACAATCATAGCTAAGATAATATAAAAATAAGGTCCATTCAACCTCACATCATAAAATCCAGAGATGAAGACGAGAAATGGATTTAAAAAGAGTGTTAGCGTGTTATTTTTAACCAACGTAATTATTTTCGTAAAGCACAAGATTCATTTGAGACACGATCCTGACTGATGACGAATATAAAATAACCAAAAAAAATTGTCGGGAAACATGTCATAACGCTTGAAAAATCGTTACGTTTCACTCGAATACCAAAATACACGTCCACACTCGAAGAAGAAATATGGAGTCGTGACGCTAATTACTCGTACTGATATGCACGTACAAAAATGTTTGTTTATTTTAATGACTGTTAAATCAAAACTAATGTTTATCCTGTCCGTTTGATTGATTGTTCGTTCGTAGCCGGACGAACGGACGGATAGGCCTTGGGCTAAAATCGTAGGTTGCTCGGCTTGCATGTTTGTTTAGTAGATTATAGTTATTTGTTTATTTGGATTGTTGTACTACGCGTTTATACGGACCTGATATCAAACGATTGCAAGCCAAGAAGTTCGAGTTTCGAGTTTGTTTATTCCCATTTATTTTAAGATATAAATATGTGAGTGTTTATATATCAGTTAAACATGATTTAACATTAACAACTCAGACAATTAATAATGAGACGGCATAAAAGTTATAATATAATAGTGTTTATGTCTTTATTATAAAAATTGTCATAATTATTACAATAATATAATAAAATCCTTATCTAAATTTCTCATAACAGAATCACAACCCTACAATCGTATATCAAACTTATACCGTCATCGCGGTTTGACTAATCTCGTACCCAAGCGGGTATTAAATAATTAAAATTTGAAGAAAGAAATACCCGAATACATACAAACTTATGTATATTTTAAACGCCAGTAATAATACTATTCCAAAGATTACATTAATTGAGTATCTTCTCAGTTCTTTGTCGTACTGATAATATACGTAGGCACTTACTGCATATTTCGGACCAAAGTACCTTTACATAGATAAGCGAAACGGAACATTTGACTTAATGTAATTAGATTTAAGTACAAAGACGCTTGGATGTAGATTAAGTAATAAATTCAAATTTAACTGATAAAGTATCGACACTTTAAATTTAAAATACATTTATTTTAAAAGTGGAATTTCAAAGCTCGAATTAAAATTGTAAATGTAATTTAATAAGAATTCAAATTACGTATCTGTGGTGTGAGATGCGTCTTACATACTCGTAAGATTGTTGCAACCTCTTTGAATAAACTAGTAATCTACTGCATGTAAAGTGTTTTATCTTTCACCGCCACGATAGTTTAAATAAAGGATATTCCTAGCGAACAAAGGACCTTCTCTTTAAATTTAAAGGCTGTTTCGCTTTACATATGTAGATTTCCAGTAGCTAGATTTAATTACTAACTTTACTGTAATTAAACTGCGAAATGACCTTACTCATCTTTTGCTAACCTTATCTAAATTATTATATTTTGTCATTAAACATAGATGGAACAAAACAATAGCTTACAAATATAGATTAAATGCTTATAATAATATTATAAATATACCATAGTATAAGATTGTTAAAAGAAATAGCACCGTCTATGCAGCCAGTATTATTTAAAAATTTACTGCTGTGGTTTATTTCAGTAATCTTTAAGTCTTTCTTACCAAAAGTGCATGCAGTGGATGTTATGTGGTGGTTTGATTTTGAAAAGGCATAATAATAAATCTTCTCTAAACATTTGTATAATCTACAAATAATTGTTTTGGGTAACAAAAATACCCAAATTTTTGTGTATAATATATATCCCACCAAAAACATTTTCATGTAAAATGTTGGCAAGACGAGACCTTAATATGACTCGCACTGTCAAAAAGTTATCAGATCTCATGTAGAAGCTTCTAACTCTACACGCCCTAACTCTACAAGGCCTAACTTTACAAACTCTACACCTCAGTCAAAATATGTGGTTTGGCCATTTCGCTACATTCACATGGGGGTGAAAAATTTATCCACTGTTCATTACTTTTCTGTTATACAATAGTTCTTGTAGTAACGAAACGGCCAAGCCACATATCTCGTCTTGTCTTGGCAATATTTTACATGAAAATGTTTTTGGTGGGATTTCATTTCTTTTAGTAAGTTCCTTGAGACAAAATTCTTTTTTTTTGTTTATAAAGGTAAACATTTTTTGTTATTATTTATAATAACAAGGAGTTCAATTTTCAGACCTCTAGCGTCAAAATTGCGAAGTCTCATACAAACTTACATCCCCTAGTTTAATGGGGTTGGGGGATAAAAGTTACAAGTTTTATAATTTTTTTGTTGTTTTTGTACTAATACTAGCATAAATGCTAAATTTCAGCTTTCTAGGACATTAGGAAATACCCTAAGAATTTTGATGATCATCAGTGAGTCAGTGACGAAATCAGGGTTTTTAGATGTCAATAAAATCTAAAGTAAAAGAGCTATGCAATTAAAACTTTATATGTTTAATAAGTCCGCTATAGACAACATTATCCCGAGAATTTTGTTTATCTGGTATAATCCAAACCCAAGTTATAAGGGTTAAAAAAAATTACGAAGCGCTTCGAGAAAAGTTAGGTAGTGCCCTTGCGCTTCGCTTGGCTCGTCTTAGCGTAATTATTTTCGAAGTTGTTTATACAACTTCGAAAATAATTTTTCGGATTATTCCCTCGAGTTATAGATTTTATTAATTCTAATGTCTGTAAGATCTATCATTTAAATGATGATAATATTTCTAGATGCGCTTCTTTTTGTTAAGCTAAGCAAATCTGCAATTACATATTTTTATTATTACATACATACATATATAGATTCACGCCTGTTTCCCAGAGGGGTAGGCAAAGACTACGGATTTCCATTTGCTACGATCCTGAGATTATTTTCCTTTTTTTTCCATTCATTCATTTTTCGTTTTTAATATTATTGAATTATAAATAGATTTTAAGGACTATTAAATCTACTTGTTGCGAAATTATTATAACTACTTTATCTGTTACTCTAAAATATTAGCAGCATTTATTATCTATACTATTATTATAAAGCTGAAACGTTTGTTTGTTTGAACGCGCTAATCATAGGAACTACAGGTTCGATTTGAAAAAATCTTTTAGTGTTGGATAGTCTATTCATTGACGAAGACTATAGGCCATATAACATCACGCTACGACCCATGGGGGCGGTGCAGTAACGATAAACGCAGGTGAAACCGCGGGAACATCTAGTTTTTTAATAAAACTGACACCGCAACATGTCTAAAATATCATGATATTTTTTATTAAAGTTACAGATAAGAACTATTATATAATTTTTGATATATGATAGTTTTTAGTACAATAACATTGAATAATATATGCGTAGTATTATTATACAACTTGGACAAGCGAACATCCACACAATTCTTTACATGGACATCCGACTCATCCGAGTCATGGCCCGCGTGGTTGTAGTGTTGATAAACCTTTATTTAATAAGGTGACTAAACGCATAACTTGAGCGAGATAGTGTCCCCGACACTTGTTTAAGTGTAAACTGCTGTTCTTTTGTGATAAAACGTCACATTTTGATAATTTAGCACGAGATGCGACCGGAAAACGGGTTTAGTATCGACGTTATATGAAAATTTATACAAATACCCTCGTACATTTACACTCGACTAGAAAAAATCTATTTGAATTTAAACCTTATGATATTAAATCTTTGGACTAATAATAATAGGAAGCTACTTTTGGAGTGAATAAAAAACAGCTGGTGAGCCAAGATGCATCCTAGATATGTGATGAAACATACTGATAACAGAAACAACTAAATGTTCATGTATTTTGAAGGCCCATACGTTTCTCATAAAAGCAATGTAAATCATAAATTACGATTATTTCGACAAACAGATAACGAAACATCTCTATAACACTTCAAAATTAGATTTTTAACACTTCATTATAAATAAACTTTTGCAAAACGAACGCCGCGTTGGACTTGACAGAATGATGATAGGTAATGGACAACTTTATTACAGTGTTAACAAGTTTGAAAAATAAAATATCGGTTCTGCTATTCAGGATTAAAAATACAAATTGGGGTTGTCTCGAAGTTGGATGCGCGCCTCTGGCTAAAAATTCATTGGAGGTGTTAAACCAGCCTTCGATAATTAGGTAATAAATATTTATAAACGGAGTGCTGGCTCGTCACACAACCACCCGCTGCACTTTTCTTGATTTTTTGCTTTTTGAACGTCAAAGGCGTTCGTATATCGAACGGGCCATACGCGAGTAAAGCATATGTAGCATTTTTTGTCACCCAATTCTGTGACCTAACTTTAAATTTGTAAAGTTTAATTTGCATTGCAAGATAAAAGCACTAAGGGCTTTGAGTACGGCTTTAAAAAAGGTGTGAATACTTATTTGCAACTGCAACAGTAAGGCTATGCAGATGGGATTTCACAGTTAGGTAGTTAGGCTTTAGTGTAAAATATTTTTACTTTTATTACAGTAGCGAGCGTAAGTAAAGCAATAACTAGAGGGAGCCGCTGTAACCAGAGCGCAGATTTAAATATTACAACCAACATTATTGGCTATAATATTTTCTAAAGAAGTTCGAATAGAAATAAGAACCAGTATTTTAATGTTATAATTATAATAAAATCAAGGTGTGAATACATTGTGAATATACAACATGAAAGAATAAGGAATTTCACGTGAATAAATAAAGCTTAGTTACTGTCTGCCAAAGCTTTTTTACTACAATACGTTTACTAAAATAATAATAATAATACTTTATTTAGATTAAGTTGGTACAAATATGATTACCATTAGGTCTTAAAATACTTAAAAGTAGCATACAATACTTTGGAGGCCTGTATCTTGTTATATCTGTATCACAGGCGATATGTGCTATTATACATACATACATACATAGATTCACGCCTGTTTCCCAGAGGGGTAGGCAGAGACTACGGATTTCCATTTGCTACGATCCTGACACACTTCTTGGGCTTCATTCACTTTCATCACATTCCTCATACACGCCCGTCGGTTCAAGGAGCTCTTAACCTGGCCTTTGTCCAGAACGCCTCCGATCTGATCGAGAAACGTTCGCCTAGGTTTTCCTCTTGCGACTGTTCCATTCACACTAGCCTTATAAACTTTCTTAGTCAGTCTTTCCTCGTTCATTTGACTTTGGACTTTGTGCTATTATAGTGTAATAGAAAAAGCATTCTGAACAATATTTAACAAATATGGATTGTTCTATAATAACTAACTAAAAGCTAGTATCTAAACGATCTTGCTCAATTTGAATAAAATATATTAGTACTATTACTGCCTCGGTGTAAAGCATGCAACTGCTGTGTGGGAAGTTCCGGGGTCAATTCCCGAATCAAGCAGTGCTATTCAGTTTTTCTGTTAGGAAGTTCTTAGTAGCAACATGGAGTCAGGAATTGTGCTAGGTAAACGGCAATAAAGTGCGTGTTATACGTAGGGATATAGGCATGAGAGTATATGTATGTATATTTGTTTGTATGTACACACAGCGACACATCAACCTAGACTATTTGGACTTTGAACTATTAGGCTGAGGCTACATTAGTCCGCGACACGACCTTCGATAGAGAAGCGATAAAAACAAATAGTTCATATTCACGTTTATGGCTACACCGTACGCCATATATCGCTATTAATCTTTGATTTGTTTATGCGATAGAAACAACATTAGTGTAATCACGGCATCGGCTACATCAACTTGTCAGCGAAATTGAAGCGAATTCATTAAAAATTTTCGCTTATAATGTGGCCATACTATGTTTATATCATTTCGCTTTCACAGTCGCATCACGAATCGCTGCCTACTGTAGCCTCAGCCATAGAAGTTGAACGCTGCGAATCGTGCGAGAGAGTGCGTTATATTTTTGTTACGCTCTATCCTTACCATTACATCGACACCACTATACACTGTCCCTTTCCCACGATTCTTTATTTTGTATGTAGCGTAGTTATGCGTATGTAGGGTGTTTAACTTGATGTGTGGCCTTGTGTACATGATTTTTATTTTCTTTATTTATTTAGAGGTTTTTAGTCACAAATAAGACCATGTCAGCCCCATCGATGTCGGTACATGAGTTTACGACACAAGTTATTGTTTTGGTAATAATTTTTAGCAATTTAAGCTATATAATGTATATATCCTATTTTCTTAGTATTCCACAAGGCAGTTTAATGTAATATTGAACATTAAAATAAGATACTAAATGTCTTAATAAATTAAACACACAAGTAACTTTTTAGGTTACGTTGATGAGAAGCATATTGAGATAGTTAAACCATTTTATTACAGAAAACATTCCCGATTTGATAGCGGTGTAGCTGGAATACTAGTGGTTAAAGGTTTACGAAACGAAGACATTTGGTTGTGGCTGACATTGTTTGAATTAGAGTAGTTTATTTATTTGAGAGCACTTTAACCGTCTGTTTATATTGTCCCTAAGCTTACAGAGAAGGTGATACGATTTGAATACTTTGTTCTTATCATCATCAAACCTTGATGCCCAACTATAAAGATAAGACTAATAAAATACGTCTAATTGCATCGGTAATAATAAATTCAACGGAATTAGGCAAGTCAATTAACAAACAAAAGCAATTAATTAAGCAGATACATTGCAATGATGTCCACGTAATCCCACACTCGCTCACAAAATAATTCTAATTTTAAAACATGTTCAACGACCAGAACCGATTCGCCCATTACAGCAAGAGTTACTTGTAACGAATTAAATTACCATTCAAATTTGAACCTTACAAAGTAAAATTAGGATACTGGAAGCTAAATATACCTCTCTCGTGCTATTCCAGCTACTTTTCGAGGCAGTCCTCTCCATAAAACCTTCCAATTATTTCCGCTCCATAGTTATCGGCTCGCATCTTGCATCAATCCACTCGTATTACACAAAAATTTACGAGAATGATACTTCTTTGGGCGTGATTAACAATAAATTCCCAGTTAACAGCCCGATGTCAGCCGTCTGCCTCTATCCATACTTTTTAAAAGCGAGATACTTCCACAACAGCTGATTTATTATATTTCTCTTTGTTTTGTGTTTGTCCTCTTTATTGTTTTATTTGCTGGCCCGTTTTTTTATTTTTAGTGGACCCGTTTTATTTTGAGACAATTTCTTTGTTACGCCGCCATTGAAACTGTGGCTTTTAGGTGAATAATTACCGCCGCTATCAGTGACATCTGCTAAAGCTTTATAATAATATTTTATGCTGTGAGGTTTTATTACATGGGAGACAAAAGAGACACATCTATCCGTAATAATTTGGGCGATATGGTTTCTGCAAGTGTTGTTTTTTGGTTTAAACAACTGGTTCATATTTTTCAAAGTTTTAATTTATATTTTTATGAATGAATAATCTGGGGTCATGCGGACTGAAGTTAATCAAGCCGTCTTGAGAGCCGATTCTGGGAGATTTTGCTTGCCTCTAAAAATCCTACTTATTATCAGATGCTTACTTTTATGAAGGTTAAATAAAAAGTCACATCATTATCGTCAGATAAAACAGAATGTTTACGAAGAAGTAACAACAGACGTACCATAATAAAATCGGGCCAATATTCTTAACAAGGCAACAGGGGAACTAATTAAAATTTTAAACCCAATGACCGCTGTAAGATGCCGTAATAAAGTTGTCAAGGAGAGGGCAGTAAACTGACTTAACTGACTGTGTAGATACCCCATCACGCATTGTGGAAATCTGTGAGATCTATATACCTAATTAGGTTTTAGATCTTCAATATAAGTAGTTACTTTGTGTAACATATTTGTTTGTTCGTTTTTCGAAACAATCTCTATCTGCTTTATTTTCTATCCTTAGTGCTTCTCAGTAATGGCTCAGAAGTTTATTATGTTTAGTATTTTTTTATCTTGTAATTGATACACTATTAGTATACTTCTTAAATTCTGCTATTAATGTTTTATACATCCTTGTGTAGTAGTTGTTTCATGTCAATAGTCTAGTAATGTCCATTCGTAAATTTTCACATCAAATCTTTAATCATTCGTTATGATGTCTAGACTATAGGCTACTTAATTCTTGATGAAGGATACTGTGTCACGGGTACTTATATTTTCTTACATTATATATGATCTATCAATGTCATTATAAGGTCTTCTTGGACTGAACATTATTTACCTAATATTCAACTCTAGAACAAAATAACTGGTCAGTTAAGGAAGTAATGTCACGTCAGAAGGAAAAGGGTGTTTTCTTTTTAAAACTGTTTCTTGACCACATGATCTTTTTGCTTAACAATCAGTGGTATAAAATATTTAGTTCGTAATTTCAAAATGTTTATGTTGAAGCGCCACACAATTAGTTTACGTCGCTCGAAGCGATACTAACACTCCGTATTGAAACAGCTTGAAAGCTCGTTATCATGTTTTAGTATAAAATAAATGGATAAAAGTAAAATAATAATTTGTTTATAAAATGTTCTATATTATTTTCTGTAGTTAGATTATTAACTTTTGTTTATTTATACTTTGTTATTTCTGTAGGATTTGCAAAAATAAATATTATATTACAACTAAAATTCTCAATAATATTACTCATATTTAATGATTTCATTTAATATATAGTTTAGGTATGAATGAAAACTAGCTACTGCTACTAATAAAAATTGTTGTGGTGTAAAATATTTATTATGTGTTCGTATTTCCACGTAGGACCAGACAGAACTGTTTGTAATACCTACATATAAATATCGGAATATCGAGTCTATTCGAATACTAACGCTTCAGCATTCATATGTTGGAGCTCAGGCAGAAATAGGGACTTTTTCTGTCCCAGACAACCACGTAATCAAATAGATATATATGTACATACTGGAAAAATAAAAAACGCCATATTTCCATAGTAAATAACTTAAAAACAAACTATGTAAAACTATTTGCTCGTTAAAAATAATAATTCCTTTTTCTGTTTTAATATACTGGTAGATGAAATATTAACAATATGAATTTGATAGAATTATTCAACCGAACCACTCTAATATTAATATATATGTTGTATGGGTGAGGCTGCCTTTGTGCATTTAATCGAAATCAGATACCTAACAGTTTAAATAGCAAAGAAATACCTACAAAGGGATGAAGTCTAATTCTATAGTAATATCTGTAAATTAGATTAAGTCCTTTTAGTCCAGGACTTAGTATTAATTTAAACTTGATAAAACTTTCTTATCATTCAGTTCCTACAATCTGTTTTACAAAATAATTCCAGGCTATTGTTAATCGTGATGTAATTATAAGATATCTAGTCAGAACACAGCTTGTATTGTCTTGTTTCGTCACACTAAGGACTAAGGAACGAACTTAAATCAGGAAGTCAGACTATTGTTCCAAGTCTTAGATAACTGGCGGCCAGAGTTCCTAGACATCAATATTAAACTGAAGTATTTAAGAACATTTTGTACCCCTTAATCCTCCTCTGTCAAAGTTACAGATGTTGAGATTAGTTTGAGAGTATTCCCATTCATCAAAGACTTGATCGTTTGTAACGTCTTTGATATAAAGGGGGAACGGAATTACTGGTATTGCAATTTGCATTCAATTTAGTTGTAATGTGGCATTTCAAAATATTCATCATATACATCAGCCTTACCGTATCACGTCATTATTAATAATAATATATTTATATAATTTAAAAGAATATTATGACCTTATTAATGTGAGCCAAAAATATTATATTACACTTTTGTGTGTGGTATCTGTATTTATTAGTCCTTTGTTACACATTACCCGCCCCTCAAACCTCTTTTATTTTATTAAGATTTGGAAAACTATAAAGATAAGTTTATATTTTATGACGAAGTGGGCGTGTTTTGTGGCTGTTGTCTTCTATGTGTACTAATCAGTTAGTTGGGTATTGAGTATTAATGTAATATATAAAAAGAAGACAAGAAATAAGAAATATATTTTTTATTTCTTGCCTGCCAGTGTCTCTGAAGTTGACTTATAATTTTTGGTAAAGCTTTATTTTACAATTATTGCTGTCAAAAGCTAGACGTATGGTCGTATGTTACCCATAAGGTATCCAATACGTAATGGTACCTAGTTGAAATATAGCTGAGTTCCTCTAACATAATCTAAAGGTTAAATACATCTGTCAGGTTCTTCGGGAATTATATTTTGTATATACATGTCAACTATATAATATGAAGTAAGTTAATATTAATCTATGCTTCTCATTAGTGAGATTCGGTTGCCACAGATTGTTGATAATAGTAAGGAACAATATAGATACTAAATTGCTGGATTGAGACACACAGAGATCATCACTTTCCAATTAACGCATGTGTTCGTTACAAGGTAATTTGCTAAGATCTGCAATTTCCGAATAGTAGACAAACGGACATTATGTCGTAGTGATTTAACGTAGCTGCTGAAAAGCAACCAAAACTTTGAGGAAAGTGTAAATGTAAATAAGTTAATGATTCCATAATTTACAGTAGTTTGTGTTTAGTACCAATCTGCAACTCCACGTAAAATATTTCAGCGCTTATAAGATTTTATGCCAATAAAAACTAGTATTAGCTTAATGACAAAGATGAACGTAGCTGTCATACAAAACTTTCATTCAATTACATAATTTTGTTCCAAGTTATAGTTATTTTTAAAAGTAAATATTGCCGTGGCATTGGTTTTACATTCATAATTTTAATTGAAATGTTTCGAAGAAATAACTTTGGACGTGATATTCCAATGTTTTTATTAAAATCAATTGCCTGCGTTAACAAAATTCAACGAAAACGCAGGCGATTATTTCGTTGAATTGAATGGTAGGTATATTAATATTCACCAAAGGTGTAGGCACCGGTGCTTTGCACTCACACTTCGGCAGCTATGGTTTTAGGTCCCATTTAATAGAGAACTAGGTAATTATTGCCGTCCTTAAGTATAGTTCCGTGCTGCTACTGAGAATTTATTAACGGGTAGTATTTAACTGCACAGCAAAAAAATACTAATTGCGCAGCAAAAAAAGCTAATTGATCAGCAACTCATGGCCAGCAAACTTTAAAGAGATCAAACTAAGTCGACGGAGCCCCGCTTCGCGGGGCTCCTATCTTTGGGTGGGTTTAAAAAAAGGAACCTAACATAACCTAACACTTCCGAGACGGAATGCGGTGATTTGAGGCGTATAGATGCTCGTTATGCTGTGCAATATTTGCTGACCAATTAGTATTTTTGCTGATCATTATATTTAATCCCTTTATTAACTAACGCCCGACCGGCAATCGACCTCATTGCACCGCCGAGGTAGTTTATATAGACAATAACTAAATACTTCAAATTGATTTACATACAAATAAAGGAAAAGCTAAAATTGGTTTTTAAAGACTTTATTCCTAAATGGATAAAAACTGGTTATATTTTAGCCTCATAAACGTAATATAATTAGGTATATATCTATTTTCAAATATATTTACTCTTGTTTGACAAACTTGTAATCTAAGTATAATACCTTCAAAATATAACACAAGATGTAAACGTAACACTTGATCCGGTGAAATAAACGGAAGGTCGCTTCAGGATATTCATACTAACGTAGTCGTATCGAGTTTGGAGTCGCTAAACAAGTGACTGGCAAAGTGCAAATCAGGCTCACGCACCGAAAATGTTTTACCATCAGGCAGTGGCGTTAAACTTGACATATACTTGATCGGGCTAGCCAGGTTGCGTGATAAAATCGTTAACCGGAAGGTATTTACGCATAGTAAAACTAACTCTTCTACAGACATATTTGACAGTGTGCCCGAGTGCGCACAAAATTTGTGTCGACCCATTTATGTATACTAGTGGTCGCCTAGTGCTCGAAATTCGACCAAAGTTTGCCTGTAAGATATTGCTGACATATTATGTCATTATATATTGATATATGTAACCATAGTTACGCGCTTCGACTGCGTGTGTCAAATGCATGGTTGTGTGCGTGTAGTGTTTTTTCAATTATTTAATGTATTTCTAATGCATATTTTAAAAAAATATTAGCATTCGTCACATTCTCTGTATAAACTATAAGTGTGTGAAATTTCATACTCCTCCGTCCGCCCAATTTTCGTAAAAAGGGATCCAAAGTTTTCGCTTCATGTATTAATATATAGATGATTCAGGTATTATGCGATTTAAGTTAATACATAATTTAACCTTGTGTACACGTTCTAAAAGGAAGGGTCACACCGACGTTTGAATTTTCTAAAAGACATCATGTATATATGAAAGGCTTTTTGTCCAACAATCGACTATGAAAGGTTGATATGAATAATGAATAGGTCAATATTATGTTTTACTGATATCCTGTAATGTTTGCATTGTATAATTTACTTGATTTTACATTGGACTTCACACGGATGTTTCACAGTAGCGTGTGTAATAATCGGGTAGTGAACTTTTATGTAAATCAGGTTCAAAAAATAACAATCGTGTCAAAATAGCTGTCCAAATGGAGAGCTATTTGCGAGTCATAGTTAATTAGGCGTCAGTTGTGAAACATACTTAAATTTGAGGTTTAAGTAATATAGTAGTAATAGGTTTATTAAATACTAGACGTACCGGCTTCGCTCGCGTAAATGTAGGTTTGGTCAGGTTAGGTTAGTTCCATTACTTTTTTCTGTATAAGAGGTAAATAGGGTACCTATGTCCTTTTCTGTTTCCATGACAGCGGTTATGCGAAATTTCATGATGATCGGTCGCTTAGTTAAGGCGTGACAAACAAACAAACTTACATTCGCATTTATAATATTAGTTAACATCCATACTAATAATAAATAAATAATAAACTAATTATCGCAAACGTTACTCAGAAGGCCAATTCTAAAAGAAACTTATATTTAAAAAAAAAAAATTTCGTAAACATTTGGTGTTTCCTTAACCTAGTGTTTGTGTGTGTGTGTGTGTGTGTGTGTGTGTGTGTGTGTGTGTGTGTGTGTGTGTGTGTGTGTGTGTGTGTGTGTGTGTGTATGTGCGTGTGCGTGTAAGTGTGCGTGTGTGTGTGTATGTGTGTCGTATGTATAGTATGTCGATTTGATTTATATTCTGTTGAATATTTAGTTTATTGCATTGCCATCAATAAATATAAATTATGAATGTTGATGTTTTATTCTAAACTAGTTAATATTTTCTCCGTGTCGTCGTAAGACAATTTACTAATCCACTCAGCAACAGTCGTTTTGCAATCATGATAAGTTTTAGGATATATTGTAAGAATTTTGTTTAATTTATTATAAATGATTGCCGCACGTTTTCTATACTGTATACTAGCAAATGTTGTATTTACTTTTGGGACCATAGCTACTATGTCTTTCCTTCTTTTTGTTTCTACGTTTATTGCATCACGCGGTAAAGTTTTATGCAATTTTAAAATTGTATGCATAATGTATAACTTCCGAATTGATAACAGGTTACTAATTTTATATAGGATTTCTGTAGGAAAAATCCGTTTTTTAAAATACATAACCTTAATTAAAGCTCTTTGGGATCGCTCAATTTCTAGTAATCGCGTTTTAAATGACCCTTCCCAAACTGGTAGACACTATACTATAACTGATTGAACTAGTGCTTTATAAATGTTTATGTGTATTATAAAGCTCTAACGAGGATGTATCTGTTATAGATATTTTTGAAAATTTACTGGAATATAGTTGCTTATACGAGGTGTTTGTACGGAATCTGTTTAAAGGAGGGGTTTGAACAGAATTTTTGTTTGTCTGTCAGCCCGCGTATCCGCCATAACACAAGCATGGTCGTTTGATTTAGGTAGCGGAAGGCGATACGGTGTATGGTGTGTTTTACGTACATGACGTCACGGGTGTACTGTGGTCCACGCGGACGAAGTTGTGGTCATGGACTAGTTAATAAAAAATATTGACGCGGATAAGACAAATTATTCTGAATTCATAATTTGACTTTAAACTTTGTAGCTTACGTCTTAATATAAAGCAGTGAAGAGAAATTCTGTTTGGTTCGCAAAATAACATTTTAGACAAATCCTCGTTCTCTTGTTTTATGCAAGAAAGCCATTTTGTATAAACTTAACACCACAGCTTAAAATAAACTTTCCTTAACATCAGCTGAAATATTTGAGATAACATCGCAATAAAAAGTTATTATGATGTAAGAATTATTAGTAATTTCTCTCGGAATTGATGCTGTAGACACTTATTATAAATAAATTCTTTACAGCGATACCTGTTCCCAGAAGTTTAACTTGTGCCTACTCATACCATGGCAATGTGCCAGAAGTATACAACATAGCCGTAAGTATTTTAAAATTAAATTAGTCTTAAGACGCTTGGAAAATAATTAATTTGTTAAAACTAAGTTCGTTGCTTCCAAAGTTTTAAATATGAACTATAATAATTCCCTGGCATCTTAATACTAAATGCCTACGAAAACGACTAAAAATAAAAGAGCGGAGTTTTATTTTTCTCATTTATAGTTTTAAATACTAGAGTAGCCTATAATTTAATAAGCACTAACACGAATTCGAACTTTTAATTAAATATATTTTTTTTGTTCGACAATTAGTTAATATGAAACAATAAATGTGTATCTATTTTTTTCAATACCTCCCCTAATATTAATACTATTTGGTTGATCCATTCTTGAAATCAGCATGCAGACACAGACTAAAATCTGTTTTTATTTATTATTTGCAATTATATTTATTTTGAATACGTTTTAAGAAATAGCCCAATGTTTGAAAAATTTATTATGCGTGTATGTTGTTACAAAAAAGGAAGACAAATATATTTCTGCATTGAGATTACTAAATAAATTAGCTTTGCATAAGTCTAATCGCCAAAACAAGTGGAGTGGACACGTGTTTCTGCAATGATACACACATAATATTAGGGATTAAATATAACGACCACCAAAAATAGTAATTGCGCGTCAAAATATGCTTACTAAAATATATCATAACAAGCACCTATACGCCTCAAATCAATGCATTTCGTCTCGGTTATGTTAGGTTCCTTCTTAAACCCACCCAAAAATAGGAGCCCCGCTAGGCGGGGCTCCGTCGACTTATTTTGATCTCTTTAAATATATTTTGCTGTGCAATTTGGTGATCATTTACTTTTTTTGACTGTTATATTTTACTATATATGGTGATAAGTTAAACATAAGACATAATAATATAAGTTCGGCTCTTAATCGTAGTAATTTAAATGAAAAACAAACTATGTTTCAATTTACATCTCTCCAACACGATAATTTATTCAAATGATCCCAAATACATACATCACATTTGTTTAATATAACCAATTCAACAAAAACCTCTAACCTATTTATCCATATTGAACTCATTTATCAAAACACAGAAACCAAATTACGTATATGAGATGGAACTTAGACGCATATTTTATAGTCATCAAACATGCTTTGAACATTAATCACTACACGAGTCTCTAATTAAACTATATGGAGGCAATTAAAATGTACTAGATGAAATTTTTCATACAAAACATTGTTTCCTGTAGCTTACTAGTGGTGTTGGCCCGGTCCGAGGCCCCTGCTGTTTCAATTAAGTCAC
Organism: Catocala sponsa; assembly: GCA_963564715.1. Lineage (NCBI taxonomy): Eukaryota > Metazoa > Arthropoda > Insecta > Lepidoptera > Erebidae > Catocala > Catocala sponsa. The sequence goes on from OY751338.1 coordinate 11,465,079, forward strand.
TGACAATACTTCGAATACCTGGCCAGTCGATACCAAAACATACCGCTTTTGGCCGTCATTGTGATTGGATCTGGTCGTTTTGATCGTTTGAATGAGTTTGTGTCTATTCTAATATAATTACTGTTTACCATTTTTGTGGTGGTCAATATTTAGTGAAGCTACGTAATTTATATTATTTTAAAGCTGTAATAAGATTGTGTCTGGCTGTAGGAACGAATATATATTTAGAGTGATAGGAAATCGTTAACAGTATCTTTGTAGATTTTTTTTCTGTTTACTCCGAAGTCGTACATACCACTACGCAGCTTTTGATGCGACTCATAATTTGGTAGCTTGGAGTAAGACTAAGAAAAATTAAGATATATTTAATTTAATTCTGTCTTAAAGGACAGATATTTAGCGTATATAAAGTCAGCTCAAAAATGTACAAGACAAAATATTGACACAAATGTGCCAACTGTGAGGATGGTAAATTTACCATTCATTTGTGTCAATATGATTATATTACCTTGTACAAAATTTGTATAGTTATTTTATTTTATAGTAACTACACAAACGGTGCAGTTCGTTAACTAGCATATATTCTTTATCCACATAGATCTTTACAAGGCTTGGTTTTCATGGTTGCTATTTGGTATTGGTTACCATACAATAGTCACATACGTAGAGGTGTATTATATGCACCAACGCTATATTCCAGATCCTACGTAACTCCCAAAGGGTTATAATAGGCTGGACTGCTATGTCAAGTCTTTTTACTTGACCATACCCATTTTTTTCAAGACTGTTCTTATATTTGATGGCGTCTTGTCTTAGAATTACTAAAGCAGTAAATAGTTTGTATCTATTCTAGAAACATAGTAAATTACAACTAAATTCTTTCCTTAATATGTTTCAATATATTATATTTATTATTTTTATATATAATAGTATTTTATTCAATCCCTCACTCTCAATACATACGTATTTTTGTTTATTATCACTATATGCTGTAATTAAAAGGTATTTTATACATAATTTTTTTATTAAAGACTACACTACGCTTTGCTTCCAATTTTATAATGCGTACCGCTAAGGAGTGGAATTCGCTACCTAAGTCTGTGTTTCCCGATGAGTGCAATCTGGGTGTCTTAAAGTCGCGAGTGAATAAGTATCTTCTAGGCAAGCGTGCTCCATCGTCGACTGCATCTTCACTTAAGATCAGGTGAGGTCGCGGTCAAACGCAAGCCTATAACTGAATAAAAAAAAGAACTAACAAAGACAAATAAAATTATCCACCCCTAAGCAATATTATAAAGTTTATTTTGAACTTCCCTTCATTAATGTGTCGTAATAATCCAAAATATTACGTGCACCATTGGCTATTATTAAAGATACCGAACATCTTACCAATGGTATATAATTTAAAATGAATTGATTGAATATTTAAACGATCTAAACTGTTTTTCCAACAAGCTTGTTACGGAGGTCACGACTACACGTACCGACAGAGCACTGATACCATCTAATCCAGATTTCCCCCACTATTTAATTGATTATTTCATAAAGATTAATATGACTCGTCATACTTGACGGTCCGTGGTATCGAACATAAAAATTGTACCAAACAATCGTCTCTGACTCACGATGGAAGAACCAAATTACGAAGGACCGTTCTCATCAGATTCATCAAACGATTCAGTTCAAAGCTTAAAGAAATTGATGGTCCATTCTAAACTGGGATTGTTCAATGTTCTTGCTAATAAATTTCAAGTTCAATGTCGATTCAATTGAGCACAATCTTTAGTTAAACGGGTCTAAGTATAAACGTTTGATTGATGTAGGCATACTTAATTCATTAATTTGTTAAGAGACGGAGTAAAAAAATCGAATATGAATCAACCAAATGGTTTTGACAGTGCGATAATGTAGCAAAAAATAATTATTCATAGGAACAATATACAAGGACAAAATACCACATTATTATTTTTATAATCAATTTCAACACGAGACAACGGTTTATAGATTATATTTGTAATTATTCGGTATAAGTCTTAATATCGAATTATGATTCAATTATAATTATTTAGTGTGAAGCTAAATCATTGAACAAATTATTCTAATATCATATGTATTGGACACTATGGCAAATCCGTAGTGATACCGGATTGGGTAATATTCCATATTTAATAATAAATTAATCATAAATATATGTATATATATATCATAAACAAATGATAACCACTGCAGCTATTCTTGTTGTCAGTAAAGTGTTGCGCAAATAAAATAGCTCAAAGCTCATTGCTTCTTGGAGCAATGCTTTGGATCAACCCTTTTATGAAAGCAAGCATCATTATAGGCAATCAAATTCATTACAAATGTATGAAATGCTTTCTCAGAACAAATTTTATCAATTTCCCCGGACGTCTATAAATCTATTTAGGGGCAAATAACCATAGGTCGTTGTCGATTGTTCTAGATTAATGAACCATATCATTATGCGTAATGAATCGGACACTACGATCTTATCTGCCCATCAACGTCAGTCTAAAATCTATTTAAAAGCTTGTTAGTTAACTGTATGTACTGAGTTATGATAATGAGTTCACGTATGCACCTTTATGGAATATTGTTGTGAGGATGTTTTGATTACGTGTACGATAATAACGGAACGATTTAATATCAAGTAATTAGTCGGTAATATTGGGCACGTTACAAAAGTATACGAAGAATACAATCTTCGTATGCCTAAGTTCTCGTAATAAGGATGGGCTCCCTTGAAATGTTTAAATTAATGGTCATCAAATATACTTAGAAACTAACTTTATTCCATGGGGGCCAACTCTTGTAAAACTGTTCACAATAGAATGCCGACATAAGTAGTTTAAAAACATCAAACGTACTGAAATGCAATTTATGTTCAGATTTTACATTTATTTAAAAGAAGATCTTGTATGTTTGTGATCTTGAAAGACTTGTGATCGTGATCGTAACTCTATGAGTAATAAACGCATGTAGTCCGTGCGAGTATCTTGCAAACGTAAGCCTCGCTTTCCATATGTGATGTGCAACTATAAAACACATTTAAAAACTGGAACTCTAAGATCACGATCAAATCTATAAGCTAAATACCAAATATCTTTTTGTAGGTTCTTTTTCTGTCTATTTAAGGTTTACTAAAGATCGTAAAATGCTTTACAGTAATTATTAGATTTTTGACTTTTCGAAGTTATGCTCATATTAAATAGTTAATTATCGCTTGCTCGAACGGTGAAGGAAAATATCGTGAGGAAACTTGCAATTCTCCATAATGTTCTCGAAGATGTGTTAAGTCAGCCAACCCGCACTGTACCAGTGAAATGGATCTAACCCAGCCTAACCCTTCTTACACTCAAAGCAAGCCTATGCCCACTGCCCAGCAGTGGGACAGTCTATATACAGGGCTAATATTATTAAAAAAATACTACTTTTTATAATTATTTATCTAGTTAGAACAGAAGTCGACTGAAATATGTTTTTATATTGAGACTAGGAATAACCTGTAATATCAAATGACTAAGGCATAAGCCAAGCTGTATAGTTTCTATGAGAACTTAGAAACTACAATGCTCTTAAGATCTATCTCAACGTTAAGTTCGATTTAAACACAGCCCTAGTTCCTTTGCACGCAGGAACGAGAGATCACAAAGGCGTCTTTAGCAGTCTTTGAACTTCAAATGAGCCCTTCAAGGACAAGATAAATATACACACATTGGTATCGCACTTTTACTCCCCTACTAAACCAAATCTGTTAGGAACATTAAAAGAACCCACATGAGTACAACAAAGTACATGCACTCAGAGCAAATGAAGCAAAGCCCTTATAGATACCACCTCATTGAGTGGGATGAGGAATCGAAAGTTAGACTAGGGATGTGTCACAGATTTCATTTTTAATAAAAACGAAGGAATATCTAAAAACATTTGTTACAGCTTGATTTATTAAAGCTAATTTAAGAATAATATTTTTAAGTTCACTTTTAGTGGGAATTACCACACTTTCTGCAAACCAATAAATTGTATTAAGAAAATTTTTGTTGTTATTACGAACAATAATGTAATAGATTATTAATATATAATAGTTATCGCTTGCTTTAACGGTGAAGGAAAACATCGTGTGGAAACTTGCATGTTTTAGACATCTCCATTCTTGATGATATGTTATGTCTACCAACCCGCACTGGGCCAGCGTGGTGGACTATGGCTTTAAACTCTTCACACTGAGAAGAGGCCCGTAACTAGCAGTAGGACAGTTTATATACAAACCTAATATTATATATATTATACGAACAAAAAATATATCTCACTGCTCTCTACTCCCATTCAGGAGACGCTGAGACAACTCGACTCTTCGATTACCTGAGTCAGGCGGCAGACGACGCGCAGGAGCGGTTTCCGAACGCTGAGTTGGTGTTCTTGGGAGATTTCAATGCCTACCATGAGACCTGGTTGGGCTCTCCCAAAACAGACCACGCGGGACGAACTGCCCATGCGTTCACTTTCACGCATGACCTGTCTCAACTGGTACTCCAGCCCACCCGGATACCAGACATTGCAGGTCAGGCGCCCTCTCTGCTCGATCTGCTGCTGACGAGTAACCCGAACCGGTACAGTGTGTCGATTCGTGCTCCTCTGGGCACCTCAGACCACTGTCTGGTTTGTGCCACAGCTGGTGTTACGCCCCCACGACCCGAGGAGGCAAGACGACGACTGTGGCACTACTCGTCAGCAGACTGGGATGAAATGCGGGAGTACTTCGCATCCATCCCTTGGGCTCAACGCTGCTTTGAGAACAGGGATCCATCAGAGAGCGCTACTGCTGTCGCTGGTGAAATCATCCTGGGTATGGAATATTATATTCCACACAGTGATGTCACGAGCGGCGGCAGGAAAAGGCCCTGGTTCGGTCGTGAATGCGCTGATGCTGTCGAACGCAAACAGACAGCGTACCACGCTTGGACCAGGGCTCGCGGTCTCCACGACCCTAACGTGGATCACCTGAAGGCAGCGTTCAACCAAGCCACAAAGGTCTACAAGAGGGCATACTTAAGAGCGGATGCCCAGCGCGTCGCACGGTTCGGCCAGGAACTCATGGCGCATCCTACGGGCAGTCGTAGCTATTGGCGCCTGGCCAAAGCCGTGCAGTCCAACTTCTGCCAGACCTTGCTGCCCCCTCTGAGATATCCGAATGGATCACTGGCTCATCGGCCGCAGGAGAAAGCAGATCTTCTTGAAAATCTCTTTGCGGCCAACTCCCGAATCGATGACTGCGGTTCGCAGCCGCCTAGTATTGCCAACTGCGGCTACACCATGCCTGATATATATATATCAGGCAACGAACCGTTCGTGCAATACTGCAGTCTCTCGATGTTCGGAAAGCCAGTGGACCTGATGGCATCCCAGCTGTGGTCCTCAAAAAATGTGCAGCGGAGTTGTCTCCTACACTTACGCGCCTATACCGGACGTCTTACGCCGCAGGCATTGTGCCTGAGGCTTGGAAGGAGGTGAACGTTCAACCGATTCCCAAAAAGCGGGATCGTTCCGAGCCAAGCAACTATCGCCCCATAGCTATCACCTCGGTGCTTTCCAAGGTGTTCGAGCGGATTATAAACACCCAAATTGTCCGCTACCTGGAGGATCAATCGTTGATCAATGATCGCCAATACGGCTTTCGGGCTAAACGATCAACGGGTGATCTTCTAGCGTTCGTCACGCACCTCTGGGGTGAGGCTATGGACAAGCACGGCGAGTCTTTGGCTATCAGCCTTGACATAGCCAAAGCTTTCGATAGAGTTTGGCACTGGTCTCTTCTTTCCAAGCTTCCGGCTTATGGCTTGCTCCCTCAACTGTGCACCTGGATTGCAAGTTTCCTGCAGAAGCGTCGTATACGGGTCCTTTGCGACGGTCGCGCTTCCAAATTTATGCGGGTCAATACAGGAGTGCCTCAGGGGTCTGTCTTATCCCCTACGCTCTTTCTTCTGCATATCAATGATATGTTGAGCCTCGGCAACATACATTGTTACGCGGACGACAGTACCGTGCATGGGCGATATCTCGGTCGTCCTGGGACCAAACAGGCTGAGGTTGAGGGGAAAAGGCAGAATCTTGTCGTTGAACTTAACCAGACTTTGGACCGCATCTATGAATGGGGCGCCAAGAACTTGGTCGAGTTCAACGCCAAGAAGACCCAGGCATGCGCGTTCTCAACAAAAAAGTCTCCGTTCCTTCCCCTCACTTCTCTGAAGAATACTGCACTTGTAATACGTGACAGCCTCTGCATCTTAGGTATGGATCTTTGCCACTCCCTTAATCCAAAAACCTACATCGAGAGCGTCATTAAGCAAGCTTCGCGAAAACTCGGAGTTCTGAACAGGGTGAGGCGGTTCTTCGCGCCTGGGCAGCTGTGCCTATTGTATAAAGCACAAGTGCGCCCTTGCGTGGAGTACTGTTCTCATCTTTGGGATGGCTCCGCGCAGTACTTGCTGGACGCTCTCGACAGGTTACAGCGGCGGGCCGTCCGTATCATCGGAGATCCAGAGGTCACGAGTTCACTGGAACCTATACAACTCTACAGAACTTCTACAGAATATACCAAGGGAAGTGTTCTGAAGAGTTATTCCACCTTATCCCGCCCTCCCCTTTCCTATCCAGAACAACGCGTGCTGGGCTCAGATGCCATCCTTACACAGTAGAGTCGACTAGAGCGCGTACCAACAAGTTTGGGTCCTCATACCTCTGCCGAACGACCAAGGCATGGAATTCTCTGCCAAGGCACGTGTGTCCTTCTTCCTTCGATCCTGGGTCTTTCAAGCGGGGCGTGAATAAGCACCTTCTCAGGCCGTCAAAGTAAAGACCTCAACATCGCCTCGGCTGCTATGAGGGCGGTGTGGAGGCCACTGCTCTTAGACCACACGACTGCTTACCATCAGGTGGAGTGTGGTCATTTTGACAAGCAAAATAAAAAAAAAATATATATATATATACCCACATGTACAGTCACCTGTAATAGTGCATGGATATCTTAAGATCCAAAATCCTGTGAACATTCAAATTAGGATGAATATGAATGAACTAGATGGCGTTATTTTATAAATATTGCAACGCGTACTCATTTTAGCAAGTAGGTGAAATGTATAAGAAGTTATAATCTCAACCAAAAAAGCACTTGAATACAGGGGCAGAATAATGTTTGTGTACGAACAGAATAGCGAGTCATCGAAAGTATCTATAATATAAACTACCCATTTATAAATAAATATAACAACTAACATACATTTATAAATTCATTTGTAATTCTTTGCTTCTTGTTTTGCCCGAAATGTGTTCTTTTTTTAATTAAACTATTGTGAATAGATATTAAAAAATTGTTTACAATAAATTTATAAAATGAAGTTATTAAGAAATCTACATCTTTTTATGCTATAGTTGTGCACCGCCATCTATTGCGATATAAATAAACTACTTAACAGTTCTTGTATCGATTTCCGTTTGATTAACGGCTTATACCATTTTAGTTTTGAAATGGATATACATTTTCGCAGGTCACTGTACTTTGAACTTTAAAGCGTTATTGTTATATCACTGGAAAACAAAGGTCCTTTTCACGAGGCAAGTTACTTAAAGCAAGTGTCATGCTAGTTCTGTTTTATTCGCCAAGGTAGACAAAGATAGTACTACACTTGTTTATGAATATTTCAATATAATGTCACTAAAATAATTATGCAATTACAGGAAACAACAACAAGGTAATCGTATTGCAGCTTTCGTAAAGTTCATTAAATTCTCATACTCTTTTCCATTCTTAAATATGTACTATAACATTATTGAACACTAAAATTATTCCACATAAAATACGTCATAGTAGGTACATGATATTTTGTCGAAAAAGTTATGAAAATAAATGTGTGCTCCACGTCATTTCAAATTAATAAACGAACACAGTAACGTACGAATGCATGTACATATATGTAAGAATAAATAGGAAGAAGGCGACCCTCCAGGTTGCGTCACAATGTCCTTTCTTGTTATCTAGACATCTACAAGGCTCAACACGACGTTAAAGGACTACCGACAACACACATACTCACACAGACCTTAACCCTTATTCTGTCGTAGAAGAATGCTCTTATTTCGATAAATCATTTGGAAGGTTATTAATCTAATTGTGTTTTTCTAAAAATACGAGTCCTGCTCTAGGAATAAAGTTTTACGGGGTCTTTATAAACACACGATTAACGGGCGCAGACTACACCTAAACTCAGAACAATTTTGTGGATAATTTGGTGACGGAATTCAAACCTGCGGCATGTTATGATATTGATGTTGATGTTAAAGAGTACAATTGCAAATCTCTTAAGATCAGAATGAGGTTTTAATTGATGTGGTAGGTAAACAATTATTAACCATAATTTTTAATCGTATCACTTGATTAAAGAATATATTGAGACGGCGAATGCTCGTAATAATACTGTTGAAAATGGAGCTGCGGTCTAGTGTCAGTGTCAGATCGTCTTCTGTTTGTTGATACCGTAATCAAAAAAGTATCTTCGCATCAATGTAATACAAATAATTAAGAACATTTTAAATCGACTTACTATACAATTTTCATTTAAAAATGAAACGTAGTAGCATTACCAGATACAAAGATATTACGTAGTACATGTAAACAGTAAAACACACAGTCCATTAAATTACAAGTTGTATAAGAGACTGAATGTTAAATGATGATATTATATTTAATTGGACTACGGTTTTGCCACTGTCAGTTCCGATAGAAAACTATTCCGTCTATATCCGATAGAAAAATAAGTTACAAATCCATTGAAACCAGTTTGATTTGATGATTAATATTTGGGTAAACACGTTACCATTTTTATATTATTCCAAGCAAAAATTAAAAACACGTGATATATATCTTTATTTAAGATGTTTAAAAGCCGTATAAAGTCTAATATTGGCCAGTTAAACAAACGAGCGACCGTGGCGCCGCGCGCCGGTATCGTCAATTATTCTATCACGGCTAATTCGCATTATGATTAGGCGCCGTGAATCTCAGCATGGCGTGATTCACCTGTCAAAATATAACTCAGATTACCGCCGAAGGCCAATTTAAAAAACGATTAAAAACTTTGCTTCGATAAAGTTAAAAAACGAACCGGACTCAATGATAAAAAATATAATTAGCTAATGATTTATAGCTCTTAATAGGTATCAAACCCTTTTCAAAGAAGGCAGTGGTTACCGCTTTACAAAGTTTTCGATGAGCTCTAGTTCATTCTTCATTAAGCGTATTGTAAAAAACTTAAAGCTTACCCTTGTTACTAAAGACGATTTACGATCGGGAAGACTTTATAAAAACTTTAATGCACCTGTTCGGTCCATTTAGCAGAGGTGACCGAGTTTGACTTAGATGTATAAAATAGTATACACTGTATGTGGGCCTGACTTTTCTGAGTAAAAAGTTACTGGCTGTAGGAAGTAAATTACACTGAAACGTAAAAGGTGATGTCAATTATTTTCCTGCTTCAAGGTACTAGTCCTAATCTAAAAACAGCGTAGGTATTTTGTCTAGAAACTTTAAGCCATATGAAAGGGATACTTTAAGTATTTACACTAAATATATTCGAATTTGCTCTAGTTCCACAAAGGAATCTACGCTCTAATCGATCTGGCTTCACATTATGCTTAACTGAAGAGTTTATCAACGTTAGTAGGAATTTACAATCCAAATAAGTAGCAATCATTAAAAATATCTCAGAATCGGACTATAAATAGCAAGCCAGAGACAGACATAGATATTAATTTATTATTTGGAGCATATGATTACAATGCGCGATGATTTTGCCCTGATTTTCTTCAATTTTGTAGGTTATCGTTTCGCATTATTCGCTATAATATCACAGATTTTAGTACGTGATAAATCAGTGCGATGCTTTATGAGCAACAAGCTACGTGACAGTACGTCACGTAGCTTATGACACCGCCCTTGGATTTTTTTATACTTAAATATGGATCAGATACGGTACATATAGCTATATTTATCCAGCTTTTTCAGAGCCAGTTGTAAATATTGTTATTCGATGGCCTATATTCTACAGATGGTGTGATTCATGAATATGCAAGCATGCCTGATTATAATATGCTTTCCTAAGACCTCTAGGTATTGTGTGTAGTGAAAACAGATGATTAATTCAGTAGGCGTATAACATAAGCTTTACATTGTTTGCATTCGATTATAAATTTTATATTAATATGGGATTTTTGGATTGGAACACGTATCAGTGTTATTATTATATACATAGCATTAGTTTCTGATCACGGCTTCGCGCGCGTGAATCCCTCGGGCAAGTATTACCGGGATATAAAGTATCCTATATGGTAATCAAGGATAAGGTTTAACTGTGTGCCATGTTGCATTCAAAACCGTTAAACGATATACGCGTGATTGAATGACAAAGTTTGAAATATTAAAAAAAGTTTTTATTTGTAAGATTTCGGAAAATGGAACACAATAAATGGATGTTTTAAAATCTATATTCTTTATCTGCAGAGATCGCGCAGTGTGGTTTTGATTTCCACACTTAAAATAAGATAAATAATATATATGTCTGGTAACTAAATAATTTTCTAAAATGTTAAAGCTTTAAGGATCTTTTTATGTTTGTAAAGTCCTCGACAACAGCGAGACTGTCTAGTGAAGGCGTATTCCTAAAAAAGTTTAAATAGGTATGAACTAATGCTACGATATTAACATATTGGATGTTAACTCAATTTTGCTGTTTGAAACACGAGAAAGGACAAAGGTTAATTTAATGAGAGTATACAGAGCTGCAGATAACTAGTTACAGATAAATAATTATAATAATGAATAGGTGTTCCTACCTCTTTATATCTATTATGTGACATTTAGTCTTACTATTAATGTCCTCCAGGCTGAATTTCGGTCATGGCGGCCAATCTTAACGTAGACTGGCCATCTGCGCAGGAGATATTATAGTGCACAAGTGTGTGCGTAAACACAAGTGCACTCTATGTTCCCTAACTCTCATGATCCGATAGGACGGTAATCCGACATGACCGGAGAGAGATCGGGCGCAGGACCAACACCTTACGCGCTTTCCGAGGCACGGGGGTGTCTAATACCGCCAACTTCCTAACTCCGGGCTGCTATTGAGATTTCTTAACAGAAAAACCCAATAACTTTTTGTTGGCCCGACTCGGGGTTCGAACCCGAGACCTCATGCACAGCAGTCGCATTCACTACCGCTGCGCCGTTACTATTAATTAAGATAAAAATATAGTTAGTTAACATTTCTCACATCTCGTGTCTAGAGAAAAATTGTATAAATATATGTATAATATCAAGGAAAATAAACAAAATGAACACGTCCTCCTTTCATCAGCCAGACATAAATATACATACGAAATTCGAACACTTTTTAGCTGATTATGATTTGATGACAAATACCAGACGCGCGTTAGTGATGTGGGTCCTACCAAATTTATGTCAAGACGAGAACTGAATATATTGATTACAATTTAGAGATCTTCAACGTCGTAAGTTATAAATTTTATTGATTTAATGACCGATATTTATCAACACTCTGTTCACTTGTGGAAATTAATGATGGCCTTTATGTTAATTTTCTTTCTGTTGATCGTACATTATCTGATTTTGAAACTGCAGAGATTTTTTATTATCTTGATTAAAACAGACTGCGAAATTATTTATCTAATTCATATTTTTGTTTTGTTTGAAAACATCTTGTGATGTCGCGTGTAAATAATTAAAAACCGGATTTTAGTGATGATTTATTTATTTGGTATCTCATTAAAAATGTGGAAGTGAATGTGTTAAGCAATATATACTTAGATATAAAGGCAATAACATGTAATAGTAAGGATTGATACTTAATCTCCGTACGTCGATCGTGTCTTACAGAATAAAACGAACTGAACCACCGAATTAATTACACACGTCTAACTTCCTCAGGAGAAAATAATTAACATTAAACAAGCAATAATTCCACCGGCACTCGGCCTTCCCTAATTTGACAGTGGACATTATAACCTATAACCGAAACGACGGCGCCAAGACGATATCATGTTATCTGGTACCAACTATCTCAAAAATATCGGATGACAAAGAATGGACTGTTTATTACGATATAACGATCTATCGGCGGCTATGGGCGAAGGCACCCGAAAATAAAACGATGGATAAAGTAACAGAAAAAAGTTTGGAGATTAGAATCGGAGTATTTATGTTAAGGAAACGACGAAGGCGCGCGTCTAAAGGTTAACGATTCCTATCAATTAAGGTTATGGGTCGAGTCAACGGGCCGGCGGTAGACCCCCGCTGAGCAAGGATTTCGCACCTGTCCTTTTCGGTTTAGTTTTTCACGTCAACGGCACCCAAAATGTTTACAGGTGCAAACCGCACGTAGGGCGACCTATAAAAATTCGACAACGTTTTAAAAAATGCTACAAAAATGCTACAAGTTATTGCGAGATAACATTTTATAAAATATATCGAATATAAATGTCTTTGAAAATAAATAAGTAATTTTTAATAACATTATCTAAAAGGCTAATCTACTTATTATATGACATATATTATTAATATCTAAAATATATAATAAAAACAGATACAATAAGATTAAAAATGTGTGTTAAATAAGAATATCCTTATTCTAAATGAAACTCAAAAAAGGAATATCCATTTTATAAAATATAGTTTGTCACTTTCCAAAAAGAAATGTCCCGTTATTAAAGCATAGTTTGGACATCCTATTCACCACTTTTTGTTATTGTATTAAAACAAGGTCCTTATTTATGGATATGATAATTTTAATAGAAAGTGCCAGTGCCCTACTGTGCGCGAGTGGAACAAATCGTTTGCGTGATAGGAAACATTACAAAAACAGATAATTTTGAAAACTAAATTAATAAAAATATCCATTTCTTACGCTTTGAAGAATTTGATTTTTATGTTTCCTTAGAAAGCTTCGATAGAGCGAATATCTTTTATTTTATAATGATACAACCGTTACGAGTCACGTTACCCCCTGTGATTTCACTACCTTCGTCCGTACTATAATAATGAATTTGGATATAAGAATCAAATTTCATAGCATCCTGTTATGGACAGGTGATATTGGAATCAACAACAAGTATCTTCAAGGTATGATTTTCATTCAAGGCACAGAACAAACTGCATAATAATATCATACTGCTTTCCAATTAATAGTTATGACTGACGGATGGCGTAGTAGTTTAAGTGGTCACCACACTACAGCCACTGCGCTGGGTGTTGTGTTCAATCCTTACACGGGATAAAAAGTTGTACATACATACATACACACATAGATTCACGCCTGTTTCCCAGAGGGGTAGGCAAAGACTACGGATTTCCATTTGCTACGATCCTGACACACTTCTCTGGCTTCATTCACTTTCATCACATTCCTCATACACGCCCGTCGGTTCAAGGAGCTCTTAACCTGGCCTTTGTCCAGAACGCCTCCGATCTGGTCGAGAAACGTTCGCCTAGGTTTTCCTCTTGCGACTGTTCCATTCACACTAGCCTTATAAACTTTCTTAGTCAGTCTTTCCTCGTCCATTCTTTCTACATGTCCAAACCAGCTTAACATACCCTTTTCTATTTTTGTAACTATATCCACTTTCATGCCGCATCTCTCTCTAATCACACTATTTCTATAAAAAGTTGTGTGATCCACAAATAATTGTTATGAGTCTGGGTGTTCTTTGCGTCCCTTGTTTGAATGTTTATAAACCTCTCCGCGACACAGGTAAATGACACCTAACGCGGAGATTGATTTAAAAAAAAGCAAACAAATAGCCAGCACCCAAAATTCACCAAATGCGCTTAAGAATATAGGTAAATTATAATATATAATAATAATTCACACGTTCTAAACCTATTGGCTTTTACGAATTTGGTTAAAAAGCTCTCTCGTTTCCATCTCTACAGAAAGCACTACACAAAAATTACACAACTAAATTAAAATGTTATTGTAACGGAGACGCTTCAAGTGTGTTCAATGCCATCATTCTCCGGTGTCTTAATTTAAGTAAACACTTTCGTTAAATGAAGATACTAAATAAGAGCTTCTCTGATGACAGTTAGGTTTTCATTTGGCTCTGTGTAATTGTATTTAGTTAGTGGAACCGAATCACTCAGAAAAGCTCTTGCTATTATTAAATTGACGTCTGGTCTGTAATATTCGATGGATAATTTAGAATTTTTCGTACTAGTTACGTAGAATGTTTTAATCGTATAGAATTTAACTCAATAGACTTTATATTTTATTGGAGTCCTACTAATATTATAAATGTAAATTGAAGTTGTATGGATGTCTGTTAGACAAATACGTGTGTACCCTTAGACGGATTTGGATGAAATTTGGGGCACAGTTAGGTATTTTCCTGGATTAACACGTATGACATATATGCCAGTAAAGTCTTACTAAGAATTTCTCGCTAGCGATGGCGGTTTTGAAAAATAGTAGTAAATATTTTTGGGGATCGAGGCACAGGGCATCCTCTTCAGACAAAGATGCTATAATGAATATCTCAGATTGTTTATTATTTATTACATCTGTAAGTAATTAAATGTACGTAGTCAAAAAACCCCCCTTAAATGCTTTAGTAACAGCTTGATTCTATAATATTGATATATCTTTAGATGACGGCGACCGGGATGTGATAAATTCTGAATAAACAAGACGCATACCTTAACAGATCCTAGAATAACTAGATTAGTAAAACCATGATAAAAATATAAATACAATATCGAGCCGTGGTACAACAAGCTTACCAAACTGACTATACCGATTGCGCAGTGGTGGTGCGAGTGTTGTGGGTTCGATCCCCACACGGGATAAAAATTTGTGTGATCGACAAACAGTTGTTCCGAATCTAGGTGTTCTTTGTGTCCGTATGAATCTTTTTAAAATCTAAGGAATTAAGGCTGGAACACTAAGGAAGTTGCAAATGTGGGACTTCTTTTTTAAAAACAAAATAAAATCATAACTTCTCGAACGGTCTAGGACAGGACAAAATATATGGAGTATTCGAAATTTGAATTGGATGTTTCGAACATCGACATTTGCCACGCATGGTTGTCATGGCCCAAGGTCACTCCTCATGACATGTTACAACTTAGAAGCATTGTGGTTTATTAGGAATAAATTACATTCTTGTGATAGAAGTGAGTTGATGTCATGGTCGAAAGGCGGTATGTGGTAGATATAACATATGATCTAAAATTTATCAATTCTAACAGGCGACGAAGCCGCAAAATTATTCACCTTTCAATTGCTAACCAAATAACATAGCCTTTGTCACTTTAATAGTAATTAGTTATACCTTTAACGTGATTTTTACATTTTATTCATACATATATTACTGAAATTCCGAAATAATTAATTGCTTCGATTAGTTCATACATTTAGTTATACAATAAAATCATTTGAAATTCTGTAACATTCTGTCCGATTAGTAACCAATATACATTCATTTAAAACTTTAAAGCAATATAAGCCACGGGATTTTCAAAATTTTCTAAGCATACCATTTAGTCATTAAACTGTTATTTTAAAATTGTGATGAAATCAAAAACTACAATTTAAAGTTATAATTTTCAATGAAATCAATCATGAGTTTGTAAATTTGATATTAAAGGGATTTAAGCGTGAAATCAATAATATGTACTTAGTACTATATGATACACTTGGGACATCTATTTTAGACAATAACTTCACATTATATTACATAAAAATGATTCCATCGAAAATTGTAATCGACAGAAAAGCGGTGTGTCAACAAGGACAAAGATAGTCTTCTTCTCCACATATCCAACTGCTACATTCTGAGGTTTCTTGACGAAACAGTTAATAATACTCATTACTAAACCAACGTGCAAGCCGAATATGAATATGAGTTATCTCTAACTATAAATTATCTTCTGTGTGTATTTGTACTTTGTGAAGTGTAACTTATGCAAAATGATTGTGTGGCCACGTTCATTTTACGACTAGGTTTGAAAGGGTCGAATGATTTTGAATCAAGTGTGACCTAACAATCTAGCTTATGCCTTAACAAGGCAATCAAATGTAAGGCCCGACAATCTGTGGGCGAACTAACCACAGCTTAACCGCGTTGATCGAATGAATTGCTGTAACACGACTAAATTACAAAGCCCTATATTTTATGATTTTATTTGACGGTCATGTGCATTTCTCGCCTGCATTATAAACTCTAAATTGGTATCTCATTATGTAGTACTGTGGTGGATTTTATAATGAAAATTGTCTGTTGATTTGTTGGCGAGTAATGTTCTTAAACGAAAGCTTGTCCATTAAATATATATAGATAATAAAATTGTAATCAGTTGTATGTATTATGTAAATGTTAACAGTGTTTTGATCGCATACATAGATTCCAGATAAGAGGTAGGCAGAAAGATATAGAGGAGTTTCACATCACACATATTTTGGACTCTTTTTTAAATCTCACATAGAAACTAGACGGATTATTGCCGTCTAAGGGCCACATTGCCAGATTCAGAGCTGCTACTATGAATCTGTGCCAAAAATACCCATAACAATTAGGCTTGGTTATGCTTAGACCTTAACGTAGTGTAGGACGCCCTCCGACCAGGTGGGATGACGATCTGCGAAAGACTGCAGGCAGATGCTGGATGCGGCAAACTGAAGACAGGGCGCTATGGCGCTCTTTGGGGGAGGGCTATATCCAGCAGTGGACTATTATAGCCTGATGATGATAATGATGATGATGCTTAGACCGTAGGAAGATTTAGAAACATTTATCAACTTACTTTTTTAAGGAAGATTTACTTTTTATCATTAAAAAACTATTTTAACCATCATAGGTGTTTATCCTCTGCTGTTAAAGTGTTACAAAACTCAATGATCTTGCAGGATCTAGAGCTGTCCATTTCTTGTGATTGAATTAGCTACAACCCAGTCAATATTGATATATACTTAATGCATGATTTTCCTTCGGTTCCTTATTTTAGTAGGTAGATCGGCTTTTTTATAACTTGCATTTATATCATCATTCCCAGTGTTTGCCAAGCTTTTCGACAAACTTTATCATATTTCTAAGGTACTTAAGCTTACTAATATACATAATCTTCCCAGCGTAATAAGCAGAAACTAGTACTCAAAATAAATTATAATAATAATATCAGTCCTATATACAAACTGTTTCGCTGCTAGGCCTTTTCTTAGTTTAAAAAGTGTTACGCCCTAGTCCACCACGCTGGCCATTTTATTTGTGGGTCACACATATTTTGTGTGGGGATCGAATTCTTCAACACTCAGCGCAGTAGCAATAGCAATAACCACTTGAACCTACGGCATCCTTGCAGTCATAAATCTTAACTTCCTACCTAGTGTTATAAATGCGAATGTGAGTTTGTTTGTGTATTTATTTATTTGTTTGTTACGCTTTCACGTTTTAACTACTCCACCGATCATCAGGGAATTTCGCATACACGTTGTCAGGGAAACAGGAAAGGACATAGGGTATCTTTCATCCAGAAAAAGTTCTGTAACTAATCTAACCTAACTTTCTTCATCCAGGAAAGATACTGTTCCCGAGCGAAGCCGAGCGAAAGCTAGCAAAATATACATAGTGTAAAATATTTAAATGTTTCACTATCAATATTTATTCAGATTTTTGTAATATATATTTTTATGACGTGTAGATTAAAACTGAATAAATAAAGTTCCAACTAAGCCCCTCTTTTAACGACTCGGGTTCTCAAAGTTTCAGTCGGTTACTTGAGAGCTAAAACTTCGTTATTTTCCAACTCATAGTTGCAATAAGCTTGACCCAACTCCTTTAAGCTTTAATTAATTTTGTAAGGGTTTATAATCTTTCTTTAATGGTTAATTTAAGGGGTTCTTCATCGCGGTTGGAATATAAAGTGGTTTTTATTAAAATTGTATTACATATTATAGCTAGCATATAATAATATTATAAGTGATTATGTAATCCTGTGCGAGCGTGGCATACCGAGTTCGATAAGTGGGTAAGCAAAAGTGTTATTAAATTTTTCTGTTAGGAAATTCATAGTAGTACAGCCGAGAAGATGGTGCGGCTAATGCGACTGCGGTGAAAGAAGTCTCTGTTTGTGTTCCCAGTTCGGATAAAGTGTTATTGGGCTTTTCTGACAAGGAATTTTTATTTCGTAGCGACACGGAATTTGAAACCGTGGCGGGTGACGAAATACTATTCGTAATCTTGAATCTTGAGATTAAGATTAATATTTGCCTGGACTTTGAAGAAAATTGATAATCTTAAATTTTGGTTTCGATTGATTTTATTTATATCGTTAATCGATTTTAATAAATCGTGGCATTATGTAAATGTATAAAATAATATTTATTTCAGTTTATGAATTACAAACTTCTACCAAATTGCCGGATATAATTAATAATACTTTCTATTCAAAATAAAACGTACTTACTACTCCTTGTAGCAATAATCCTACTAATATTATAAATATGGATGTTTCTGAAGATGTTTGGTTGTTTGCAAACTCAAGCAAGTATAAACCTAGAACCACCTTTTAGGAACCTACAGATTTAGATGTTACTTGTCACACATATGTTTGTCTGTGCGACAAGTAAGATCTAAATCTGTAAAAAAGGCATGATTTCATGCCTTGGTTAATCACTTAGGATTAAGACTGTCTATATCTGTCCGTTATACGTTCCTTTCAGATTCACAAATTCCTTATAATTCCTGACATGCAATATATAGAAACGACTTCAAGAACTAAATAAAATAAATTAGAATTTGCCCTACAAAGGGAACACTGGCGCCACCCCTAAAGTATCCCAATAAATTTTATTAATAGCAATACACGAAATAGTTCTTACGAACTTGATGAACAGTTAGGGTTCCGCAGTAAATTATCATAATACAGTGTAAGATTCCG
Source organism: Catocala sponsa (assembly GCA_963564715.1). Lineage (NCBI taxonomy): Eukaryota > Metazoa > Arthropoda > Insecta > Lepidoptera > Erebidae > Catocala > Catocala sponsa. The sequence continues at coordinate 11,484,091 of OY751338.1, forward strand.
TAGAACATTTCAAATATTCACAGCCCCCAGACAACCGTTCCCTCTAAAGAATGTAAGATATTGGAAAACCCATAACGGGACCTTTAATAAAGGATAAGCTGAATAACTTTAGCGTTGTTCCCAATAAATTCTTAATATTTGTAACTTTATACTAAATATTGCTAAAATGTAAGTGAGGTTTATTTGAATAAAATTCGAATAATGATATGACCTCTATAAGAAGCTTGATTACGTCAGTAGCACAGCGGTAATGATACGACTGCTATGCATAAGCTCCCGGATTCGATTGCTAGGTCGGGCCAATAAAGAATTATATAGGCTACCCATCAAGAAATTTTTAAAACAGCCGGTTGTCAGAAAGTTTGTCTTTTACCCCAGAAAGCACCTACAGCCATTAGTCTTACGACCGATCTTGTTCCCGACGTATTGTCGGCCTCGTTGGCGTTGTGGTTAGTGTAACCGACTGCCACGCCTGAGGTTGCGGGTTCGATTCCCGCACAAGTCAAACATTTGTGTGCATGAACATGGATGTTTGTCTTGGTCTGGGTGTTTCTATGTATAATATGTATGTATTTACAAAAAAAAAGTATATATGTATGTTTATCCATTGTCTAGTACCCATAGTACAAGCTCTGCTTAGTTTGGGCTAGATGGTGTTGTGTGTATGTGGTAGAATATTATTATTATATTCTATGAGAATGAGTGAATTTAAACTTATATTCGCGCACACTTGTGTGGCAAAACCGAAAACGCAACCGTAACCGGTAGTCGATCTGGAGAATATTATTTATTATCATTAGCCTAAGTAATTCATTTTACGTTTAGTTATCGTACTTGCTACAGACGACCAATTCTTGTACTTCACAAAAACTGTATAAAATAGAGTTCCTATCTGGTCTCAATATCATAAATATCACAAATGATGTTCTTCTAAATAAAAATAAACATAAATTGCATTTCAACTCACATTTGAACTTTATTAGACTAGATCGGATTTTGAACAGTTTTTATTTCGGGACCAATTCCCAAAATAAAAACTTTACTATGATATTGATCATTTATTTTCCATAACGTAATACCTGAGAAATGTATTTCGATGTGTACCGCAGATAGAAACTTCGCAATAAAAGGTAAACAGGATAAAATGGGCACATTAGTTTTCATATAAATGGAAATATAACGCTGGGTAATAAGCACTTCAACTTCTCGTCGCAATTGCTTTTTTTTACAAATAGACGTTGTTCAGGGGAATCGAGTTTATTTACGGCATTATTCTTATAATGGCTCCGTAGTACCACCCCTGGGCGCATTTTTAGCTGGAAATGTTCGCATTGCAGCTATGGGACGCATTAAAATTTTAACTCCAGAAGATCTGTATAGTACTTTTAACTTCTTCAAGTTATTTATTTATTCATTTTTATAATCAGTCTCAGTCGTATTAAGCTTGTCCGCGTTGTGTAATCGTCGAGTGAAATCGTAAACATTTTGCAGTGAATCTGTGTGATATTCCGTTGTATTGTATGTTTTGCTTAGTAATATGATAATTGAGAATATGTGTTAGTTAGTTCTTTTACGCAGCAAGGCTGCTACGGATCGACATAAGGTTTTTTATAAAGATAGTTTGTGGACCGACAGTGACAAAGCTACTGTTTATCTCGCTGCCCCAAAGAAAGCGTAGGTATATTAATATTTTTCCAGAGAATAGATCTTAGTACCATTGGATTGAAACCGTAGGTAAAAGCTAGTTAAGCAAATCAACACACATCATAAAAATTTTCGAATTCAAATAAAGGTAAAAATAGCGCAAGTAAATTGGGTATACTTTAAAGGACATATTACTCGCCACAAATGATATAATCCGACATAACAAAAGCATTAAAATTAATTTATTTAATGAACGACAGAGCCCGAAATTTCAATATCTGTAATAAATTTATATATAGTGACACCACAACCGCAGTGGCTTGGCCCAGTGCGCCAAATCCGGGCCGTATCTGACAAAATCGTGTCCAACCGGCTAACTGCATGGACGGTAAAATTAGTGCATAAATCCTGACTACGATATCGCTTAGATTATCCTTCTTTGTGTTATGTCGAGTACTATTTTGCCCCGATTTTATTTGATAGTGTTTTACAATACATTTTGAGTACACTTTAAATGATTTATTTAATTTAAACAGTAACAGGCAGGGATTTATACTTGCCTCCCTTTTAATATAAATAAAATAACATTAATATATCACTTCAGAGCTTAATATAAATGTCACTGATAAGCTTGTTTAATCAACTAGTAAATCAAAATATCTAGTATCATAATAATAGGCCCTCTATTACGTGGACCAAAATATCAGTTAGATAAAGAACCTATTATTTATACCTGGAGTCATTGTAGTCTTCATGCGGCTAGTAAAGTTATATATACATAGTTTCTGGTTAATACGACACACTAACATGTTACTCAACTAGGATCAATCGAATCAAAAAGTTAAATCCACATTCAAGTGACTACGAATGAGAACTGTAAGAATAAATCTTATGGTATAAAAATAACACGATTTGATAACAAAAGTACTTATTTTTATGCACGCATGAAACATTGTAAATATAAATATCACGCGAGTCAGTATCAGTTAAACTCGGGTTGTACTCGTAAGAACTTCAGTAAAACTTGGCAATGCTCACAGATTTGGGATATAAAATAGAGACATAAAAATAAGACTAACCTATTTCTTATTCTATGAATACAACATTGCATTAAAACAAACATCACATAATAGGAATCGATTAGAATTTTTACTCACGTTATCAATGCAGTCGGGGAAATACATATGCTCCATTAATTTGTAACTTAAGTGTTTTTAAAATATTTGACGATTCAATCACAGTTTTGTAATTCGTCAGGTATAATGTTATTTCAGCCGAATTAATTCATAAAACACGTGAATTTTAGTTTAAATTAATTTGTCAGTATAAATTAAACTTAACATAAAAGCAGCATTCATTTAATAAAACAACCAAAACTCAATAAAACAGGAGTTAAAATATTGAAGCTAATTTTCAAACGAATGCACCATTGGAGCGAATGTTACTTTTATGAAAGCTATTTATTGTGGATAGCACAGATATTCCTGGTCGCCCGGACATGTCACGGGTGGACAGGCTACGCTGTCCGCATTTCCACAATCCCGAGGCGGGAAATAGTCGCGATTTTGTGTTTATTTTAGGTAACGCCTTTTGAATTATTCGAACGACTGGGCAAACCCATACATAAATTTAAATTTGTTATTATTGGACTATTACACGGCTTTGGTTGTAATCTGTTTTGTATTTATTGATGTAGGTATCGATTTAATATTGTGTATATTTATTTTTTAATATTGTTGCGTATAATTAGTTTTTTATGTGGCTAATGCTCAGTTAACATGGTTGAAAGCCCCCTAAAGGCCTTGTTTATTAAGTCCTCACGTTATCATAGAAGGCCAGATATAATATCGTATATATTTATTATCTAATACTTTTGCGTATAGTCCGATTTTTATGTGATTACTGTTTAATTAATGTAGTTCTAAGCCCTCTAAAGGTTTTTATTTATTTACCTTACAGTATCGTGGCAGAACAGATTTTGAAATTATAGTTTTTGTTCGGGTAATATTGCTCATAAATTTTATAATTGCGTTCTTGCAAGCAAACATACCTAGTAAGCGTTTTAGTAGACTTACTGACGTTTAGAATACCTCAAGCTTTACTCACGCATTGACGCAACATTCACAAGGGAAATAGTAATGTTAATAACTATATTTATTATAAAAGTAATGAAATTATTATTGTAAACTATTAATTAACATAATATATATAAATATTGCTTTTATTATATCCAAATAAATGTGTACTAACTGCGATATAATTCGAATCAACAATTGGCTATTTGATAATATGAACAAATACGAATTATAAATAATGATAACGCATTCATAATTAAAAGAATATAATTAGGTATATTCAACAATTATAAATAAAAAATCCAAAATAAATTTAATTTATTTTTAGTTACCACTTTAGTAATCACGTGTTTGCAAGCGGTTTTGGTTTGCTACTTTTATTTTGACGACACATGTTTGAAAACGTCGTTTATTGCTTACAGTCCCATGTTGATTGACAAACGCGTTACATCAGCCTTTTAACAGTTTAAATAAGGTTTATGTTTAACTTATCACCAGATATAGTAAAATATAACAGTCAAAAATAGTAAATGATCACCAAATTGCACAGCAAAATATATAGAGATCAAAATAAGTCGACTATTTTTGGGTGGGTTTAAGAAGGAACCGAACATAACCTAACCCTTCCGAGACGGAATGCAGTGATTTGAGGCGTATAGGTGCTCGTTATGATATATTTTAGTAAGCATATTTTGTTGCACAATGACTATTTTTGGTGGTCATTATATTTAATCCCTTTAAATAATAGTATATTTACGAAATTCCTAAAATTACTAAAAATATACGTTGTTTGCAAGGTTTATAGATACTAAATAAAGTGAGATAGTTTCTAAATACTAGTCACTAGCCTTTTGTCTTTGTCTGAGATTTATCTAATCAAACGCCCGCTTCATCGCGTGCATACGAGACAGTTTCTTATCAGAACAGACTGAACATTCAGTAGTTAGCTAACATAATTTTATCATCTATCAAGCTTATCTGCAGCTGTAAAACACATCCAACTGCAAGCTTAGCTAAACGTTCAAACTGATACAGGCAGTTTACTGTCCAATATCCGCTAGACTCGTAGTTTCCGGCCACCGACCGCCCGTCCGACGCATCTGTCGTGTTGCATTCGCCAATATTATAGATTTTATTATACAATAACATTACTTGGACAATGAGGTTTTACGTGCAATGAGATATCGGAAAATTTAAATTTTAATATTGTTTTGGTATGTTAAGCTGGTTTGGACATGTAGAAAGAATGGACGAGGAAAGACTGACTAAGAAAGTTTATAAGGCTAGTGTGAATGGAACAGTCGCAAGAGGAAAACCTAGGCAAACGTTTCTCGATCAGATCGCAGGCGTTCTGGACAAAGGCCAGGTTAAGAGCTCCTTGAACCGACGGGCGTGTATGAGGAATGTGATGAAAGTGAATGAAGCCAGAGAAGTGTGTCAGGATCGTAGCAAATGGAAATCCGTAGTCTCTGCCTACCCCTCTGGGAAACAGGCGTGAAAATATGAAACTATGTTTTGGTAATGTAATAGTACTGTTATTAAAATGAGGAACTGTAAAATACTCTAAGGTATAAACAATGCGTTATGGCGAAAGTCGTAATGCGATGGCCACCGAAGTATACTTATTTTACAAATTTCTAATGGACCTAATAATGATAATTCTATTTGACCTAAATTAACCGAACCATTGAAATTAAACTCCTTTATACGGATTTTATCGCGTTGTTTATTTAACACTTTATTACATAATTTAGAAACTGTTACACTACTATCAGTATTGAACTTTACTAATTTTTAAGCTAATTAAATAATTAAAACTATTTATATTTAAGTTTACACTTTCCCCGACGTTTCGGTTGCTTTTCGGCAGCCATAGTCACGGGGAGACTAAGATGGTAGTTGTCTCAATGTTCCAATGGAGTTATTTCAAAGTACCCGAACATAATTTACTCATTGGTGTTTCTATTTACGCAGAATGAGCTTAAAGTATCATGAAGTCTAGCCATGGTTTGCTTCTGCTTAGGTTCGAAAATCTGAATTACTGGATCCCAAGTCGATGGTACATTCCAACCATCTTCTCTATTGAAATTAGGTTTTTTTATCTTAATAGCCTCGCGAAGCATCCTTGGTAAGAATCGGTGTTCTTTAGCGAGAATCTGTGGATTTGTCAAATCTCAGGTAATGGTTGGTCCTCTGTTGCACATGTTCACACACAGCAGACTTTATCGAGCGTTGGTGTTGTACATCAGCTATGATAATAATAGGTAAATGTTGACAGACCCAGTTTCAATTGGTTAAATTTATTTAAACTGATTGATGTTGGGACTGTTCGTGGTATGTTGAAAGCTTGATTTAATCTACTGACATTAAACTCGGCGACGTCTCACTTAAGCAGGTAGACAAATTCAAATATCTGGGCAGCACATTAACATCAAAGTGCCTCCTTGATAACGAAGTCAACAGTAGAATTGGAGCAGCCGCTGCAGTCTTTGGCAAACTTCGTTTCAAGGTGTTCCGTTCACATGACATAAAGCTCCCCACGAAAATAGCTGTGTACATGGCAATCGTCCTGCCAAATCTTCTATACGGCTCCGAAACGTGGTGCGCATACCGCAAACATATCCACACATTAGATAGATTCCACCAAGTGCCTACGCGACATTATGAATATCCACTGGTCGGACCACGTACGAAACACGGAAGTTCTACGACGAGCAAATGTCAGCGGAATAGAGGTATATCTAATGCAGCGGCAGCTGCGGTGGAGCGGTCATGTCTTCCGGATGTCTGACGACAGAGTGACTAAGCGCATCTTCTATTCAGAGCTACAGGATGGCAAGCGAAAACTACAAAGATGTGTTCAAGCGTCACATGAAGCACTGCGACCTTGACCCGACGCAGTGGGAGGCAGTGGCAGTGGACAGGCCTCTGTGGAGGAGCACTGTGCGCACTAAGGTGTTCGAGTTTGCAAGGCGAAGGAAAAAAGGGCTCGATGCCAAACGGGACGAGCTCAAGGCCCGACCACCTGCGGCCATACATTAAAATTATGTCGGAGGGGTGCTGACTTGCAGTGATTGCGGATGCAGGTTCACGGCAAAAATCGGGTATGTCAGTCACCTGAGAGCACATCAAGGAAGCTCTCAATAATGAGTTCCAAGTCGCCGTGGCTAAATACGGTCTGGACGGTACTATTATCTATAGCTCTATAATATTTAGTACTTACATCCTATAAATGTACATTAACATCTAAATCACAAAGTTCATTGCAATCGGAATTCAACACAATGCTTTTTAAATCACATTAATTAAATTTGTAATTTAATAAATTTGATTTGCACACAATATATTATTCATCGCACATATTATTTGTTAACAACGCTCATTGATGCTAATAAAGCTGAACTTTGACATTGCGCACCGCAATGTCAATAGTCAGCCTAATTTATTAAAATAGAAAATTTTAAGTAAGTGTTTTGACGTCCTACTGAAATCCTATTCGGTAAAGAAATTAATTACTCAATACCACAAAGAAAACCTAGCGTTAACGTTCCTTTTGTATACTTAAAGAAAAATATATAATCCAACAAAATATATTTCAAATTCCGAACGTTCAAAACGCATTCAGAGCCGTTCGTATTCAGGGGCAGTCGTGGCGGTCAATTCTAAAGAATGTTGAATTTTCCTTTCAAAAGTTCATAGGAATGGTTGCAAGAGTGTTCGAAAGCGGTGCCTTTGACCGGATATTGAAGGGTGACTGTGGAAGATTTGTACGTTTGCGTAAAATTTAATGATGCTGTAATTACCTAATCTTATTATAAAATAATGAAGAATATTTATTTCTGAAAAACAGTAGGTACAATTAGATACTTACAAAAAGAGAATCTCTGGTTCCAAAATCTTTATTCTTAAATTGCTATAGTTACATTATTTCATCTAAACGACATCGTAGACTTAATCCATTAGACGTTACACAGTAATGTTTAATCCGATTTACATGAAACTCTACTAAAATGCCTATACGAGTATATGCTTGTACGCTAGATTATGCATCGAAGACGAAGTCGCGCAGTATCGTAATAAGATAAAACTTTACGGTGTTACAAATTTCATTACCATCTCACATAGCTTAACATAATAGCAACACTGTTACGTAGAGTTGCCATAATTTAATATATCTGCAACAGAATTTGAACAAAGAATAATCTCAAACTGAAAAACTGAACGCTCCATTTTCATTTTAAACTTTTGAATTCTCGTATACGGATTTTCAACATTAGTACTTGTCTCCAGTAATTTTTAACCCATTTTGCGCTTGGCTGTAGCGAAATATTATTTGAACGTTATTCTGTGACGTCACGTGCATCTGATTCGGGACGTCCCGCCCCTCTGCCCCTTGGGCCATTAATCATTGGGTCTGTCTACGTGTCGACCTGACTGGGTCGTCTATACACTTTGGTAATTCGTACCTACTAGTTACATTGTTGGAAAACATGAAATTGTTGTTGAATAATTAATTTGGATTTCTATTGATATTCATGCCAACGAAGCCCAACAAAATTTTGAAAGAGATTGCTGTGGCATCGTCGGACAATTTGCGGTAGGGAGGGAGATGTTTGTTATGGATTAGAACTGCCGCTCATTATTAGAACAGCATTGAAGTAATTAAACCTGTCACTCAAGATATAATGTTTATATTTCCCCCGTGTGGCCTTTTCCTTATGCATTTTATTAATGAGAGAGGGGGCGTATATCCTGAATTGTGACAATAGAGGACAATTAATACATATTAATAATTGTATATGTCCCTTATATACATCTCTTAGTTATGTTTGTAAATAATCTATTAGCTATGCGTCATGTTTAAAATAACTAAAATTCTATCTATCACAAAATAAAAGCAAATTTATTGTGACAATAGAGGAAAATTAATATTAATAATTGTATATGTATCTACAGTTCCCTTAGTTATGTTTGTAAATAATCTATTATGCAGAATGTTTAAAATAAATAAAATTCTATGTAAAACATAGAGTAAACTTTTATTTTTTGTAATATCACAAAATAAAAGCATACATTTTAGTAATCCTAATCACACATTACACTTAGTTATTTAAATCTTTGTAATTTATAAATGCGAAAACAATAGGGATGACGAAAAAATAGCGTCATTTAGTAGTTTTACAACTTTCTTTTTTTTTTGCTATACCAAACTGTTATTAATTTAAGTAAATGTTGAGAATATACCACGCCTCTTTTGGCCTACCCGCTTTTTTTGTATACCCGACTATCATAATGCGTCGGTAAGTGTATAAGGCACGCCTCTTTTCGACTCCTTTCGTCGAATAATGATGTAAGCTAATACCAAACAGTAGTTGGGTATCAGGTTTAACGAATTTTGGCATTGGGGCGGACGCTCAAAGGTTTTTAAATTTGGATTTTAAAGCTAATGGCAGGTAAACATCTGTTTATTTTTGTCAGTGGTTTCTAAACGGTAAATGGATTCTAATTAAATTAAATTGTTTTAAGTTTATTTGCTTCGTCAGTTAGTAAGTCCCATTCACTATCAATCCGCTACCAAACTTGTTTACTTGGTACGAAGTGGTAATACATACGATTGCTGTACATGAGGCTCGAGTTCGATTCCTGGGTCGGGTTAAATATTGTTGAGATTTTCTGTCTAAAAATTCTCAGTAGCAGCACTGAGTCTGGTACTATGCCCGGTAGGAGGCACTAGATTTGCCCTCTATTACTCGAAGAACCTAATGCTATCGCTGGCGACATATGGTATGGTGATAACATACCTACTCCTGTATAACATGCCTACTCTTTCGAGGATACAGGCGGGCGACGATGTATGTACCTGTATACTCAGCGACTTCTTCTTTGCACAGTTGGCAACGTATGAATGTACCACCTGGCGTTGAAAGCGTCGATAGACCACTATCAGACTCAACGTATCCTTGTTTTATATATTGTGTGTCCAATAGTATACAAAAATAATTGCATTATAAATCGTAGCTCTCACATTTAACATACGAATTAAATATTTGTTTATAAAAATTTGGTCAATATAAGGAAGAAACATCATTCATCAAGCAACTAAGATGAAAACCGAAGTTAAAGAATGTCGGAAAGTGAGGGACATCCTACTAAACTTATTGAAAAGTTTATATACAGCTCTTTACATTCATAGATATAATCCATTCGCGTTATATGTATTTACGTTCCTTTACAATTTGTCTTTAAAGAGAAACTTCATAAAAGGGCAATCGGGTATTTCGGTATGAAAAGGAAATAATAAACTTAATTAATTTCTGAGCTTATATGAACAAATTTTAATTAAATTAAGTTACTTTTATGTCATCTAAACGCCCTATTATTTTGTTAATCTTTAGAAGTATTTATAAGCGCCTTCGTTTCATGGCGAACCTTTAAATACTGTTTTATTGTAAAAATAATTAAATTAAATTATTATTATTATTATATTATTCATTTAAACAAACATTTTAAATCCAAAATAACAATAAGAATACATAATACTAAAGAATGCTTTAAAAAAAGAATTAAGTAGCAATTTAGCAATTATATTAGCATTCTTGTTAATCTAATTAAGTTCTCGTAGTGCAATAGGTAGAGATCGATCTTACAACCTCTCGACCAAACTTCGTTGCCTTACCCAAAGGTAATCAGCATTACCGGAACCGACTTAAGATCTTAATTGTTAAGATAATAATAATAATAAGTCTATTGTTCATTAGTCTCTCAAGTAATTTTGAAAGTGTAGTAAGAATAGATATGGGCCTATAGTTTTCCATACGATCTCTATCTCCTGCCTTGTAAATAGGATGAACCACCGCAAGCTTAAAGGCATCTGGAAAAGTTCCTGTAGCAAAAGCTAGATTGCAGATGAATGTGATCGGCGGAATTAATATATTTTTATATTTCCTAATAAAACTTGCTGAAATATCGTCAAGACCCGCTGCACAATTGCTTTTCATATTGACAATGAGACGCTCCAGTTCAGCCTCGTCTGTCTCCAGTAAACCAAACGTACGATGATGAAATGGTAGCGAACAGAGAGAGGAATGTATGGGTGACGAGGTAACTATTTTCTCAGCTAAAGATCGTCCTACACTCACGAAGTAGGAGTTTACCTCATTTACAGAAATATGTGGGTTGCTGGCTGACAGCAGACTACTGGCATGTGACTTTTGTTTTGTAGAGTTTTTTGTTATTATTTTGTGAATTTGTTATTTGAGCTTTGTCATAATTAATCTTAGTGGTGTTAAGTAACATTTTACAATAATTTGGATATCTTTTATACGTTGTCTTAAGTATCTCATTATCTGGTGTTTTTTTAAATTTTAGGTTAAGATAGCTCCAGGCTTGCTATCAAAATGGAAAAAAAAATACATTTAACACGTAAACCATTGCTTACGTGGCCACCTCCTCATTGCCAATGCGTCTCTATAATTGAATTCGACATATGAACCTAGTGGTTCCCAATTTGAATATTGTGCAAATATCTGTTAGCACATAAAATAAAAGCCATTTGGTTTACATATTGTAACATGTGAATGAGATTAAATACAGAACCAGATATTGTCATTTCGTTGCAAGCGGATTATTTCTGTTCATTAATCCACAATGATGTCCAAAGTCGGCTAATTGGGGTAATACGTAGTTTTACGTTTAATTCTTCCAAAGTAATTGGGTCACGATTGTTATCTTTAATTAATAGTTCAACAAACTTACTTCAAAGAGCCATTCTCGCCATAAAAAACCTGTTCAAAATAGAGTTCTGATCTAGTCTAATAAACATGAAATTTAAACTGAAATCCAATTTATGTTCACATAATTATTTTGACGTTAATCTTAATTTAGGAGAATACCATTGGTCATATTTATGACACTGAGACTGGATCATAACTTTATCTTAAATAGATTATATTAAGAGGATTGGCTCTCTTTAGATACATTTTAAATTGATCAACATGATATTAGAATTAGGTTAAGAAATACGAGGCAGTAGTGAAACCATTGAGTTCGATTCGCCGGTCCAACAAAGTATTATTAAGTATTTATGACTTGAAATTGTCAGTAGCACGGAGTCTCTGACCGCAGTCATCCAACCCATCACCGTCTTCTGGGCGCACCCAGAAGACGGTGATGGGTTCGCCCTCCCTTATGTGGGAACTTTACCGCAGCTAGCGAAATATGGGTGAACTTACACCTAACGGCGTGAAACTATAATACATGTACTTATGCAGAATTAGGTAGGCAGAGATGCGTGCCCACATTTTTCGCTTATGCTTAATACACAATTTGTTGAGGTCGCAAGTTGGTCCTCCTTTATTGTGTTTTTCTCGTTTCAATTTAGAGTATATTTAGTTTCTTTTTAATATAGTGCACGCCTGATGCCTTCTGCTCGGTATGCATCGTGCTGTAGCATGCACTGCAAGTAATAATCAAACAGTAAAATAACCTCTTTCTCGAGTGTAGAATCAAGTTTATGATCTCACGATACGTCGTCATCGCGTTTATACTATTTTATCAAACAGGGCAGTCGATATAACATTCGTATAGTTGAAGTCATTTGGGATAAATTCAATAACTATATCAGTATAGTGAACTACGGAAAATTTGTTACAAATCTTTTAGGGGAAAATGCTTAGGAAATGACTTTGGTGAAATTTGGGCCAGTTACCTTAACTAATGAGGCTAACATCCACCGTGACTCCCCTAAACAAGAATAGAAAATGTGTGGAATAGGAAAAAGGATTTCCTTTGTTAGTTATTAGATAATTTATGTTACCAAAATTTTTTTTTCATGTATAGTTTTAGATAAACGGTACAGAAAAATGTCTTCATAAAAATACAGCCAAAGTTCGAACTTGGAATATTTTAATTTGCACAGCCATTCTATATAACTATCAGATTGATAAAGTGAATAGTATTCAAGTTTAAGAAAATAATTGAGTTACTTTTGAAATGGGAATCGAGATTAAATGCGCTCTATTTTCGCTCAAGAAATGTGCTTTGATTGGCAAAAGGAAGTACCTAGTTTTATATACCGCAGCTTACTTTAGATTTAAGTATTATTAAAGTTGCAGTACGTATTTTTATTAAATATCTTAAGGATTTTGCATATAGCACACACGTTAAAATATAAATGTAACGTGACCGCTCCATCCCACTCGACTTCCCAACCGATGCAAAAGTTAACACAACAGGCCCGTGATAAACGATTGACTCAATGACTTGAAAAAGTACCGCCCAAAACGACGATCGCGGTCCGACTAACGATGTCCATTATACACGATATCACGAGAACGGCTCGATCAGAGCTTTTCAGTTGCGAAGGTTTTACTCGAGCTTGAAGTGCCGAAAATGAGTCTAATTTGAACGAATTGGTCGCTCTGCTTCAATACGTGGTACGTGGCATAAGTTTGTTATACTTTTTTGCGATGAAATATGTGGACAAAACTTTTTAGTTTTGCTAAGTGATTTTTGCAAGAGTTTTCCTTCCGGATGACTTATATTATATTTTATAAGGACCGATAAAAGGAGTAAGTATATATAGCTTTTTAATCAACGCATACGTTCCTCTTTGTGTTGTTTATATATTTTCATCTTGATGTAATGTTATTGCGTTTAGAAGTGAAATGAAGCCTCCTATTAATAAAACCTTAAAAAGAGTAAAGGACATTTTAAAGTAGTAATATATAATATAACGGTGTCAACGTTTTATACACTTCAGACTTAATATTATCGATAGCGCTAACAAAAAACAGTTCATATATCATCCAAAATACCATCCAAAATTACTAATAACTAAAGAATTTAAGAAAGAAGAAAGAAAGTCATGAGAATATTTATTTTAATATTATAAAAATAAATCATTGCCTGATACCTAAAGAGAAAACTTTGTACTTCTTTTTAAGACTGCGCCGAGCGAAATGTGCCAAAACAGGCGATCAAAGTTAAGTTGATAAAATCAACAATTTTTGTTTAATACATATATAAAATATAAATTTACCATAACAATGAATGTGTTTACAATTACTCCGTGTAAAAAACTTAAAATAATTAATATTTTCGCCTATAAAATACGTAAGTTCATGTAACATTTAATTGACACAAATATTTACATATTTATATATATTTAGCTCGTGTTACGTGATTTTTAGATTATAACAGTAGAAATATATCCTATTTTACAGCTTGAACGAAATATAAATAGTTATATTACAATTTGTCCGTCCCAAATATTTAAGTTATTGGTTGACAATAAAGATACATATTTATCAAAAAAGCATTTAAAATTCTCCATACAAATTAACTATGGCGGCCGCGCACCGATCTGAATATCAAGCTCTGTCATGCAATCCAATCGCGTCTTATGCTCGGCGCAGTCTTAAGCATTTGTGTGCAAGGTGGTATTTGGCATAGTTAAATTTTATATAGAGAAGAACCGCCAAAAGATTTTTATGAATTACGGTCGAATTTTGTCTACAGTGCGACCACTAGTAAAAATACAAAAAATGTGTTGTGTGTAAATTCAATACATTCTTCGCAGTTCTCATATACTTAGTGCTGTTTCTATTATTAAAATCATGAGGCAATCTATTATTAAAATCTCATTATAGTGTGACTATAATAACTATAATAACTGAACTGATAGAACTGCATATAGCCCCAAAGAACCAGAGCCAACAAGAATTTAAGTATGATGTTATTGCTATGTTAGTCGTATACTAAACAGCCTGAAAAATGGCTGTAAAATAAACCGTAACATGGGACTGGTGAATGAAGGATGAGACAGCCATCCCTTGTTCGGCAATCAATCAACTTACTTAAAGTGACGGCAGCCGGTCGTCTATATCAATTGTAAGCGTTATCGGTGTGTATTTGTAAGGAACTTGCCAAATAAATAAATCATATTGCGTCGGGTCATTCATCAAAACTCAATCTCAGTTTGTTTATAGACGCTGCGTTTGCTTTCATGGCGATATTAATTGGTTTTTTGATGTATTTTACTTTGCTGAATGTATGTTAAAGATTTCATGGTCAATGATTTATGTTATACCTACTAGCTTCAGCACGCGACTTCGTATGCGTGAAATTTTGAAGTAGATATCTATCTTTCTTATCATTTAAAAAAAGCTAATTTACACACATGATAAGGTAAAAATATTTGATGCAGAAATTCTTGTTGTTTAGACTTCAAGGTAGCGTATTAAAAACCCTTTTGATTAATACTCGACTTCTAGGCGGTGTATAAAGATAAAAAATGCACCGGATTTAAAGTTAGACACCCAGCAATATAACTGTGACCGCCGCAAAAAATTCTGGGCAGTTATTGAGTGATAAGCGCACAAACATGGAGACATTTCTAAAATTATTGTTTTGACTTTTATAGTTCTTATAAAAATCTCAAATCATTTATTTTTAGTATTTTTCAGCTACATCGTCCAGCCACAATTTTATTACAGGTATGTATAGATACGCAAAATATATCTCAATTGTTTAAAATAAAATGGATGCGATAAATAAATAAGAGTAAATAAATACCAGTCAATTTCTGATTCAATTTATATTGAACCACCACAAAGGTATTTTCCAAATTTCAATTAAAAGTGTAATAACAATTTAAATGTCACATCTAATATAGATAGGAACCTGCCATCTTTACAATACCTATCTTTATTCAATAAATTATCTTTTAATAATATTACGCATTTGGACATTATCATAACGTAATTGGACCGTATTGATAATCCTTTATTGAATATTAATGCCCCATAATAATCCTGATATAGCTCCTCCATTTCCTTTATAACTTTGATCGCTAACTAAGTAAGATAACGATTTTATAGGAGCGTGAAGCTTGTCGAGATCGATTTCCGAAATACAATTTCTCAGTGGCATAGAATGGAAGGAGCGCAAACGACGAACCTCGTTAGTGCAAAGACGCCGCTCATTGGATTAATTAGTTCCCCGTTCGGGAGGAACATGCCGACATACTTTCTTACCCAGTATATTGCCGCCGACTCCAAGAGTACCCTTATTGTTCGAGACGCCTCACATTTTCATGTATATTTTACGTTAGCCGCGTTGCAAAGTCTTTGCAAGTTGCCTCACCCCTTAATCCTTTAACAATGTTAGAGGAAAGTATTCAGCATGCTCTAAAGAGTTTCCACTTTGTTTAGTATGAATAGTTAATTAAGAATTAATTGAATTTTAAAGTAAATTATGTTTATGAACATTGTTATTTTTAAATGGTGGGTAAATAAAGTTATTCCTAAGTCTCATTTAAACAATACTAGCTTTTGCCTGCGGCTTCGCTCGCGTTAATTTAGAATTTGATAATCAATTCGGGTTGTACTCTGCTTTTAATAATATAATTCAATCATGATTCAAAAGAAACGTGGCGCCATCTATTATCTTAAGAACGTTTTTGTTGTTTTCCTCGAGAACAGTAATTTTTTTCGGGATGAAAGGTAGCCTATGTTCGTTTCTGTACACCTGACAACATATATGCAAAATTTCAGGATGATCGGTTCAGTGGTTTAGGCGTGAAAAGATAACAAACAAACAAACAAACTCATTTTCGCTTTTATAATATTAGTTAGGAAGGATAAGTATCACCTACGTAGTACACCTACACCTACATACATAGCAACTATTTAGGTATTCTACTTAACATTTTGGCTCGCAAAAATACAACGTAGTGAATAGACAGAATCTTTATCTTCAAAGGTGGTTTGCTACCGTACACGTATAAAAGAAACTTTACCTAGTAACTGACAAAAGTAATGTACTTGACAGCAATGATCAAAAGTCAGTAATAAGATACGGAAATATGATTCGCTCTAGTTTTTACTCAACACGTGGTATAGTCTCAATGTGTGAATCGTTTTGCACGCCCCGTGACACCGCCTTTGTCGGCGTTCCTTGAATGCATAGATTAAATATCGTAGAGAGTACTTAATGAGCTTTGTGCCTATTTGTAGCTTTATCAATATATCATTATTTTGAATTGGAGCATCAGTTAGTAATATTAACATATAAAATCTGATGTTGGTTTTTGTCCTTTATTACTATCTCGAGACAGCTACTTTGTAATTGTGATGTGGATGTAAAATATAATCTTTCTTACTGTATCATTATAAATGCATAAGTGTCTTTGTTGGTTTGTCCTTTTTTCTATCAACGAAATGCAACTTCGACAGTTAGTTAGTCACGGGTTATTAAAATTGTGATGTGTACAACCGCATCTATTGAGCCTCATATCGATAGTATTATCACTACCTGTAGACCGTAGTGTGTTCAGTATTGGGTAAAATGTGTCTCACTTGTAAATAGTTGCTCTGCGTCTAGCTGTTTTGTGTTCATATTTCAGTCGCTAAAGCTCTTGGTAACTTTAGATTTATCCTAAGAGTACCCATTTAGTATTTTTATACCTGAATAAAAAAACATGAAATATTTTTGCTAATCTGCACTCATATAGATCATTTAATGTTAGAGCCTTTTCTCGTTTACTGCTTGTTACTCGCACGGTTTACATACGCAAGATACTCGCGCGGATATATTATGCGCGAGATAATCATACAAATTATTTGCGCGAGAGACTCGAGTCATTATTTTGCTTATGTTCCTCGTCATCGTGTAGAATATGGTCGTAAAGCGAAATAAGTTCAAGGATCGACACTTTTACCTATTTTCTAATCTATGTTCACCAAAAGTAGCTGACACATGGGCATCAGTCATTCCGATGCCGACGGTTCGTCGCGCGTGACCACAAAAACAGATGCCTTAACTCGCTACTAACATAAAAACTGTAAAGGTCAGCGAGGTCGTTCTGATGGTGGAACAAAGGTCCCCGCTGTGACATAACAAGAGTATAATTAATATCATTAGCTGTCAACGGCAGATGACTCTTATTTTTCGTGTCAAAGTTACTATTTGTTCTCTTGACACAAGTTTTATTTTATTCTAGAATTATTTTGTTTAGGCTTAAAATGGACGTAAAAGTTTTATTATATAGTATATCTAGTTAGCAAACCCAAAACCATTGTCTGAAATTTCATACTCGGTTGTTCTTTCAAAAAAGCATTAAAATTTTCCATGTAGCCGACATAGCAGATAGCAAATAGGACATGGCTATAGATATTCAGTTTTTATGTATTCAACAAGAAATTTTGTTGAAAAATAAACTATCGGTTAGTTACAATTTCAGACGCGGCTGAACGAATGACGCAATGGTTTAAGTGGTAGTCTCGCCATTGCTAATGCACTTCGAATATTTCGATACCGACGCGCACCAAATATTTGTGTGATACTTTAATAGGTAGCTAAATCTGGGCGTCTGTGGTTATGATTTGTCTGCAGATGATTATTTCTAAATGCAGGAATCGCAGTTTCTACAAAGTAATAATAGATACTAAAACTCAGTGCTTAATTAAGCAAATATTGTATGCTATTGTAGTTCCTAAAGTGCATTGTAAATTGTAAATTTTGGTAATAACGAACTATTATAGATCTCGAATATACAGAACAATGTATCCAAAAAAAGGCTTGTGCTGCTTTCTAAGCTGAGTTTCCAGATCTTTCTAAGGTGATAATGTGGTATTAGCAATGGAACTCCTAGTGTGTGTCCATTGTACTATAGGTTATGTACCCTCATTGCAGCAAGCGGCTACTCGTCGGATAGGCTACATTTTGCCAGTATGGTAATATCATTTTCCTTGTTTCCTTTTGGTTTTTTTATATATTGGTATGTTATCAATGAGGTATTCGTATTATGGTATCTATATGAATCTTACTAGTATAAAAAATTTAAAATTTTGTAAACATGTTTGGGTCTTTGTTGCTTAATTATACATAAACCGTAATAAAAATAAAATGTAATGAGACTTGCCAATCAGATAGGGCCATCTAGATCTAACCATATTCTAGATTTATATGGAATACTTTTCATCCCTGTACTCCAAGAAATTTACGCAGGCAAAGTTGCGGCCAGAAACTAGTAATAATTTAAAATACAATATTTGACATACTTGTCATGACATACTTACCAACAAAGACTGCGACACCATAAGGTAAGTATCAGATACCTTGACAAAAAAGAGACAAATGTTCATTTAATTCCGACATTAAGTTTTTATTGTAAGACAAAAAACTTAAAGACAATAGACAAATATCGGGCGGCTTAATGTGTTTTTAAAAGAATGTCACCATATGGCCGCCGAGGCGATAAAAAGTAATAAAACATGATAACATCAGTGACAGTTGGTGCAAAGATTAAACTGCTAATTACAGCTTAAAATGTTTACTTGAAGTGTTTTAGAACAACAATGGACCAAGAGGTTAAAATGTGTTCTTATGTGTACGATCGCGTCTGGATTTACTATCTGAATTAACCATTTCTTTTATTTTATTTACTTTATTTATGCTCGCGTAACATTAACCGTTATGTCCAAATGGGGATATAATAGGTAGGTACCAATGATCAATGGTTCGCATGCATTAATAAAAAATATTGTCTTCTGTTTACGCGAATGTTATTCATAGACATTAAACTACGATATACGGATTTTATCGCATTGTTTATTTGACACTTTATTACATAATTTAGAAACTGTTACACTACTACTACTATTAAACTTTACTAAATTTAAGTTAATTTAATTATTGAAACTAATAAAACTATTTATATTTATGTCTACACTTTCCCCGACGTTTTGGTTGCTTTTCAGCAGCCATGGTCACGGGGAGACTAATATGATAGTTGTCTCAATGTTCCAGTGAAGTTATTTCAAAGTACCCGAACATCATTTAAGCATTGGTGTTTCTTTTTACACAGAATGAGCTCAAAGTATCATTAAGCCTTGCTGTGGTTTGCTTCTTCTTGTGTTTGACTATTTGAATTATTGGATCCCAACCTGGTGGTATATTCCAACCATCTTCTTAAGGATCTAATAACTGTTAGGTATCCATACTAATATTACAAATGCTAAAGTAGCCATGGTTGGTTATATAGACACGTCTAAATAGCTGGATCGATTTTGATAGTATTTGGTATAAATCTAGCTCTAGTGCGGAGGAACACCCATATTTCAATGTGGGCAAAGTCGCGGTCTAGAACAGTTTATGTTATATAATTTTCAATAGGCACCTATTTCTATCTACTTTTATATAAAAATAGGAAATTGGAAAGGATTTTCCTGGAATGAAATCGAAAGAGTTAATGAAGAATATTGCTTCAGGCGGGTCAGCTTCTTTCAATTTAACCGAAATACTGTGATCCCACTAATCGGAATATTGTGTTTCAATTCCTTTGCCAGACAAGCGGAAAAATTTTCTATTTCAATATTTTTTTCGACGTAGGTATTGTTTTTAAGATACAGCAAGAATATTTACTAACAAATTTACAAACATAAAGATTTACGTGTTTTCTAAGATTAGGATATAATGGCTAAGTTTTACAAAATCCTTATACTCAATTAACAAAAACATAATATACTCGATAAGCAGCCGGCAGATCAGTCAAGAATGGCGAAAAGAGCAAAATTTTTCGGCTACAGGTTTCGTCATGCTATATACCAAAATAATTGGAGCAAAAATATGGAAGCATTTACATTGGGTAAACGCTTCCATAACAGGATTAAAATAACAAATTGAACTGAATAAAACCAAATATCGGGGTGCGAAACATTTTATTTTGTGATCGATAGAGTTACGGCCAATGCTTTCAGATCTCAAAAGTGAAATTACAATATTATTGGTTGAACATAATATTATATTCTAAGCAAGTAATTCAGAAGCAGTATAATAAAAATGGTTTCTAAAACAGTCTCACAATTGCAGAAACATAAATCATTCCAAATAGAAAATGAAGTGAATAATTCTAAACTGCCAAACCTCTGCATACTTATACAAGAATATTAGATATACATTTTCTTGGCCAGTCTATTTTTCAAAGAGCTTAATGATTCATGATTTGTTACTGTAAACGTGACTACGTTCTAAGTAACAAATGATACATGAATTATATTATGTTGACATGACAATGTACAAAATATTTTGTCTAAGATAAATGTTTTTGCTTGTATAGCTTCTTTTAGATACGAAACTATTTGTGTGTCTTGAATGCTTAAAGTCTTTATTTATGAACCTATCTTGGCGCAGAGACCAGCTTTCTCATTATAGTGGAACAAGAGCGCGTACCTAAATAGGCAACTATGTGATACGAAACTATCCGGAGTAACAAGGCTTAATTTCTTAGTACATGTTATTACTTAGCAAGCTCGCCGTTTTATCTAGCAAACATGTTTAGGAAAACTGTTGTTGGGATACCAATAAAAATAGGTATTCATTGAATTGTTACTAATGGATAACTCTTGTGTAAAGGTAGCGCAATGGTTTTGGTAGTAACATTTTCTCTGCTGATGCTTCACTTGTTACGGGTTTGACACTCTCGTGAAAAAGGTTGTTAGATAAGTGGTATAAGCATATTATGTTCGTATCTGGATATTATTTTAAGTGCCATTATACGTCCTCTTTTAGAAAAACCTTATAAGTATATAAAACTGCACTTTACAATTTCTACAAAGTTCTCTACACTACACACGATTCTAATCTGTGTCTTCTCAACTTTAAAACTTAACAAAAGTCTAGTCTTAATTGCGTTTCATTTCTATAATTTACGAACTACAGAAACTACTGAAGCGACAATACAAAAGCATCGTCACAAGATCTCATTGTCACACAGTATAGGTACTAGAACTACTTGTTCAACAAACACTCAAAGACGTCTAACTTCAAGTCCTCACAAGATCAGTGTAAACAGTTCTAAGTGTTTTCCTATTTCTCTTTGACATTAGTCGAAAATCCCAAACGACACTCCCTCATGCATACAGTCTATGCTCAGAAGGAATGTTTAATTTATTTAGATAGTCTCCCGTTACGCAAAGCTGAAGACACGAACCTAATTACGTCTGTAATAAATATTCACTAGTGATAAACTCTGTGAATAATTTACGATGGTGTGAACGCTTAGTTTCACCACAGATTTGGGTGTTTGGATATTTGCGTGTGGAACGGATTCCAATAAAGACATAGTAATAAGGTGTTTGTAGTTTTAAATAAATAGGTTCTTATGATATAAGGAGAATGCAATGGATGGCTAGAAACAAATGTATGTGACATCTGTTTTCTTTTAGTTGCTGACAGCGAGTAATAAAGGTACTTATTTCAATCACTGCTTTATTATGAATTATTTACGAGAAACCAATGATTGAAAATCGATTTTATCAGCAAGCCTGTTTATCCTGCATACTAATGACTTTTATAAATTGTGAACATATATTACTACGCTAATAATACCAGCCATCAGAATGTTTTAAGAAAGACGATTACACCTTATTTCCAAGACTCTATAAGGCAGGCATATTCGAATGGATTGAATTAATTTAGTACGATTCAACCACAGGAGGAGACAAGTGTATGCATTCACTGCATATAGGGGCCTTCCATCAAAGCGATGTAATAATAACAAGGAGTAACTCTCAGTACTTCTAATAATATTGGGATCCTTGGCGTCAAAATCCACCAGCTGGTCTGCCACTACAAGCAATATAAAGTAATACCTTATTAATTAATTAAGAAATAGATTATTATTATATCTTAGTTTCCATCTTCGCGCAAACGGTACTCCACAAGAAGATACCGCAAAATTAGCAAGAACATATTATGTTAAGAGAAACTAGAAAGGTGTAAGCCCAATAGCACGATGTGGAAATAAATTTGAACATATTCTTAACGAAAGCAATTTCAAATTCTGAACTCGACACAACTCCACCGCTTGATGTGTAGAGAAGTTTACAGAAAACACGTCTCTGATATTAAATATAAGTTAAATAAAGACAGTTTGCACGAGTATTGTTTGCTCACGTGGATCTTATTTGAGAAACAAGTATAATTCCAAAGAGTTTCAAGCGAATTCCTAAGTAAATTAATTTAATAAATTTGTTACGAACAACAATACCAAGTTTTGCTTTTACAACTGACGCGAAAAGAATTTTGTGCGTTCATTACCATAGCTTTGTGAATACATTTTTAATATCGAAAACATGGATAAGTACCTACGTCTACAACAGTTCTTTAAATATTAGAGGGTATAAATAAAATCAAAAACAAAAAGAAAAGTTTGTTGATTTAACATAACCGTGATCAAAGTAGTGCTATGATTTTGGCAAATCAAATTCGCGACGTAAAAATATAAAGATGTTTAAAAATTTGTTAGGTTTATAAGGTGAAAACACATTTAATATTTATATAGTCTCTCTTTATATCCCGCTCTATTATTACAAATTTATTCATACCAAAGTGACAGAACATTGATACATAGCGATAAGATATTTTATGCTCATCGATTAAAAATATATGGCTAATATTTAGGACACATCACTCAAAAGTTATGATACAATATAAAATTAGGAAAACTAAAATATATGTGTTGATGATCTTTGGTATCTATATTAATATATAATACGTGAAGCAAAAACTTTGTACCCCTTTTTACGAAAATTGCGCGGACGTAGGAGTATGAAACTTGGCACAGTTAAAATTTATACGGAGAAGGAGTGGAGACTCCTAATATTTTTATAAAATATGCATTAGAAATACATTAAATTAATGAAAAAACACTCCACGCACACTACCATGCATTTGACACAAGCACTCGAATCGCGTTCGTAGTATTTCGGCATTGTTCGGCTCATGTGGTAGAATTCTTCGTAACTATGGTTACATAATATATGTATGTATGTGGAGTATTATAAATTAAATGTGATTATAAGGGTAAAGTTATAGACAATAAAACGTTAATAACTATCAAACTTAAAATTTAAATCAATTATGGTCGAATTTTGAACACTAGGCGACTACACTAGTTCTTACTAAATGTATGTTATTCCAGTTAGCGCACAACGGCAAATCAAAGAGTCCTTGTACATCTAAACATGTTTAACGACGTTTTATGAGTATTTATTAATTACTACTATAGGATACGTGGTTTTAAAGAATAACGCTGATTAATATAAAGCATACAATATAATTATAAAAGCCATATTTCTTATACTTTATTAGAGAAAGAGAGGCAGATCAAGAAGAAAATACACAGATCAACTGAAGGAAAATATAAATATAGAGACATGTAAAGAATTGAAGTACTTGGCAATGGATAGAGAAAGATGGAATTTGCTACAAAAGCAACTGACCCAAACTTTTATTTTGGGTAGATGATATCTTAAACTGTTCTAAATATAATTTACATAAAAAAGCTTGACTAAACTTTGCATACCCCTCTTCAGTAAAATAAAATGACAGTGCTCGAATTACTATGGTAATGGCTGACAATATATTGCAGGGGTCCAAAACATTTTAATAAAAAATAATTACATAATATATACGAAAAAATAAATACACATTGAATGTTTTTGTTCCAAATGATTCTATGTGATGGTATTCTAAACTAATCTGAATATTATTTCCATGAAAAACCTTGACTAAATCCCGCGTCCCATAGTCCCGTGAAATAAAAATAACAATGCTCGCATTACTATGGTAATGGCTGTCAGAACATTGCAGGGGTCCGAAACATTTAATAAAAAAAAAACATAAAATACATTTACATTTGAAAACATCAAAACACAGAAACCACAGAGTCATCTTAATCTGCGTACTTAATCCTTTGGGCATTACGAATGCGTCCGAGATTACTTAACTCTTGTCAAAAGATAACACGGCCGGACCACACATTTATCGTATCCACCTCTAATTAAATCCCTTTATAGAGGCAGGGCCGGTGGGGCATAAGTCAGGTATTGCGAGATAAAGATTAATGCCTTCTTGTCAAATAATTTACGGTGGTGATAGCGATCCGGCTGTACTGTCCATTTTGCATGTCCCACTGCCTGTTCGCTATACGCGTATTTTGTACGAATGAGTTATCAACGGAGCTGTTAATATCGTGAGTAATGATCGTGATAAAATAATATGGGGTCTGTTGTATTGGGTAATCTGTCTTCGGTTATAATGGCGTTAATTGTTTTATTACCACTGCAAAGTTTTTGTCGCAATAATGATCTAAATGTAATAAAGCGTAGTAGTCACATTAGGTTTATTTAAAAGAAATTGAAGAAAAATTTGCGTAATGCCAGGATAAAAGTACTCCTAACAAATGACTTGCGTGATTACATTCGAAATTCTACATAAAGTGATACATACTTGCATAATCAAGGACACGCACTTAGTAATATAATTCGAAATCAAAAGCCGACGTGTGTTCTAAAAATAATAAAGTAGCGTACTAATAAATTATGAGAGACATGCCAAGCATGGATAGACATTACATAAATACGGTGTGTCTATCCATATCCACTAGTACGTAGTATTCACCCGAGAACAATAAGAGACACGTGTATCAAGTAATAAACTATTTTTCTTTACCAATAAAATTAGAAATGTATTTGACTGTTAGTCACTTTTTTTTTTTAATACTCTAAGCCTAATTGTTCCCATGGTAAGCAGCTACTGTATGTATATTTAAATTTAATATTCACCAGTGCAAGAGACCAATTATTATTATGCAGGTCACCTTGCTGACAGCATAGCGACTCTCACAATAAGGTAAGACTAAAATTAGTTTGTGTGCCGTAGAACGAAATCACATACAGAAACCACACATATCTTTATTCATAATGTAAATAAAAATACATATAGTTGTGTCACAATGGTCTTTTTGGTCTCGTGTAAGTGTGTCGTTCGCGATCGTGAGGTAACAGCCTCAATTCGGCGTCGTAGGAAAAGGCGTTGAGCTAAGTTTTAATGAATTCTCCTGTTAAGATTTTCTCAGTAGCAGCACAGAGTCTGGAAATGCGACCAGTAGACGATACTTCTACGCTTGTCTCTTATTATGACGAACTCAACCCACCCGAGATATACAAGCCTGAGCCTCATATGTTATAGGTAGTATATTAAAATCTGATAAATATATAAAGTGATTCTGAATTTCGTCATTATTATATATATATATATATATGTTTGAAAGGGATAAGATTTAATGGTACGAGAAACAGTAATCTATATTAGTTAATACCTCAGACATTTAGGATCAAAAATCCCCTTATTTTTTGAACGTGTTAATGGGATAAACAAATAAATACAAATTTCATGTCCAATTTCTAATTTCAAATTTATACACATGAGCCAAAAACCCATATTGTGTGTGTCTTTACTGATTAAGTCGCAAGTTTGACGCAAGTCAAAATGTGTATACCCCAAATAATAACACATTTGCGTTACATCATTCAATAATTCTAGAACATCGCATCAAACAAAACACCTATTTAAAAATCATATCGCCAACTTGTGCCTGATTAGTCTCAGTATGTTTTGTCTCAGATCAAACAAGTCCAGGAGTAATACGGCGCCTACACAAACACGCTACCTAATGTGTTTACCTCTAATTCCAAACAAAAGTTGTGCGAACGGGCTCGACGTTGTTTGAGCACACTTTGTCTTTGCCGCTGTCGTTTTTACTGACAGATTTGAGTCAAGTTCTTAAGACCAAAAAACTGGAGCGTAGCTTATTAGACCCTTGTAAGGATTTCACGTAGTTCATGAAGGCATGAAACAACTACTGACCGTACTTGGACAACATTTTAGGCTGTATTTATTTGTTGATTTGTTGCCTTTTTGCCTGACCGTGTAAATGACTTGTGAACGTGGCATCGATTCTGTTGTATTGCATATACAAATTTAGTTTACATACAAGTGGTCTAAGTAACTGCACGGATTATGTATTGCTTTAAATGGTCGCCTCATACACATAACGTCAAGTCTTGCCGGTTGTGTGATACACAAATAATCTCAGGTTTTGGTATTCTTTGTACCTGTTGTTTAAATGTATGTAAAGTTCTCTACGACATACAAATTATTGCTAATACGTACTAAGAATAATTCGTATGTCGCTGAGAACTCACATCAGTTGCCATTTTCGGAATGAGATCATACCCAACCTACTATTTCAATCTATCCATATTGGTATATAAATAGATTAAAACAGTGCTCGCATTGTGCTCTATGTGACTTAATCTAAATATGACAAATAGTAAACAGTATTTTATTTACTGTCAATTTAGCCTGTCAGCGTAAAATATGGTGCGTTTGCGTCACAGCGGTTTAGCTGACTTTGGTCACTGTCCATAACATGCCAACAACTGCAGCGAATATGAATTGTTTTATATCAATTCATTGGGCACTACTACTAGATTTGCAGCAAAAGACTTTGCGTTGTTTTATTGCTAAATCCAATAGAAATAATATCAAAGAAAATATATTAAGTTATTGGCTGTGGTTAACAAATTCGGTCAAACCTTATTAAGCTATAGCATTTGGCCATTGACCTAATTTTGTGTCATTAGAGGATATAATAGCATTGGCGAGTCACTTTGTGGTATTAGTCAGAGTTTTATAATCAATCAATGCTGAGGCAGTTATAGTCCAATAGATAAGAATTACGGTAGAACCGAATTCTCATTATTGCATTAACGAATGGCGTGAAACTGCTCTGAGCATATTTGGGCTATTGAATTTTTTGGTTGGTTTTACCAAAATGAATACGTATGTAGACTGACGCCTGTATCCTCGAAGGGCCAGGCAGAGGTATTACATACCCAGATCTCACCAACTATTTTGACAAGTAAATCTAAAGTAACTAAGGCTTAAATATATTTTGCCGCTTTTAACACTTGTAGTAGCATGTAATTATTTTTTGGTTTAATTGGCCGTACTTTCTGAAAAACGTTCCAACCCACAAAGTTAACATTTTGAGATAATCGTGATTGAACTTCAATCCCGTATTGCTTCTTCATACATGTGGGTTGGGCTACTAAGCCATGATTTCATATTTAGAGTGATAGTAGAACTACCAAATTTTTCCAGCTAGTAAATAGTAACCCTGTGACTAATTTGCTAATAATAACTCGATTTTGCCCCGAGTGTGGGTTGGAACGTTTTTCAGAAAGTACGTCCAATTATGCAACTAGTAAATCTTATTGTAAGTAGTTGAACAAGCAATCTTCGAATGTATCGAAGCTTATCAATTTCGAGGTGCAGCTAATTCAATTAATTGCTGAATATAATAAATACTTACATAGAGTTTGGGTTGTCTGTGTTTTTCATCCTCATTTCGCCAGCTGTGTAAAGTCCTATGTAATAAATAGATGATAACTTTATTACGTTTCCAGATACAGTACTGCTACTAAGAATTTCCTAACAGATAAACTCAGCAAAAGTAAACACAATACAGTGGAACCAAAGAGATAGTCTAAATATACTTTCAAATAAAAAAGTAACTATATCGATAACGGCTATAACGTTTTCAACTCTATACTAATACTAAATTTTGCTCGCGGCTTCGCGCCCGTTAATCTGGATTTTGTCAATAAATTTTTATCTCTCAGGTAAATGTATTTTTTTGATGACAGGTAGCTTTTCTGTAACTCTGACAACGTGCAAGCGAAATTTGATGATAAATAATCGATCAAGTAGTTAAGGCGTGAAAGCGTAACAAGCAATTAAACAAACAAAATCACATTCGGATTTATAATATTAGTTATTTATTGTATATCCGATAATATAGTTTGAAAGCGTTAATTTCTAAAACTTTTATTAATCAGACAAATTCTATTTGCATTTTACAGCTTATTCATTGAGGCAGGTTATCTAACAAACCGCTACATTTCTTAGAAGCGAAGCAAGTGAAAACGGCGTCATGTATTTTAATATACTGGACATTAGTTTAATTATTAATTTCAACAAGTCTGTCTAAGGTCTTTGATTTCTGATTTATGTATAGGATCATAAGTTTATCGTAAGTTAGCCCTTTGATGTAGTATTAATACTCCGTCTAGAGATTTGCTTACCTAATGCGATTCGTGTTTGAATATTCTTAATGCTAGTTTGGCTTAGTTTGTTTTAATAATTAAGCCTACTATATTTCCATTAGCTGTTTGAGATTCTTCTTATTTTGCATACTTAATGCTCTATTAACTAGTTCTATTAATTAGGACTATATATATGCATAATTAATGTTGTGAGAAAAGGGAACTAGACCATTTTTCTGTTAGACTTTCATTCTTTCTTTAAAAAAAGACAATTACCGTAGTAGTAATAAATCCTGTCTTGCTGGCCTTTACAGATACTCAACATCGGGCACAATGAAAACCTAGACTCAAAACAACTATTTGTGGTTAACACAATTTTTCGTCCCGTGTGGCGATCACTCTGCGCTGTGGCCACCTTAGCTACTCATTAGTGCAAGATAGGCAGTTTCGTTTTGAAATTTCCTTTAAGTTTGGCGACGGATGAGTGATACTCATTTCAGCTTTACTATTGCTAACAATCATAATTTTCGATTACTGCGGTCTTTAGGCAGCCTGTAGTCTTTTTGCCACTTATATTTTATAAAACCATAACGATGTATTTACAATGCACTGAACACGCTTAATCCGATTTGTTTGCGATGCGTCTCTAGCACAGGGCGACATTCTGTACCGGGACTAATTGCGGCGCGTACAATGCGGATCTTATCCGGCGCGGCAATACTAAATTGCACAGACGTGCAGCTTTGTATAAGACGCACAGAATATATTCTAAGATGCAATGCACGCAGGCGTTGACAGGCTTTAAAGCAGACGTTCTTTTCTGACATTACAACTGCATAAAGTAAATCTAATATTGCGTTTTTAAAACTAGTGTGTTTAGGATCCATTGCAATATGAAAAGTTTCTGTTAATAATGCACGTAATTGAAGTCAAATGGCTTTTGTACATGACGGGGGTACAATGCCTAAGTTGAGCCATATTCACGAATTGAAAATGTTGTGTAAACCAACGATGGGCGACATTTGCGCGAGTAAATAAGTGCGTGAACCAAGCGCAAGTAAATAACTTGCGGATGTAGAACGCGCTAGTAGCTTTACGTAGTCCGCACTAGGAACCTGTATTGTAAATAAGAGAGAAATGGATTTACATATACCTATGTAAGTCGTTTTCTCGTGAAATTAATAATAATAATAATACCATCCAGACCGTATTCGGCCACGGCGACTTGGAACTCATTATTGAGAGCTTCGTTGGTGTGCTTTCTGGTGACTGACATACCCGATTTTTGCCGTGAACGTGCGTCCGCAATCACTGCAAGTCAGCACCCCTTCGACATAATTGTAATGTATGGTCGCAGGTGGTCAGGCCTTGAGCTCGTCCCGTTTGGCATCGAGCCCTTCTTTCCGACGCCGCCGTCACCTTTCGAACTCGAACACCGTAATGCGCACATAACTTCATCTCGTAGATTCAAACCCTACATTCAAGATTTTCTAACATACTGAATCACTACAATCGTATGGTTTGAATAAGATTTCATATTGTGCATACTTGTAGTATTTCTTTGAAAACTTTTATCCACATTTAAACCATTCTAATGAGCTTTAGCTGCTTTAGCTCTATTTCGCAAGGCATAAGTACAAAACGTTTTAATACATTAAAATTAAAAATGCACAACATACAATCTGCATGTTGTAAATATCCTTTAAAGTTGGGCCTGATATTTTAAGTTGATATTATATGAAAGTGCAAAGAACGTCAATAAACATACATATCAACCCGTTGGGCAGCTTTAACAGTTAGGTACTTTGTTGCAAAATGTTTTTCATAATTATTTATCTTTTGAATTTCTGTATATACAAGATCACCTAACATCTTTTCAAATAGCAGTGTATAGTGATCTATACATTTTTACTTGAAACTATAGTTAACTCAGTAATATATTATGAAAATTACTCAGATAATTGTATGTACCTTAATGTGCGTAATAAAAACTTTAGATGCTTTACTTCATTTTCCCAACCCTTAAAGAAACTTTGATTAAACAAATCCTTGAAAGAGAGGTGATGGTAAAAAGACTCAAAAGATTTTATGTGTTCTTGTATCTTTAGTGCGATTTTAAAGAGTCTGGGATCAAGACTCCTCCCCGGGCTGTCTTAAGAGTAAAGTTTGATCAAGTGGGAAACGTTCAAAGTTTATACTTACTTTCCCGCAGGAAGTGAGATAAATATTCATGAGACTTAACTCGGAAAACTTATTTCCACGTCAGTGTCTGTCCGTCTGTACATTTGTAATGAAACGACTTATAACAGACTGTTTTAATACTTTTAATTTGCTCAACTCTTTAATATTCCAGTGGTGTACTTCAGCAAAATTTCGTTGCGTTTCAACTTTTTAAATTCTATGTGAGATTAAATTATATAGTTAATTATGAAATATTCATGAATGCAAGTTTGATCCATTATTCTGAACTATCTTTCAATGTACTATTTAACTGGAGAGTTCGCTCTAACCGTGAAAGAAGATGAAAAATGCTTTATGGTTCGATATATTATGTAGATTTATTTATGCCGCCACGTCAATGTGTAGTACTATGTCAAGAGAACTTCCTCGGTAAAGGGATAATTATCGACAGTATAGCGAATACAAGGTTACTCTTTCTCACGATGTTGTTCAAGTAAAACAATATTTATACAAATTTGTTAAGCGTTTTACGAGGAAAATTAAAACAGCGACTGTTTATGCAGTCGGCTTGAAAATGTACTCGTAATTACAACAAAGGCCAAGAAAATGTAGACGCTTAGAACGTTGCAGGGGAAACAGAAATTAAAATATCTGTCACTTATATTAATAGCACGTAAGAATAACATTTTGAGACCGTTTTTTAAGGTTAAAATTAACGACAAATGCTTCTACTTTCCTTACGTGATAAAAAATTCAATACACGAAAAATGATTGTATAAAGTATTAGTAGGCAAGTCTTAGGTAAAACATAACTAAAGAGAAAAGCAATTAATTACTTTCTACATATAATGTAGAAAAGAGTTATATAGCTATAGCTACAACCAACTTAAGGTTTAATAAATGTTAAGTGAATAGCATCGGCAAAACAAGTAGATTTGTACATGTGAGTCGAAAAAAATGTATTGATGTTTTAAAAACTATATATATATATATGCTGATGTATGAATTATTAATATGTAGAGTATAGGTATATGATTGCTACTAAGAGACAGAAGTAAATTTCTTGATATGTATTTGCATGGGGTGACTTGGGAGTTATGTAGGGAAAGCACCCCAGCATCCACCTGTGCGCTTTTTTAAAATGCTCCGTAAGGTAATATACAAAGTTCTGCGTTTATTAATTTATGAACACGCAGGGGAGCCCCCAGGATAAAAAAAAATTGTGCACACTTATTTTTTTGATAACACCTGAACTCTTCCTGTTTTCAGAAAAAATGGTCCTCTTAAAATTCCATTTTAAAATTATTCGCTACTTCTTGGTGTAAAAATGCTTTAAGATATATAAAGAATAATAAATAAGATATATAACTACTTACCTGCAAAAGAAATGTGCTCTACTTTTTGTGTAGTAAAACTTAAATTAATTATTAAGACTGCAGTATTTAGGTTGGTACTATATTTAAGCTGTGAGATCTCTTTGGTACACCTAATAAAATTATAAATATACACTTTATAAATTCTTACTCATGAAAACATTGAACTCTATTACAAAGATATAAGGCATAATATTCAATCAAGCTATACGTATATCGTGCGTAAACCCTAAGGCAACAAGACACATTTTGTTACCCAAGAGGTATTTTACGTCGTTAGCGAGTTCGCAGACGACCACAAGCTTACGTGTGGAAAACTTCCAACTTCAAACAGTGATAAAACATACTTTGCGAGATATTTTCACAACTTTTTAATGTTGCAGGACCCTTAAGTGAAGCTAAGCCCCTTAATGGTAAGTAGGAGGCATGATCCTGATATGATGAAGACGTGAGTCGACTATTACCATTTTTACCAACTTTGAAAAAAAAATGCGTCTGGTAACGACTTTGACTTGCGAAATATGCGTTCCGTACATATTTCAGTCAATTTTATATTACTGTTTAACATACATGTACGCGTTTTATATGAATTACTTAAATAAGAATGCCCCAAATGATAAAATGGTTTTCAATTCGTGGACTGTCATCAATATTATAGAGATTTTAATATCAATACAAAAACAGCCCCTGAAAAATCAAATTACTGTTTTGGTCGTAATTGTGGTCAGGTCATATATACCGGCATATCGTAATCCAGCATCCTAACTAATATTATAAAAGCGAAAATGAGTTTGTTTATTTGTTTGTTTGTTACCTTTTCACGCCTAAACGACTGAACCGATCATCCTGAAATTTTGCATATACGTTGATAGGTGTACAGAAACGGACATAGGCTACCTTTCATCCCGAAAAAAATTACTGTTCCCGAAGAAAACAATAATAATGTTCTTATGATAATAGATGGCGCCACGTGTATTTCGAATCATGATTGAATTATATTATTACAAGCAGAGTACAAGCCGAATTAATTGTCAAATTCTAAAATAACGCGAGCGAAGCCGCGGGCAATAGCTAGTAGTTTATAAATAAAGCACAGGTTGTCATGGTAAATCCAAGAGAGTTTGCCTTTTGGTACGATAGGTACTACAATATCTCAATTTCATTGGTACTGAACCCCAAAAGTGAAAAGGCACGAAGAAAAACGCATCAGTTGAATAAAACATTACAGCGAGACACTTTTCAAATGCCATTTGAAAGCTAAAGTGGTCTTGAAAGTACTGCGTCTCAGAAGGCATATTCTTTAATTTTGGATTGATACAATTAACTCTGTTGTTGTTTAAAATGTAAACGGATTTTATGTGTTAGAATGTATCTCACAAATGTTGATACACCAAATATTAGGAGATCATATGAATTTGTCATACTAACTTTTGTGAAGCTACCGGTATATATTCCGTGTAGACATTGCACGGCCTAACTCGTGAAATCAATGAATGGGGCTAACAAGGAAACTATGTGATTGCTGTAAAAAAATTGCTAACTAATGAACAAACAATTTTAAAGAATATTTTATCGTTTTGATATTTAGACGGCAAACGTTATGTATGAGTATTTTACGTTAGTATTTACATTTGATGAAGTTAGTTTTCATTGAAATTAAACTACTATATACGGATTTTAGAGCGTTGTTTATTTAACACTTCATTACAAAATTTTGAAAACTGGCTTTTCTGCATAAATAGAAACACCCACGATTAAATTATGTTCGGGTACTTTGAAATAACTACATTGGAACATTGAGACAACTACCATCTTAGTCAGCCCGTGACCATGGCTGCTGATAAGCAATCGAAACGTCGGGGAAAGTGTAAACATAAATATTAATAGTATAAATAGTTTTAATAATTTTAATAATTTAATTAGCTTAAAAAATCCGTATATAGTAGTTTAATTTCAATGAATAACATTCGCGTAAACAGAAGACAATATTAAGTTAGTTTTCAGTTTGCGTGGATTTATGATGTGCTGACGAATAATGGTTTCTAATATAATATACATTATTTTCATAAAAATCTAGGTGACCATGTACATAAAATAAGAATTATGAGGCAAATACTGCTTATTTATAAGAGGAACTTGGAAACAAAAAATAAAAATATTATACAAGAAAATGTAATAGGTGTCCTTTCTTCCGTCCAAAGTTCAAAGCGGAAAAGGTCCAAGTAAAGATTCTTTAAAGATGTCATAGAGTGTCGTAATGAGCACTTCTTTTATTTTTTTTAAGATGTTGTATTCCATTTCCTTATATTTTAGTTTTCCTGTAAAAAACTTGGATTGCGATATTTCGTAGGCTATAGTGATTCTAATCAATTTTGCTTTAATACAATTGAGTTTGTTGAGGTTCTGTGTTATTAGTTTTACTACAAATCTTATTTATGGTTCTGCGATAATTCCCACGAAAATTTTGCTATATTTGAAAAGGTATTGCGTGGATTTTATTTAGTAATATGCTGCATAGTATCTTCATTTTCTTAGAAACTGTAATCATGATAAATCAGTTACAATAGTTTGAGCACATTTATAAATCCGATATAAATATATTATTTGGCATTATATATTAAAAATAATTCAATACATATTTAATCTTAAGGCACACAACCATGTATAAAATTAACATTAAAGACGTTTTTTTATGATTTAGCACAAAAAATTTTTTAGACGATCCCGTAAATAGTTGTCTAAATTCAATAGACGTACGTAGTTTCGTTGCATACCGTAATATTACCAAATACATAATCGGAGTTTAAATGACTGAACAAACCCAAACCATTCTTTTTGTGTTATTTTGAAATACGAGCAGTGAAGTTTACATTTTTTGCTATATTTATAGTATAAACCACGAAGAAAGTCTAAACTATTAAATGTCAAGATATAACTGTATAAGCACAAAGTAAAATTTTAATACAATTCTTTGAAAACGACTCAGACAACATGTCAGAATAATTTGCTAACACATAGTGCGGTAACAAGAGGTGCTGTCAAAGTGTCTCAATTACGCTACAATTCTGTGTCATGAACAATTTTATTTTCACCTCGCAAATGGCTCGCGTTGCAAGAAATACGTACTTTTCAAAGTCATCTGACATAAACTGGCTCTCTTAAACTAAACAGACACCAAGTTTCAGTATT
Organism: Catocala sponsa; assembly: GCA_963564715.1. Classification (NCBI taxonomy): domain Eukaryota; kingdom Metazoa; phylum Arthropoda; class Insecta; order Lepidoptera; family Erebidae; genus Catocala; species Catocala sponsa. The sequence continues at coordinate 11,519,509 of OY751338.1, forward strand.
CGAGCGGGCGAAGCGAGAAACTTAAAGTTTGTGGCCACGAGTGACGGTTTTTCGTCGATAAGACGGTACTAAGCTCCGGCTTAAATATGTTTTATTTAGAAGAGCTTTGTAAATCTTGGATTAGTTGTTTCGTAAACACGTTACCTGCTTTGAAATTTTTATGAAACAACATGTTTATTCGAGGCATCGCATCGTTTGTTCTCTGCCTATTCCTTTCGTGTTGCCAAATGACGCAATGGTCTTACGACTATTTTTCAATCAAAACAATTATAAGCAACACACCCTTAACTGAGTTAAAGACGGTTTAGATTCTGTGGACGTTACCTCTAAGATTGTATTACAAGTTATTAATTATTATAAACGTAGCGGTATGCTAAATAGATTTAATATATATAGGTACGTTATTTCGAATAATACAACGTCACGAAAGAGTAAATCTGGCCGCATGACACTCATATCTGTCTAACATAATATATAAAACTAAAAGCTTATTTTAAATCATAACAATTTTTATAATAAAGTAATCATGCTCATATGCAAGGGAGGGCGTGCGTGTAGACTATATTGTAACTTAAAGGTACTGAGCAGGAGGTACAGCGGCATTATAAATATTTAATGAATTATGAAGCAAGAAAGAGATTCCTTGGTTTTTTTGACCCATGCGCGAATACTCGCGGGTTAAAGAGTAAATAATCTAGATAGATTATTTAAATCAAGCCAAAGGTACAGATAGCTTTATAATTTTCATTCGGTGATTAAAAGTCGACGCTGGCTGTTTATTAATTTATTATGTAGTAATAGCTTAGTCGTATTCAAGACAAAACTATATTTACATTTGGATTGATTATTGTCCTTGAAAATTTTACTATTGACTAAACAAAGGTGAAACGACTATTATTGCAAAATGCATTAAAGTAGACTATTGTGTAATGAACAGAAATTAACCTACCAATGTACTTTACTTTAAAATCAATCAATTGCTTATTTACTTTGTTATTCAGGTAAGTTTTTGAAAATATTGTTAGATTATATTTTAAATAATAAATATTATAATATTCTTATTAACAAGTCTAACAACAGTTTAGAGGTATGTCCGCAAGACCGCAATATCCCGTCCCTGCGACCCATACATACAGACAAAATATGGAACTGAATAGTAGAGTTCGGTATCGGTTTTCTATGACTCTCTCTCTCTCTTTCTCCCTCTCTCCACCTCTCAGGAAAGACTTCTTTTTAAATTTTACTCCAGCACTACATACTTCCTGTGTCGGGGGGATCTTTACAATTATTCAAACACAAAGAATCTCTAGACTCGGAACAACTATTTGAGGATCACAAATTTTTTGTTTCGTGTGAAGATTGAACCCACTGCTCTTAGGGCAGTGGCAATGGCGAGGCGACAACTAATACCATTACGCTATCTGTGCAGTCTAAGTCTCCGTCAAGTCTTAACTAGGAAGGCTCAAACCAAAAAGAAGCGTCAAGTGTATAATTCTACGTTTTAAAGGAAAACCACCTCAAGTAAGTAAGACATTAAAATTCCATGTAAGCAGGACTAAAATATCTTCAATTTTTCCTCATCTAAAGCACTTCCTGGTCCAACTTTAACATTTACCTTAAACGCATTGAGCAAAAAGAAACATCGGACCAGAAAGTGGTTTTCGCTGTCATTACAGCTCATTTTCCTGAAAAGCTTTTATAGGTTGTTAAGTTCAAAACCTCTCAACTATCATTATCTTGAGCTCACCTGAGGAATTTGTTTTAAAATGTCCTAGTTTCGGTTTGTTAAGTACACTCTTAGTATAAATTTTATAAAGAATCGTTCACCTTGCTTTTAACTTAAGAATATTGTTCTGTATTTTTAATTATGTTTCTTTCTTTGTTGAACATGAATAAAAGTCAAATAAATTCTCATCTTTTTTAGAGTAGAAGACCGTTATTATTATCGTGTATATATAGTAACTATGCATGAGTAGTTTTAAGTGGTTAGTATCAAATTCTTAAAATTAAATGTAACTGCTTATTAAAACGTCCTTTAATTTACATAAACAGATTTTTATTGACAGCATAGAAATGTCGTCTCAATATTTTATTTATTCTCTCAATATCAGGCTTGTTGTTCATATTTTGCCTTGTACCTTGCTTTTATGTTTATTTGTTTGGTACAAATGTTGCAATCGATTATAAGGTATTTGCCTGCTGGGTAAGAAGATTTAAACAGCTGATTTGATGGACTGAAAAGTATATAGACAAAACGGCTTAAAAACGAGGCATATTATTTGTTTTTTAAATAATATTTTTATGAAAACGCCAAGAGTTGGCTCCTGATGTTCTCTCGAACTCTCACTGAACTGGTAACTCTTGTTAGTTTGATAGTTAGCAGTTACCGTAACCTATGATTGTTACAATACCAGGGGTGACACTGTCGCTTTGCTGATCCTAGGGAAATTGTATCAAAAATGGGATGAAATTAAAGGGAATAGGGGAGGTAGTAACGTATCTTTGGAACTAATAATGATCGAGCAAATCACTGTAACGGTGTTAATCTGCCAGTTTATCGTGAAGAGGGTCATATTTCATCAGGCGACCCTGCCCAGTCTTTATACTTTGCTAACTTAACCTCACTAAAAACTGATAACGGCAGGCTCATTCGGGCGTTTTTTAAACGGATTAACAATAAATGAAACTATCAATATAACAAATGCCAATCATTCACAGCTCAGAGTCACAGTATAGCATAGAAAAAAAGAAATGCAATAAAAAAAGATTTTTCGACAATTCGATTTACAAAAAAGCTACCTATGTCCATCCCGCTGCATCATAAAATTGCTAACAATGAATCTCGTACAATCAGCCAGTATTTTCACTAATAACAACAGAGTATTCGAATAAGCGGGAATTAGAGCATGGTTGAAACTTAACCACCATTATTCTGCGAATCTGGCACCAAACTCCATAACATGATTAAGGCTAAAATTTATTGTAGAAGGAAAAGCGATGGCAGAAACCGCTTGTTCATAAAGTTATTGCTATTTCTGCGAATACCAGCTCCAAATATTTTGTACATGGACTCACAATATTATTAGACGAGTTTTTTCAAGTAGTCTAATACGTCACCAAAATGGTCAGACGCAGACATAAGCGCAACCCATGCCATAGGGCAGACAAGTTTTGTCAATGTAAAAATGTGATAAATGTTAAATCAATGGTTATAATTTCCAGTTGCTAAAAACTATACATACTGCCGCAGGTACCAAATTTGGTCTACATACCATATACTGTTCTGTATATACCTACATATTAATTTATATTTTATTGTATTGTAAAAAGGAGGTAGGTGCATATAAAAATATTATTCTTTCTTTCTTTATTTACATACAGTGCCAAAATGATCGTCCGGCCACTTGCCACATGTCACGTGTTGCGAGTTCAATCCCCACTCGGTATGTTTAGGTGATTGATATACATATATTATAATTGTTTCGAGTCTTGGTATTATCCGTGTCCGTTTTTCTATGTTTGTAAAGTCGCCCGTGACACAGAATTTTTGTTTTATTAGGTATATTATATTTATGCAAGAGATATCTATTATGAAATAAATATGTACTTACACTTGAGAGTTCAGTCAAATTACAATGCAATAAGATAACTACAAGTCCTTCGCACTTATTACAACTCGCTTACGCTTTCTTCTGTCACAGCAAGCACATTGTTAGCACATCGGTTGTAGGCTTTAGGGTGGCATTAAGGTCGGGCTAGCTTCCAACGTCTTGTACTCCATAACCGCGATATACACACGTTTAATTTAGTACCTTCATATAAATATCTTTGGAACGTTATTCATATTATGACGTGTGGCCGGTGACCGCATAGTAAATTTCACATAACAACACGGAGTCTATTAAAATAATTAAATTTGACCGAAATATCTTGCGTGCTTTGGATAATTGTACACCATCCTTTATCCGTCCTGGCGACGACGGTATTTGCAGAGCCCGCGCGAAGAGAATTCCGTTTTGATACGTTTCGTTGAGTTACTTTACAAGTTCGGTGGCGATCATTTTTACGATAGCAGGGACAGAAAATCTTATGGTGACATCTTAAGAAAAGTATATTTAGGATAACCTAAAAATTATTGGAGACAATTGGCGCTGGACTGGTACTATATTTGAAATAGTTCAAACCTGTTAATGTTCGTTTACAGATGACGCAGGTATCCGCTAACCAAGCGCTTACCCAGTTGGTACTTTCCCCGCCTAACTTCTCCCGCAGTTGCTGAATTCGTCAGGTCTATATTATTATATATATAGGTGAAAAAGTTGTTGATCTTTAATCTCGGGATATGTAAATTTGATTTCAAAATATAATATAGCTATATTATATTTTGAAATCAAATTTACATATCTCGAGATCAAAGATCAACAACTTTTACGTTTTTAGTGTAATAGAATTATTGTTTTTACTATAATTTGAATTGTTTTATTGTAGATTATTAATAAGGAAGTAAGCAATGTGCATCTTGTACGTAAAAATAATTTAAATATTCGATAGTAACTGTTGAGCGTAACTATTCGAATCATAATCTAATAATTATAACTTGCAGTCGATCGTGATTACCTTTTTGACGAGTTTTAATATGGCTACTTTTCGGCCCAGTGTCATGCGAGTTGATTCCAACTACCAGCTATTATTCAGTTTGAGCATTTTAAATCATATTATCAATCATTAAAAACAATCATATGATGCATTCGATTAACTCGTATCATTTGATTCATTTTAACTTCCGAATGTTATTTTTCCGTGTGGGCACCGAATCGGCACAACACTCGGCGCACTGGCAGTGACGAGTCGACAACTAACACCATTACGCTATCCGTGAAGTCAGACAAGTCATTTAGTGTGTGTCGCTGGTTCTATCGACTCCAGCGACGGATGACTACTCCTAAGGTTAAAATCGTATAGCAGGCCAACACTTGGTATCCATACCCGTGACACGCACCTTTCTTTGTTTGAGTTTGTTTACACTTTACATTTGTTTACTGATTCTAAGGCGATACAAACTCAACTGGTCAACATGTGCAAGCGAAAATATTTCTGAAATGGTCATCCGTCTCTGGAGCCGATAGTACAATGTTTCCAATGGGTGCAAGAGTACAAGTGTACGTACCCACACCAATAAAGTACTAAATGTTAACTTTACTATCTATCTATGATTCATAATAGCCAAATAATGATAACAAAACTCTTCTTTCTTATGCCTACGTTCAATAAACGTACAAATATATCGCAAACACATCCCAGATATTTACGAAGTGTGTCTGTGTAGTGTTAACGACTTTTGGCAAGTATACAGTGTGAGTGAACCATAAAATCTAAACAATAAACAAACTGCTTCCTGAGGGAACGCACGAAAATGTACATCGGAACTCCGCAGAATATAAACGTCTTTAACACCCTATAAAGGATAGGGATTTGTGTGATGAGAAATAGAAATGATTACCCCAGTGTTATAATATTACAGTGCACGCCAGGGTCGACGTTATTGAGACAGATTTGAGCGCTTAGCGAAGTTATTTCGTATATTGTGAAATTATTACTGTGGATATTGTATGCTAAATTGGATTACTGCTATGGTTCTTTGCTTAGCATCTTCACGCATATATCATGAGTTAGAGGTAAAGTTGTATACATATTTCGCAAACTGTATTTATCCGTGTAATGATTCATGAGATTTTATCTTCTATCGGCTATCCCCAGACCCTATCCTGACTTCTGTACCCTGTATTTATGGTTACACCAGCAAGTTCCCAAGGTTCCCATTACTCTTAAACATGTAGCATTCGTTTTTGTATACCCAATACCCACCACACATGCGTTAAAACTAAAATATGAGTGTCGTAATCTTAGTCGGATTATAATTTAGATGCCGTTGCATATTTTTTGTAGATGTATGATAAATCTTTATATAATACCGACTCGCTGTAAAAATTAATCAATAAAAACCAAAAAATATGAACTAGCTAAATATTAGGTACTTTAAAAGTAAATTAGAATTCATGACTAAAATCCGTTCCGTTTAATCAACTTATTCAATACCATTCGACTCTCAAATCGAAAATCAAAACATCGAAACAAGCAATAAAAATACCCGCTACAAAACAATGGTGTTTTCGATCAAGTTTGATACTTGGAATTCACAGTAGCGACAGGTGTTTTTTACGACCTCCCGGTGATTTAGCACTTGAGGATTCGCCATTAATCCCGTTTGGATAGACACGAATAGAAACAATACAAACATTGCGTTAACAGAGTTACTATGAATGTTGGAATGTGATATCTGAACGAGAGGTTTGATGTTTTCATTTCTTTAATTTCATCTTTGTGATATTGCATATAGAACGTTAATGTTCTATTGAAGCATACTTCCTATTTGAGTTACAAATTACTAGAATTCCTGCTACTCCTTTCAGCTAAACTAGAATGCTTATGTTAAGAGTGGGTTTACGACGGTAGTGCAATAGATAGAATTCAAATTTTACCCAATTATTTACTAAAGAGCTCTTTGCCATAAGTACCTTGCTATGAGGGCGGTGTGGAGGCTACTGCTCTTAGACCACACGACTGCTTACCATCAGGTAGAGTGTGGTCATTTTGACGAGCAAAATAAAAAAAAACTGCAGTAAAGTAATACTGCAGTTATTTTTATTTATTTATAACTGCCATTGCTATTTGTATTTAATCATTCATACTTTAGTATGCACCAATATTAATGTGTATGTACAAATTTGTCGATCACTAGCCTAAATTAACTGACACATTGATCTAATGGGATATGTTTGAACTTGATTAATATATTTTTAATTGTAAGATGCCGTGATATGTTAGTAGGTATAGTGTCCTGTAAGGCCGGTTTTATTAGCAACATGGAATTCGTAATTACGCCTAGCTGACGTTATACCTTAAAAAGGTTTGGCTAAACGTTAGAATATATAATGATATATTTTAATGCGTGCTATTTTATGTTAGCCGAATTTTGTTAATGATCTAAAAATACAAGCATAGTTTAAAAAAGACAACCAAATCTGCATAAATAAACCAACAAACTACGAGAGCGCAGGATTAATAAAACAAAACCGAAGCTTTACAAATGACAGCGTACTCTACAGCAAGTGGAGATCCACAAATAGGGAGACATAAGCTTACAATCCGGAAGGTACTGACGTTCAAAGTTCTTATAATGGGACTTTTCTCAGAGCAAATTGGCTGTTAAAACAGAATTCTTCTACAGGAATCTTAAAGCGGGATTTCTACAAAAGTACCAGTGAATTATTCACGGTTCGACAACTTTAAGTCACTCAACATATGAGTACGATCAAAACACTCCGTCAAAATCACGTTCGAAATTCTAAACAGATAAAAATTCGATGGGGACTTAGATATGTTACCTAATTCCGCGAGCTGTAAGGAATTTCCAACTAAAGTATTTGCTAAAAGCGTTTGTTAACACGAAGGCGGCATGCCGGTGTTACAAAAAGCATTAACAGCGTTCTAGTGGTTTCCAGAAACGTCTGCGAATATTTTGCGGCTGTATATGCATCGCGAATACCACTCCAGACGTGCAGCGATCTCTAACGAGACGGTAAAAGCATATTCTAAAACGACGTCGAAATATAAGTGTCTAGGATGGCGTGGGTGGAGACAGTTACATATTTTTACGAATGTTGATATGCTGTAATGCAATCCGTGGGCATGCATGTTATATTCGCGGAATAACTTTTGTATAAATTGTGCCATATGTTTAGGCTTACGTTTACAGTAGATTGTGAGGACCTAGTATCGTTTCCCGCGTAATACTGTAGGATATCAAGGATATTCTTATTGAGTTTTTTAGGACGAAGTTTGGAGCTGTGCCCAGTATGCAGGAAGCAAGGCGTCTATCTAAAATCTTAAAATAATAGTGAGATGAGTTTATAATAGAAAACTGCCTCATCCTTTAAATACATTAAGAACATTTATTTTTTATGCATTTAAAGCCATTATATACTCTGTAAACATGTAAATACTGTGCTACCATAATCCAGAAATATTTATCGTTATCTTAGTGGCGTCGTCTATAGGTTAGTATATTAAAATATTTTGTACTTTATGTCAGTTACACATTACCTTGAAATTATATTTACAACTGGTTTATTTGACTATTTAAATACAATTGAGAGCTAAAGCTGCTTAGATGTCAGTTTGAAGTATTTTATATAAGTGATGCTACAAGTTTGAAGGTTATCTTCGAAGTTTAACTATCATTGATATTACGAGGTTTTGTCTGGTTACAATTCAAGACGAATGAGTTTGGAATATTAATAATTTATATTATTATATTAATAATGGTTATAATTTTTATATGCCGCGGGGTGGCAGTAGTACCTAAGTACATCATTACTATAATTTGGAAGTTACAATTCATGATATAAATAAATAATTAACATTTTAAATATTTAAATACATTTGTGTTAGAACTCTTTGCAAATGCAAGTCTATATATGTGACTGTATAAATAGGATACAAATAATATTGTTATATATGTACATAATTATGAAGCAACTCAATGATACTGTTAAAAACGATGTTCAGTAATGGCTCAACGGCATAAACTTGAGCTGTCGAACGTAATTGCATGATTTCAATAGTATATTCAAGTAAAGACTTATTAGATTCCTCAGTAAAAATGTTATTCACTCTTGAAAAAGAGGTTGCTGCTAGCGCAAGATCAACCTATAAAGGACCACCTCTCTCGTATCTCATCTCCTTAATGAACCTGGAATATCACAGCATCACTGGAGAACTCTAAATTGATGCACTGTGATCTTCTATATGGGGCGGGAGCTCTTTCCCAGTCGGGTCCACTTTAGATGAATCTATTTAAGAAAAGATTCACTGTGATAAGCTTCTCATGAACATTTACTTTGGGCCATCTTTACATAGTAAAGTACGGATGTCACACAACTCTTTGAGATACATATATGTACATGGATGTACCTTAAGCTGTTACAAAATACAACACCGACTAATAAATTCAAGATCCGCGCCTCAGGTATATCGCACGGTGTTACAGTTTCATTTACATATATTAGCACATTTACTAATTTCACGGTATTATGGAATAGATCCCTTTCTTAGGTTAGTAATAGGATAAAATATCAGTTTAGGTATTATTATTAAAAACCTTCGTCCTGTCCTACAGAAAATAAACAACTAGAATAATAATATTAATAATTTAGTTATTCGGCTTAAGGTTTATATGGATTTTACATTAGTAGTAATATAGGCAACATAATGCTTGTATTAGGATAAAAGTGTGCTACAACGGGCCGTTAGGGCACTTATATTAACTAACATGATGGCACTAAATTTATTTCTTAATTAAGACCTTTTTGGTGATTGATAGGAGGAAACCTGAAATAAAATCTTTTAATTCGTAAAAATATATGATTAAAGAAATAACGCAAAAACTCGACACACGATGTTTCTAAGGGAAAAATGTCATTCCTTTTTAAGACACGGAACCCTACAAGCCAGACGTGCAGCCAGTCGTTAGTCTGACGTTTCCTACAAAAAATCAACGCCAACAAATAAGGAGAATTTTAATAAAAGCCGCCGATGCGAATCGAAACAGTCACACTTAGGATTACGTCGCTATAGCGACAAAACGCACGAGAACAATGTTAAGTCGCGAGTCGCACTATGTAACTCGTGAGCGATGCCTTTTGTTTTTATACACTAAAAGCATTTGTAGTTGCTATTTTTGTTTAGCTTTATACCAACATGCAAAGATGTTGTGTGTTCATTTTAGAGATAAAACTTTATCATTGTTGTAAATTCGCGTAGCAGTTGGAGAAAATTACATTTTGAGTACGCTTGAGGATTACCTAAATAAGTTTACAGAGCAAACTAGTAGTACTGTATATACGAATTCATTTTGTACAATTAATTCACTTTGTGCAATGTCATACAGCTGCAGCTGATGTGTGGAGTGGAGTTTAATTTAGTTATCTATACTAATATTCTAAAAAAAGATTTGTATGTTTGTTTATAAATTAAAAATTATGTAAGCTGTGAATAACGGTGTGGGTTGCACATTTAATCAAACTTTATTTAAAATGTATTAGAAATAAGGACATCATGTGTAACTGTTTGTTATTCCAAATAAATAAATAAAAACGAATAAACTCCGAGACCGATTTTAAAAATATTTTACCATTAAAGACCTATTTTATTGAGGGATAGCATAAGTTATATAACATCGCGCAGCAAGCCAAAGAAGCAGAGCAGTAATCATATACTTAGGTGAAACCACGGGGGACAACTTGTCTATATCTATACTAATTTTATAAAGTGAAAAGATGTTTTTGTTTGTTTGTTCGTAAGGATTTAACTCAAAAACTACAATACCGATTTTAAAAATTCTTTCACCATTAGAAATCGATATTATCACCGAGTACTAACAGAACCTTACCTATTTTTACACGAGCGAAGCCGCGGGAAAAAACTAGTTACCAATATAGAGCCACAATAACCCGAGTCCGTCCGCATAGATTTGGTAAACCGTTATCGGGTCAATAGTTGCTCAGTGTAATACCTAAATATCACTAGGATTTATTTTTACAAGTATTTCTGATTTGCTGGACGAATAACAAGATCAGAGAGCCAATTCTCGTAATAAAATCTGTTCAAAGTATAATATAAAGTGAATATATTATTATAGAGTCCCGATCTAGTCTCACTGTCATAAATATCACAAATGGTATTTTCGTAAACTTATTACGTCAAAATGTGAACATAAATTAATTTTACTATATGGGAACTCTATTTTGAACATATTTTATAACAAGTTTTAGCTGTCAGATGTTTATTGGCTTAGATAATCGGAATTGTAATTAGTAGTAGTTAGTACCTACTTATGCAATTTCATATTAAGTATACAAACATATTAATGACACTGAAACCAGATAGGAACTCTATTTTGAACATCTTTTATAAAAGCTACGATTACGATACGAAGAAGCGATTCTTATTATAATAAGAATCGCAAAATCGCTCACAGGAACATGCGCAAACATTAAGAGATATGGCTCTATCTCGACACTTGCATATACGACATCGCTTATATACGCCCTTCAACATTAACAATAAAAAATAAATTATGTGTTTTAGTTTACATTGTTCACTACGCTTATAAATCACGTGCAAAAAGCTACAAAGTTTTGTGAGAAGCGACGCGTAAAGGAACAAATAAAATGAGTGCGAAGCGGCGACGTACATAATTGTCTGAAGTCTTGTTTCTGTTGTGTCGGACGCGTGTTGTCCGAGTGATTGTTGTTGCCCAATGGACACTGATCGTTAGCCCAACAGCTATAGAGATTAAATTATTTTAAGATTAAATTGTACATTTTCTATCAAATTATAGAACTGTTTAGTACACCTACAAACGTATGTATTTATAATTATACGGATACTAAATATTTGAATACGATTTTTTGAGATATAATCTCACGTTTTTATCCCCGAAGAGTACTACACCCATATTACGGCAGGTATGGTGTAGGTCGCACATTATAGGAGAAGAGCCCACTGACACTAACCGGGCACAATTCCAGACTCGGTGGGGCTACTGAGATTTTTTGTCCAGAAAATCTCAATAACACGGTCGGACCTGGGAATCGAAGCCGAGACATACTCTGAGACCTCATGGACAGCTGCCACTATCCGTGAGGTCTGGGAGTATGTCTATACACTACCACTGAGGTGAGGTGGTAGTGTCTCCGTAATTTAATAATACGTATATTATTCATCTTAAACAGTTTAATTATCACAGCGCTTATGGGATTTACAAGGTTTAGACAAAGCTGTATCTAATTTAATTTATGCCAATGGAGTGTAAACTCAGCAAAGATCCAGACTCCAAGCGATTACTAAAATCTGTCAGAACAGCTATATATACTCTTTATTGACTTGTTACAACCACTTATATCAAATGTTTTAAAAAGGATAGCATAATAATAACAGCTTCCTAGATACCGCAATTTCATAAAATCTACAGTAGGAAGGTAATTTATACTAACTAAACTATTATTTTTTACTAAATGTAGCGTCAACGTGTAAATAATTATTTGTGACCTTTAATGGTGCTACCAAAACAATTAAGAACGTACAAAACAACTGAAAAAGGAAGTGATCTTTAAAATGTTTACTATCAAGGAACACAGTCCACTGCGAAACACTATTTATTCATAGCTAAAATACAATAAAGAATACATTAGGCGTAAAATAAATTAGTTTAATGGACATTATTTTCAACAAAATATATGAATTCTCCATACACTTAAGTAAATCATCTAAGTGGCTGTGATTCAACACTTAACATTTCAAGTTAGTAGCGGCGGAGGCTCAGCCGGCGGCATTAATAACTCCCCTGTCTTCGCATTGTTGGCTCTGAAGGATTCAGTGCAAGTGTAAGAGCATCCTAAACAAAACTGTCCGATTGTGTATGCAATCGATATACAATCGAGAGATCAGACAGTATGCAGTTACGTATTCGAGTGCTCTCTGCATACAATGGAACATCGATTACTTTAGGTGAAAGTAATTGGCATGTAAACAACCGTGAAAGTGTGAGTTAAAGAATACAGTGGCTGAGAACGTGCTTTAAGTGTTAACTAATGTATATATGTGAGTGCGCGTGCGTCATAAACAAATTTGTATTAGACACACCATAGTTTTGTTTTTGTTTTCAAAAGAATACTCCTGTATTGCGAGCAACTGCTGCGGTAGCAGCGCAAACTCAGAACAATTGTTTATCGATCACACAAATAACAGTCCTATTTGGAATTCAAACCCACAACACTCAGCTCGGCGATAGCGGCGACTGCATGTCCAAAGCATTATTCACAGTCTAGTAGTAGGTAATTATAAATTATTTTTTGTGTTTACCATAAATTAGTAATAGGATATTGTTATACAAATTATTTGAATAATCTAAGATATACATTTAATTTATTCTTTATCTCAATGCCGGCTAAAGGTCCAACGCAAAGAGGCTGCACACACTGGCCAGGTATTCGTTTAAAAAAGAATGGAATATGAAATAAGCTTAATTATAAAGTACATTCTATCTATATTTATCATGTGCTAAGGGCTTTCAAGATACCCACAATAATAAATCTATAACTTTACTACGATCATTGCATTTCATCAGCAGAGCGTGGGAAAAGAAATCATACATAACATTACACTAATCCTAATGAATACTCTACAAAGGCAAACCTTCAACACATCTAAGCATGAACCACAATGCAACAACCTATATATTCTAATAGGCTTACAGATCATAATACATTCAGCAACCGTTCTCGCTAACTGTACAAGAGATTGATGGTCCCTCCGACATTCGAAACAATGCGTACGAAACATCAATACATCGACCGAGATGACCTCCAGATTGACGACAGCGGATAAGTCACAACATTTTGATGATACCTTATTGAATATTGAGATATCGAAGTTGTGACCGTTAGAAATCGGCTTTAGGGCAATCAATTAACACCTACTTCCGCCAACCGGTTACCAAACTTCAGAACTTCAATTGGGCACAACTGACTAGTGTAATTTATTTGTAATTTATCATATACAGTTAGCTAGGAAAGTAGTAAAATTGGTACCAAAATATATACCATTTTTAAAATTGAATTTATGTGATAGACATTAAAGTATGATTGCAAATACAATTATTATGAAAGATGACCAAGAAAAAAGTTTTGGTAAACTGTAGTGTATAACAATATGCGCGATATGAGACACCGAGTTTTAATCGCATTAGTCTACGTTCTATAGGTAAATGAACAAGTATTATTTATTTATATTAAACCTTTAGTATTGTATTATGTGTACAAATCGTAAAATCTAACGTGAACTTTAATGACTGATGTTTGAGAATACTAAATATATAAAACAAAATTACAAGGACTTAATAGGCATCACAGCATAAAATAGAACTAATAGTACGCTTGCTATGACAAGTAAAACTTCAAAGAAACAAACCTACCTGCTACCTTCACTCTTCAATCATATCCTCTGTAATTTTAAAGAATTACTATAGCTAGATTCCTTTTTAATACGAAAAAATGCAGCGCATTTACGCGTCAAGGCTTTGCTAGAGGCGGCGCGGCGGCTTTCACATAAAAACGCCACCGAACACGATATTTGCGTTTATTTGAACATGATACTGCATGTAAAAATCGTGGAGGTAAAAACTTAAATGTGTTTCTTATATATGAGTACCTGGTTCAATGTATGCATAATATTTATAATGGTATGGACTTTTATTTCATGCTGTTATATGAACTTACCCTCCTGTTCGAGCTTCCTCATTTGATGAGTGCGGCCTCAATCTTATCATGTCAATTAATGCTAGGCTGAGTTAATTATTAAACATTACTAGTATACCCGACACAGAATTGTTGTAGGACAAGTTGACCAAACGTTGGCTTAAAATACAAAAATATCCCGTACCCGATCGCAGCGCCTCCTGACGGACCCAATAGTGAATCTAAGCTATCTAGGAACCAACTTAAACACACAAAATGAGTTCAGTGACATACACGAGTATAGAAGGATTATTATATAAATATGACGAATTCAAGCAATTTCCCTTTTAATTTATATAGACGTAGTGGATATGAGGACCTATGTCTACTGATTGAATTATCTAACGTCTTCCACTCGGCTATCAAAGTTTTTATTGTTCCTTTACACGTGGCTTAATAAAGATATTTATAAAAGTCCATTTCTAGACGAGCTTTATGCGCCTTTTTCTAAAAATAGAGCAAAAAGAGCTTGGGTACCTATTATATCTAACCAAGTGCTATGAGTAGAAAATGCTCAATGATTCGATTCAAATACACTCAAAGGATAATAAATTATAACGATAATTATAACAGATCCATAACCCACTGCTATTATCGGTGTAATTTGCCCAAGCTCTAATGAAACCTCGGTTGAGCTTATACACGGATCAATTCAATTTAATGACTTAGAGCCCTGTTAAGTCAATTATTGAGCAAGGGAAAATTAATATATTATAGAGCCGAAGTAAATGTATGAGTATTGCGGCGTGACTTATGGTGATTTAGATTTAATAGGGCTGATATCAATCATAATAATATATATAATTATGTTTTGTGTTTGTGTCTTGATGTAAAATTGTTAATCGTACTTACTATGTTTACTGCCTCGTTAGCACCGTGTCGTAAGATTGCACTTGGCTATTGTTGTTGTATCTTTCACAGTTGTTATATTAGTCAACTGTAGATAGCTATAAGCTCTCGATATTAAGAACATCACTACCGAAATGTGGGACACACTTCTGGGATAGGCAAAAGTGTATCCTGTGTATTTCTAGAATATATAAGCGAGTATCCATGGTAAGTTAAACTGGTGCGCAGACTTACGTACAATCAACAATCTTGTGGTCTATTCCTGAGAACGGCGAACGATTATAAAATATACATACAATGGCTAATGCATCTTATTTATAAGTAACAACTGAGAACATGCGCCATAAAATTTTAATCTATTAACCCAAGTAATAAATATTAATATCGTGTTATTTATTTAAAAAGAAATGTAATTAGACATCAAAATAACATAATGGCAAAGTGTGAGCGCAGACAGTTTCATTATGAAAAAACGAAGTATTCAATCAAAAAATGTAGTTCAAAGAAGAAATGCCGAGTATATTTATAAATCTCAGTCAGAGCATTTTGCCGAAATGCATCATAAACAAATTGATTGCATAAAAACGCCTTTGTTCTCAGAAGACAGAGATTTCATACAATAATAAGCCACCGTTTGCAATAAAATTTTGATGGAATAGCTGATGGAGTATATGGGAGAACATAAAATAATACCAGAAAATTCCGTCGTCTATGGCTTATTGACACATGTTATTTTCCCTGATGCGCTCATAAAACCTACCAATCTTATCTCGTTTGTTGATGTTCGGATAAAATATGCTTTTAGAAGCATTTCCTGTAAGTTGCAAACAAAGAGCTTTACAGATACTACTTTATTGTGACGAATGATTCACGAGATTACAAAGTTTACGACTAAACAAAGTAACAGCAAAAGCCGAGAATAATGATGTTACCTCTTGCACACACGCGTCACGACTTGTGGGGATATACAGAAGGGTAAGCAGGGGTGTATTTTTATTTTAAGAACTAAGTTTAGGAATATAATATAATAATTGTTAACAACCACAATGAACAAAGACCCATATCAAGCATGGTTCCATATTATGTGTTACTATTGAGCATTTTCTTAACAGAAACAAAATATCGGGGTATAATACGATATAACCCAGAAAATAAGCGTAAACAATAATGATATACTTTCTACATAAAACAGAGTTACAATTTACATTGAAGGCCTAACTTCTGAATATTAATCCGTAAAAACCAAGCGGTGAGCCCGCAAAAAGATTCATGGTACTATGGACAATCACAACACTGTCGTTTGGTGCAAACGCTATAAAAAGCTATCGCTGCTTTGCCAGCGCAAGGGATATATGTACATTGTACATACATACATAGATCATAGGTACGTCTGCTCTCAGAATAACGCCTCCTTAAAGCCTCCTATAGCCTTTACTTGCCGTAAGAACGCAACACTATAATATATGAATGCGATCTTCTGTAGGGTTCAGTTACTTCCCCGGACCGATTATACCAAGCTTAGGCCAGAATGAGAAGTTACCCTGACGGAGTATTCCATTACCTTATCCCGCTAGAGAATACAATAGAGAATACTCGCTTCTAAATTTAAATTATATATAGTGTTCAATATGTATAAGGAAATTTAACAATAAAACGAGGTCTTAAATTTGGACATTGATGGATCCGACTGAGACGTTATCTGAACAATTTTTCACATTTTTGTGAACCCGCTAGAAGGATCGTTGAACGAGCGGAAACCAACTATTCAGGTAAGTACTATCTACCCGAATCTCGAGATTTTATGTCAGCAATATATTACTGTCGACGCTGACAGAACCACATTCCTGATAATACGGTGGGATTTCTTAAATATTAACTTAATTACAAGCGATATTGATCGGCATTCGTTTCATCATTCCATTATCTTGTACGCGAGTATATAGTACTATTGAAATATTCCGAACATTAACATAGAATTAACTAAAATGTGGCCTTTACGCTTTTGTATTTCATAACGTGTTGCCTCAATTACGTTTGGAAATTTTGTGACCGCATCGTCGAAATATAGGACAGTGCACTCGTTGTACGGCAATGTAATTGTCGCATATATAATGGGATGAAAACAGAGTAGAATGGCAAAATGGCAAAAACGGTGGAGGCTTATGTCCTGTAGTATGGTGATAAAAGCTGCAAATGAAGGGACATAGGAAAATATGTAACGCATTTTTTTTACTTACATGTTTGGTCTTATATCTTATATCGTGATTTTCGCTCTTATATTTTGCCGAGGAGTATAGTACTTCTACCATTAGTCAAACACTTCTTGTATTCTAATGGCAGAAGTTTAATACATAGCTACAGGTTTTATGATAGGTGACGAGCCTCAGTATTTGGACAAAAATACGACATAATTATAAATTTGTTTTTCTTTACAGTAAACATAATCGTTAAAATTACATTCAGAAAATCAATTCGAGACAAAATGGATACAGCATTAATTTTAACAACATGCGGCTAGATACATTGAGTGTCATCATAAAACGCTCCGTAATGATTTAAAATTCCCAAAATAAAGCGATTAACAGCAAAAGTATCATAGCGGCTTACTTTTGACGACAAAAGTTTAAAGTCAATCATAGCACTGCAAACAAAATTATACATTCTCTCTCTCTCTCTCTCTCTCTCTCTTTTGAGTCAGTATCCAATTCTGAGTCTTGTAATCATAATAATTGACGACCGGATTATAGGCCTTCATCGACTTCTGTCTGTGGTGTGGTCATTTGCTAAAAGAGATAGCATCTTTCATCTAAGCTGCAATTCTGTAGACTCAATATCGCACTCATTTCCAAATTAGCAGGAATATTCTGGTCTCTCTACTCTGGACTATTCGGTTTTCTATAAATGTGGTATAAACTTTTCTGTAGCTACGTTTTTTCGAATTATAAGCCACTAGAAATAATTACGATTGAATTAAGATACATACCTACATACATACGCCTGTTTCCCAGAGGGATAGGCAGAGACTACAGATTTCCATTTGCTACGATCCTGTCACACTTCTCTGGCTTCATTAACTATTCACTTCATATTATATTATGTACATCTTCGATAACTATCCATATTTCAAGATTATTGAACCACTAGTCTGTTTTGTGTACTACGACTTTACTCATCAATTCTGAGAAGAAGCCGCTTTAATATTTCTCAATAAATGCTCATACGAACACTTCAATTAAATTCAACCATATAATTTTGAAACAGACCCAAATAACAGTCTTCATATGGATGAAATAAACAGCGATTAAATTAACAATAACCTGCACACCGACCGACAATTTACTACTGACAAATATTTATTTGTAACAGCGTAAAGGTGTCCGCGAATTGAGAAGAGCAAACAAAACTGAACGAACCACGTCTGTCGTAATAAAACGAAAGCAATAAATTATGGTTCTTCTCAGACTTCATAACTTCACTTAATTGAAGTACAAACATTTGTAAATTGGAGACTAAATAAATAAATCAATACAAAATAATTTAATAACTATCATTATTCTTTTTGATTCAGCCCTAGATAGGTATATTTTAACATGCTTCTAACTGACCTAAAGGTAAAACGAAACTGATAAATATTATTGATTTTGCCATTGCATTTATTTTATTATGTGGTATACCTATTTTAACACACAGCGAACATACGATCAAGTTTTATGATTCATATGAAATATGAATATAAAACTCAAATTCACATCTGTAAATCCTCGAACACTTAAGTTAGCTGCTCATTGGCTACTATAGTGCTAGCTATTCGTGGTTTAACAGGATATACTGCACCGAGGTTCTTAATAAATTTTATTATCGAGTATTTTTTAACATTGCTTTGACAAAAAGAAAATATATTATTACGTATTTTATATCGTATCGTTGTCAAACAGTGGCAAGCAACCGATAAAATACCTCGTATAAAGTATAGTCAGCCTAGGACATAAGTGCATCAACCTCAGATTTCGTCGCTTATGTATAATACGACGACCACTTATTGTCAGCAGGACACTGTGCCATATTTTATGTTATACAGACTGATACTTACAGCATTCTCCTAAAAGAAGAATATCAATCAGTTAATAAAATTAAATATTTGTTTCATGTGACTCTGGTAGTGGGCGCTACTTTCTCAATTCTCCAATCGGAGAGTCAAATAGATATCAATAATTTTATCAATATTTTACACTAATCTTCTTTAAGATCAGCAATTTATTACTTATACGAGCCGCTTTCACTATTTTTTTTACTAAAAGTTAATGTGCCAGGTGTGACTCTCACATATCTTTAATAATATCGCTGCTCATAATTGATTGCAATTTAAATCAGGCTTTGTTGTTCAGCAGTAGCCAGCACCAACAATTTATAACTTTCAAGTATTCTATTTTTAAAGTTATCCATAAAAGAGACGTAAAAAATGCACACCAAAAATAAACGAAACCACGCTATTTATTCCCTGCGTTTCGTATAAACGCAATACCAATTGCGAAGATACATCGTTTAATTTTTCATTGCTAAAGTTAAATCGTTCGGCGAACAGTTATTTATTGTTGCCCAGTAAGGGTTGCAGAACGCTCATTAGTGAGACAATTTTTTATTATCGCTTTCCATTGCTTCTGTGGTGTTTTGAATGTTAAAAACGAATAAATATCGTTAACACCTTTACCTAGCGGGCTTTAGTTTTTTTTGCGTTTAATGTATAATTAATGGAGTAGACAAGTGTTGCGCTTTTTCTTTTCATTTTGTTATCTCATTGTAGGAACTGGTAAATGAACAATTCTCAGTTTGCTAGCGAGTAGATGTACAAGGTATAATTTGTTAGCGCAGAATAATAATGCGCAATTCAACTTTGGATTATATTGCGTTTAACATTGAAGTTGTTATCAGTGTTTCAAATCCAATACCTTCGGTGGAAGGAGTTTATGTCAGCATTTTATGAGAAAAGATTATATCATGCATTTTATTTCCTCCTTTTGGCATTTTCATCGTCGATCCTAACAGTTCTCAAAGAATTTCGCACGCGAATTGTTTTACTATTTCCTTTATGCCACAAAAGGAATGCGATTATGCGATACAGTTTCAAAATTCAAAAGGCTTTAAGCTCCGATGCTGTAAATTTCTCTTTCCATTTAAAAGCTTTACTTATAGATGCCGTTTATCCACAAATAATATTACCGTCCATGTGTTTGCCCTTGGCTAAATGATATCTCGTTTACGGCACCACGATTGCGAATCTTGAATCCTTTCAGGCGCACTCAGGTGCCTTTGATAGAGAGCGAGTGAAGTTAGGAATTAAACACACAGTATGGTACGTGTTGAAATAAAATGGGAGTGCCGCAGGGCACCTCAAACTAGCGTGCGTTCCACACCACTCATTACCATTTTATCCGCTGGAAGTCGAAACACTGTTATTATAAACAGAC
Organism: Catocala sponsa; assembly: GCA_963564715.1. Lineage (NCBI taxonomy): Eukaryota > Metazoa > Arthropoda > Insecta > Lepidoptera > Erebidae > Catocala > Catocala sponsa. The sequence continues at coordinate 11,540,240 of OY751338.1, forward strand.
AAGAGCAAGCAATGATCGCGTCTACTTCGAGATGTGATTATCATGTTTTTTGTTCAGTTAAAACTGGTGTTGAACCAAGCGAAGTTTTGTTTACAAGGTGTAATTTGTGTTGACGAGATCAAATATTTTTCTTTGATGTATGAGTATAATGAAAACTCATTTTAAAAGAATTTAAATGGTTACTGTGGCCCTATTTATTTTGTCTTGTAAGATAATCAGACTAAAATAGAATGCAGACTTGTATGTTTATGTAAAGGTGCATAAAAATATATCAAAATCCTGACTAAATCTTTCACCTATCATTATTAGTTTCCATAGAATAGCTACTGGTTAGCACCGAAACCTGAGAAAGTTGGCTGGATTAATAAGCCGGATGCGGAAGGAGAAAACTTGACATTGTGACGTTAAAATGGGAATGGCGTATATTAACCAGTGGACTGTGATAGCCTATTTGACTTATTGATTTATAGAAAACAACCTGCTTACATTTTGTAAAACACGGGCCGATCTTCCTTATGCCAAAAGGTTGTAACTCGTGGCGTTGACAGTAACAGCATGCGACTTCACTCACTTTCAAAAAGAGGCCTGTGGCATATGACAAGGGCTACTTTTAAGCTTTATCAAAAATGGGTTAGAGTCTTCAGATCGATTTGTATATTAGTAGGAACTGATTATGTGCCCAATCCCACATTTGGAAATGGTATTCAAATAAAGTTACTTTAAGCAAAACATAATCATATACAATAAATCAAAACGAATTAAAAAAGTGGATGAGTGCAGTTATTTGAAGTTTCATCTATTTAGCTAGTAAAAACCCGTGGTAAAATGGCGAAATCAAAAATGTAATTCTCATGTCTGGAAAAAGCAGCAGCATAATTATTATAACGCCCTGTATCGCATAAAATAAAGGGTTAATGCAGAACATCAACGCGAAATGTAGATATAATAATACCCTTATTCAACCTTCTCTGTTTAAGTTTTATGTCTTGTCATGATTTTGACCAAACAAATCTGTAAATGTTTATAAAATACCCTGTCAAAACGCTACAACATTTTAACCAATATAGGAATCTAATCCAGGATATCGCAACAAATGATTGAACTCGCTACCTCAACCAAAGAATTCTTTAACAGCATAAACAACAGCTGAATAGTATTTTGAAATCCAACTTGAACATTACACTGCAAACTTTTTGCACAAATAAAATTTTACCCATTTCATCGGCAAAATACACTCACCGCGTATTAAAACTACTTCGTTGGTATTTGTAAAACTAACTATATATTTGGGAGAACTGTCAGGAAAGCCCGTATTCGCATAACGAAAGCAGGCCAGTAGTTCATTAAAAAGATATATGCGGTCATTACGACGACGTTCCAACTACGTATCACGGTAATACCCGTCCGTGGTAACTTATCGGATTATTATATATCAACGCAAATACTGCTCTTAAATGGTATAGAATAAAATTTATTGTACTTCCTGGCGGTTTTAGAAGTATATTTTCAAAAAATTCATTGAAATTTCCTAAACATACTATAATAGTTGCTACGCCAAATAATAATTATGAACGAGCATGTAATAGCTCTCTTGGGGGTAGTCATGAAGATTATTCCGTTTGGGCTATGATGTATCGGACAGTATGGATATCCTACTAACGTCATCGCTTTAATAGTTAAATATGCATAAGCTGTACATAGCTTTGGGTGTTCCTGTTGAGAGTTACTGTTCTCCGTTCCTTTAAGGTAGTCAGCGTCTTGTCGTAGTCAGCAATATTTGGCAGTGTTTAATTTTTTAAAGAGACTATTTCATCGCTAGTAATAATTCCTGTGTCACGGTGGACTTTACAAACATTTAAACAACGAGCACAAAGAAGACCCAGATTCGGAACAAATTGGAATTGCAGAAATATTTGTCGTACGGGGTAAAAAATTGTGTGGTCATCTATTTGGTGAACACCCACAACACCACTCAGCGCAATGACAGTGGCGACGTGACCACTTAAACCACTGTGCCATTTGTGCAGAGATTATTTTTATTAAAACGACAAAGTATGTCAATCTACTTATTTTTGTATATAATTTATGCAATAATAATAAAATGTGAATGGAAGAAGCAGTTTAGTAAAGATTATAAAACCACAAAATATGTTTGGCAGCATATTAAAGTTCTGTGCTTTTATAATCTTTTTTTTATATTTTGTTTTTGTTTTGTTTTACGTAACTAGCTGATGCAATCCACTGCAGCTGCTTTAGCGGGACGCAGCTAAAGAGACTTTATTCGTCCAAAAACGGTGACTCATAGTTGTCTTTACGATGTTGAACCTCCATTTTCGTAAGTACTAGCGCAACTGTAGATTGTTAGCGTACGGGTTGCCAGAAAACAGCTAGAAACATAAAGGTTATATTTAATCTTCTCTTCTATAATTCGAAGGGCACAGAAAGCTGCTATCGAACAAATGTTTTATTGACACATGGGATAATACATGTACTATCAGTAACTTTAAATCTGAGCTTTAGGTTTTAAGCTAACCTACAAGGAATCATGAAGCACTGCAAATCAGTAGTACCTACTACAGAGTTTGTTGATAATGAGCCCAGGCGGGAATAAACTCACCACTTTACCGAGATATGTTCGCATTTCCTTGATACTGGCGTATTACTCGATACATGTGACCTAATAAGGGATCGCAATTTGACAGTATTTTTTTATAACTGGTATCTTTCTGCAGTCCTTCGCAATTAAACTTTAACAAAGCCAACTAAATACTTCTTCATGCTCGATATGCTTAAAAATATGTACCAAGTTTCCTATGTATGTAGGTAGTTCTCAACAGATTGCATACGGAATATTGGAGTCGCGAATAGACATCATTGTGAGACAAGCGCCGTCACTATTGGATGGATGAAGTCACATGAATAGTCGACACCAATGGTGACTGAGAGCTATTCCCGACATGCGTACATTCCGTCGTGCTAAGCAGGCTAGACAAAGGCCTCTTGTAAGCTCATGCTAAGTGTGATGGAAATTCCCCTGTTCAATCGTTTGATGAAATTGAGGAATGTGGACTAAATTTAATTGTCTATTCACGATTGCCGTGGAATAAAATAAACTACCTAACTATGGGGAGTGCTCCGAGGAATTGTTCGGACTGATCCCTGCCGCCTATTTTCGCCATCGTCCTACGCGACAGAATTTCCGTCCCCATCATTTAGATAGTTGGCAGTCCACAACTGTGCGTTTTTCCAGAAATTGTCTGCCTCGCACGACTAAACTGTGGAATGAACTGTTGCCTGCGGTATTTCCGGACCAATACGACCTACACACCTTCAAGAAAAGAGCGTACTCCTTTTTAAAAGGCCGGCAACGCATTTGTAACTCCTCTGATGTTGCGGGTGTCCATGGGCGACGGTAGTCGCTTACCATCAGGCGATCCGTTTGCTCATTTGCATCCTATCTCATAATAAAAAATTAAAAAAACAATCGTCAACGTGAACTGAACTTTAATCATGTTTAGGAACTTCACTTTAACATGACGTTGTGCTAAAGTTAAGTTGAAACTACTAGTGGCTGATCCATTAATAGTTGTTGTTCAGCGTATTTCTATACGTGGAGTGAGAAAATAAGTGAGTAGAGGTTATAGGTATGTGTATCATTTCTTAACCATGCTCTATCACGTGCATATTATTATCTCGGAATATAATTATTTACTAAAGAGGCAACGGAAATATGTAGTATAAACTAGTCATATAACTTTCAAAATATACATATTTCGCATTGATGACAAGAACTAGGCTGCAGGCATAATCTACCTGTCTCATACCGAGACCTTTTGGCCATGGGAGATCCGCGCCCAATTGTAAGATAGATTATTATAAAACAAGGATTAAATTATTTTATTATTACTTACTTGATTCATTATTATATTCATCATATTAAGTCAAACATTTGTGTGCATGAACATGGATGTTTGTCTTGGTCTGGGTGTTTCTATGTATAATATGTATGTATTTACAAAAGAAAAAGTATATATGTATGTTTATCCATTGTCTAGTACCCATAGTACAAGCTCTGCTTAGTTTGGGCTAGATGGTGTTGTGTGTATGTGGTAGAATATTATACCGCCACGTGCAAAAGTATTAGGCACCCTATAGTAATGTCAGTTTTAGGGTGATTGAGCATAGGGAATGTAAAGAAAACAAAACATATGATTACTAAGATTTATTTTAATAAAATAATTAATATTTTGTCGGTCCACCTTGGATTTAATGACAGCAGCCACTCTTTTTGGCATTGACTCTACCAGCTTAAAACATTCCTCTTGGGATATCTTTTGCCACTCATGCTTTAACGCGGCGAGTAGTGTTTGCTTGTTGCTTATCGAGTGTCTACGGATATTTTTCTTCAAAATAGACCAAATATGTTCAATAGGATTGAGGTCCGGTGATTGTGGCGGCCAGTCCAAAAGATCTATTCCATTTTGAGCCATCCATGCCATAGTGTGTGCTGACTTTTGGCAAGTGGCGTTGTCCTGCTGGAATTTTACGCCGTCGGTGTTTGTATCACCAAAAATCTGTGTAACAGACGGTGCTAGAGCTGTTTCCAGAACTTCTGTGTATTTGGTGCTATTCATTCGCCCTTCACACAACATCATTTCGCCCACTCCATCGGCAGCCATGCAACCCCAGATCATTATTGAGCCTCCACCGTGTTTAACAGTGGGCACTACACAATCTGGGTTGTACTCTTCGCCCACCCTTCGCCTGACGTAAGTAACACCGGGTGTTCCAAACACCTATGGAACAAGCAAAAAAATAACTTAATTCAAGATTGCATATTTCCCTCGCAGGACGTGATTTCAAAGACGGCTATGTGTTTTGGTATAATACATAAATTAAATAACAATACCTCAAAGTTAGAATCGTCTGACCACAGTACGTTGGACCAATCCTCCACTGTCCAATCTCTATGTCTGAGGGCCCACTGCAACCGATTTTTCTTGTTGTGCTCCGATAGCCACGGCTTCTTTCTTGCCTTGCAACCTTTTAACCCAGCTGCAATAAGCCTTCTTCTCACAGTACACGCGCTCACTGATCTGCTTTTTCCTTCAGATAAAGCTGCAGCGAGCTCCAAAGCAGTTTTTTTACGGTCCTGTAGAGACTGCCTAATTAACAATCGGTCTTCACGATCTGTAGTTATTTTTCTTCTGCCTGTTCTTGGCCTATTCTCATGAGTACCGATCTCTTTGAAGCGATTTAGTGCATATTGCACTGCACAACGCGAGCACTTCACTTCTCGGGCTATTTTCACTTGAGACATGCCTTGTTCATGTAAAATTTTAATTTTTAGGCGCTGCTCTGCACTAAGTTCTGCTTTTTTAGGCATTATTAACTCGATGAATATTAGTCTTCAGGAATATGGTAGCAACAATTGCGTACGATATGTGTCTGTTCACTGCAAGCACTGATAACACACTAAAAGAGTAAACTTTAAAATTGCTAATTTGTAAAAACATTGTTTTAAACTGCACCTGGGTGTCATAAATATTTGTTATTGTTTTATTTTTGTTTAAAAATGCCGCCGATGCAATAGTAAGACCATAAAACCCTTATCCGAGCGCTCATTGTTGAGATAGAGACAAACAATAGGGGTGCCTAATACTTTTGCACGTGGCTGTATTATATTATATTATTACAAAGAGCATAATTATATCGATATCTCTTTATTTTCATGTAAAGTTTCAATAACTACATATGAATTGTTTACTTCGCTATCTGAAAACTGTTGAGTTCTCTTTAAGGTCAGAGTAAATTCAACTGTACCTATATTTTGGCATAAAGCCAAAGTCCTTTAGATCTAGGCAACGATTTAGGTAATGGAAGGTACGTTTTTGATATCAGCAACTTTACAATATGAACCGGATAGTATAAAATAGATAGTCCTTTATTTTGTTAAAGATTTACAGAATAAACAGCAATGGTTTATACACTTGTAATAATTATTATTCGGTTGCATGATTCCAGCAACTGGATGGGAAAATATACTCGAACAGGGCTTAATTAAGCTTCGTGTTGCGGATAGAGTACACCCATACTCAAAACAATTATTTGTAGACCACATAAATAATTGTACCACGCGGGATTCGAACTCGCAACACTCGGAGCGGTGGCAGCAAGCATTATAATTGATTTTTGACTTATTAAATCTGATCCTAATTTTGTATCTACTTACTTTATTTGCTATGTAATTTTACGTTATGGAAGAGCGGAGCCTCCTAACACAGGCATTAAATGCTTAAAAGGAGACTCCACAAACTAACTTAAGCATATGTATGGTTAAAACGAAATAAAATATTTGAATTTGTATTTGAATATTCAAATGCGGTACTATCATTCTCTTTTAGCTGACTAAGTAACTACAAGTTAATACATACCCGTATGACGACAGCTTCATTGTAATAAAATAATAATTTAAAAATGAAGTCACTTCTTATAAAGTTTTCGAGAGAAGAAAATGGTTATGCAATTTTTTGCTCGACTTACTTGCAAACAAAAAATATCTGAAGCAGCTTTCTTTTTATAATAAAATATTTAAAAACAACGTTGTACAGACTTCAGCGTCTAGCGAGTATTCCTTGTGGGCGCCGAGTGAAAGAAAGAAAACTGCCAGCCACTTGACTTTATATACAGTCGAGATGATACGTTATTTTAAAAGAGCTTTTGAGATTCACCCGCATTTTATTTTAAATGTATGTAAAAATTATGAAACTAAAATAATGTTGTAAGTTCGTATAAGCTGTGTTTTAAACTAGCGTATGCAAACTTACATTATTATTTGTTTCATGTGTTCAATGTTAAGAAATAAGTAGGTATGTTATTTTAAGTTTTTACTCCTCGCAATAGATTCTTGAACTGTTAGTGGATACTTTATACTTACTATATACTTATACCTAAGCGTCCCCGAACAGGTACTCAGATAATTATTATTTGAAATCCACTTGAAACTGCTGAGAATAGTCGAAAGTTTAGTCTAACTTGTTTCATTAAAAACGACTATGGAACTTCCAAGAAAAGGCAAGTTACAGTTTAGTATGTAATTAATTCTGTAAAACAAATTACCGATGAAACTAGTGATTCTCCTCAATTATCCTACAAGAGGAGAGGGTTATTGGTGTCTGTCCGGCAAAGACGCTTATACCGTAAATGTAAAATGTAAATGTAATTGGACTCCCTTTTCCGCATTTGAACTCTAAGTTGGTCCATTATGCGTGAGAGTCGGCCAGTTATGGAGATAGCCAGCCCAACTACGCCCAGAAGCACAGAAGTTTCCTGGGGTCTTCGCAGGCTTCGCGGAGTGACGTTGTGCTGTTACTCCCACCCATTCCAGGACTACATGGGCAGCAGATTCTTCTTCCTCCAATTCAGATTCTGACATCCCCTACAGAGTGGGCTGTCCGTTGCTCCGATGTTGTACAGATATTTGTTCTGGGGACAGTGTCCTGTTAGGATCTCCACGATGGTCCGAAGGTCCAATCTTTGTAGGTTGAGCAGGCGGTGTGTCAGACGTGGTGAGATGGCCGGTAGAGCTGCTCTCGACTGTCTGCAGGCCGTAGTCCATGTCCAGCGTTTATTATGTTGGCTCTGAGTGCGAAGCCGCATTCATGTTCTTAGTTGTGAGTGAGCGACACATGCTCTGAATATATTATCAAGGTGGTCTGCTAGGACATCGCCGCTCCATCTTAGTAGGCCGGAGAAGATTCCGTCTAGCCTTTTGATGGGAAGGAAGCTGTTACGCTTATACCGTGCTGCAACTTAAAAATTGTCGCGTGGAGAATGGAACGCACAACAGTGCTTTGGCATTGGTTAGGTGACTACTTAAACAAATACGTCATTGGTGGTACACATAATTATGATATGATGAGAAAATGTTATTCCGTTTTAAAATAAACAGTCTTTGTATTTGTTTTGTATTAATTTTCTCGCTTTAGAGTAGTGTGGCATCTTTCATTTTATTGCCAGCATCATATTAAAACGTCATATTTATTGTATCATATTAAAACGTTATATATATATTTATTGTTAGGAGACAAGTTATGAACACTTTTAAGCCGGTATAAAAGGAGCGCGCGCACTGTCATAAGGCTCATTCGTCGGGTGTCGTTCGGAGAGGCAACATCGCTCAAGGACAGTGAATCGTATTTCTTTTGGTACATTTGTGATTAATTGTTATATTTGTGAAATTATTGTCGGTGAGTGCTGAGCAGTTTATTGATGTTTAGTTTCGTTCCTTGTATAAAAAAAAGTTTGTAATAAATTGAAAGTGCTTGGTTAAAATAAATAAGTGTGTGAGTCACCTCGGGTGACGTGTAATATTTTTTTTAATCATCTCTGCTTTTGATTTCTATATATATATATATATATATATATACCGAATTGAATTTCAAACTAAATACTACCACCATGTGTTGATTTTGTACGCTCAGATAGTATGTAGCATATAGTTTTGAACATGTATAAGTGTAACAAATGTTGGTAAACCAATAAATAAATGTTCCAGACCCCTTTATATTCTATAGTCACAATTTAAATATATCAAACGAATTAACTGCTCGGTCATCGAGTTCAACACAAGTTTTCAAATCAACTATTTGGATGTATTCGCGATGCAACCGATTGTAAAATCGAACTGCGATACATATATCCGGATCAGCGGTTCAGAGTTTTAGTACGGACATGCCCACAAATGTTTCCACCAGATGAAAGTCCTTCAAAGGGGGTGCATCCACAACCGTGAAATTCAATTAGATTATGGGTACCTACGGTCTCTAGGGCTTACTCATCTGATCTCGACTACTTTCTTCAAAGTATTCCCAAGTTGCTGTCTGCTTTTTACGTCGAATAAAATAAATATGATGGTTTCATCAGTCGGAATGTCTGACTTGTATAAATTTATGCCTTGCGAGGTTTTATTTCTTGTTTGCTATAAAATGTATTGAGATTTAAGAATTTTTGAGATTTAAGAATTTTATTGAAATAAATACATATTGTTACAATTATTTTAAACCCACCAAACTGCATAACAGTTTGTCGGCGGGATTAGCGCTTGTTATGGCAGCTTCGATAGCGCAGCGGTAGTTAATGCTATCGCTATAAGACGGAGGCCTCGGGTTTGATTCCCGGGTCGCGCAATGTATTATTGAGTTTTACTTTCAACATTTTTTTTGTGGAAGGACGGAGACTTTTTGTTGCCAGGTAAATGCAATAATAATAACGTTTATTGGCATTAAAAAGGTTCAGTCGTTTGAACACCTAAATACAATGGTTTTACTTCATATTAGGTAAATCCTAAAACCATAGCTAGCAAATATTGGGAGTATAATACAACCCTGCCTATATCTCGGGGTTATATGCGAGAGGATTGTATGTTTGATATTTAATTGGAATACACATAAATAATAATACATTTTGGTGCTTAAGTAAATTGAGCATAATATTTAAAACTTGACGAAAAAATTCAATTGTGTTAGTTATGTTATTTAGTCCTTGGCCAAAATTTACATAAACTACAAACTGAGTTACAATATGGTGAAGCCAAAGTTCAGTCAAAAGCCTTATTTTTTTGTAAAATCATTAAAAAATATAATTAAAAATAAAATTATTACAAATATAAATGTAAGCGCATCACAAATGTCACTTAAACAAAATCGTAAAGAGAGATAACACTATCGAAATTGCACAAATCAAAATCACACAATGACCACCAATAGTTATACAGTGGTACCTTCATACAGCCTCGCCAAATATAACCATCTGCTCTGAGTGCTTTTACGCCGCAAATTTCATTTTGTCCACACTGTGTCACAGGGATATTGCCACTAAAACATTATATTTGATTTAGCAAATATGTAAATATAATCCTTACACCTACAAATTATCTAAACTGCACCGGTAGTGTAGCGATAAATGTATGCGATTTCTGTGCATCAGCAATCGCATTCATTCATTGAGTAAACGGTTTCAATTTCTGCGTCCGTCAAATGGTTCTTAGGCTTTCACTATCAAGCAAATCTCATTAGTCAAGGAGTCTGGAGCCTGGTAGACTGTGTGTTTGTCACTTAGGATTAAAATTGTAGCTGGCGAAATGTGGGTGCAATTGACTTCCGTCTACCCCTTCGATAACCCCTTCGATAACATAGACTTAGGTCTATAAATTATCTAAAATAAACATCGGGTACCGCTTTGAATAAGCTCAATAAGTTCAATGAGTAAAATTTTAAATAATACTTACATGTGCCCTTCTAAACAATTTGCACTATCAAGTACATCTCCTTGCTGTTGAGTTGTGTTAACTTCGCATTTCAAGCAAGACATGTCCTTAAATATAGAATTTCTAAAATGTCTTGTACGTGAGATCTCTATAACATTATCGACCCAATCTCTCTTATTACTGAACATATACGGCATTTCAGAAATAGAAATATAGTTGCATAAATTGCAAGAACATGCGTAGGTGGTGAGATTATGATTGGAGTTGAAGCATCCACGATCAATTATGCCAAAAGGCGTATGCATTGAATAACACATATCATCTTCACGTTCGCATAACACCGACTGTATTCTGAAAGTTCAACAAATATAAAGTAAAAATCTTTCATATTTTTCTAAAAATAACTGTGATAACTACATAATTATATAAGCTTCGGGGCAAGGGCGTCGCCAGCTGATGGCCCAAGTTGATATGGAGAATGAGAAAAGTATGAATTGTAGGTAAAGTCGAGATCACATGAAGCTTTTCACTTGTAGTACGAGCCTTACATCTACAGCGATTGTAATAATAACGGTACAGAGTCCAACGTGTAAAGCTTCACGAGTTCTTGACTGTACAATAAATAAAACTTATAAATAAGTTATTACATTTATTAGAAAATAGAATAAAACAGCTGCCCCTCCGTGCCCCCCTTGGCGGCGCCCTTGCTTCGGGGTAAACATTAAAATAATAATAATAATAATAATAATAATATTCTATCACATACACACAACACCATCTAGCCAAACTAAGCAGAGCTTGTACTATGGGTACTAGACAATGGATAAACATACATATATACTTTTTTTTTGTAAATACATACATATTATACATAGAAACACCCAGACCAAGACAAACATTCATGTTCATGCACACAAATGTTTGACTTGTGCGGGAATCGAACCCGCGACCTCAGGCGTGGCAGTCGGTTACACTAACCACTACGCCATCGAGGCCGACAAATAATGATAATCATTCGGCTACCATTGTCTATATTCGTCTGCAATATTAGGGGTAGCACTCGCGTGTTGCACAACCCTAAACACGGAATTAAATAAGGGATATAAGGAAAGAAATAGAAGGGAATATTCAGTAAATTTCCGGAATTCTTACTGAGCTACGCTAGTTTTCTTGCCAATTTTTGTGAACTCTCAAGTGGCACTTCCTCGGGCGAGCGGATTTTTTCATTATCGTCACCACATAATAATTGGCAACAGCGATTTCTATCACTCATTACTAATTATATAAATTTATACATAGTACTCACAATTTATTTTTAGGGTCATTACAATCTTCTGACCAGACATTATTACACATAATACATGATCTCCTAGGATCCTGTTCGACTTCTATTTCTGAAGAATTAGCGAAATTAGAGTCACCTGGTAACGATCGGCCCAGTAAATTAAACTCTCTTTCTTTTTTGTCTTGTTTACTAGGATATTCTGTGCCTTCTATGAGAGATTTTATCTTTGTAGAGTTTTTTGTATTTATCTCGTAGAGCTCAGTATACGCTTGTGTGTCAGCTATCAAAGTAGTAGTAACAGTTAAGTTTTCATATAGCATGACATCAGTATGAGTTGGAAATATTAAAAGAGTTTCAGTGATATTAACGGTTTGTCTAAATATCTCTGGAGACGATATATATGTAAATGTAGGTTTTACTGGTGTAGTTGCTATTTCGTTAACTGTTGCCGGATTATTTATTTGCAATAGTTCTGGCTGTGGAAGCTCTGGCTCTGTAATATCTGGCTTTGTAGTCTCTGGTTTTTCAAGGACATCATTATCATCATCAACGAAAATTTCTTTCACATTATTTACAATGAATGACACAATATTACTATGAGGGTCATCTACATCGAATGTTTCTGACAAATTTTTGTCCTCAATTTCTTCTACTTGTCGACGAAAGTATGGTATAATTTTCTTATTCTTTGAATTTTCCTTACTGTTAGATTCACATTTTACTTTTACCAAGAAAATACATAAAAGTAATTGTGTGATACTAATTTTATTCATTATTATCAAAAATGGTCGTCTTCTATTATTTATTTTCTATGTCAAATATAAACATGTCAATAATCATAGAAAATGTTCAAAATTTTTTCATCTGTTATATAGCTACCCTTAAATTATATACAAACTCATTATAACATTTAACAAATACTAGCACGATTAACGATAAATCGAGATCATGTACCGATGAATATGACATTTGGCTTGGTAATAGTTCAATTCTATTTAAATCTAGAGCTCTTTTTAAATAAAATGTCTTTCCTTTAACTGGGATTTCTTCTTGTTCAATCCTTAGTTTTGGATTAAACAATATTGCATTATTACAAACAGTTTTATTACAGAAATAATACATAGAATTAAAAACAACTCTATCTATACAGCCCCTGGATACAAAATCAGTTTCATCGTTGATATTTGTGTAGCAAATTTGATTAGGTTCACATACCATGTAATTTGAACTGTAAAAGATACAGATTATCATGAGGCCATTAATGTATTGTAACGTATTGTATGGTAATACTCACTTTTTGCCAGATCTACAATTATTGTCCAAGATAACATCCGATCCTTTAGTTTCACAAACTTTACAGGGTAGTTGCATACTATGCAACGGTTTTGAAAGTCGGACGTTGTCATAAGCCCAATCGCTGATTCGGGTATATTCGTAATGGATTGATTCACTGGCTGGTTTGTCATTACAGAGAGGACAATTGCATACAAATGTTCTATTTACCCTTCCAAAAAATATACAGCCCCTTTTTAAATATAGAGGATGAATTTCAGTGAAACAATATTCAGCTTCGGCACATCTCGTAGTTGGTATCCTAAAAAATAAAGGATTTTGTTTATTAAGACACAAAAAAGTAACGGAGCTAGTCTTTTTACTAAGCTTTAAAAAATTAACTTATTTGCTTACTTAACACCCTGGTAACATTTCTCATCGCGATTCGTCGACCCATTTGCATAGCACGCAAGACATTCTATTCCGTAAAAAGGCCCTGTAATATTTGCCACCGCCCTAGTTCTTCTTCGTGGACTCATTGTATGTGGTGGCTTACTTTTATGTTCTTCTTTTTCTGAATGTGTATATAATTTAAAATTTTTTACAAAAAGTTTTTTGAGTTCGTAATCATTAAATGTCTCATCGTCCACCGTAATAGCTGTTGTAATTACGGTCGTACCCAGACTTTCGTTAAAATTGTATTTGGGCCGCAGTTTTGTTGCAATTTCCTCTTGTTTTGTAACATAATCCCAGTCGCTTCTGATCCTCTGTACTAATGAAACTAATATAAGAAGACTGAAAAGATTTTGCATATTTACATTAGATATTTTTAGGTTATTCTCATGCCAATATCTTTTTCTTATTTGTCAGAGTTAGCCAAAGTAGTTTTTATAAAGTAAAACTCTTTGAAGTAAAAAAATGATATAATTATAGCATAGCGCATTGTACCTACTTCGAAAACACATATTTGTAATTTTTTTTTTACAGTATTACAAACTAGATTTTGTCCGCGATTTCACTCGCATCATCATCATTTCTCAGCCGGGAAACATCCACTGCTGGACATAGGCCTCCCCCAAGGTTTTCCACACAAACCGGTCTTGGGCTACCAGCATCCAACCGTTTTTTGCTACTCTTGCCCTTACTTCGCTCGCATAATTATATATAAATAAATAAATATGCGAAATTCCATGATCGAGTTGTTAAGGTCCAGCATTCACATGCGGGACAAACAAACTAACATAAAAGTTAGTTACTGAACATTTTGATTGTTACTCTATCACACATAAACTGTTGAACAGTGCACATAAGTAGATTAGTAATGCTATTCTCCTAAAAACGATTTCGTCTCAGTATGCAATGAACTTGACATCGCGACATCCTTAAAACGACCGAGAGGGCAGTGTTGATTCAAACTGTATTCACTAACGCATTTATGTTCGTCGACGAACTCAAGACGTTCATCACTGTTTATGAGACGAATTAGGGATTCAAGTTATTTCGAGTAATCTCGACTGAAATTACTAAAGGATTAAAACATGTTATTTTGAGCTCTGAATTTTGACAATGTATAGAAACAAATAATTTGCTTGCCCCTGAGTAGGTCTGACTTATGCCCGTTACTGTTAAGGGCACTGGTAAAACATTGCAGCTAAGTGAATACCACTGTGAAGTAATCTTTTCTTCTTTTGTCTTTTGTCTTGATCTTTTGTCGTTGCGATAGCGCTGTATGCAAGGTAGTCTATATGCACGTGTTAGAATAATATACAGGATACTTTTTATTTAAAGTATTGTAAAAATATGAGTATTAATTAAAATTGTATTGTTTTGTATTTTGGTGTACGTTCGTGTGGGATTCACTCGGGCTGAAACTAGTATTCGCAATCACATATTTATGTATGTTTAATCATATATTTATTATTAAAGTTTAATTTCAACTCAGAGAAGATCCTGAATACTATTTTTATATATGAACAATTCATTCACACTTCGACTGTTTCATTAGATCCATGATAAGTTTGTGCTTAAACTTATGACCGATTGTAAGAGCCAAGATTCAGTTCCTGCGATATTTTGTTGGTTCTCTAGGTTAGGAAATTTTTGGTAGCATCACGAAATCTGAAAATATGTACAATAGATATGGCTATCTATAATTTGAGGCTTGGAAATAAGTACCTGGCCATACGTGGATGTGATACATGTGTGCCTCTTTCTGAAGTACTTATATAAATGTCGAAATCTATCATTAATGGGTATTAATGGTAAATTCACAGACGTTTACAGTTAAAATTTTATTACTAACTAGCCTTATCTAAAGGAGACCGTCCATATTCGGCTTGAACGTGGACAATCGTCTTATAAACAAAGTAAAATATTAAAAGTTTTGATTTAATATATAATAAATATTGGTTACTATCCAGTCGTATGAAAATATTTTCATTTGGTTTACAACGTGTAACTGAAATAGAAAATTCAAATGGCTTATATATGTTGCCTAGTAAAAAAAACAGTGGAAATATCGGAACAAAGTGTTTAAAAAAATCACATTCAGAAATATGAAAACACGTTGATATTTTTTTCATTATTTACTATATTCATATTTTGAATTCGACGATAATAAGTAATGTAAAAATTATATGATATTTGATAAAATATTATATTATTATAAAAAAATTGTAAAGTGTATTGGGTAATTTATTTTCATATTCTAGCAACACTTATCTGTCAATTCTGTTTCCGTACTTCGCTTTGCGTTTGTTCGCTCGTTTAAATGGATATTTTGTAGACGTGATTTTGTGTTTGCTATTTTGTGTTTTATTATATTATTTAACGAACTTGATACTAAACTTCATAGAATAATGTTTTCTACTTAGGCTACAGAAAATTAATATTATTATTACAATATAAAATTGTTCACGGCCAGGCGAGGGTCCCATACAAGGTGGTCGGTCTCCTTTAATTAATTCTCGGTGGTAAAACTAAATATAGAAACACTTTAACGAAGCATTTCAAAAACTGCTTGAGGAAAATTACACAGTGTAAGTTCGAGCCTATAAAACAATAAACAGCCGAACGGACTATTAAGTAAATTGCTAAATTTCGCCAGCCTACAGCGCCGGCCGCACAATTTTACATTTCGCCACACTTCTTACCTTACATAATATGCAAAACAACTAAATTGGTCTCACCTTCAGATGCTTCTGTAAATTATATAATATATATTATCACTAGCTTACGTCTTCGGCTTCTTTTGCGAGGAGAGCACTATTCCAACTAATATTATAAATGCAAATGTGAGTTTGTTTGTTACACTTTCACACCTTTAGTACTCAACTGATTATTATGTAATTTTGCATACACAATGTCAGGGGTACAAAAAAGGATATGGAGTTTCCATTCAGACAAAAATACTGTTCCTAAACGAGCGAAGCAGCGGGCAAAAACTAGATATATGTAAATTTGCTTCTAAAACTCTATGAAACACTTGTTGAATACCTATTCACTTCTAAAGTATTTTAATATTGGTTTCAAGCTATTTTTTATAATAATTTTAGTATTTTACAATTTTGAATCTTATTTTATCTGCATAATATTAAAAAGTTGAAATACTGAAAATCGCTCAGAGTAGTTTTACGAATATTTGACTTAACCAGGTTTACTTTATACCTGTTTGCTTCACACACTCTTTGACTTTTCATGTGTACACTGGTACATATAAGCAAAGATTTCTTCGATTCGACGAATGTTTATGAGGAATGAGATGAGAGTGAACAATGCTTACATTGTACAAGGCTCTTGAGCCTGAGGAGATACCAATATCATAGCAAGTGAAAATCCTTACCCGGGAAACAAGCGTGAATGTATATGCGTATACGTCATATATTTAGGTCTGCAAAATCTCAAATGGACTTATAATTAGCGTTTTTACAATATTAGAGTGAATACATGACGCGTATACATACATATATGTTATAGTGAGCAAAGCTACGCGTGCGAGCGTTATATATATATATAACCTTATATTTATGTAACGCAGAGAACAATATATCTGTAAATTGAATTAAAAAATTAAATTAAACTACTTTATACGGATTTCATCGAGTTGTTTATTTTTTACTAAACAATATTATTACATAATTTCGAAACTTTAAACTGTAATTGGTAAACACTTTTACGAATAAAGTAGTTTAATTTCAAGGTATAACATTAGTCGTAAACGTAAGACAATATTGACTTATTGCGAAAATAAATAATAAACTGAAAATTATCGACACGATCTCTTATTATGATAATCACAAATCAGTTTTGCAATCATTTGTACCAACATTATTTTAAAAGATCACATTAGTTGATACCTAATTTGAATTCACTCTTTAGTTTTGTTGGCTTATCATATTATATTGTCAACAGAATGGTCGAATCAGGGCAGTCGACAAGTATTATTACTTGTAAGCTGTAGGTAACCTTCACGCGGGCATAAGGATGCAAATGTTCGTTACTACAATGTGCGGTCAAGCACGATGTGTAAGGACTAACCGGCGTTAAAGGAAACTTGATAACACCTCTATGTGTTATTGATGCGCTCCGGACGTACAGCAATGAAATATTGGATGTGGCTTCACTTTGTCTATAGGTAGTACTTCTAGTGCGGTGGTAACAAGCGTTACTGATTATAATTATACTAGATTATGCCCGCGGCTTCGCTCGCGTAAATGTAGGTTATGTCAATTGCCTACCCCTCGGAAACAGTACTTTTACTGTCCCTTTATGTGCCCCTGACAACGTGTATGGAAAATATTATAATAATAGATCGAGTAATTAAGGCGTGAAAGCGTAATAAACAAACTCACATTCGCTTTATAATGTTAGTTTTGATTACATCTTTTTCTAATAGTAAAGACATGTATATTACAAAATTGACTTAAGCTGTCCCTTTTTATTTATCCAACATGATTTTTTGTTGAAATATAATGGTTTAACATATTTTTAGTAGACGCTGAAGTGTACAGCACGTGCAATTTTTAAGACAAAAGTAAAGTGCGTGTGGTACTACTAGAAATAATGCCTGTATCGCGAGTACTTTACAAACATTCAAACAACACAAAGCACACCTAGATTCGATTTGCGGGTCATACAAATTTTCTTGTATGGGATTCGAACCCACAACACTCGGCGTAGTGGCAGTGGCGAGACGACCACTTAAGCCACAACGCAGTCAAGTTTATAAAGTATATTTAATAATTACAAAAGGTACTGTCGAATGTGTATTTTCTACGTGTTTATATTAAAGGATCAGGTCTTAATCTCAGTAAAGAAACAAGTATTGACAAGTTTTAAATGGATTTATTTTAAATTATAACCTCAATTATAATCAATAGTTCAACGTGGAACGACTGTCATTCTCTATATTTTAAAACAAAGATAACGCTTCACAGTGTTGCCATTTATATTTTAACAATCGGTAGAAATTGCACGTTCAGTACAATCGATTAGTAATCATTATTACTAATACTTATAATATCGATACAATAATATAGGTTAATGATAAATAGGATTAATTAATAAGTAAATGATTATACTGAGAGTGATTAGCCGTACAATATCTACACTATCGCTGGTACTCATAATAAATAGCAACGTTAAAGTAAAGAAGTAACATGGAATCAAATATATGTAATAGGGAGAAGTTAAACTATAGTACTCACAATAGACTTCAGGTGCACTTGAAGCGTCATGTTAGGACTAGAATAAACATTGGCGTATGCAGATTTGACGTTTAATGAAACAAATTATGTCATGTATATGGAGGCTTCACTACAACACTACATCCCTCGTGTTAAAGGCTAACGGCTACAATTCAGCAATCACGCCTCTCCTTCGAGAATATGGTCTTCTCACGTCCATGCGCGGCGGCCGCTCGGCACGACGCGATACTATAATTCAACCCAATAATGATTCATATAAATTTGCGAAACGACCGAGAGGTGCAAACTGTAAGAGTGAGCAATGCGGTGTATAATTTGCGCAAGTACACGCCCCGAGCGGATTACATAGTGCTGGAAACACGTATGTGATCTATATCGATAGATATTATTTGCACGGGTTTTACGACGTGTATGTATTTTTATATACTATGTGATTATGTTCCTGTTATTTAACGTTTATTTGAAACTATTTTCTCTGTCTAAAATACCACATAATTATGAATTTCCTATTAATTAATTACATTATAGCCATTGACCTCTTGATTCTAATTGCCACTATTAGAGTTTGAACATGACGCTTTATAATAAATTTGTGCTATAATAGCTTGTATAAACACGGTAATGCTAACATATTTCATATTTCCAATAGCTAATTATCGTTTAATTTGATATTTAATGTAAACTGAGCTCCACAATGCGTTTTAGCATCGATAAAATCGAATATCTATTGTTTGCAGCACTAGTAGAACGTGTCATTCGGTTTTTATCGTTATGATTAAGTTTTGCCTATTGAGGCGTCCACTTACATAGCCGGTAATTGCAAGACGTTGGCGTTAAAAAGAAAAATCGAGTTAATCGATACATTAAAGACATCGCTCAAGTGAATATTATAGTTATTTAAGACCACAACAACCTTGAAAAGTTAATGGTAACTTTGCATAAACATAATGTGAATATTACAACACCTGGTTTCTATCTTAACCTATGGACTAAGACTAAGTTGTTAATCTGCAAAGTTAAACAATTTAGACATTGCAGCCAGTTTTTCTGAATATTGATTACTACACTGGAATTTAAATATAATTACGTGATGGTTTAAAAAGTAGGTAGTTAGTTCATTGTTTACTTGTTAATAGGTGTTATGCAAAAAACTGTTTTAATTCGTTTGTACTATATACCTATAGGTATATCTAATCTAATTGGAACTCAATACAATAAAGGAGTCTGAATATCACCGATCAGGACGAATACCTGTCAGCGATTCGTTTAGAGTCGGTGCAACAGATAGAACAAAGCAGTGAAAATGCATTATTGCAGGCATTAGAATTGTAATGCGCCGAGTAAGTACAAAATCGTTTACAAATCGTATGCGTAGTACAACCACTTATTGTTAGCACGTATAATCTTTACTCATATATCAACTTATAAAGACCTAGCCATTTTCCGAGGTAATTTGGCTTGCGTATCTTGGTCATGTTTGTTTAAATATTTTGTTTACCCATAGTTTAAAATTCACTTCATTTTACCTTTAAATCCATTTCAAATGACCACACGCTACTCATGTCATATGCGACTTAAATCATAATCGAAATACCAAGGATCATATGGTAATTACATAAAGTAAATACACATAGTGACTACAAATACAATATCTATGAATTATCAAGACTATTAAAATATTAATTAATATTCCTCAAAGATAAACCCGAGAGGTCCAAGATTTCATAGACCAGGATGTACGAGTATAACGGTGATTGGTTGGCTGTCGACGCCCTAGACTAACCGCTTCGTCACAGTCATCATGTTACCTTACCGATATTCATTCGATCTTTGCTAATGACCTAAGCTTTGTATGTTTGCAGTTACAAGACATTAATTGTGTGTATACAAAGAAGACAGGCATATAACTGGTTGGAGTTTGGATGCTTGATATTGTAGATTCTGTAGTTGTAAAAGGTAATATGAAGTTTTAAGATAATGTTTGTAGTACATGTTTAATACTAATTCTAAACAAATGTAAAATACCAAAAATATTTATTTTACTTAGTGCTAGATTTATGTACTGAAAAGAGGTATTGAAATAATTAGGTCATGAAAGTACATGCAAAGTAATACTGTAATAAAAATACGTGAATCCGATTACGTAACTAATCAAATAAATTTCAAATATCACAATACTTCATTTGTACTTTGTTTGAAGATAGTCATATGAGTCGTCTGATGACCGATACTGGCCATTGTGTCACACATAGCCTTCTTCTAAATATACCAACAATGACTGATACCTAGGTACTATGCTACTAAAATCTGCCCAGCTCATTTCTCCATATAGTTGATGAAAATGTATGGTGCCTTTGCTTATCTATACGAACCCGTGTAGCTTGTCTATTGCTAACTTAGTTTGAACATGATTCTAGAACCAAGAATTATATAATGGGCTTTCTGGAGTCTCTTAAGTAGCCAACATAAAGCACTACCGAGAAGCTGAAGTGCGTCCGTATCTTTCAAGTGTATACTAATTGGACTCATATTATTAAACAGACTACAATATATATGTACATACGTAAACAATGAAGGCTCTAATTACGTATGTTGAAGTTTCATGGGTTTAATTAGTATATCAGTAAAAGTACCCGCCCTTTTATTATGAAGTGTAGGAGCTTTATGAATCGTACGAATTTGTAATCTAAATTCAGTATACGTGTAACATATAACGAAGTAGATCCTAGTCACCTACATAAAGTAATAACTGTTCCACAAAGGAAATATTATTACCTGGAATTACGTCCCTATATATATGAAATTCTCGAATACTGCTTGCCTTTTTATTTTGTTCCGTTCATTTCCTTGGCGTAAAATTGTCAACTGCAGAACGGTTTCACACGACTTATTAAAATTCTTGCGCCACTGTCTTGCAACTGAAAATGGTGGCATCGTCACCGGGAAATGAAATCAAATACGAATTGTGTACAAAAAATATATTATTCAACATACATTGTATGAAGTGCTTTATATTTGATATTAAAACACGTTATTTAAATGAATATTATTCGTAAATAGAATTGAAGATGGCGCCATTTAACGAATACTGTAGCCGAACTAATTTTATATACAAAAAACGTCCATCACATTAAAGTCCAAGTTTCAAGTTAAGCTTTATTCCCATTTCAACAATTAAGTTAGGGCTAATTTTGTAACTTAAGTTATTTGTTCTCATTGAATTTATCGCTTCTTCACGAAACTGTTGAAGAATTCGAGTTAAAACGTGTAATTCGACCTTATTTTAAAACTTACGCAATTAAAAGAGTTAAGTCTACATATTTAATTTGTTTTACTTTAAAATCCATCAAAGTACAAAACATTACAACCTACTCTTGTACTACTTAATAAATCATTACAGTCTACTTGTATTACTACCTACTAATGTACATAAATTAATTATTGATGCTTGATTGAAAGTACAATAAAAGTCAAATTAATCGACTATTTTTAATCTCTTATTCAAGGATCATGAATCGATTGAAAATCGGTATGAACTGTAATTATTAATTATTGCTCGTCGAAATACGTGCATGAATAAAAATCGACCAACAATTGAAGTATAAGTACCGAATAATATTTCATAGCAATCGAATATTTAGAACAGTCGAATAATTCAATTCTTTTTAGTAAGAATGATTACATAACCGCTACTTATTTACTGTCTTGAAATATATATACACTATCATCCACTCTACCATTTATTGGTGAATGCAGTGGCCAAGTCTACTTACCAGATTTGGAAGTTTTAACGCGTTGTTGACAGATTGGTTGTAAAATTACACAATAAGGCTTCAACAATAACCTTACTTTTGACTTATTATTGAAACTAGTCTTAAGCAAGACAACTTTGACTTAAATACTGACGCAATGAGAGAAATATTTAGTATGTATGCTTTACTTATAATAATTTATTGACCGCTGATACAAAATTATTAACTAAAAGACAACTCGCGCTCTAGCTTTAATTTCTGTGTCGTGGAGACATTATCAACATTCAAAAAACTGACACAAATGACACTGCAACTTTTGTGGATCACACAAATTTTTGTCCCGTGCGGCGTGAGGCGACCATTTAAACCACTACGCCATTCGTGCTGTCTACTAAATCATTATTCTAGAACTTTGATGGTACTTTGACAGCAAGTATAGTAAACAGTTGCATCAGACGTTAAATATATTAAGTAAAATACTCGTATAAATAAAAAGTAGAGAGACAGAATCACAGCACTGTTGTGATAAGTAGTTTATTTAATAAGTACAGCCTGTATATGATAGATATAATATTTTTATCTTCGTGAAACTTAGAAGAAATTGTAGTAGAGTTCAATAATAGTAGTAATAATAGTGTAATAGTTCAAAATTATGTAATAAAAGGGTTCTAAAATAAACAACGCGACAAAATCCGTATAAAGTAGTTTTAATTTCAATTAGAAGACTTCGTTCGAATTTCATTAAAGTCAGGGTCAATTTTATAATACAATTTAATCATACAAATTTAACAAACCGATAGGGTTATATTAGAAAACAAATATTTAATAAAATAAGACATCTTACTAAATTATTAATGTATAGGCACTTAGTAACAATATAAAGTAAGCAATATAAAATATTTCCATTAAAGCAGCACATTACCTCCTAAGATTTATTTACATGTTACTATGATTTTTTATATAAGGAAATTAGATTACTCGAGAACTCGGTGACGTGAGAAAGTCGATAAGCTTATGAGCGAGGTCTTTTGAAGATATTGTTACGTCTGTGATTTGGTTAAAGATTATAATATTTTTTTGCCTTAATATGTTCGAATAAATACGCTTTATAAATTCAAGTAATATTCTATAGTCGAAATTATTAATATCGTAACAGAAGATTAGACATCAGATAAAGTATCTAATTAACTGATTCAGATTTTTCTAGAATGTAATAAATTGTGATATATTCATAATTTTTCATGAGTCCACGTCATTATAGAAAAATATGCATGCTATTTCAAAACAAGTCTCGTTATTTTCAATTCTTAAAATAAAATGTAGCGACATCCATACAATATGTAGGACATAATAAAATAACAGCTGACCTTTCTATAATATTTTAGAGTTCACATCGCCCTTGGTCAATGGCTAAAACGTTGCATAAATCCTCGTCCTTTAATTTAATGTCGCATAAAATCACAAGCCGGTGCAGGCAACCGTCCATCCCTCAGAGGGCCGCAGTGTACCGCCAGTGTCTACCTTTTTACCACCCATTGTAAAGTTTTTTATTACCTGTAATTTAATATACTTACTGAATCACCATGCAGTACACTGCAGAGCAGTTTATGGGTTCATACAGCATACTGTTTTGCATGCTCAAGTGCGCATCAATTCGTGTCAGCTGTGACGTCATGATAATATTTCCTCAGCCATATTTTTTGAGCAGCAAAAAGCTTGTTATAATACCGTAATGACGTTCTAACGGTATTAACTAAGTGCGGACATAAAACTCGCTTGTTTAATCTAGGTTCATTTTTTATGGTATTACTTTATCCGCATTTTAAAAATGTAAATCTCCCGCGCTCCAGATTTTGGAATCAGGTAAGCCTTTTGTAATGAAGTACTCGTGTAATACCTACTTATGTTTTTGTTTCGGCGGAATCCCAGCAAACATCATTACACAAAACTGTTGTCTGAGCTAATATTGTAAAAGGACTGCGAATTTTGTTCTTCCTCGTGTACTTTTTTGAAAAGTAGTAGTGCTACATTAAATAACATATGTCTTGCTCAAGTTAAATTTAATTTTGAATTTACTTTCTTCAGTGGAGTTGTTTCTACAAGAAAAGTAATGACGCGAGCGTCTCTGAGGTAGGTAAGTACTCTAGTGGAATACACTTGAGATTTCGCATATAAACCGGTAGGTTTTCATTTTAGCTAAGAGGTGAAGCATATATTTTTTATGAGAATTCATGTCAAGGTATTTTCTTCAGTAAGCCGCTTTGTAGGTTAGATGTATATCGAACGGAATTGATTTTTGTGTATAGTAGAGGTTGAGACATATTGACAATAATACTTAAAAACTTTATCGTGTTTCAAATATTAATCATAGATCCAATTCTCGTAATAAAACAGTTTATTTTAAAGTTGTGATCTAGTATCAGAGTCATAAATTCGAAAATGGTATTCATCTGAACTCGTGGACTTAGAATATGTTCACTACGCTCAAATTAAAATAAATGTGAAATGTGAAAACATAGTTGCATTTAAGTTTACATTTGATGTTTATTGGATTGGATCCGAACTCTAATTTGAACAGTTTTTGTTTCGAGTATTGTCCTCTAATTGACTTTGTAATGCGCTTTTGTCGTTTTGAATTTAGTGGTAGTAAACATTTTATATATGTTATAAAAACAAAGGCGTTAGAATACGTGTGTATTACGTTGCATGCAGGGAACTTCTAACGTAACAACTAAAAGCCACTTAGTGGCATTCAGTTGAGCTTAAAATTACATCACCGTCATCGTCATACTGGTTTATACACAAGCTTTTATAATTATGTCGATCGGTTTTCGGTATACAGCATCGCAGTTTGATGTTGACTACATAGTAGATTTACACATACACAGTCGAAGTTATGTTGGTTTTGTGATAGAATATGGTAAGTACCTTATATTAGCTGTTGTCAAAGCATATGGGTTGGTCTTTTACTGGCAATACAAACTTGAGCATCCATGCTTGGATGTTCTAGTCAAATATTTGTTGTTTACACGTAATGGCTTGTTACGTAATAGGACTGTAAATGCAATAGGGACTAGCTATAGAATAATAAATTATACTCGTGGTACATAAACGTGTGGCTGTGTCACAGCTGCATGTATAGCGCAGTGGTCTAAGTGGTCGACTCAAGACAGCCTGTGAGTTGAGTATTCGACACCTTCACAAGGAATAATTTGTGATTAACAAATTGTTGTTCCGGATCTATATTGGAAGTGAGACGGGAAGTGGCCCTTGCTACGTATCTCTTCAAAGTGTTGCGAGGGAAAATTCACCATCTGACAGTACTGGGTAAGCTTAGGTTTAGCGTTCCGGATGACTACGTGGGACGGCGGCGGCGACCGCGGCTGCTGGCGGTACCGACAGCGCGTACAAACTTACTGCAACAAGCGCCACTGACGCGAGCATTGCGCACACTTAACAACGTAGCTGAGCGCATTGACTTGTTTTCGTGTTCAATAAATGAATTCACAAAGGCCACTTACTGTATAGCTAGTTGTGATCATCAAAATAATCTTTAATATTAGTATATTAAGTGTGTAATTGTGTAACTTCTCTATCGCATTGGTATTTCTATTACTGTAATGATAGATGTAAGTATGTATGAAAATAAATAAATAAATATTCTTTGTGTCAGTTGTACCATATATGTAAACGCAAGAATTATTCCTGGCACAGGAGTTGACATCTATGATTTTAACCATAGGTATCATGCTATTTATGGTTTTAAGTCCCACCTAATAAGAAAGACTATTGACACACAGTTTTATGCAATAAATATATGTCTATGTCTATGACGTCTTCCGGGAATAGTTCCAGACTACGTGTTGCTTTGCTACTAAGAATTTCTTCACATATAAACCAACTCTGCATGACCCGTAAATCGAACGAGAGGCCTCATGCACAGCAGTGGCATATACTCCCAATGCGCTACTTAGGCAGTCTCAAATAATATAGCCAAAACATATTGAAGAACATAAAATATTAGATAATTTTATCTAAATTAAAGCTTGTTAGTTGTATCGTTACTCAAAGTTATCGTTACGACAAGAATAAAAATGGGACACAGTGATAAAATAAATGAGGGTCATTCCTACTTTTCGCAAATTATAGTTGTTCAAGCAAACAATCCTCATAAAATCATACCTTAGGGATAGATCTCAGAAATCCTAATGAAGCAATTTATATTTTTTAGGTATTTGAAAAAGTATTCTTTTTCGTCTTTTTGGTTAAAATTAACTCTTTGTTCCTCGACATCATTTTCAAATCTACCTTTTTTATTGCCATCCTGTGAATTTCCTTGAATAAATTTATTTGCTTGGTTGAGTTTGTTATTATTTTTGGCTTTGCTTCAGTACTTAAATAAATGATATGGTGTAAAGTAAAGGGATTTTAATATAATAATTATGAATATAAAAATTTGGAATACAATTAAAAAAAATGTGATTAATTCTCATTAATCTAGAAAATGTCATAAACGCCTTCTCCTTTTTATTTTTGCTTTGTTGTTTTTTAAAGGTTTCATCGCGCATGCTACTCCCGCGAGCTACATGCGCGGACTAATCATACGAGCTATTCGCGTAAGTATCTCATATAGCTCGCATCGTTCGTGTACACAAGGCATACTACACCCGCAAGTGCCTTAAGTTGCATGTTACTTGCAAAGGGTATAATACAACAAAAAATGCTGAAACTACACAGTGAAGCGTTGGTCGAAAATATTAGAACTATTTTAAGTGATATCTATACTAATTTATAAAGCTGAAGAGTTTGTTTGTTTGGTTTAACGCCCTAATCTCAGGAACTACTGGTTCGAATCGAAAAATTATTTTAGTGTTGGATAATTCATTTATAGAGGAAGGCTATATAATATCAAACTACGACCCACTGGGGCGGCGTAGTAACTATAAACGCGGGTGAAACCGCGGGCACATCTAGTCATGTATAAAATGAACAGTTTCAAAATAAACTTAAACTAAGTTCTCTAAATTCCATGAACGAAAAATCTAAATAACACTAAATCCATCTAATTGATGTAATTACACACATAGTTATGACTTTAAGCCTACAAAGCTACATCAGTACATTACATTCTATTCCTGGTACCAAAATATTGACAAGTTAACAGTGCCTCAATGTCTCCGACAAGCCTTCGTATATAATATATGTACACACACAAGTAATTACAATAGACAGTACATTTAATAATCAATATCTGAGCGTTGAATAGAGGGGATATTAATGTTTCCCTTTGACGGTGAGGCATTGCCGACTAATATGTGAGACACTGATAGTCTGCCCGAGATCCCTTTATTAATATTAGAGTTGATGCGATTCTGACTGAATTTTGAGGAGATGAATAATTTAATAAAATTATGCGATCCAGAGAGATTTCTCAGTTGACTAATAGTAACAACAAATTATTTATTTGGTCGACTGCTTCGTTGCTTCCAGAAGATTTTGCTTACGCTTATGGCCGGTCCATATCCAGGAATAGAGTTTTCAATTTTTCTGTCATTGTATCTTTAAGGAGCCTGGAAATGGAACTGTAAGATGGCAGTTGGCTGTCTCCTTTAACCGGCCTACCAATCATAACTGGCGGAAATATATTGAAGGCACAGTAAAAAATATATATCATAAATACTCAAGTACGTTCGATGTGTGTTTTCAATGACAATAAATTTGAATCTAACTAATTATCATTTATTCAATTCATGGCTAAATCTAAATTTTGAGCAGCGCATTGATGAAAGTGGTGTTACTTACACGGCCACCAATGCGTTGAATACAAACGGATTCAATAGTCGTACTAGGTTGTTTTAATTCAGGATGTTATTTATATTTGGCAATTGCGGCACAGTAAACTCTACGGTACATGGCAAAATTCATTTGACATTCTAAAGAAAAAGTATTTTAATATTTTTAGTAATTGTGTATGAAAATCATCAAGAGGTGTTCATATCTACATTTACACTAATATGATGAAGAGAAAATATTTTTATTTTTGTTTATAACGAATCAACTTAAAAACAACTGAAACGATTCCTTTTATTATTAAAAATCTACTTTATTCAGTAGTTTCATATATTAGAAACACAGGAGTTGAGTAGTAATTATACAGTTAGAGAAACATAAAACTATTTTATAAAGGTTTAATTGGGAGTGTAGTCACCCCGAGAGACAGTTGACATTTTCCATTTAAATGAATACTTTTAAGGACGCATACATTAAATTGAGAATGTCTTATCAATTAATATAATATCTAATAATCGGGAGCATAAGGCAATCATTAATTAAGTTAATAATCATCGTATAAACAAGATGGTTGAATACCCAATTAAATTGATTGTGTTTATTGAACGGAATCCACCATTATCTACAGCTGAATAGTAAGCCATATTTATGATATTAGACTAGTAATATACTAAATGCTTCTATTAGGTATATTATTATGTAGTTTAAGGATAAGGTTTATAGGAGGCTGGTAGCGGTATTCAAGTACCGAGGATGTGTACCGGGTCGAGCAAAGTGAAGAGGAAAATCTGTGCAATACGGGGTCTGTAACTGCACTCGGGGATTGTAATAAAATCGCATTTTAATACAAGGGATTCCAACATAGCTGCCGATATACACACCTATAATTAGGAGGAAAATAATTTCTATTGCCTATGGGGATAGTACACGGATAAATTTTAAGAGATGTTATAAGCTATGTTAGATCAACTTGTGTTACTTCTAGTTAAAATGATTCGAGCAAATCTGATAGTCAGCCCTAATATGCATGACGAAAGATGACTATACCTTTTTTTTTAGATTCTTATACCTTTTTCTCGAATGGCATTAATGCCATTCGAGAAAAAGGTATAAGAAGATAGATACGTCAATCACCTTCAAAACGAACAATTAAATACCAGAACGTCTTAGTAACGTGTAATAAGTTATCATTCAAAACAACCGAAGTTATTCTTCTATCTAATCCAAATCCAATTCCATTCTATGTTACGTAGTGACTCACAGAATCAACCCTTTTCGTAACAAATAAAGGCGATCATTAGTCAGTATTAGTCACGTTACGTCACCAAATTCCGGAGTCAGTGACGTTGATCAGTGAACACCGGTCAGCGAGAGATCGCCACCGTGGGCGCACGGCAGCTATAGGGTTACACATTACAATGGGAGATTGCTTTGCAAGTAAGTCAAACAACATGGAGTGACGAAAAGGAACTCAATTTAGATAAGCGCTCAATCGATTTGTGAACTTAAGTAGTAAACTTCATTTGTGCGTTTGAAATATAAGCACCGGCTTAGTTACGTTAAAGGACGCTATACCTTTTAAAACAAAAAAGCCAATTAAATAGCATAGGTTTCTTAAAGATATTCTTAATCTAAAATATTTTTGTAAATGGCAACATGCGGGTTGTTAGTTGGTTTATAAACGTCCATAGGCTACAAGTAGCAGTTTATCATCAGGAGGATCAAATCCTTTTTGTTACTTTCATGAGTTTCATGCCACAAAAAGGTACAACAAAAATAATATATTTATACAAAACACATTTTCGTAATAAAGTTGGTTCAAAGTTGAATTCCTATCTAGTCTTAGTGTCTTAAATATCATAAATGGGATTCTTCTAAATTTATATAAAGGATAAATTTAATATGAACATAAATTGTATTGCCGTTTACATTTGACGTTTATTTAGACTACTAGGTACTCAGTTTTGAACATGTTTTATTATAAAAATTGTCTCTCTGGTACAAATCATAATTCTTATACACAGCCGATGGAAATACCTTCTCCATCTTATATAACGGTAATATATTTTTTGTGCCAGTTGATCGAGCGAGTAACTCAATACTGCCATGGACAGCCGCAGCCTATTAATTTCCTGGCAGTCCAGTTTCCCATGGACGACCACAACACGTAAGATGTACAAGTTTATCGCAAAAACTTTTTTAATTAAATTAAAGAGGTGTTATAATAGCAATCAGCAGAGATACAGCTGTTATAATCATTACTCCACTATCAACAAGTCAATGTATTAAAATGTGTCTAGAATCGATTTAACCTGTTAGGCTGTTCATTGAATGCCAGACATCATTCAAAACCTATTGTGTCTGGCCCCCAGTGTGCCGCTGCGACCCAAACGGTAAAATTTTCGACAATAAGTGTTTCTTCTTCTAGTAGACATTTTTTATATTTTCTTTCGTACGTAAGCGGAAAAGCCTCAAGATGTCTCTTGCTACTCGCTCAAATACTTG
Source organism: Catocala sponsa (assembly GCA_963564715.1). Classification (NCBI taxonomy): domain Eukaryota; kingdom Metazoa; phylum Arthropoda; class Insecta; order Lepidoptera; family Erebidae; genus Catocala; species Catocala sponsa. The sequence goes on from OY751338.1 coordinate 11,570,816, forward strand.
CGACATGTCGATCAATATATATCGACGGGTGTGTGTGATATCCTGTCGCAACTATGTATTGGACTGACATCCATTCGCAGGATAATCCTATATAGACGCTCCTTAAGACGTCGAATACGACCCGCAGTCTTGCACAACCGGTCAATGTCGGCTCGCGTGAATATAAAAGAGAAGTAGTGAATAGTTTGTTTGTGTTTATGCAAAACAAATTACAAAGAGGTGTTTAAAAAAAATGTGATGTTACTTATATTATACAATATCAGTCATCCAAATTTTATTTGAATGTGTGTAAAATATTATTAAAATTCAGTAAAAACTCAGTTTCATTATATACATTTTAATTTTTAAAAGAATTTGATATCACACTCACATGAATTTCGAAATATTACAAAAAATCAATAAATGCTGTTATTTCAAACTTTTTACAAGGTTTTAAGTATTTTAAAAGAAATTTTTAACTTCGTGTTTATGATTACTATCTCTGTCTGAATATTATCACTGAAAGCCACATTGTTTTCTTTTTTAGAAGAACAATGGACACTAACAACTTCCAAATTTGGAACAACTATAATAATTGAAACAAATCAGTGTCCAGTGTGGCCATCAAACACAACACTTCGCACAGCATAGTGTCCAGGAAACTACGTTGTATACTTAGTATACTTTAAAATACTTCCAAATGAAGCCATAAAACCAAAATGAAAATCTATGTTAATGTAAAATAATATAACACCGCGTAATTTCCTTCACACCTGACAATTAATATAATTATGTTCAATAATAATAAATTTTAATCAAACATTAGCTATCCCATAATTGTCGACAGCGCTTTACTAATTGTCTTTGTGAGTGTACCGGCGCAATTAACCACGTCCGAGGTTCGCTAACCAGACGAAATTGCCAATCAGTTAATCGTATGTTATACGTATTACATAACCGTGTCTGGACTTGAACTGTTATTGTCATAGGATAAGCACAGGCTGTAATTGGCAAATGAAGTGTGCAAATTGTTATGGTAGGCATAATATTGTGTTTCTGTTTATTACGTAACTAGATTTTGTCCGCTGATTCGCTCGCGTAAATGTAGTTTAGGTTATGTTAGTAAAAGTAGTATTTTACTGGATAAAATATGCCATTTGTTCTTTTTGTTCCCCTGACAAAGTGTATACGAAATTTCAAGATGTCGATTAGTTAAGGTGTAAAAGCGTAACAAACAAAATAACTTACATTCGCTTTTATAACATCAGTTAGGATATCACATCAAGTTTGTATAATTGCGCTTTGGGGCTACATAGGGCTACATAGTGTGTATGGCGCTCACATACAATAAAACTAAATCAAAATCGGTTCATTCGTTCGGGAGCTACATGCCACAGACAGACACACACAGACACGTCAAACTTATAACACCCTGTCATTTTTGCGTCGGGGTTAATAAAATAATATGATAGATAAATGCGATATTTACATTGTTTTCACAGCAATAGACTGCTTTCCGATAAAGATAAGAAGGAATTCTGTCGAGTATTAGAGGATTTCTCTCAGTATCTCTTAGACTCCACCACCACTTAGACTAAACCACTACTGAGAGGAAACTAACGATACGAACTCCTATAATATTTTATTTGTCTCAATATCGTAATCGGTATATGACGTTGCAAAAGGGTCCATTTATTAGTGACTAAATTTTGCCCGCGGCTTCGCTCGCTTAAATGTAGGTTAGGTTAGTAACAATACTTATTCTTGGATGGAATGCCTTTTCCTGTATCCCTGACAACGTGTATGCGAAATTTCATGATGATCGGTCGAGTAGTTAAGGCGTGAAAGCATAACAAACAAACAAACTCACTTTCGCATTTAGAATATAACTTAGGATTTGTTGTGTGAATATCACTTAACTCCTCTTAAAGAGTTAGACTGAATTGATAATATTTTGGTGTATATTGGCGCGAGTCCCTGAGTTGTTTAGATATACAGTCGGACCCGGTGACGCTACGATCAGGTTTTAGGAAATTATTATTTATGAAAATATCATTTTATTCAAATAGCTGTACTCTAATCAGATTAATGGAATACGCCACACAATGCGCTACACAGTATTGTTATGTTTTGATACGATTTATGCATATAGACGTTATTTTAACAAAACCTACTTGTTTACGCCAGCAACAAAGAAGTGGATCAATCATTCTATCGTTCGTAAACAAACCATTGCTTGTCAGCAATAAAAAGATAATACGACTACTTATCGATATGATACGACTACAGCTCAAAAAAGAGTTCCGGTCACTAGACCGGTACTCTTTTTTGAGCCGTTTTTATGATGACGAGATGACTACTCAGTGCCATAAATACGAGTGCTCGTATCACAAAATATCCTAAATTAAAATAAACGTCAAATGTTACAAAATATTAATTTTAATTCGCGTTTCTCGTTTATTAGACAAGTTCGGCATTCTGTTTTTAACATATTTTGTCACCAGAACTGGTTACAATCTAAAGAAAATTCAATATAGTTTTGCAGAGAAATAATAAACAATTATTTTCAATGTGGTTCATATTATTTATATATTATATATTTTTACCTTTTAACCTTTATAAATCGCCTGTTATTATTTTCCTGGAAACGATTCACAAGTATTTTTGGAGCTTTAGTAGTTTTAATGTGAAAGGTTATGAAACAAAGTATTGGATCCTTTTTAATAAACTATTTATTGGTGACCTTTGACATAACTATAAATAAATTAGTATATGGAGCCACGTCTACTACCAAAACGAATAGGTAGAGATTACGAACTCACTTCCCTGTGTGTATACCTCACGTTTTTTGATCCATTAATACCCATCCATCTACTCCGTGAAGGAGCTTTTAAAAACATCCTTCCAATTTCATTAACGACAAATTTTTGACTATACTGCCTTTTTTCAGCTGCCGTGCTCAAATTAAGTCCTTGACTGAGATTTAGAAGTCCAAATCGAAGATCTGTGCAAGTGCTATGGAGTGTATCATTTTGGGCATAAAAACCGTAGATCACGTTTGAAAGACTACACTGCGCTCCAAAACATAGTTAACTGACGTAGGTGTAAAATCCATAAGGCTAATCCATAAGGTGGGACAAGACTGGACACTCCTGCCGCATGCTCCTAAAAAGTGGAGCACAAACCGTGACCAGTGTGCCACAAGACAGTTGACGAAGGGGAAAAGCTAAACGGAGATGGCGGGAATACTTGGACGCATTTAAAAGAAGGTTGCTAATAACAGAGGAACTCGAAGGGTAACGCCTTTGCTCAACTGTAAAACATACTATAAACAGGATAGTTAAAAGAACGCACTTTTTATATACGTTTATCGCTTTAAGGTTCTATTAACACGGTTACTCCTTAGAATGTCATATTTATCTCTATTCCCACTGCGCTTTTTATATTTGCCTTGTATACTTTTTGTGTCAATCTGTTGAAGAAGATATGTCATATTTTTAAAAATAATAAGTATACATAATTTTAAAGATTTTTTCTAAGTCAAAATTACTGGACTCCCGTATTTTGTCCCGTGCGGGAATCAAATCCTCAGCGCAGTGGCGGTGGCGGGACGACCACTTAAACCTAGGCTATCCATGCAGTCAAATTTTGTTTCAATCTTTTTAATCACAAAATATACCAATAACAATGTTTGTGAAACCTCTATAACAATGTTTTTTCATGATTTGTATTGGCAAAGCTTTGTTCTCATTATATGTTTAATAACCATAATTACAGTAATTAAACGTTCACTAATGATTGCTGTACGTATCAATGACAATTGCGATTTATGCAAACAATTAAATAAATTAGATGTACAAACATAAATACTTACATAGTCTCACGCATATACCCCGAAAGGTAGGTAGCGCTGTATTAGGCCGCTGGTGAAATGGCCAATAACTAAAACGCAAAAGCAATATGAGGCAAGTTGATTACCGTTTACCTGGAAGAAATCCTGGCTATTTAGAATATCTCAACAAAAAAAAGCAATAACACTTTGCTGGATTCGGGAATCGAATCCGAGACCTCATGCGCAACAGTCGTATACACCACCGCAGAACCCATGCAGTATTCAATGTTGTAAAATTTGCTAATACATGTTATGATTTAAATATTGAGTATTTCCTAGAGATATTAAGCAAAAGGCAGGCTATAATTTTTCTCAGGGATTTGACAGAAAATAATAATAACTGTTTATGCTTGTTTCGAGTATCGACGTCATTACTCAACCCAAAATTAACTTCAAATCGATATTTCGTTAAAAACAAGATAATAACGCCAACGTCATCCAATATTTTATTATAAGATTTATAAATTTTCTGTAATTATTCTCTTTTTAAAGTCATTAAAATAGACCGTGCATACTAGTATATTAAAGAAAGAAATAAACAATCCTGATCCTCAATCAGCCTTCAAGAGTCGTGAAAATTAATCTTCATTTCGCTACAGTTTCAGGCTTTATTAGCCAAGTAAGGTAATGTATAGTCCAACAACAAACCGAGAACTCGATCAATCGCATTTCACCGTGTTCGCGTTCGAATCGAGGTTAATTGACGTATGTTACGAGTACGATTGACGCTTCCACGTGAGTAATCGATTTAAGAGTCTATTATTTTGAGCCCGAAACGTTTGGGATTAATTAATGAATGAAAAGGGTCAGCACTGTTACTCATTTCGTCCGGATTCGCATTTATTCTATGGACAGATTGTTCCCAGGAGTTTTTTTGCAAAAGCTTGGTGGCGATCGAAATTAAAGGGTTTGGCACAATTGAAATTCTGTTGCTCGCTGTGAGGCTACGTAATTTTGTTGAAGGCTTTTTCTAATGAAGCTTGCCTGGAAAATGTAGTTCGCAATTATTCTGCAAGCTAAGCTAAGCCTAAGCTACTTTTAATTGGCAAATCACGCCATTTAACAAACGTTGCCATGGTGAGCGATTAATGATGGTAGGGTAATCACGCGATTTGGCAATAAGCACTTTTGGAATATGTATATTAATTATTACGAATGTAGTTTACGTAGCATGGCTTATATTTTGAATCCCAATGTAGCAAAGTATAAAAACTGCGTTATGAAACGAAACCAACAAACACGAAATGTTGCACACTATTACACCGTTTTTTTGATGATGAGCAATTACATTTGCCTTGCAGCAGCCGGAATTTCACTGGCGCTCTACCAGTCCTGCAAAATAGAATGACTGCGTCGCCAGCGTAAACTACAAATTCTAATAATAAAAAGTCGCTGAATGAACTGTGATGTCAGTTTTACCTTTCAACGTATTTTTTATATAGTCTATTTCGTGTATACGCAAGATGGCACGAAACCATAACAAATTACTAAATACTATTGTAGAATCTTAATTGGTTCTAAAATAGCTTGGTGGCGATCGAAATTGTTTGTTTTTATTAAAATCATTAAGTATTTATTGTTGTAGGTTTCTATACTTTAGTTATAATGGTTATAACACCTTGTATATAGGTACACACATAGTCGCCTACTAATAGCTAGAGTGGTATGTTATGTACCATTATTTCGTCAGCTATGGTTTTGGTCCCATGTAATAAGGAGCAAACCTATTATCGTCTACCTGGCATAGTTTCAGACACCCTGGTGCTAATGAGAATTTATTGAAAGAAAAGGCCAATAATATTACTCGACCTTAGAATTACACCCGAGACCTCATGTATATCAGTTACATTGACTACTACTGTAATCAATAGTACCTGCAGATAATAAGTTGCAAAATACGAAAATTCATTGGCGATTGAAAAGGAGTGTACTCGTTTCTCATTTATTTCTCATAAGCTTAACATGTAGCCTGAACTTAGCTACTGACTTAAATGTAACTGCAGAAATTCTAGTAAATTCATTAACCACTATATTTTGACGTTCATATGTGTTATTTTGTGACCCAAATGCAAGAATGATGATTTTTGATTCGGCTTTTTGCCAACTATATTCCCTTCAAGTATACAACGCAAAGTTATTTGACTGCGGTCTTCTATGCAATAATAAATCACATTTCTTGCTACTTTAAACTTGGGTTAAAATTCCGCTATGTCAGTCGCTCTTTAATTCATCCAGAGTTATCAGACATTTTGACAATGATATCTTCAACAAGCCGACTGCTATTTCTCCTGCTACTTTTGCAATCCTTTATGATTTGAATGACTGTTTCATGTTTAATGTTAATACCATTACATATCAAAGAAAGCCAAGATAATTAATTAACATAGGTTATTAAAATTACATTTTCCGTTAAATGTAATTCTGTTTGCCATAGTACAGGTGGTAAATGGGTATGGTACATTGTTTATTTAAATTCCCAACAGCCCACGACAGCGCGTGTTGAGAAGCTGTTTCGTTTAAGCTGCTCGTGGAGCTTTGAAACAAGCAAGAATGTAAAAGCGGCAGCGATAACTGGAAAATATAGCACTGCAAAGCTGAATTTACTAGAACGTTTAGTTTTAGTTAACCAATGCGCGCTCGGTTACCGCAGTGAACTCATAGCTCTTTAGTAAGAGGGGGACTATTGGAATTGGTTAATAAATTGAAGTTCCTTGCGCAATGCTTCTGATTTATCATATATTTTTATCAAAACTTTTATCTTTAACCTATAACTATAAGGCTTATGTTTAACTTATCACCAGATATAGTAAAATATAACAGTCAAAAATAGGAAATGATTACCAAATTGCACAGCAAAATATAATTAAAGAGATCAAGATAAGTCGAAAGAGATCTAATTTTTGGGTGGGTTTAAGAAGAAACCTAACATGCAACACCGAGACGGAATGCAGTGATTTGAGGCGTATACGTGCTCGTTATGATATATTTTAGTAAGCATATTTTGCTGCGCAGTTACTATTTTTGATGGTCATTATACTTAATCCCTAATTATAATATTCTTAGAAAGCAAATCTATGATGAGAAAAATCGAGAACTTTTGTATGTTGTTATATTTTGTATGAAGAATGATTTTCAATGTATTTTAATATGGAGAAAACATTTACCTGAACATCGCTTGTTTATATTTATACTACGACGTCTCATTTTTATTAGAACAAACAAGTAGCGATAACATGATATATTTTCTAGTCAACTTTATCCGAGAATCATGAAACAGGCTCCTGGGCTCTTTAGATAAAATTCGTCAAGCTATTTCATCACTTCGAAACGTCAACTTCCTAACGAATATCTTATCAGATAACGAGTTCTCTTTACGCTTATCTTTGGATCGAATTGATTTCATTTTGATTGAACAGATTGAATCAGGAAACTGATGCTCATGTCTGCACTCACTGATCAGTTAAGCTACTTTCGGCGTCATCAGCTTTCGGATGGAAATCAGCTTTCCCGTACTTTAAACGTGCGTATTTGCCTTGAAAAGACAGTAAGTAAACGCCAATTATTGTCATGAGACAGCAGTCGTTAAATGCTGCAAGAGCTACAATACAGGTAGTTAACGAGATATAAGGAGAATATAAGATACCAGTCAGCTCATTTTCACGTCGTCTCGTCCTTAAAAGCTTATTTGCTTGGGTCTGCTTAGTTTAGCAGCGCATAAGTCTGTGCGTTATACCAACAAAGATCCCGCCCACTGCATGCCGGCGCGATTATCGTAAAAATTAACTGCCTTACCTATGCATAACACTGACCATTTATATCGTGTATTAGATATTGTGTTTACCTATGTTGTATTATTTAATATTCTTTGTTGTATACAGTTTATTATATTGAAAAAGTATTATCATAACTTGAAGAAGGAAATAGTAGTAATATTTTATCTATATATGTACTTTAACATTCAATTAGATGTATTATTAAATGACTTTGATGTTACATCCTATTGTTAAAAAGAAAAATGCGTTATTACATGCACTTGCCGCTACATGTAAATTACTATATATGGTGTATTATATAGAAACGTAGTCGAGAATGCCTTATACGCTAAAATAATACACCAATCCATAAATTTTCACGAGAAATATGCAAATCGCAGTGTAATGACGTTGAAGCGCTTCACGAACTCTAATAAGGATGTCGTTATGCAACATCTTCGCTATCTCAAGTCTCCCCACAAAGTGAAGATTAAACAATTCATCAAGGCTCAAGTGTCCCGGCATTAGCTGAAAGTGCATTATCTCCCGTACATTATTGTGGGACTAAGTTTACTCGGGAGAAGGAAAGAGGACACGCAGTGTGCTGGTGGTTGGGTGCAAGCGGTCTTACGTTATGTTATGTAAACAGAAACACGCTTGGTCCATGTTGTGCGATTAAGCGAAGCAATTACTAATACTACTAATTATAATATTATTTTCTTTGTTTAGACTATTAAGGTCGGATTAATAAAGATTTTCGCTTGTTGTTTCTATGCTTCCATGGAAAAATAATAATTGTTGCATGAATTTTACTTTATTAATTAACTAGCTGTTACCTGCGACTTCGCCCGCGTAGATTTTAACTAAAAAGTGTTTGTACGGAAACCTATTTTTTTCTAAAATCAAAGTAGCCTACTTACTCCTTATAACATCAGCTATCTGCAGTGAAAGTCCCGTCAAAATCGGTTCAGCCGATTCGGAGATTAGCCGGAACAAACAGACAGACAGACAGAAAAAATATTTAAAAATAGGTGTTTTCGTATTCGGTACCTTATATACTTTCATATGCATTAGATAAAAAGCTGTTATTTTGACATTACAAACAGACACTTCAATTTTATTTATTTGTATAGATCACGATAAAGATTTTGCTCTCATATCAGATACGAGGTAATAACAGTAGCTTAAGTTTCAGCTTGTAGTTATATCCGATGCTATCTAAAATTTATTTTAAATTTGAGTACAAATACGCGTCTTGATAATCCTAACTTAATATTATAAATGCGAATGTGAGTTTGTTTGTTTGCTTGTTACGGTTTGACGCCTTCACTACTCGACCGGACGTTATGAAAGTTGGAATACACGTTTGTCAGGGTTACAGAAAGATACATAGAATACCTTTCATTCGAATAAAGTGGCCTTGGAAAAAAGCTAGTTAAATATAGCAACATAATTATATTATATAACTTGATGTATGAAAATGTCTGCCGGCAACTTGGTTAATGATCATAGTGATAATGGACATCGTGGTATTCTGTATTGTGATTTTTTCATTCCATTATCACTGTAATAATAATTTACTATCTTTGCAAGTCTAGTATTGAATTACAAGTCGACATCTTATAACTTGCAGCATGTAGTTAACTGCGAATGTTCCATCAACACCAGAGGAGATTCGCAACAAAGGCTGTGTTAAAGGATACACTGAGCGTTAGAATACGCTTTGTCGACTTCACGTTATGTTTGCTTTGGACGCGCCTTTTCATTGTAAATGAGTTGAGCGGAGCGGCTTGCGAACAATTAGAATATTTATTTCATTAGTCGTTCTAGTAGTTGGACTTGATGGTAATGCTTGGGAAACTGCGGTGCTGTATTTTTGCTGGTGCTTTTGTATGTTTTTAGTATAGAGTATAATAAAATATCCTTCAGACCGAATTTCGGTCACGGCGGCCAATCTTAACCGAGACTAGACATCTGCACAGGAGTTATTATAGTGCACCAGTATGTGTGCAAACAAAAATGCACTCTTTGTTCCCTGACTCTCATGATCCGATGGAACGGCGATCCGACACTTTCGGAGAGAGATCAGTCGCAGGACCTACAGCTTTACGTGATTTTCGAGACACAACAATGTTTAACACCGCCAACTTCCTAACTGAAATTTATTGGCAGAGAAACCCAATATTTTTATTGGCTTGAACCAAGAATCGAACCCGGCACCTCATACACAGTTGTCGCATCCACTTCTACTGCGCCATGAACGCTTTTTTAAGTTTTTGAGCATAATGTTACTATAGCTTTAAAAATATATTCTTATAAGCGGTTTAGGCGGCAGCGAGCATGATGAAGGAAGCCCAAATCGCACATAGGTGTTTTAAGCCATCTAATAACACCAATATGCAATCAAAACTTCAGCTTGACTTGTGACATGTATCTTGTTTTATTTGTAAAGTAAAACTCCACGAAGAAACATACCCAGTAACCTAAGTGCTCATTATAATAGCCATCGTGATGTGTGAAGTTACTTAATTTGTACTTCAACAGAGTTGTTTGGCCTATTAAGCTCCCACACTTTAAGAAATTTTAAACCAGAAAGAATGTATATCTTTTTGCGCGATGATGATTATCTCTCACGTATTCTTGGGATGAATTATAACGCAAAACCCGTGACACTTAGTATTTTAAAGTCTCCTTGGAATTTCCATATTAGCTGTCATCGGCTATATAAAAAAGGAGTTCTTGAAACCCAGTAATGGGATAGAGTAAAAAATGTGTAAATCGATGCGACGTAGACACATCGAGTGCCTACAATTCACCACGGGCAACTGCCATTCGATTAAGTACATTCGCTTACTCCAAAGAAAATAAAAGTAAGGAGAATTATACGTGATCCTATAAAAAAGGATATCAATTGCTAGGATGCCGTGGTTTCTTGAAATTTGGGTTGTTACCAACGAAAGAAAGGTAAGTAGTATTTTTATGTAGACTGAAAAATATCAGAGGTATATTCGTAGTAGTTATCTTAGCGACTGTTTTTCCAAAAAAGAAACATGTTTTGGAAAGAGTTTTGATGAAATCGATTAAATTAATTGAATCTTATTAAATTGAATTGATTTTCTAATTATTTTTACAACATCCTTAATATTAAACATATATATGTTTAAAAAGATTGTCAGTTTACCTAAACTTGAGATATCTTCATAAATAATATTTTTTACTTTTAACTCGCTAAGAATATTTTAGGTAGTAAGCAGTTAGTGCTATATCTATAGGCGCTTTCAATTCTCGTGCGTTACTAAGCTGTTACTACCAGGACGCCGTTGCTGGCAGTGCAAGGGTCAAATAGCTTACAGAGTTTGACAGCTCACCACCTCGTCAACAGAAACACTAGTCAAAGCAGATATATAACACAAGGTTGTTTTACATAACTCAGAAAATTGTTTATGTATAAGGTTATTTGTTATCTTATTCCATGGTAAAAGTAGAGTATACAATTATAAAGACTGCAGGAATGGTATAGTAGTTTCAGAAGTCGCCTTGCTCTACTACTGTGTCAAGTGTTTTGGGTGCGATCCCTATGCGGAATAAAAAGTCTTGAGTCCCCCGTGACACAGATGCTATTTCTAGCAAGGCAGTTGTCAGTAAATAATAAAAGAAATATTTAATTACCTGCAAAAAGCTAATATACGGTCTTCAAATTTTTTAAATATGCTATATTAGTCACTAAAGTTTAAAGCCACCAAGAAGGTTCCGATATACATATTTTATCTTGACTATACGTAGACACCTTACACTATATCTTACTACGTGAGAAATATTTCGCTATGTGGAGAGGACACGTAGTAATAAACATACTTTCTGAATCCTGACAGCCACTTTAGCGAAGCCGCGAATAAAACCCGTTTCTTGATAAATCTTAAACCCATACAGTACGTTATACAACCTGTTCCTTAACTGGGAGGAAACAGTTAAATCTGCAAACCTCCCGTACATCCTTCCATCAAAACTATAATTAGACCCGATTCACATCCACCACCGACTTTATAATTCAAATCCATTTATTTCCTTATTTATACTTATATATTCTTTCTTTTACACTTGTTATACGTAGCTCACGTACAGATAATACTACAATGAGGCATACAAATTATCGCTTGTGCCGACGTCTGACGCCTTAAACTTAAAATCGGCGAGTGTGAATTACCATTATTTCGCAAATATCGATCTTATTGGTAAAGAGGAAAGGTTTATAATGGTTAAATCAATGCCAGTTATTAAAGACTTTTTCACTTCAAGGTCAGTGGTAGGCGAATAACTCGCTAAGACATGATCATGACTTGTGAGCTTATACTCCACACCTCGTTACGTGTTAACAGGCACATTCGCTCACGACGCGATATTTATCCGAGGAACTTCAAAACACCCCGGCCGAACTGCATTCATGTCGAAATGTGGTAATGGGGCCTACGTGATAGGGTAAGCGCTTTGGTTTTGTTATAATGCGTCTTATTTAGGACGATTTGCGCCAAAAATGGTAATATAGGTAACTTCAAGTTCACAAAAAATATGTATATTTACATTAATATTGTTTTCAGGAAATACTTTCACATGTTCTATTGGTTGTTTTACTTTGGTATTCCGTACGAGTACACATAATAAATTTCAGTTTACTGTGAAACATTGTAAAAATATAATATAATATGAATCATTCATTTCCTCGAGTATATTTTTAATACACGAACGAAGCATGTTATTTGAAGCTGAATCTTTGATGTTATGAATTAAAATATTGATAAACAATATAAATGTTTCCTGTGCTGTAAAAATTACATCACTTTTACGGTGACATTTACGATGGGTAATAAGTCACGTGGTTTCCTTTAGATGGTGCAAGACCTTGGTTTTGAAACCCAATTCCAGATGTAGGTTACTTTGAAGTAAATTTACTACGCGCTTAAGCAGAACTACATTGAAGACTGAGTAACTAAGAAAATTTATTAAGTTCACGAAATGTTTACAGTTTGTTCAGTCACATAGATTGATGCGTTGACATGGAACTACGATAATTTTAACTTTAATCGGTGAACGTGTTTCTGAAACAGATGCTGCGTTATATTTATTTCATAAATTTTAACAAACTCGTGTTCTTGGAAGCAGTGAAGAGCGAAGCGAAGTTAAAATAATATTGCACAGTTTATGATTACCCGCTGCTGTTATAAACTTTTCAGTTTACCTCGGCACTTCAATATATCTACTAATGGACAACCAATGTTAGAGTTCTTCATGCGCAAGACCAAAGCCATAATAAGTTCAAAGTTTTAATATTTTAATAAAAATAAATCCATTCGAGAAGAACGAAAGTATTCTTGCGTATATTTTCGTTTTATTGCGGCAGCCTACGTCCAATGCTGAACTGTCAGCGTGATGAATCCTTTGCTTCGATATATCACTAAATGCCGGTAGTTCTTGTCTTTTGCGACAGGTGGCAGTACCTGTCGACGCGGCCATTTCACACAAGATTTTTTCGAAATTTCGATTTTACGTTGGCAGAACGTATAGTGGACATTTAGTAACAAAAACGCGGCGATTCCCTGTGTTATTTGTATTCGTAGCTCCAAGTAAATTGACACGATGATCGACATGTTCACAAAACATCGTTTCTCACTAGCTTTTAACCTCGTTTAGTTCCCGACTTAGAACGTTTGTTACAATACATTCCGTTGCCATTGTTGACTTTGATGTACTGTTATTAAATCGTAGCGGATCCAGTCCAATTTGTGTTCATTCATTTCTCGTGTCGGCGCTTCTGTATATTTCAATTAAAGTAAATATTTTGATTTTGACAAACGTGTATCCACAAATATTTAATGCACAGGAAAATCAAATACGTATTCTGTACTCCAGTTAGTCTCGATGTATTTGTGTAGAGAAACGACCCTCATGAACTTTCATGTCCGCTGATTAAAGTTGATTTATAAAAGTCTAAATTGTTGATACTTTTTGTATTTGAATATGTATTAATCTCTTTATAACTATATTTTTTATGAATATACTATTACAATTATAAATAAACTAGTTGAAACTTATATTCATACTAGCCTTTCCCCACGCTACGCTTAGGAACGGTACTTTTTCCTGGATGAAAAATACGTTATATCCTATTCTATGCCCCTAAAACGAGTATGCGAAATTTTATGATGATTGGTGGAGTCATTAAGGCATGAAAGAGTTGTTACTCTTTCTAGCTTGTTTGTCAACATACAAGCTCAAGTTCGCATTTATAATTTAAGATCAATAAAAACTTAATTTATCTATGCTGTCAATATGTTTAACGTAATAGATTTGTTTTATTTAAATATAATTCATTCATTCGTTTAATTCGATAAAAATAATATATTAAATTCTTAGACTTAAAAAAAAAACTAAACACGAGCTGAATAAGATTTAATATTTTTGAGTAAATGTCATCAATCAATTTATGAATGCTTAGTCGCTTCGTAGAAAATAGATGGCAACAAACATATTATATATACTTTTTTGCACAAAGTATTTCTCTATTTATATAAAATATTGTTCATAATAAAGATATCAGTATCAGCCTTTGCAAGCATATGATAACCGCCGTTTATATTTCGCGCACAGTAATTTTGTGCTCTTTATATGAAGATAAGATTGCTTGGACCTTTATACGTCGACGTTCACGCCAACACTCGTTTTGTTTTTATTTTGTGGAGATTGATCACCTAAATGAAATGCTTCGGGACTAGAGAGAAAAACGTTTTCTTCGATACTGTAACGCGTCTCGAAAGCTACGTCTCGTGGGATTTTTGCAATTTAGCTCTAATATAAATATAGCCTAAATTCTGTTAAAGGTTGGGTATTTTACATCCTTTTTGGTGTATAATAAATATATGATTACATTTGGCGTAATATTATAGATATTTTTATACTCATGGGTAAGTCTAAGTTTTGAAGTTTATTTTGGCGGGTCTTAGGCCGGCTTCGAGTAAATTATGGTTTTTAGGAATGACGGCCTATCTACCCGCTCCACATAACAGTACTCGATCAATAGACTCTCTAAATTTTGTAAGTCAATTTACAACGCTGCATTGCTGAAACAAATATTTTAGATTATTGTAATTAGAATGAATAAGATAAAGATATTTATTCATAACATACTCAATACTCAAAATAATTGAGCAGGTATTCTGCGGGCACCAAATATAATTCCGCTATGTTTAAGCCGTTTGCTGGGATCCTGACCATATAACAAACAGGTCAAATAATCTCTTGGTGCCCACCCTGATATGTACTAATATTTCATGATTAATCTGAAGAGTTGGACCACAAAGCCTCATCCTGTGGGATTAACGCATGCTGATGAGACGCTGAGGTCAGAAACAGTTACATAACATACGTGAAGCATATAAACCGCATGTCGGCATAAATCAACTCCACACTGAGAATTTATGAGGTGCAAATAAAAAACGAGAGCGATTTGTTAACGAAGTAATTATAGGTACTCGTAAAAGTGGTGTAGACTTATGCGTATGATTGGTTTTAATTCGGTAGTAGACCGAGCTGAGGACTTAAGCAGAACGAAATAATACTTAATAAAGGTGCCCTAGTTTAAAGCCATCCGTGGCAATGTAAATATCACAGTTAAAAAATTTGCTTGGTTTCTAATATAGGTACAATAATTGCAAAGCAACACTTAACCATAAATTAATCAACTGTTATTGATCAGAAATGCAATGCGGTTACTTTCAAGCGAGCCGTATGTTAATTGTGACAAAAAGGATTTCACAGTTAAACTGCTAAACTGATATACATAGATGAAATTAGGAATAGAGAATGTTCTTCGACTTAGACATTTATTTTTAAAACAATTCTAGATTAGTCTCATACGTATAGTATAGCACATAACAAAAGAAAGTAACTGTAAAAATATTTAAGAATGGATTTCAATATATAAAAAACGAGACTTCTTAGCTACGGGTAGTTAAATTTGATATACATTTCGTTGAATATGTGTCGAAACTTAGCTGTAAAGGTGAAACCATTAGTTTTTTGGATATTCAATCTGGCCATTTTTAATGCTTAGCGTACGAGCAATATATTTGAAGTATTATTTTGCACGGATAATGATAACGATTTTAAAGAATGGTCGGTGACATTGCTTTCTCCTAGAACTTACACCATAGCGATCCTTCACTTTGCCTCCGGAGCTTGTTATCTACCATCTTGCGGGATTCCCTCGGCCTTCATTACAATTTTCGTCTAGTATTACATACGGATTATAAACAAACTCCAATAGCTCTATGAAAACGATTGTATAATGAGGGGCACGGTATGGCTTGCCAGTCTCAAGTTTACGTTTACAATTTACGAGGAAGGGGCCAATTAGAGTGCAATAAGATGCAATTTCTCTTTATCATTTATACGAGTCCTATAAGTATTAATAAAGCAATTTCATTCGTCTTCCATACAATTACATTAGCAGTGTAATTGCAAATTATGAACCCAATATATTTTATATTTACATTAAATTAATGCAAACGATAGGCTGTATAAAAATGAAAATATTATAACTATGAAATCTAATTTGTTTTATGATTTTGTATCAGCAAATTTTCAGTTTATTAATGCGATTATTTGGGGATTTTGTATTCGCTCCGAACCCCTAGAGGCAATGTCTAATGACTTTCTTTCTAAAGGTTTTATACAGTGTGTTTTACCAACAAAATTGGCAAGTCCCGCCATCACAGTTGCCTTTATTAATTTTCTGTGTGTACACTAATTATCCAACTCCCGGCATTTTAATTACAAGCTAATTTGCTCTTTCTTGTGCAGAAATTTTATTACAACATCGGCTTCCGTTGCGCCGTTTGTTTTTAAGACCACATTTCGGTCACATTAAGAAGTAGAATTGAGAAAATTGGTAAATATTTTGAGTAGGCTATAATAATAAAGTTTGGTAGGCGCATCAAAGTCACAATTTCCGTGTTAATTCACAAGAGATTATCTCTCTAAATCTCCAAAGTTTAGAAATTCTCGGTTAACATGTTGCGAAGAGGAAGTTTGGCGGATTGAGGAGAATCCCCTCGTTGATGAGCTAGTACACAACTGAATACCGACTTCCTGTTTTGAACATTGGATATGTGTAGATACGGCTTTTACTTCGCAACTCGATTTAGGATTTGCGGCATATTCCACTGTTGGTATTGACATTCAATCTAAACATGTTCCGAATATAACGTTGTCTGTGTCGATTGAGAGTTAATTTAGACTAGCTTACATCTTCAGTAATTTAGTGAAATTGAATGTATACCAAATTAAGTTATATGAGTGTTGTCTGCTGCATAATTTTATGCTTAAGATATAAACGAAATTACACCAACAATACATTGCATAAACACACAAAAATGTTCATAACAAAGGTGTATCCACACTATTATTCATAATAAAGAAACATGATACAGCAGAGGGCAAGAAGCAAGCAAAGGTGAGTTTGAAATATTGCTCCAAGAGGTAAGTACACGCTGTGTGAATACTTCATGCTCTGTAAAAACATTTGCTTATCATCTATTTGCTTTTCACGGTACTTTCAAGAACTCACGATAGACAGCACTTTTGATTTAATTATATAATATGCATTTATAGACACTTGATGTTACATTTGTAGAAATTATACAACGTAGCATATTGCTGCGTTTGATGTAAAATGTGTTTTAGAACATTAGGTTGATTATGTATAGCGGTGCGCCAAATTTAGATTTTATTTACTTTTACAGATAAAATCTAAAATATTAATACCCTTAGTGCATTTGCGCATAGGTGCAGTACGAAATTGTCACACGATATGTTATTTATGACGTGTATATTGTGACAGTGTTTTATTACGATGCTTATTTACCTAATCCGTTGCTACGTAACAGCAGCTACCTATATAAGAAAAAATCAACAATAGTCAGCCGAGAATTATGAGGAGAATCCGTAAGGTTAAAAAGTTCACAAATATATTTTATAAAAAATATTGGTGTGACATTAATATTACGTGTGACATAATTAATAAAATAGAAGTTTATCCAATATTTCAAATCCTTTGTCGACGATCAAATAAATTGTAACCTTACCCCACCGGCTAGGAAGCTACGAAAAGTAATATGACAGTCGTATTAATGTGCCTTGTGATTTAGATATTGATAACAAGCTACAATAAAAAGTTAAACGACGCGCCAAACGGAACCTTAGAGGCAAAAGCACCAAACTTTAATGAGAAAAATAAAAATCAACATCCGGGCATCGGACCCACAAGAAGTTTATAACGCATTTGACATAATAAAGATTACGGGCCATATTTGTAATTAATGAAATCAGTTTCCATTTAAATAAACGTCGTGTAATCAAATTCAGCTCGAGCTCCACAACCGGCGCTTTTGACATACTATAATCGAACTATAAAACGAAGCATTTATCTTGAATTTATCTTTACCGCTTCGAATTGACAGATGTTGTGTTCGATTGATGTGTGTTAATGCAAACTGCTATTAATTTATCGCCAAGTTTAATGACCTAAGCGACATTCTACCGATCGTAATGTTTTGTATTGATCGGCAACAGTTTAAATGGCTGTAACTGTTTTACGATAGATTTACTTTGACATTGTTCAAAAGCAATATTCCAATTTTATCGCAGCTCGTTCTGGTTACAATCGCATTAAATCCCCATTGAGAAGGCTACTATTTTCAAGTGCCGGATATTGTTTTTCAAAGCCATTGTTTATTCGAATTCTTATTTCACTATAACCTTTGTTATTTGCATTGAAAGAAACACGAATATTTTTGATGTAGGTTTGTATATACAAAATAAACCCACATAAAAATATTCTTGCTGGAGAGTAGGAATTCGAAGAGATAGATACAAATGAGGATAATTCATAATTCTAAGAGATTTTTATTTTCTTTACTTTACTCACATGTGCGTGATTACTTTCGATGCTTCCAGAATCCGAACACTGAGACATGTAGAGCTTACGTCGAATTGTAAAAGTAAAAACTAGCAAACAATTTTGTGTCTTACTACGAAAGTGTAAGTATTAAATTTAAATGTAGCTTAACTAAAACATAAACTTTTTTATAAATCAATGGTTATTTTGTGATGTGGCGGAGAGCCGCAGGCTTTCAGATGTTATCAGTGGCCACCGGTAATGAGAGTTGGTGTTAGTCAGATGGAAACAGAGAGACATGTATTTTTAATTCCTATTTTCGAAAGTAAAAGACACTGAAGATCTTGGACATAACGATCCTGGAGACGATAGTGAAGTAAATTTAGGAGGAACGTTCAGTTTTATCTTCGTCTTTATCAAGACTATTTCAATAACATAAAGCCCAAGGCTTCTTAGATTCGGTCTTTAAACAAAAACGGTGAGTGTGCAGTTTTGTCAGGATTTCTTTTTTACTCCTTGTCTTTTAATATACATTGTGAATGTGAATGCAAATAGTGAAGAAAGCAATTTAAAATACAATATGTTTGCCTATCAAAAATGGAATTATTAATAAGAATAGAACTGAAATCAAAAACTTTGTTCCAATTAGATACATGCATAACATTGCATTCGCGTTCGATTACATCGCATTGATTACTCTCCAAGTATCGATCTTGATAAGTCACTAATTAAAGAATCAGCCGTTCGTAATGTAACGCAGTACCGATTCGATGATACGTCGTTTTGTAATCGAGAACTCGATGCTTGTGCAATCGAGTAAATGGATCGATTCGGCCAACCTCTATAATTAGTTTCTTCAGCGGAGACCATACGCTTTCTTTAGAAATCTTTTATTATTGTACTTTTTTCATCCACATCATCAACCTATTATGTTTCACGCATTTTACACAGTCGGATTCTAAAAATTCCAAGCGCGTTTCATTCGAATTATAATTAGAAGTGAGTAATTTACATTAGTTAAATTTGAAACAGTTGGTTTTAGATTAATTAGTTTTGATACCCACATCAATGGTAACCCTCTGTGTGATTTATTAGCATTTAATCAATGGCAAACAGGCGTAGATAATGTAATTTTATGTAAATCTAAAACTAGTCACAGGCGTAAAAACCAAGTGTACAAAACCCTGAGTTATAATGATTGCCGTGTTAAAACTCAATAAAGGTTGCTAATATATTAATATTTTAACTATATCTATGAACATATGTGTGTTACAGTATCATTGTGTATGTTTGCTAGCCTAGAGCCCATAATGAAGAAAATATGAATCAGAGAAGTTTTGAACTATATCGGGCCTCATTTGATACAACAGTTCTGAGCGATATATTGCTATACCGAACGTTTCTATTTTAACTGTTTATACTGTTTAGTATGCGTACATTAGTGATACTGTACTTATTAAGTTTATATTTAAATAGTACACATTGACACATAAGCAGTAAGTTTTGTTCTTGCATATAATTTTATTTATGCCTCGATGGCGTAGCGGGGATTAATGCCATTGCTGTGCGGGAAGTCTCGGGTTCGCATCTCGGTTTGGGCTAGGAGTTCATGGATTTTTCTGTCATTTCTTAGCTGAGAATGTTGAACTACATCCTTAAGATGATAAGCTGGCAAAATGTGTGTGTAGTACTCATCTGCCTAGTACTTCGAGGATATAGGCGCAATAATATAAATGCTTGTATGTAATTTAACCCATTCACAGTCCCGTGATAGACACAATAGAAAATCAATTGTTATGTACCATATGTGGTTAATCGGACAGGGAATGTGTTAATTTATTTTAATCTTGTGCCTATCGTTGCTAAGAAAACATAATTACTATCTTTAAATTAATATCTGTGACACACAAGTACTAAAGAACTATCATCTTATTTTTCACCTTCACCAGTCTTTTCTTTAGAAAGAAACCTAGTTACAAAACGGCCGTAAAGCAAAGCACAAAAGACGTCATTTACAAGCCGTAATAAAGGAAAATTAATTTTAACAGTAACCTCGATACAATTAATTTAGTTTTAATTTTCCTACAGGCAGTGCTGCGGAAAACTAACGTTCTGCCCGCAACCACTCACAGCTGTTACAGTGACGTCATTATTAAAGGCTTTTCAAGAACAGGTGTTGATAATAACGAGGGTGAACGTTTAATTAATGAACACCACTGGTAGTTTCTTGTACGGATGATAGTTTAATATTGTTCGTACCGTGTGTGACTGCTCGTGTTTTTGTATCGTGTGATATATTAAATTGGTTGGCAGCTCGGTTATCTGTTGTCTAGACGAATTATATTGATAAAGCTGTAATTTTCCATCGCTGTATGAGCGATTACGGCGCGCTTGATAGGAAAAAATCGTTTACTTTCCTATGCAGATAAATATTTCTTTAGTGATGAATATATGGTGCATTGACTGTTGTCTCTTGTCTCAGTTCCAAAACTCCAGGCAGTAGTTTTATGTAAACAAATATGTCAATTAATTTTCTTCAATAGTATTATTTTAATTTTTTTTTGTCGTGACAACGTCTAATAAATCTATGAACGCCGGCTACACGCACGAAAAGGATGACTCATTGTCCCGTTACGCTCATTGTAACGTTACGATCGGAGCGAGAGCGCTACACGAGCGAGCGAAAGGCACGTTATGACGTTGTCACGTTAAACTATCGTCCGTAAACCGACTTTACAGACAACCAATTTTTGACGTGACAACGTGTAATAAATCGATGAACGCCGGCTGCACGCACGAAAAAGGATGACTCATTGTCCTGTTACGCTCATTGTCCCGTTACGCTCATTGTAACGTTACGATAGGAGCGAGAGCGCTACACGAGCGAGCGAAAGGCACGTTATGACATTGTCACGTTAAACTGTCGTCCGTAAACCGACTTTACAAACAACCAATTTTTGACGTGACAACGTCTAATAAATCGATGAACGCCGGCTGCACGCACGAAAAAGGATGACTCATTGTCCCGTTACGCTCATTGTCCCGTTACGCTCATTGTAACGTTACGATCGGAGCGAGAGCGCTACACGAGCGAGCGAAAGGCACGTTATGACGTTGTCACGTTAAACTATCGTCCGAAAACCGACTTTACAGACAACCAATTTTTTATGTTTTTATTTTTTATAAACACAACACATTCCACACCATCCTTACAGGTTTTGTTAATATGTATCAATACTTTTCAATCTTCAGCGTATGCTTGTATCTCTTTATATTTAAATAAAATATCTCTTGATCGCAGCATTTATTTTCTAAACCCGTCTTCCGTACTTCGTTTAGACTCCATAAAACAAAGGACATACATACTTTGACATAACGGACATAAAGAATACTCAGAAACCAGTTAACAAAAATTTGTGATTCACTCAATTTTTGTCCCGATTGGGGATAGAACTCACATCACTCAGCGTAGTAGCAGTTACGAAGCCATCAGGAAAATTATTGTACCCACAGAGTATTACTTATAAAATTATATTGCTAAATAATCTCTTAAGTATGTGAAATAATTTAACAACATTCTTAATATTGATAAAATATTGACATTAAATATATTTTTTTATTGCGATATTTTCAATATACAGATTTTATTCTTTAAATTTAAGCTTTGGGCGCTGGTCCCATTGACAACTATTGGCGAGGAGCGAGTTGAGAAACCATTAAGCATTAGGCGATCACCCCCTCTATAATTTGCTTACCAAAATTTATGACATAGCGTCGCTTCCTCAACAACCATACGGTTGCAAGACAGAGGGTCGCTGTGCCGTTCAGTATCCGAAAGTACCTTCAGAGGGATAACTGGGTATAGACAGGTATAGTTTTGCTATTGAGCTCTGTACATTGTGTCGGGTTATTCACGTTAGTCACCCAATCCTTAATCAATTCCTTGCGCATTTCTCCAAGTGAGACTTTTTAAATGATTATCACAAAACAACTACCGCTCGAAAAAAATTTGTTCCGAACTGTTAGCAATGATATAGTATTTTCATTTATTTACACCGAATTCTATATGTTTGTTAAATGAAAAAATAATTCGTCGCTAGTGCCTATAGATAGATAGCCTAGCGGGAGTGGACAGCCACGCATAGTTGTCGAGTTTGATTCCAAGGCTTCGAAAAGTCCACTGAGAAGACGTCCATGCCCAGCAGTGGGACATTTTAACAGGGCTGATATTATTATAATCGCTTACTCGTAAGACAAAACCTTATATTTTACTGAAATGAAAATTGACTGTTTTGGACTGAAATATTTACGGGACTTTAAGTAAAAAAACATTGTTTCTTTTCTGGGAATGGCAAAGTTTGCGAAGAAAACAGCAATGATGCCGATTTAAAACTCTGATGTATTTATAATTACGACTGAGCTGGCTAGGCTATTGTCAAAATAATACAGGCCTCTTTTACGGTAATGGGCAGAAGAGGTGTGTAAAAAATTAAGTACTTCTGCATATGTACTATCAAATTTAGCAAAAAAGGTAAATATGTATAACCACAACGTTAACAGCTTACCATGGTCTGGTAGCGTCGATTTTGCGGTTTGGGATTGTATTTTGGGGAAATTGTACCTTAAGGGAACAGATTTTCAAAGCACAGAAGCGCTGCATACGGGCAATGTGTGGTCTAAAAATGACTGACAGTTGTGTGCCTATATTTAAGTCCCTAAAATTGTTGACGTTCCCATGTATGTATGTTTTTGAAGTGGCAGTATTCGTAAGGGTCAATAAGCATTATTTTATATCATTATCATAAATAAGGAAAGGACCTATTAGAAGTCAGTATAGAAATATGTTGCAAACTGGTGGTTACAATACTGCTTTACTTAAGAAAAATGTTTTCGGCATGGCGCTTGTCATTTATAACAAATTACCCGATTCTATAAAGAATGATACAATATCTACATTCAAAAACAAATTGACTGCACTTCTTTAAGATAAGTGTTATTATTCAATTAATGACTTTTTGAATGATACATTTTGACATTACTTTAGATTATTAGTTTTTGACATTACTTACGCTTATTTGACATTTGATTTATTTTCTTAATTTCAATTATTATTTCTTACATAATTATATTTACCATTATATTATAATATTATTATGAATCCTAATTTTGTAATTCCAAACATTTCATTAATTCATTTGTTGTCTGATTTCTAATTGTATTCATTTGGTTAATGATTGTTTAAATCCTGATGAATTTTAATCTCTTAACTAAATGTTTGTATGCCTATTCAAGGTAGATTGTATAAGGATCATAAAAATTGTTAACATCTATATTTCATGTACCTACAATCAATGCAAATAAAATTTATTCTATTCTATTCTATTCTAAAAAGTTTGATAAACGAGTAGTTTACGAATAGCTCTAAAATAAAATAATCGATTTATAATACGGGTTGTATTTTATTTTAGGCAAAAGTTTGAATTGATTAATTTGTAGATAGATATAGAAAGTCACACAATTCTATTACGTGTAAATTGGAATTCAGGCCTGACGAAATGTAGGTGAAACAAGGACACTGCCTTCTAACTCTTTCAAAAGATTCTCAGTCGCGTGATGGTCTATTATGTATAGAATTTGTTTTAACCCGGTTCTGAACTGAACATTATATTTAACCCTCCCTATGACCGATGCTTTAGTATTTCAACCCTATATTATATACTCACATATTAATGCAAGAGAAACTAGACACAAAACAAAACTAATAACGAACTGAACTATCTGGAGCATAACTTCCTATGTTTGAATACTCGCTAAGTAAAGATCGAGTAAAGTAACGAGAAATCGCCACGGGCTATTTTGCAAAGCCAACAGGATATACTGTAGAACTAATTTTATAATATGGTGCTTTGAAAAAGCGAGATAAGTGAAGTAAGTTTTTGCTCTAGACTTTGCTATTTCCGAAGAATGTTGGCGTATAGAGCGGGAATTTGTATTTAAACTTATTTTAGTTTTTAATATTTAATCACATAACGTAATATATTATTCTGGAATATCTTTTATATTGTAACATTAGTAATATGTGCACATTATTTATTAATTGCTAGCCATTGACGATTCTACACACACTATTGAAAAAGGAAGTAGATTGTTTCGATAGCAGTAGGAAGAATCACATTCAAGAAGCGTTGGTGTCGCGATAGAGGCCTAAGTCCAGCCACTATAGGATATATAGCTATTGTTTAATAACAAATGCTGCACTTGGTATAATCATATCGAGAGTAATTTAACATACATTGAAAGAAAACACATACGATTTACTCAGTCACACTCACACTAATAATAATCAGTGGATGACACAATTATTATTCGCCCTATACCTCTGCATCATCTTGTAACACTTGACGCATGATAGAGATGTTAACTCGTAATTTATGAATAAAGCAGATGTCACATACGTATACCTTATTTACATAAGATTATATTCACATTTAAGTAAGTATATTGTTATCGTTTATGTAGATAAACTTAACTGATGTAACAATTCGCTTTCTTTTGTTCTTTGTTACATTCTGTTTCAAAGCTTTGCTGAAAGAAAACTTAGTTCAACTTGCCTTTTTATATTGTACTTATCATTGTATTAATTTTCTAAACGGATTTTCTGTTTGTAATTAACAATAACAACGTAAATTATGGGCGTTATTTCTATCTAGCAATCAAAAGAAAAATCTTGACACATACGCTGTAAAATTGATGTTTAACACAATCGGTACATGATATTATTATTTTTGGCACAGCTCTTATTGCCTTTCGACATCTTCGAATATAGAACCAACAATATGCTCGTTTTTGGAATTTTACCAAAACTTTGACTTTGTTATGTATCGATTGCTTGCAACGTATGACTGCTATTCCAGATTTTATTTACTGTTCTGGAGATTCGTTATACCACTTAAAGTTCTAACTATACCTGTATTATTTGAGGCGTCAAATGAAATATTAGATACCATTAAAAATATATATAATATATTTCATTCATCCTGATAAAAGATTCAAGCGTGAACACATATTCTTCAAAGCTATTCGTCTGTAGTATTTTTTCATAATAGATCTACTCGTCTACACCATTTTATATTAATACTACTGAAAACCACTATAAATAAATATTCTCTCGTAAAACACAAATTTCTGAGAAACATCGTTCTTCGTAGAACGAAATAAGTCACCAGAAATCATGACTGGCCTGTGGTGGCACGTTTAAACAGGGCCTCTAACAAGCCCTGTACACCCTAATGATCAGTTGGTGAAATATCTAGATGTATTTAATTGGATTTCGTTATGTCTTAAAAGTGGCAGAGTATTTGCAGGTGTACACAGCACGGAATATAGATGGTTAGTGATTTATGGATTTATGTGAGGCTTTTTAAGATGTACTGGAAGGACTATCAAAAAAAATTAGAACTACAAAACTTCTAGATTGGTTTTACCCCCAATTCTTACGCGTACAAAGTACTCTGTAGTAAATATGAGAGGCCCTTTATATATGGTATATGTTTCATATCGATTATAACTTTCAATGGGAATATTGCGTTTGATAAGACGAAAATGTGTGATGTAAGTTTCCTCTTTACGTTTAACATTATTTTGCAAGTATTTATATTTGATTTCTTTGGAACTATAAAACGTAATATTATGCCAACAATATACCAAAACCACAGAAAATATTATTATAAGAGTATAGTGTTTTATGATCAAAACGCAAACACAGTTTAATGTTTATAATTCTATATATAGTTTATGTATTATATTGTATGCGTAGATGTGAAGGATAGTTTTGAAGAGGTGTTTCAATAGTTCAACAAACCGTATGCCATATATCAATAGGTCGTAAGTCAAGTCGTGTAAATTCTTAACAAGTAAAGGGGAGGCACATCCAGTGAGTTGTAGTCTTTTACATAAAAGGAGGAATGGGTACATCGCAGCCAAAGATCGCGCGACGTGGGAGGCTAGCCTCAAACAACATCGTTGCAATGTTCTTTATAACACCTAGCAAACCTTTTACGAATATTATTAGTATTTATTAGTGTTCCACCGACGGTGCAGTGGTTTAAGTGGTCACTTCGTAGCTGCTGTCTTCTTTTTTAAGATCCACAAGTAATTTGATTGTTCCTTACGTCAATATTTGTGATGTTCTTTATTGAATAGTTGTATTATAAACAGATTTGAGCCTTCAAACACGTCAACATTTAGGTATCAAAAAGTATTGCCTGCAAATAACTAAATGCGACTGCTGTGCATGAGGTATCAGGTTCGAATCCCGGATCAAGCCAGCAAAAAGTTATTAGTTTTTCTGTTAAGAAAACTCAATAACAGCCCGGAGTAAGGAAATTAGCAGTGTTAGACCCCCCGTACCTCAGCAAGCACGTAAAGCCGTTGGTGCCGTGTCTGATCTCTCTCCGTTCGTGTCGGATTACCGTCACAACGGATCATGAGAGTTAGGGAACAGAGAGTGTACTTGTGTTTGCACACACTTGTGCACTATGATATCTCCTGCGCAAATGGCCAGTCTCCGTTTGAGATTGCCCGTCTTGACCGAAATTCGGTCTGAAGGACATTATGATGTTTATGTTATAGTCAGAAGATTTTCCAAGTCAACACTATGTTTAATTGACTGCTGAAATCAGCTTTCAAGTCGAAGCACTCCGATTCAAGTAGGTTAGGTTGGAAACGGGATTACTGAGTACTAAATAAAACAGAAAAAAGTACTTTCTTTAATCGAACACGCTTTGACTAATCAATGACGACACCACTTTTACATCACTAATAAACATTTAAATAACAAAATTCTGCGAATCTGCCACACTTGCCGTAATAGCAGCGTGAGAGTAACCTTATTGGTTAACCATTAACCACCAATAGAATCAAAAACGATTCATAATATGATTAAATTACTACTAGTTTACATTACACGTTTAATGCATTCCATATCCTAATCGTAACTAATATTATAAAATCGAAAATGAGTTTGTTTGTTTGTTTGTTACCTTTTCACGTTTAAACCATTGAACCGATCATCCTGAAATTTTGCATATACGTTAACAGGTGTACAGATACGGACATAGGCTACCTTTCATCCCGAAAAAAATTACTGTTCCCGAGGAAAACAACAATAACGTTCTTATGATAATAGATGGCGCCACGTGTCTTTGGAATTATGATTGAATTATATTATTACAAGCAGAGTACAACCCGAATTGATTATCAAATTCTAAATTAAGGCGAGCGGAGCCGCGGGTAAAAGCTAGCTACAATATAATCCCCGCTTTTGTTTTTACTCCTTTACTCTAATTATAAAAGTATAATCAACCGTCGATGCCTCGATAATGACCCTCATCTATAAATTAAATGATGGGGTCATAAAGTTTGTTCGAAATGTTTATACCACGTTATTATTCTAATACACTAATAGATGTTATAAAACAAAGTGCATTTAACATTCATTTCGAACGCAACGCTTCGCAATTTACAGCCGGTACAATTGCTATTCTTTTTCTCTAATAGCACTATTAAACAGGGAGTATACTGAATTGCTGGAATGGACAGTAAAACAAATGCATTCGATAATAATGGCAGGGGTTTTATACACCCGCAATGCGTTTATAAGGCTGTTATCAAAATAGAAATCTGTAACAGTTCCTTTTACTTTTATTCGAAAAGAGAAGTAAGTATCTTACTTGTATTGCATATACTTGTTCAATTAATTAACTTATCAAGTCTTAGAATACCAGACATAATTAAAAATACTATACTGTCTAACCACCGATGTGCCGCTGTGACTTAATAGGTTAATTAACGTCTATATAATAATATAACAATGTTTCATAATAATGTGAAAATAATCTTCGTAAAAATAGCGTCCATGATGATATTCAATATTAATGTGAAAGTATTATTATAGTGGAAGTGACAATTTTGGGCTACTCCTTTAAATTACTCTTTTAATGATTGATACAGCGGCCATGGGCATAAAACAATACTAAGCCTCAAACATATTAACTTACCATAATGCTTGACGCGCATTCATTACACGTTTTATAATTAGCTCTCTTAAAACTACTTACTAAATTATTTACTTCATGTACCAGAGAATGAGAGCAGCTTAGATCCCTTGATCACGTGCGGATTGACAGCCTTCACACACCTACAAAAACATTAGGAACTCACAAACAAGTAGAGTTCATCCCTAACGACACCAGACCAAGCCGTAATTATCTTTTTAATGTGCACACAATTTTGAAAAGTCAGGGGTAATTCGTCAATCCAACAGACCTATCGTTGTTCTTAAATAACTTATATTTTGTATCTAATTTATTTTCAATCTGTAGGCAAAAGAAGGCCTTGGTTTAGCTCGCCTTTGGAAAAATAAAAGTAATTCCAATGCTGTGAAAGAAATTTAATTAATTTATTAATCTTTTTTGTAACGTAGGCTGCCATAAACACTTGCACTCACGAAGGAGATAGTTATAAGACTCTTAAGATAAAATAAACCTTTATATAAAATTTTTTTTTGTTTGTTAGCCTATTTCTTTCTGTTTTCTGTAATCCCGTAAAAACAACTTTTACTAAAGTAAATGAAGCTTAAATTTTGAGAACGTCTTAAATATTGAAATTGGTTTATCCAATATTGTATGTATGTATATAAGCGTTGAAAATTAAGAATAGTTAAATTTTTAGCAATCTAGGAGCCACACTTGTATTTGACCTTCTTTATCACTTCATGACATGAATTATATCTGAACAACATAGATTCATTCTATGCCTTACTTTCAGAGTACCTAGTTGACAGATATGCGGATCGTTGAAGGTTACGATCTGGTTCTTGCACTGTAATCACGATTTTATAGACACAATTTAAATCGGTTTTTTGGATTTGGAATAATTTTAGCACATAATTATATACATAGACAATGTCCTGGAGTGTCAAATAAGTTACTTTTTATCACTGTATCTGTGTCTGTATCTGTAAGATTCAAGCGGGCGAAACTAGGGACAGAAACTAATATAATTATTATTAAAACCAGCATAAACGAGATTATCCGTCATACCACAAATCAAAAATGTATGTATGTCATAATAATAATAATGATAAATTAAGTTATCTTTAATATAAACATAATATCATTTATTTACTTTATTTTATCGCAACTAAATAAAAAATAAATGAAAAGCGAATTCAAATAGAGCCACAATTCTGTGCAATTCCTCTGAGACCGATCGCCATTCAATTGGCGTGTTCGATTTTCAAACGAATTGTGTGCCAATTACGCTATCGAGTATTGCCACTGAATAAAATGAACTTAAATACTTAAATTGATATTGTCTTTGAAAATTCATAAGTTGGTAATTGTCACAATAACCAATTAGAAGCTTTTAATTCTGGTATAATAAGGTTATTATTTGATTGCATAAATATTAGAACAACATTATTAGCAAGTTTCTATTGTATCTATAGATTTATAGACCAATCTGTAGCTTTATTAGCAATAAAGATAAAACCATATCTGAAACAAAATTATTTATCTGAAATAACTATTTAATGACAAAATAGATTCTTTCACCACTAATTACGTTGCATTTAAATCATGAAGTAACTGTTTATTTTTCTTCATATAATTTTGTGTTTTTGGTTTTATGTGCAATTACAGCGCCTATAAAATAATGTACCCGTATACTAATTTAATTGACGCATTTCGCATCTTCTTACAAAAAATACAAAGGATAAAACAGGAAAAATGCGAAGGAATTTGTGAATCGAACGTTTCTCAATACTGCGCGGTGCCGGTGTTTAGTTAAAAGAGCCCCTACCATTTGCATAATCGACATTTCCACAGGTGCATCGGCGCATTGGCAGCTGATTTAAGTACCGTGCCAAGTGACAAGAGGGCTCCTTCGTCGTATAAGGCAATATGCTACGGACGCTATTTTTATTTATCGTCGGTGCTTCGGTGTTTTACGTGGGTTCATGTCGACGCGACGGTAGTAATGCCTGTTTTTTCTTTATATTTTGAACGACGCGACGAACGTCTTGAAGTTTCTTTGGATCCTGTTTATATTGAATTGCGATTTATTTTACTTTGATGTTTTCAATCTACACTAATATATATTTACAATTGTTACGTTCTAGTGAGTAATAAACCCACGTGGACTTCATTAGATTACTTTTGGTCAGTGACGTATGCTTACGGCAATTTTGTTATTGAGTTGCTATCGTGAGATTCCGGGATTGATTGTAGAGCTAACTCTACAACAAAGAATTATTATTTTTCTGTGAATAAAACAAATTAAATTTAGAACAGTGCTTAAAAAAGACAGTCATATGGTCCATTAATTGCCACTATTTATAGACGAATTATGAGTATCTGCCTCAACCATATAGATGAACCATCCATGATGTTACCTCGTCCAGTCATACAGCGAAGCATCTGAAGAACAAAGATTCTTCTTCTTACATTTTTTGTATATTATAACCAACTGCAAGCTAAATGTGATATTAAAATAAATTTACAAATCTAATTGGTTTTCATTTTGTATTTCAGGCTATGGACTGTTGCTTATGAAGTATATGAAGTTTTAACATTGCTTTTAAATGTCAACAAACATTAAAGGTTTTCTTTAAAATATATCAGAATAACGACGAAACTACACCCGCAATTCTCACGGATATAAACATTATTCATTTATCTACAATACAATATAATATTCAACTTCATTTAAAATACAAATTGCAGATTACAGTTAGGATTACGTTGCGTAGTATCACAATCATCCACAGGGTAATTCTGTACAAACGATGCAATGTATCACGAACGGAACTCAGAAGTTTTGATCCTGCTCCTTCGTGGTACACTCAGTTACGAGTTACGAGTTAGATTTGGCTCTCGTACAAAATGCAAACAAAAGAGATTAGTTTCTGGATTGCGTTGGTAGGCTGCGTTCCCGTTATTGCTTTTAATGAAGTCTGAGTGGAGCAACGAACATTCTGCGGATACGACGTAATCCTACTATGAAATGGTCTTCTCAGTTTGAAACTTTCTAAAAATGGGCACTTTGGGTGATTCAAACGTGAAGCGGATTACGATAATCCTGTTCGAATATAATGGTGTATCTTAAGCGCGCGGTGGATCCTACTTCGTATTCAGATCACGTAATGTGTAAGGAAGATAAGTTGGAAAGAACTATTTGTATTGGAGGGTATGACGGAAATGGAAATTAGTGCTCTGTTTCCAAGCATGTATTGATCCTAATGTATTTTCGGTTCGGGCAATAACGTATTGAACTTCTACAATATATATATACATATATATATATTTAATATATATTTATAACAGAGCGTACTTTATATTATTATACTCGAAAGCATATTTTTGTTTGCTGAGCTGGAAAATAATATTCTAGTTAAGCAACCAAAAATATGCTGCATACAGCCTGCTTGATAGTAATTGGTTACTGTATTATACGATAGCTTGCAATAGCTTAGGTGAAAGGGATTAAGAATGGAACGAATAAAAAGAAGTAGAAAAGGTAGCTATGAGAGCCTTCACAACTCTTACTCGTACTCTACGCTTACAATAAATTGGCGCCGAAAATTCTTGAATGCTAATCAGGGTCTAAATACCGCGCTAATATTTACATGTTCTATTATAAATATCTCAAAGTATAGATAGATACACTATGGCTGCAGCTTAGAATATCCTAACAGAGTAACTCAATTACACTTTGTCGGAACTCGGAGCGATGCGAAGCGATGATGTGTCACGTTGGCTCTCAGACGTGACACATGGCTCGGAGTTTATTGCGTAGAACTAATTCACATATCATGTTCTTTCCATAAAGTTATTTGTAATATCGGCCTTATTATAAGGCAGTATTACGAATAAATAAAAAATATAAATCATACGTTACTTCATCTCCGAAAGATTAGATGAAGCTTTGAACATAAAATTTTAACCAACTATGTTTAAATCCAGCGTTCACAGCGAGGCCAAACTAAAGATACAAGATTGTAAATTCATCTACAAGTTATATTTACAATCTGTAAACTGCTGCAGCTATTGTGAATCGTCTAACAGAAAAACATTCAGAGCTTGGAACATTACGCCTACAGTCACTCAAGATAAATATTATTATTATATACTTATATTAGTATTAGTCTTTAGTATTCAGTGCTATAAGGCAAAACCCAACTCAACGAGGCAGTGCAAACGACGGTATTGATAGTTTCTTAAACCATGTTCGTAAGCTTTTGTTGTTAATGACAACTCGCGCACTATGCCTTTATCGCAGACTACTTTTAAGGTAAACAAAGTCTACCCAGACTTAGAATACTTTGGCTTGCCCGCTACGCCATCTGTGCAGCTAATTTAGTGTAGACAATCTGTACATATACAAAGATATTAGTCAATAAAAATACGTCCCTTTCAAGTAATAACTATTCCTTCTACTTATATTATTCCACACTAGAGAATATCTGTGTCGCGAGGGACTTCTTAGTAAAACAGATATTTTATAGAATATGTTTACTCGAAACAACTTGCAAATTACATAAAATTTTGTTATGTCTGTGTGGGGATCGAATCCACAATAATCGGCTTAGCACAGGCAACTGCATCGCTTACACCGCAATGATAAAAGTTGTACTATTAAAAAGTAAATGCAAAAGTCAAAAAAATTTGTCACTTTCTATTGCTTGCTGAATTCTACAAGACTAAACTCGAAAAACAGCTAGATAGAACTATATTCCGTTCAACACACGTACATACATATTATTATCTGATAGACCATTACGTTAAATCCCATGGGTATGATCGGAACTGCCTTAAACGGTGCAGCCAAACTCTAGTACAAACTAGTTACTTACTAATATCTAACTGCATTGGATCGGCAGTTTCCACTGCATCGGTTGTTATTGTTCGATAACGATTCTAGTTTGATTTGGTTGATTGATTCAACTCCTACAATTTATGCAAACATAATAGCTGAATGTGGAAATTTGTCGGTCATTAAATCATTATGCATAATTGACAAACTGTGAGAGTGTTATTTGCTTGTTTGTTTAGAATTTATTGACGTCCGAAATGCACTGTAGGTATTATGTGATGGCTCCTCTACATTATCGGCGATTACAGACGATTACGCGCGAGCACGATCATCTAGAGGGCATACTCGAGTGTACTCACCGATCATCGTCTATGATCGCCTGCGAACCGTGAATTATCGGTTTTTCGGACACGCATCAAAGGGAATCGCTGGGTGGTTGCGTTGAGGTGCCCACACAACCGCCGATCATTCATTCGCCGTCTTGACTGAACCCGAACAAGCCCGCCTAAAGGCCTTATATGTGACTACTTACTTGGTTCTATTACGATGCATAGTCAAACACCACCATCTTCTTTTCTCCCTTTTTCACAACTTTTCGTTGAACCACATTTACAAAATTGTTGTATACCGCTATTAAATAAATGGTTGCAGCAGTAACACACTCCACGTCCATCTTGACACTTGCCGTTCGTGTACACTACTACAGACGATCGTGTGGATGCTTCCACGATGACCGTGCCGATTATAGACGATCACACGATCAACGGTCATCGCCGATAGTGTAGTGCAGGTTTGACGTTTTTTCGCAAGAACTAGAGATTTCTCTTGCCCAACATCACGTTACAAGAGAGTTCTTTGTATAGTAATTGTTAATGGTATCATAAAAATGACGTAAGTGTCTTTTCTAGAAAGTCATTGCTAAATATTTTGTTAATAGGTTCTTTTGCTGTATAGACACTAGATTAATAAAGGGTAAGATACAAACCATAATAAAAATATATTTTCTCAAATTAAATATTTGATTATGATATTTTGAGTTTCATTTTCAGATCAGGCTTAATGTCCATGTATCATTCAATCAGAAAAACTTAGTAATGGATGTGATACACCTGCTTAGCCAGTGTTATGCGTAGTGGTCAGGTGTAGATATTGAACAAGGCATGCAAACTAAAGCTGCAGCATCATGTAAACGTATAATTTTCCTGAAAGGTATAATTCACAATTCGTCTTAGTATGTCCAAAGAGATTTGTTTAATTTATATCGCGTATTCAACAACACAGCTTAGTTCATTCTTTCCACCTGGAAACATTTTCGACCAGTACCATAAGATTTTAGCGATTATTTTATCTGCGTACTTATAGGCTTTAGAATAAACTACTTGCTACTTTTGCGCAATGGCGCTGAACTCTGAAGTAGTAAGTAGTGTTATGAAAAGGACGCAAGAAATATTTTGCGTTTTGGTCCTGACATTGCTGAAGTCCGTGTGGTGTTTCCGAACTGAATTAGGAAATGCTAATTTAGTTCGGCGGAGACGTACTGAAGTAGCTTATCTATATACGCGTCCGTGTGTGGCAGTTACAGTGAGCGTCATAAGTCACTAAACTTATCTAAGATTTTAAATTCTTCTATCATTCAAAGTACCCATAATTGTCATGCTTTTATAACAGAAGTAGTTGACGAATAGTTAATTTAATTATGGTTAATAAATACGTTATATAAACGTTAAAAAGATTTAATTCATAAACCAGGGCTAGATATGCATTCAATGTTCAACCACTTATGTCGCTGACTGTACTACTAAAGGCAATAAAAAAGTACTTGTATTCTATACCCATAGTCAAAAATGCGTGGCAGAAGAATATTGTTTAATATACGCTATACATCATCGTTTACACACCCAACATTAATCTTTATTAAGATAAAAAAATTTAGATCACTTTTTGTTGTCTCATATCTATCGTCAAACAAAACGCTAAAGGAACTGATTCATCAATCAAGACAAGGATATCTACTTAAAAGCACATTAGTAACTTACTTAAACACACAAAAGTTGACCAACAGGTGTCTTAGAAAACTCTCAATAACTATCTCCATTCCTTCATAATTGTTATTAACTAATTTCAACATACGATAAGGCGCGGCATTAAATTGTCAAGAAATCATTTAACTATCATTTGTAACGTTATATACTCCAATTTACTTACACAAGGTTCTACATGTAGCTACTACATATAGTCGCAATTAGGACCTTGTCAAACTAAATGATTTAAAACAAAGTATATCAGATTGTTAGTTGGTATGAATTTAGGGCGGATGTACAAGTGACGTGGGCCTGACACGATGACGTAGTAATAACAGTTTGTAGGCTCGTTATAGAATAAAAACGGCATAGGTTATGGTTCGCTTACGCCAGCCCCTACCATGTAGAGACCGCCTATTTAACGATATATAGAGGATGTAATACAGTCTGATATAGTCTCACGGTCGGTAGATCTTTGGGTAATGGTTTCCATATAACGACCTTTGGTAATGAAACCGGTACGTTTTCCGTTTAACCCCTTAAAATAGACTGTACTGTTTCTACGTAAGACACGATTGAATTGAATTTACATATAACACAACATTTGTATGTCATGCCACTGATTTCGTTTTAAATACATTTCATAACAGTATCAATGCAACCTTGATTTATGTGCATACCGTATTCCTGCGATAAATATAATAAATATCTAATATCTCAAATATAAGGTTTATATTCTATCTATGTAAAGAATACAGAAAAACAACGCAAAACAATGAAATTAAAATATCGTTTTCTTTAAGAGAATAGTTATGAACGTCAAAGTTACTTTGCTTAGCTTTTTGGTCGCCCTTGCCGACTCTCACTGTATTATAATTATGGTGCATCCTTTACTTGAATAAACCATTAATTGCTATTTGCATTACCAGCAATCATCAACATGGCTCATAAAGAAACCTATAGAACTTTTATATGACAAATGCAACCGCTTCAACCCAATGTACGAAGCAATAAGTATAAAATTAAGTTTGCATTATGGCCGTACTTGAATGCAAATAGACGGCAAAACGATCAAACTGAATATCTTATTCGCTCATAAAGTCAATTTAAATATTTTATACTGAAGTTAGGTTTGGGCCCGCCTAATGCCGGACGAGAGACGAAGAAAATTAAACTTGTTACTATATTACCCTAAGAACAGGTAACTTTTTAATTCTCCTAACAAAATTGTCATATTTTCCTTTGAGCGCCCTCTAATGAAATAAACGGAAGACGAGAAGGACCGCTGTCGCATTTTTATAAGCACTTTAAATTCACGGCACTTAGCTTCGTGCAGTTTCCAGAATGTTTACAATAATACTTGAGAGTTGTCGTATTTATTATGGCTAACTTGAGATCTTTTGAAGTAGACGAAAGTTGCGCGTAGAACAAAGAGTTGGTCTCTTTACGACGCGTCTTAAGACGGCTGGTAATTATCAAGTCTCAGATTTATTACCAGTTGAATTAGCTTTCAGCATTTCATATCATAATCCGAAAGCGTTTTATTGTCCCAAGAGCGCCGGATTCTTCGACGATGGTAATTAATTACACGTAACACGGCTTAACGACAATTTTGAAGGAACTCTCAGTTGAGTACTTTGTGTAATAAAGACAGATATTAAGCGAAGAGTTTTCGAGTTTGTATTACATTGTCTGTCAATTTTGTTGTGAAAATTCATGGATTTATATTTTGAAATAGGCTTTGATGGAAGAGTTTCGTGAGTAAGATATTAAGTACAGCTACCGGGTGCGGATGAATGAACATTGTTTGAATGTGCCTTGAAGATTATAACACCATATTAGCGTATCTGAAACTCCGGTAACAAGAATATTAGAACGTTAAATTGTTGTCACCAATTTTATTTGAAATTCTTGCATGTCTACATAAATTAATACTTTGCAAGCTGTCATACAGATGTCACAGTTTAATAAATTAATTAGACTATAAGACCCCGAGTTACATAAATAACTTACCATTACATCAACAATGACGTATAAATTGCCTGTTGGATATAGTCGACTTTAAACTAATTTTCTGATGAGACTAATAACGTAAAACTGTAGTCATAGGTCACAAGTTGGCAATGTATAAAGCTTAAAACAACTATTTAAATAACTAAGAAAATAAAACGCACAGTCATGATTTTTTTATGCCTTTATACTTGTAATTTATTGTAAGTACATATTACTTGCTCGACATATATATCCAGAGTCTTTAATATATCACTTGCGAGGAAATAAAGTAAACTCCTATAAAACTATACTGTCCCCGAACTGTTATGCGCATCACGACTAATTTGGGGAGGCTTGATAACGCGCAAACACATTCCGTAAAAACAATTCGGTGAAGCAATAATTATTCTGTTGTTCATTACGACACGGGACTCGGGTGCGGACGACATAAAAACTAAACGTATCGCAAGAACGTCCTACGCACAATATGTCAAAAATAGCCGTCATTGTTCTTCTGGTGTTCTGGGCCCGGTAATTGTGCCCGTGACAAAATGTCCTTTGCCAAAAACTCCAGAGAACTGGTTAGCCATAAAAGTCACATGTTCGCCGGGGGCTTATTACCGCAATAACAATTTAAGGAAGCCGAAAGGGTGGCGCGGAATTTCTACGAAAACTTTTGTTTGCGTCTCAGTCTACCGAATTGTTTTATAAACAATGTTTACAACAGTAACTTTATGGGTCCACTTGTTTTATCTTAGTTTTTCATTGCGACACTATTCTCTAAAGTTATTGTTCGAACAATTTGTTTTGTAGCCGTAAGCCAAGTTTCACTTTTAAAGTTTCATTTGTTGATTGGATACAAATAATTTTGTTTTCGTTTACGATTTTACAATGCATTTCGCTTTTAAAATATTTTTGGTAATAAACTTAAATGTTGTGTGGCGGATTGTTTGAAAGTGAAATTTGTTCAATGACTCATAGCTACCGATATGTAAGTATGTTACTAGGCGAATGACGTCACGAATTGCAGTAAAATTAAATTGCAGCAATTTGTATAGTCAAGCAATTTGTAACAGCTATTAAGAGAACTAATGTGGCTTCTCATAAAATCTTGTATAAAATGCCTTTACAAAAAGATAAAATATAAATTGATATGACAGATACGAGTGGTGAACGCTCATCTTAGTAACTGACGCTACTAAATGTCAGCTTTACCTGTAAGGGACTATTTACGACTAGGCGTATCTTTACTATCATCAACACCTTACGATTACACCTTTTTATTTATTTAATACTTACTGTATTGCTTTGGAATGGAGATATGATATTTATTGCTGTTCATCTTTCGAATTTATGTGACTGCGCGAATCAAATGTAAGTTATAAACAATAATAATTTATTATTGGTTGAATAAATCTGTATAAAACATATCCAAAATTAATTTTATAATTAAATAAGACAGTGTGAACAAAAGATTTATCTCATTTTTAGATAGACATTACATTTAAATTAATATATACCTAATCTAGGATGAGAACGAATTTAACTAGCAGTCCCGAATCGTAAAGTTATTTTCTGCCAGAACTCAGTCTGACTATGCCAATACTTACTCCTAACGGTTAGTTAAAGCCTTTCACATTGGCATTGCTGCAACTTCTTTTTCAACTATTTTTTTATGGCAATAGCTACACCGAATTAATTAATATTACTAATTAATTTATTACTAAGAAAAGCTGTAGATAAAATAAAAAATCAACGGGTTGCACTCCGGGAGTGCCGGCAGAAGTGAAAACTTGAATATTAACGTTGTGCATTTTTGATATTTTGGAATGGTTAGGGAATAATTTTGCACGAATTGCTTTAACAGTGCTATCATTTATGTGGTAAAATACAATATTCATTTATACACAAACATGACAATTCTTCCTCCGTCTTACGAGTTTTCGATCAGGTCACGTGTCCTGACGTGAGTTTAACATTTTTTACCCATCACAAAAAAAGTGCACAACGCCGCTAAAGAAGTTTTCATTTCAAAAATTAAACAAAGACTGTGTAAAGCTAAATGGATAGCTGTTTTCAAAAATCTACGACAGATGTACGTATAAACTAACACATAGAGAGGTAGAGTAGGTAAGGTCTCAGAAGTCGGAAGAGCATCGTTGTCGTGTCTGACTTTTGCCCTGAATATTTTACTTGGTGTGTCTCCCGGCGCCGACTCGTACGAGACTCGTGTCTGAAATCGCTGACATCGTTGCGCCATGAGAAAAGAACTCATCGTTTTTGTAACATGTTGTGTGTAAACCTTTTTAGCAAATATCACTACTTTGAATAAACCCGGTCTATATTTGCCTGTTTTCGTAAAGCTGAGTCTTGTTTACGAATTTTGAAAGCCTTTTTTTCTTATAGAGTAAATAAGTTTGGGTACAATTTAAAGCTTATGTTCGTGTAAAAATAAATTTAGCGAATCAGTCAATACTTTAATAAACTTTTCTAAAAACAATGATAATCTTACCTACATCGAATATTTTGGCCGACTATGTCAGAAGTCTAGGATCTTTACTGCTATTGCAGTTTACTAAAATAAGTATTAAGCTAATTTCTTTAATACTGAGGGTAAACACATGTTTAGTAGCTGGCCGGTAACCAGATTATTATCTCAATATAAAAAAAAAACAAAAGAATTTTAGCGGGCAATATGAGGTAACCTCAAGACCTGAGGTCATATTTTAGTTAAAATTACTCTCTAGGACGCGCTGCTAAAATGTGATCTACAAATATTACTAAAATTTAAATTAAGGCTCAACGGATTTATTTGGTAGCGATTTACTTGAAATATTTTTTTTGGGTTAAGCTATTAAGACAAAATCTTTTGATCTGTTTTTCCAAGCCATTTATTTTAGATAAGAAAACTCATTGAAGAGTATCATAAGATTAATATAAAACTAAGTAACATTTAATTGAAATTCTGCCCGTAATACCTAATTGAGTAGCCGTTTATGTCGATAATACGGGACATTACAATCATGATCTAATATAATCTTAAGAGTACTTTCAAATTTTAAAGAACGCTAAATAACTACTAATGAAAGATCAATTTCAAAACATTTACGTTCCCAGACCCATTTTAATTTACAAATTACGGTTATATCGATACGATATACCTTGTTAGTAAGTTCCGACAAAATAGATTGATAAAAAAAAACTTCCAGGACTGTTATTTTAACGTGAAAATTGGTGCGTCGCTCGCAACTCCGCACCGTTCTCTCAGCTGCTTTAACAATGTTGAATTCCCTTCCAAAATTATATGATCGTCGGCTTGTTAAGACGGTATATGCATAGTAAAAAAGACTTGATACTGTGTGTGCTCGCCCTTGTAAATTAAGGGACCGTTGAGCGTAAAGTGGGGGCCAATTAAGAAATTTATAGTCAGAACGCGCTGTAAAACAATAAATTGTTGAATGGCTCTCAACAGCATGGCCTATTAATTATGTGCACCAGTTCCTAGAGCCATTATAAGGGTAGCGTGCTTGCAGCTTTATTGATAATGCCTACAACGGAATATAATATGTAGATAGCCGATATAATTGAACCACCACGAAGCCTCTAGGGTATGTTGTTATTATAAAAGTT
Organism: Catocala sponsa; assembly: GCA_963564715.1. Lineage (NCBI taxonomy): Eukaryota > Metazoa > Arthropoda > Insecta > Lepidoptera > Erebidae > Catocala > Catocala sponsa. The sequence goes on from OY751338.1 coordinate 11,611,904, forward strand.
TCCTACTCGCATTCCGCGTGTTGCTTATGCGGTAAATACACTGTAAATGTTATTTTCTGTATTTTCTCATTATCATAGCGTATTTATACACAATGAGTATGAAAATATACAATTCTGTAACGTAATATTAAGCTCATCACTTCGCCATTTCGTATGCCTATACCTATGTAGGTTTATACCAAAGATTTGGTTTAGTCTTCTAGATAAACTACATATTTACTTTTTACAACAGATATGATAAAATGTGAAAACGATACTCACCAACTTTGGTTACATTCTATCAGTCTTGATTGATCATCCTCATAATCTATTCAAAATAGAGTTACGGTTTAGACTGAATACTGAAATGCAATTTATTTTCATTTACATTTGACGTTTATTTGAATTTATTATAAAACCTTTTGTCATACTTATGAAACTGAGACAAGATCGGCTTGAACAGTTTTTATTAACATAATGGCCCTCTGAGCATAGCATTGATAAGCTGGACAGATATGTAACATAAACACTTCCGCACTTATAATTGCCTGTACCTAGAAAAGGAAAATGCAAAACATACGAACACATCTAGACGCCCAGTTAATTATCAGTCTGTGTGTAGGTAGGCATTCTTGCTATCGACATGGCAATACTATATTATTATTTGTTAGTACTAAGGCATTCGTGTCAAAAAATCATTATTCTATCTACAACTAAATTGGGGAGTAGAATCTACACTCGCGTGCAAGTAAATCGACTCAAGCCTCAAGTGCGCATAAAAAGTGATATAACTTAAAAATGCCTTATTTTACCTCTATATAATGTTTTACATAATTAAAGCCTAGTAATTGAGCTTTAAAATTATGTAAGTTGCATGAAAATCGATTCAGTAGGTTAGTAAAAAAGGTGAATGTCAAAGATATTGCAAAAAATTTTGAAAATTCATACAATTTCACAGTATGGGGGTTATTGGGTATAAATGAAACAAAATGTGCATAAGATAAAAACTTTATTCGTGTCAATATTTGGTGTTCCCTCCTCTAGCCCTGATCACTGCTCTCAAGCGATTCTTCATCGACCTTATCAACTTTTTAATTGATGATTGTGGTATTCGGCCCCACTCTTCTACCAACGCAGTCTTGAGCTCATTGATGTTTGTCGGAGCTGGATTCCTCGCCCTAACTTTACTTTTGAGATCGTCCCATATGTGCTCAATGGGATTTAAATCGGGGCTGAGCGCTGGCCAATCCATAGTGTGAATTCCAACTTCACTCAGGAACTCACGTGTGGCCCGAGCAGTGTGACATCGGGCATTGTCATGCATCAAGATGAAATTATCCCCAATAAAGCCTTGATAAGGGACAACTTGATCCAGTAGAACATTTTCAATGTAACGATCACTGGTCAGACCTCCTCTCCGGCCTCCCCCAGGAACGAAAACAAGGTCCGTTTTTGCTTCTAAGGAAATTCCAGCCCACATCATGCAAGAACCGCCACCATATGCAACGGTTTCAACAAAGCAGCACTGTGAAAACCGTTCACCAGGACGCCGGTACACCCGACCTCTCCTGTCGCTGCCATGGAGACACATCCTCGTCTCATCTGTGAACAGGACCGACTGCCATTGCTCTATGCTCCAATCCAAGTGCTCTCGAGCAAAGTGAAGGTGTGTTTGACGGTGGGCTGTGGTCAACTTCGGGCCTGTAGCGGGTCTTTTCGGAGTAAGGTTAGCTTCCTTCAACCTTCTTCTAACTGTCCACTGACTGACAGTTACTCCGCGAACTTGACGTAGCTCCTGCTGCACATCCACGCCGGTAAGGTGTCGATTTCGGAGAGAGGTCGAGACCAAAAACCGGTCGTCACGCTCCGAGGTGCACCGGCGTCGGCTGGTATTAGGCCGCCGAGTGAAGGCACCACTCTCTTGAAACCTCCTGTACACTCTCGAGACAGCAGACTGACTCATATTCAACCGACGAGCGACTTCTCGCTGGTTCAACCCTTCTTGCAACAGGGCAACGACTTGAGCGGCTTCTTCAGGTGTTGTATCCATAATTTTCTTCAAATGACGGCTTCAATTTGCAGAGATGTGTTCAGGTCAACGTCTAGTGAGCGACTGATAAGAAAAAACGATTACAGGGGGTTTTTATAGCGGGTTGTGTCGCGCAAGTTGTGTATAGAGCGCAGAGCAGTTTATGGGAGATTGCGTTCAGTTGCATTCTAAGGACATGTGTTTATTTAAATGACTGAAATTATGCTACCATTTTAAAGCCTAATTACTAGGCTATAATTATGTAAAACATTATATAGATGTAAAATAAGGCATTTTTAAGTTATATCACTTTTTATGCGCACTTGAGCCTTGAGTCGATTTACTTGCACGCGAGTGTATAATATATAGTAAGTAAATATCTACATTGCTAGAGATGCAATTCAAATTGAAAAAACAGCATTATGTTTACCTGTTTTCTGCATCACGTTATAAGCCACTTCTGTTTAAAATCTACTAGTTTTCACCCGCGGCTTCGCTCGCGTAAATGTAGGTTAGATTAGGTTAGGTTTGCAACAGTTAGGCGCATTTCCCCACGTAAAAAAAAAAAAAAAAAAAAAGGTTTGCAACAGTTCTTTTTTCTGGATGAAAGGTACCCTATGTCCTATTCTGTACCCCTGACAACGTGTGTGCAAAATTTCATGTTGATCGATTGAGTAGTTAAGGCGTGAAAGCGTAACAAACAAACAAACTCATTTTCGCATTTATAATATTAGTAAGGATAGGGATAAGGATATTAAGATATCCTTTTAAAACCTAAAAATTTTCTAATAGCATGAATAAAATAATCTTATATCAATGCTTATCATAATCATAACTATCTAAATAGCTTCTTTTTCAGGGACATTTAACGTTTATTTTTGGTGTATGGAGTATTGTAATAACTGTTGGTGAACCTAATAAATGTTTGCAAAGGTTGTTCAGTCCTGTTCTTACACGATTAAGAGTCGTGAGGTTTGTGACTTAACTCGGAACAATGTAGTGTCGTGAACTTTATTGGATGTTACCGTAATTTATGACTTTCCACCACAATTCGCTCACCGATACAGAAACAGTAGAAAAATTGTAGTGTGTAGGTATGTGCTTTAGAAATCTTTCTAAAATAACTCTTTATAGAATTAGGGTAACTGACACCATGTAGTCCAAAATCATCAAATTGCGGCTTCAATATCCGAAATAAAAGAGAGTGACAGTTCAGAGGATGTATAAGGTTTGATTTTGAGTGTTTTGTTAGGCATAAAGTTTGGGTCACGTAAAGACCCTGTCCTTGTATTTGCGAATATAAAGCTAATATCCATGTTGGTCACATCCTAATCATTGAAATTAAACACTTAATACGGATTTTGTCGCGTTTTTTATTTTACTTCAAAACACTTTTATTACATAATGTTGAAACTTTTAATATTTCTTTAATTGAACTTAACTTAACTTAATTTAAGCTATTTAAATTAATTAAAATTATTTATATTTAAGTTTACACTTTGCCCCGACGTTTTGGTTGCAGCAGCCATGTTCACGAGGAGACCAAGATGGTAGTTGTCTCAATGTTCTGAAGTATAGTTATTTCAAAGTACCCGAACATAATTTAATCATTGGTGTTTCTATTTACGCAAAATCAGGTCGAAGTATCATGAAGTCTAGCTGTGGTTTGCTTCTTCTTGGGTTTGACTATTTGAATTACTGAAACCCAAGCTGGTGGTACATTCCAACCATCTTCTCTATTGAAATTAGGATGATTTTTTAATGTCAATAGCCTTGCGAAGCATCCTAGGTAGGAATCGGTGTTCTTTTGCGAGTATCTGTCGTTTATCAAATCGTAGGTAGTGGTTGGTCCCCTGTTTGCACGTATTTACACACAGCAGACTTCAACGAGCGTTTGTGTTTTACATCAGCTATAATTATGTTCTTTTATAGGGTGCCTAAGCTTTTTTTATACGACTGAGGTGGCAAACAAGCATATGACCCACTTGATGGTAAGTGGTCACCGTAGCCTATGGACGTTTGCAACACCAGAGGCATCACTTGCGCGTTGCCGACCCTTTGGGAGAAAAAGGAAGTGGGAAGGAGAAATGCTTATCTTGGTTTGACCAATGTATGAGAGTCTACAGTCACTATATATTTTATAGACCCCTGCATCTTTTAAAGGTAATTGGCACTTGACGGATGGTAAAACTGACTTACCTTCGTTGGCGGCTTGAAGTATGTGTTGATTGAAGCTCGCTTTAAAATAAAGCCAAGCTTGTCAGTGACACCCCTTACGGTAGTATGGCAAGCTGGCGCTCGACTGTGGCTGGCTTTTCTCGGGATCTGTGACGGCGGCGCGGCTGTTGGAGCTAGCAAGTACTGCAAAACAAGTCTTGCAAGACAAGTCTTGCAGTACTTGGTTGACATGTTGAAGCTCAGCGTCCAGGTTTATCTTGTCACAGATCCCGTGGGCTCTCTGAAACAAAGACATTCCCACGGTAGCTAATTGTTTAGGATGGTGGTGAGACTCACCGTTTAAGTACCTATTTGCATGGATCTTTTTCCTATATACAGTGTGGCTCAAGGTTTGATCAGGATTCCTGATGACAAGAACATCTAAGAATAATAAAAGTGTTTTAAAGTAAAATAAACAACGTGACAAAATCCGTATAAAGTGTTTAATTTCAATGTATAACATTCGCGTAAACATAAGACAATATTACACGTCATCTTAATCGTTAGACCAGTTTTGGTTATTAGTTGCAAGAAGCAGCTTGACTTCATAATATAATGTAATAGGTATAATTGTACCTATGGAATAATTGTAGTACAAGTCCTAATATTGTTTTCCTGGAGATAGTTATTTTCTATAGAGGTGCAGTACCTACCATTTTATTATCTCTAATAAAACACACACCTACAAGCAATTGAGCTTATTAAACCTACCTTCTAACAATAGACATCTCATCACAAAAATAGCTTATTATTACAGTCAGTAGACATTATAAGGAAAAAACATTAATCGTCCTATGATAATATTTGAAAATCTCAATAACTAGCGGCAATAATAATGTCTTAAACGTTTTCTTGGGACCTTGCCGTGGGCGCTTCTGTCAATAACTACCGTTTGCTAAAGGAGATTCGGTAGCGAAATATATTATGACAAACAATACTAACAAACTGGTTTCGAGACATCAAATTATATTATAATACCAGGTTTAATATATCATTAAGAGAATATGATTATTTAACCTATGACTCTCTGGTTTAAGTAGGTAATAAAATGAGATGGTTTTAGTTCAGCATAATATTATAAAATTCTTTCAAATTACCTTTTTATTATAGTTTTTAGAGGTAATGCGGCAGTAGTCCATTACTTTCTTCGATGTTTATTTCTTACTTTACTTTCTAGCTCCTGCCGCGGGTTTACCTGAGTAGGTCGCACAGGAATGTATTAACGAGATAAAAAGTATCCTATATTAATATATGATCAGAAAGCCTTCTCAAGAAATTCTTGTGATAAAATATGTTCAATATGAAATTTTGATCTAAAATCTAATGTGAACTGTAATGCATTTTAAGGTCACATTTGATGTTTATTTTAATTTAAGAGCATACCATTTACAATATTTATTTCAACAGCTTACAAATGTATTTAATCATTTGGACGGGTAAAATAATTCGTTCTAACAGTCGACTAAATTTAAAGTTCCTTTTATTTATATGTACTGATATGAGAAAGAGGTAAAATCTGCTTATAAGTAGGGCTAATCTTTGGCACTACTGAACCAATCCAACCGAAATAAATATTATTTTATTACTTAATAGTGAGCTATATTATGTCTGAGTAACTTAATGATGTAATTATGGTATGTTTAATAACATACTATTTGAGTGACGGCAACGATATAACTATGAATTTTAAATGTCTACACCACCCAATTTAAATATGATATACCATATTCTGCATCCCTATCTCTACTCAGAATTCGGTTAAAAACCTTAAACTTGATATGCTAGTTCATACTAAGTTTGCTCCTAAAACGTAACTGATTACGAAATTTCAAAAAATGTAGAAATACCTCAGCTTTAATGTTATCATATATTTAAGTTAAAACTTCATTTTCCTTTCATTTTACGAGCCTCACGTCTAGATATACAGACTGGCAACCACAAATCATTGAAGTAATTTATGTAACCGTTTAGCACTACATCGCCGTAACAACACATAATTCAAAGGCCGCGTCTGAACGTATCTCACCAAAAGAGACTTTACCGGGACCCACAGTATGTATCGCCGTTCTTTGTACGGCGATTTATAGCTAGTTCATGAGCTTTATTTACTTTTATAGACGTAAAAGTCTAAGCAATAAATTATGTGTTGCCACGGTGAGATCGCTGGACACTAGTACTGTGAATAACATTTTCCTCTTATTATGTTTTCGTATATAAATTAAAAAGATTTATGTTTCTTATATCAGACTACCACCAGTTTAGTATAACAATTGGAGTACGATTGCGATGTCCTGTTGATTGTCCGAGATATAAATAAGATTGTTGTCATGAGCAAAATGCTGTCAAAGCGACAGATTAGAGATGTTGCATACTAATAAAATTGTCTTAACAGTTTCATTTGCAGTATTTTATTCGATGTTACAGTGGAAGGACAGGCTGAAATAGAGCCTGCATGGAGAGATACGTCACTGGCTCACAGATTTATGTTTTACTAGACAGCTCATTGATTTGACTGTGTAGATTCCGTAGTGGTTTAAGTGGTTGCCTCGCGATATTGTGAGTTCGACCCCACACGAAACAAATATTTGTGAATCAACTAACTATCTGATAGAGCAGCGATAGCTCAGTGGGGAGACCAACAGACTGCAATGCAGAGGGTCTCGGATTCGAACCCCCGTCGCGCACCTCTGACTTTCGGAAGTTATATGACTTTTCGAAGTTATGTGCGTATTGATTGACAATTATCGCCTGCTCCGTGCCTCGGAAAGCACGTTAAGCCGTTGGTCCCGGCTGCCATGAACATCTATGGCAGTCGTTATTGGGAGAGTGTCGACACAAAAGATCCCACTGGGTAGAAGTGTCGCCGGCCTGCACTGACTGGCCCCCACATAAGATAAGATAAGATAACTATCTGATAAAACTATATGTGGATCACACAAATATTTCTTTTAAATCTGGGTGCTCTTTGTGTCCATTGTTTAAGTTTATAAAGATCTTCGCGACACAGGATTTATTACTGGTACAGGAGTTACATTAAAAAAGGAATACACATTGCAATTAATATGATCCTAGAAAATAACGCATATGATGTTTTATATGGATGTATAAATTAGAGTTCGTTTTTATAAGATTAATTATTTATTTATTTTTACAGAAAGGTTACAGACTAATATTCTTATATATAAATACATAAATTAACTTCTATTGCTAATAACAAGATATTATTAACTACTTAATTAGATCTTGGTGCAAATAGCGAATATATTACTAAATTCTTTTGCACTGTCTCTTTTTTATTCCCTGCTTTACAAACATATAACTTAGGGACATAACTTAAACCCAGACTAAGAACAATAATTTCTGGATCAGACAAATAACAACACTAGGCGCAGTGGTGCAATTAATACATTGTACGTGTAATACGAGTTATTCAATAGTATAACTCGTATTACTCATACAATTTATTAATTTTCGAGAATTTTTCGAGTTTACATAACTGTACTACTTACTACTTATAAGCACATATGTATATGTACAGCTTAAAATAAAAATCAACTCATATGGCATAAGCGCAGCTGCGGCTGAGTTGTTTTGTATCGATCACAAAGTTGTAATAGGCAATAATAACTGGCGCATGTCTGAATATTTGGAATGTGAATTATTTAGCATTCATACGTTTAGAAATATTTAAGGGAAATGCGTATTGTATGGCTATTAGGATATTTAATAAGGTTTCCCAAACCATTAAACAGTTGCCATTACATCAATTTAAAAATAAATTGTTTAATTTACTTTTAGAAAAATGTTACTATAGTACAAAAGAATACCTAGAAGATAAGTGAAAGCTACATAAGTATACACATAAGTATACTTAAGTAAAAATAATGTATATTAATCACAACATTTTAATGTATTTATATTTGCACGCTCTAAGGAGCAGAACATGTGATCCTTTTTATAATGTATAACAACTATAATGTACCATGTTTCGAGCAAATAAATGTTTTGAATTTGAATTTTCATAAATCTTCAGCGAAATAAGGATTATCCCTTGATCATCGTCCTTGAAAGTCTAACAACGCGTAACTATTATTAGTTACACTATTATAGGTATAATAATAATAGTGTTTTACCTACAGTGTATAATAATCTTACAATAGCGGAATATTCCGCTTTCGGCACCAATTTTTCGGCACCTATCGTTTCGGCACCTAAGCTATTCCACTTTCAGCACCAATAGGTATTTTTGCTTGGTGTCGAAACTGTCGAATGTGGTATAAAATACCTATTGGTGCTGAAAGTGGAATAGCTTAGGTGCCGAAACCATAGGTGCCGAAAAAATTGGTGTCGAAAGCGGAATACTCCACAATAGCTTGTAGGCTATACATTGTAGGTAAAAAGAACGCCGACAAAAACTTACCCGCCCCTCTCAACACTAATAATATATCTTCTATTAAAATATCATAACCTCGTTAAACCAAAACATCACTAATAAATATATTTATAACGGTGCTTCATAATGGGCTTAAGTCGGAAATGATCTATTCAAACCACATTAGTTGGAATTAAAAACATTAATACAATTTATGTAATGTTAATCTACTAGTGGAAAATGGATTTATTTAATTCACTGACTAATAAAAAGCTAATGTATTATTGAGAACATAATTTATTCATAAAATATTAGAATCCTTTAATCAGATTTTAGCCGAATGAATTATGAAATATAAAAATGAAAGAGCTAGCTTAAAGGCATAAAGCTTTTTAAACTTATTTTCAATTACGTATTTATCAGATATTACGTTTAAAACGTTCATTTTCTTTTATCGCGCCCCATTCTGCGATCCAAATTCGAAGATTATACGCACATTACGGTGATCAAAGCAATTTTATTAAAACCAATGTCCATCATTACTGATGGCAAGTGATTACGTGATACGGGTAATAAGTGACGACAACTCTGAGAAAAACAAAATAGTCCTCGTTAAAAAATTTAATCTTCCGAACAGCCGATTTTAAATGATTAGTTAACACATCCCGACGGCACAAAAATCACACCTTTGAAGTTCAAATTAAGAGTTTCGTTTCCCTTACAACGCTCGCCACAGCGGTAAGGAATGACTAGCAGACGCTAACAAGGTATCATTATAAGGATGTCGACCTCACAATCTCTTGTATCGATAGTTTTTTGCTCATTGTTTTTATTAAGCGTTGATGGAATATGATATTATAAAAACTATAAGAATAGTTGTAATGGTCAATCTACGTATAGCCACGCCTATTAAATTGGAACAATAATAATCACTGATATTAAATGATCGTTAATATTTAGCAGTTCACTTAGTATTGTCTTAATAATAATTTGCACATACATTAAAAAAATCAAATTGACTTGTATAGGTGTGTAAAAAATTTGCCATAAGCCAACTTTAAAGGCTAAGTTGAGACTAGATGAGTGAAGATGTATTCATAACTGCGTTACTCTAAAGCTAACAATAGCGACGCGCAGAAAAATATTTTTCCATTGATTTTAGCATAAGTATTATAAAAAGAATTATATCAGTACAACATATGAAATAATAATATATGTCGATAAATAAATTAAATTAAGAACAAAACAGACACGCTAAGAAATAGTTCCAAATTCATCGAGTATCGATAACGAAGTCCATCACTTGGACTGTTTGGGCAGGTGGCGAAACACCCAGACAAAAGGCGGTTCGTATCATTATGTTGTCTTGTTACCGGCGTTCGCGCATCCAAGCCGCGATATAATTCAAACACCGTAATTACTTCGTACATTAATGGCGGACTCCCTTTAAGAAAATCTCCCATGACTATCTCGAGTTAGACAAGTTAAGAAGTACTGTTACCCAATTACACTACTTCGTAATTTAACATCAATAATTCTTAAAGGTGTCTAGACCGTTTGTCAAAGTCCTGTGTAGTTTCAATGTGACTCGGATCAATACTAAGTAAATAAAGTTTGGGACAAAGTTGATTAACTTATTAGGAGATTCTATACCTTGAATAAATATCAAAGGTTCAGTGAATATAAAAACTGCTTCTTGGAAAGCTGTACTTATGTTGCACATTATGTAAAGACTAAACGAAATTGTATATATAAGCTGGCTAATGTTATAAATGCAAAAGTGTGTTGGAGCAATTCTTTCTTCATAAAACGACGTGTGTCTTAGGCCGAGGCCGACTGGTGTGGCGATAGGTCGTCGTCAGCCTCGGCGACTCAGTGAAAAGAAACTTATATAAACATACATTATGGTTGTTGCCGCAGTACCGACGTACGAGATGATGAAATAGTTATGCATAGCGTCGCCGCCACGATCGTCGTATCAGTGCGGCCTCGGTCTTAGTAAGTCTTATGCATTCGAAAAATTCATGTTTTCTGATATTTTTCCGTTCTACAGCAGTAGACATCTACTACTAACTGTCAAATATTTTAAAAGACGCTGATTAGCTACTATTCACAACTTGTCCATTAATAAACAACCTCACATTGATAGAGTTAATATCTATGCTATATTAGTAGTATACATATTTATAATACATGTTTTCTTAAATGGAATTATGAAACTACTGGATTTAGTCAACGACCGTTACCTTCAAGCTAAAGTAGGCTTCATTGTAATTATACACAAATCTGCAATAAAACTGCATCAAACATTTCATATTTAGTTGAAAAGCCATAAGTTAACATAATTATGTATGTAGGCATTTTGTACAGTCAAGTATTTTTTGTTCAAGGATATATTATTATGGAGATACTTAATATTTTATTAATTACCCAATCACCATTATTATTTTTATTACTTTAACATTATTAATATAACACGAAAGTATTACAATGTGATTTGATATTTCCTGAAGCTAGGAAGTTAAAGGTCAGTGGCGCATCATAAACTCGATAGTTCTACCGTTAATTGTTAGAAATGGAGGCACACTGACAGACACTCTCTCTCAATTAGTTCAATGTTCGAAAGTTCTAAAAATATTTACGGTGGAATATCAACTTTATGTTTTAATTGGTATAAAATTAATTTTCCTTCTTTACTAAAGAATAGCAGAGATATAAAGAAGAGAAAAACTGTCACATATTGAGAATACTCAATACCGTGAGGTATTGAGTATTCTCAATATGTGACAGTTTATAAGTACTGGCTTATAAGTACATATTCCTACAACTGATAATAAATAAATTGTTAATGATAATTATTAAGTCCGTCATTATCAAGATCATATATAAAATTAAATTTAATTATGCGCGCCTCAGATGTAGTGTTTGCACTCCCAATTCTATCGTCTCGGGTTGAAACTCTCGTATCTTTTATTATTATAGGCCCTGCCAAGATCTGTATTAAAATCTGTAGTTATCACAATGATATAATATATAAACGAGACAGTTTTAGATAGAAAATTGTTAGATGGGCCAGGAATATCCAGTATATTAGATACAAATTTAACTTCAGGAGTAAAAAGTCGTAAACGAAAAAGAACAAATAAAAAGGTGTTACGCGCAAAAGTGTAAAATAAGCGTTCTATTATAATATCAAGTTAATAAGGGATTACCAAAGCACACAACTCTCGCAAAATAAAACAAAAAGAAAACTGATCTCCGCCAAACTCTAGGTTATTATTAATTTAGGATTCAATTTCAGCTACCTTTCGCAATGAGTTCGAATAGACTAAATAATTAGAATATAAAAGTCTTTGATGAAGATCAAATTATATTAACATTAGAATGAGTAGGTCGGTAATTATTTAAAATATATACATACTTCACTAGACGAGGTTATGCAATGACAGATTACAGTAAAAAGACAAATGGATAGCCTGCAAGTGTTCTTAGTTTGGTTACGATGAACTCATCAAAGCAGAACATTTAGAGATTATCACATTAAGGTGGTCAGTCGATAATTACCGTGTACGTCTATGGGCGTTCTCATATACATCATTTGTGTATAAGATGTTACTTGGAATTATTAAGTACAGAACTCCATGTTAATCTACTCGAACTGTTAATTTACAAGATCTCTTATCCGTTATAGTCTTATAGATATTCGTGAGATTTTGCTTTTTGTCCAAGGATTTAGTATTTAAAATTATATAGACTCGGCTCCTATAACGTGAGATCTGTATATCATTGCTCTTTGGACACGACGTAGGTAACATGAGCAAGTTGAGGCACTTGCGCAAGTTAAATATGTCTTGTAAACCCCCGACGATAGTTACTAGCGCAAGTAACTTGTATAAATGTAACACGTTCCAGGTACTAGAATTATATACGCTAACTGGCAACATCTAAATAATATATATTAAAAATAAAAGACTACTAAACAGGACTATATTATATAACCGTGATGATAAGTTTAGTTTCGATATATTGACGATGTTCTATTTAATATTTTTTTATAATATTGTATCACATACACACAACACTATCTAGCCCAAACTAAGCAAAGCTTGTACTATGGGTACTAGACTATGGATAAACATACATATATACTTTTTTTTTGGAACTACATACATATTATACATAGAAACACCCAGACCAAGACAAACATCCATGTTCATGCACACAAATGTTTGACTTGTGCGGGAATCGAACCCGCGACCTCAGGCGTGGCAGTCGGTTACACTAACCACTACGCCATTGACGCCAAACAAATACGTTATAAATAGTATTTTCAATTTAATGCATTATTAAACTGCATAGATGGTGCTGCGATAGTAAGGCAACTGCTGGGCATGTGATCTTGGAATCAAATCCCAGGTCGTATAAAGTGTTTTTGGGTTTTTCTGTCCACAAATTCCAGTAGGAGCATGGGGTATGAAATTGCGTTCAGTAGACAATAGGCAATAGTGTAGCTCACTTTTACGTGTGACCTAAACCGTAGATGGCAAAGTGAGGGTGATACACACCTTAGCCTATCCACTTGGAATATAAGCTTAAGACTTTGTACAATATTATTGAAATAAATATCTATATATTTTGACATAGACCACAGTTCTAAAATCGCCTACTTAGCGTAATACAAAGAAGTTTTATGACTGTTTTAAATCTTGCAGTGTCAAACGAGTAGAATTTAGTGTCATTCAATAATGTAAACTTTGCCTCAACGCTGGATCGTTAATTTACTACTGCTGTTTCGAATAAATCACATTTCATTACCAATTTGCTTAACTTATATACATTCTAAAACCAAAAACAAACTAAGTGTATCGAAATTGGAAGATTTATTTGCAACTGCAACTTGTTAATGATTAAAAGCGAGAGCTATCTAAATATCAGTCGCAAACCGATATGCTAACTCAATTCTGTTGATATCTGCAAAGCCTTCTACACATTTGGGTCAATTACCTAACAAGCACCTTGGTTGAGTTGTCACTTGCACACAAACTAACTGATCGGCTTGTCCGTGCAGATATCCCGTAAGCGTACTACTTAACCATACTTTAAATACTAGTTAAAATGAACATATCTCAATATAAACAAGATTCCCTTACATATCATTATAAGTCCAACTTACTTACTATTTAAGCAGGAATCTTGAGAAAAATTTACTCGGAATATTTCATTGTTACAGGAATAGTTGTCTCGGGACAAAGCTCTTCAGAGTTAAGAAATCGCTGGTGCCAGGAAAATAAATCCACGTTAATATTTATCAGACTAGCTGAATTAGTAATGCGATACTAAGTCGTCTACAAGGATTAATATCTCTGTAACACAGCAAAGGAACAGGTAATCTCGCTGTGACGTTGCATGCCAAATCATTTAGTAGGTAGCCTTCCATATTGCTTTTGGAATGACTTTGCACCTACGATTGCGCCTTTGACACGCACCATGAACTCCAGGCCTTTAGATTGCATTACTACGTTGCTGACAAGCTCGTTCCTTTATTAAATATTCTGCAGATTTACCCGTTAGTTTCTTGCTCTGGCCTTATTTCTAGACGCTTGAAATATTTAGTTAGCGTAGATAATTTTCAGAAAAATCATTGCCCTGTTGCAATAGGCTTGTGCCGAGATTTAGTATGTATTATACTATTAAGAAAATCATTGTGTTATTTGTGACGAAGAATCAATCAAGAACGTTGTAGTAATTAAAAATGTATTTAAAATCTCAAGATATAATGGCTTCTCGATTGTTTCAATAAAATTAACGTAAAATATTATGCTGACGCAATGTTAATTAAAACAGAAAATATTTTCAATAATTTGATCGTTAATTTGACGATACACAAATAATTATAAGTCACATTTAAATCACCAACCCAACATGATTTAGTCTACCAATTATACTTTTATAACTCACACAATAGAAATTTATTACGACATCCAATATTTACAAACAAACATTCGAGAAATATTTTCGATAAAACCTGTTTCAATGAACTGGTTTTTTCGAATCGTTCTATTCGATTACTAGAAGCAACCTTACCGTAATTCGATATTTTGTATACGATATTAAAGATACGATTAAAATACTACTCGGGTAATTGATGCTTCTTGAATAACAATGTTACTCGAGTAGTGATAGGTGTGATATTCAAAATAATAAAATATGTGGTGTGTTAATATCACGTTATCTTGTACTGGTTGTAACAGTATGCCAAGGATAGAAAAATATATTATTAGGTGTTCGATTGATAATTAATCTGTATTAAATGTTGGTTTATATCCTCGATGAATCTGTCTGTATTGGGAATAATTTATGTTATATATCGATATTACATAGCTTTTTAAGTTTTTGAGGTGATGTTACGTTTTTGTGCCATGGATGTAATCTGATTAAGCCTTCATTGCATAAAACTACAAATACTATATAATAGTCGTACGTATAAATATCATTATGCATATTATGGTTTGGTATTTTGTCATTAATATCTAAAATATGTACCTATGTATTTTGTGATTAATACCTGAAATATGTACCTATGTATTTTTAGATACCTATGAATGCATGTTAAAAATGTTGTTCTTCGATAAGTTATTAATACCTAAACGTCCCGTCTGTTCCCAGAGGATTGGGTAGAAACTACGGATTTACATTTGTTACTAGCTTCTGCGCGCGGCTCCGCCCGCGTAGTACCTACATCAATAAAAAGTTGCCTATGTCCTTCTCCGATTTTAAAATATATCTGTACCAAATTTCATCTAAATCGGTTGAGTAGTTTAGCTGTGAAAAATTAACAGACAGACAGGCAGACAGATAGACAGACAGAGTTAGTTTCGAATTTATAATTTTAGTAAGGAAATAAGGATAATCTGAGTCATGTGAAAAATATCAAGTTACGATTTGTACAATCATATATTTATAGTTTACTGTAAAAACATTAAATTCTTTTCGCCGATTAAGAAAACTTTTCTATTTCACATATTATAAAATATGTTATTATTGGTATTTTTGTAAACTAAGGATTTTCTTGTATATGTGCAGTGCTATAAATATCACAAATTTATGAAATTAAATCCAAACGTAAATATGAACTTATATTATTTCAGTTGAAAATTCATTATTTTTAAATAGTTTTTGTTGCGAGAATTCTACCTCAGATTTTCTAAATTCAGTCTCATTTGCATTTTCAATATCAGCAAATAGACTTTTATTAATTATTTTGTCAAAAATGTTCTAATTGCACCTTATCTCGTAACATTTTTATTGCAGTAATATAAAATTGTTAAGCAGTAGTTAAGTGCGAATATTTTTATGTCTTATAAAATTACGTATTTTTATTGCTCAAATTATAAACATGTACGCTTTTTTATATATTTTTAATACCTATGTTGTTAGTGATTAAGTTGTATGACAATTTATGGTTGTAATAAATCTTTTTAAGTGATTGGCTGGTAGTACTTGTAATACCAACACTGTAATAATTTGAGTATTTACTGGGAAATATAATAGATAATGAAATATTGCATATTGTAAAAAAAGGAATCCATATTATAGTATTGGTTTAAATCTTTACTTATATGTATTATAAAGAGGAAAGATTTGATTTTTTGGTTGTTTGTTTGTAAGGGTTTAATTCAAAAACTACTCAACTGATTTTAAAAGAAAGCTATATTATCCTCGAGTAACATAAGCTCTATTTTATTTATAAAATGTACTGTTACTAACAGAACCTAACCTACTTTTACGCGAGCAAAGCCGCGAGTAAAGCCAGTGTGATAAGCTAGCATTCGTGAGAATCTGGGTTCGATTTCCGTATCACGCAAATTGTTACACGATATCTCTGTAAAAATACATAATAGACTCACCTTATTAGGTCAGCCATAAAATATTGTCTGATCAGAAATGAATATGCTCGAATAGAGAATCAAACTTGGGTCTTTACGATGCATGCAAACATTAATGCAAACTTATGCTA